>CM055905.1:3743494-4388061 GCA_029582155.1 Panopea generosa | reverse complement strand
CAATAAGGCTATGTAAAATACTTAATTGTCTGTTAATGTCGTGGACAAACTTGAACTAGAAAGAACAATAAGGCTATGTAAAATACTTAATTGTCTGTTAATGTCGTGGACAAACTTGAACGAGAAAGGACAATTAGGCTATGTAAAATACTTAATTGTCTGTTAATGTCGTGGACAAACTTGAACGACAAAGAACAATAAGGCTATGTAAAATACTTAATTGTCTGTTAATGTCTTATACAAACTTGAACTAGGAAGAACAATTAGGCTATGTAAAATACTTAATTGTCTGTTAATGTCGTAGATAAACTTGAACGAGAAAGAACAATAAGGCTATGTAAAATACTTAATTGTCTGTTAATGTCGTAGACAAACTTGAACTAGAAAGAACAATTATGATATGTAAAATACTTAATTGTCTGTTAATGTCGTGGACAAACTTGAACGAGAAAGAACAATTAGGCTATGTAAAATACTTAATTGTCTGTTAATGTCGTAGACAAACTTGAACTAGGAAGAACAATTAGGCTATGTAAAATACTTAATTGTCTGTTAATGTCGTGGACAAACTTGAACGAGAAAGAACAATAAGGCCTATGTAAAATACTTAATTGTCTGTTAATGTCGTGGACAAACTTGAACTAGAAAGAACAATAAGGCTATGTAAAATACTTAATTATCTGTTAATGTCGTAGACAAACTTGAACTAGGAAGAACAATAGGCTATGTAAATACTTAATTGTCTGTTAATGTCGTGGACAAACTTGAACGAGAAAGAACAATAAGGCTATTTAAAATACTTAATTGTCTGTTAATGTCGTGGACAAACTTGAACGAGAAAGAACAATTAGGCTATGTAAAATACTTAATTGTCTGTTAATGTTGTGGACAAACTTGAACTAGAAAGAACAATTAGGCTATGTAAAATACTTAATTGTCTGTTAATGTCGTGGACAAACTTGAACTAGAAAGAACAATTAGGCTATGTAAAATACTTAATTGTCTGTTAATGTTGTGGACAAACTTGAACTAGAAAGAACAATAAGGCTATGTAAAATACTTAATTGTCTGTAATGTCGCTAGACAAACTTGAACGAGAAAGAACAATTAGGCTATGTAAAATACTTAATTGTCTGTTAATGTCGTGGACAAACTTGAACTAGGAAGAACAATTAGGCTATGTAAATACTTAAGTGTCTGTTAATGTCGTAGATAAACTTGAATGAGAAAGAACAATTAGGCTTTGTAAAATACTTAATTGTCTGTTAATGTCGTGGACAAACTTGAACTAGGAAGAACAATTATGATATGGTAAAATACTTATTGTCTGTTAATGTCGTAGATAAACTTGAAATGAGAAAGAACAATCAGGCTATGTAAAATACTTAATTGTCTGTTAATGTCGCGGACAAAACTTTAAAGAGAAAGAACCAATTAGGCTATGTAAAATACTTAATTGTCTGTTAATGTCGTAGATAAACTTGAACGAGAAAGAACAAATAGGCTATGTAAAATACTTAATTGTCTATTAATGTCGTAGATAAACTTGAACGAGAAAGAACAATTCAGCTATTTAAAATACTTAATAGTCTGTTAATGTCGTAGACAAACTTGAACGAGAAAGAACAATTAGGCTATGTAAAATACTTAATTGTCTGTTAATGTCGTAGACAAACTTGAACTAGAAAGAACAATTAGGCTATGTAAAATACTTAATTGTCTGTTAATGTAAAATACTTAATTGTCTGTTAATGTCGTAGATAAACTTGAACTAGAAAGAACAATAAGGCTATGTAAAATACTTAATTGTCTGTTAATGTCTTATATAAACTTGAACGAGAAAGAACAATTAGGATATGTAAAATACTTAATTGTCTGTTAATGTCGGTAGATAAACTTGAACTAGAAAGAACCATAAGGCTATGTAAAATACTTTAATTGTCTGTTAATGTCGTGGACAAATTTGAACGAGAAAGAACAATAAGGCTATGTAAAATACTTAATTGTCTGTTAATGTCGTGGACAAACTTTAACGAGAAAGAACAATTAGGCTATGTAAAATTTTTTAATTGTCTGTAATGTCGTGGACAAACTTGAACTAGAAAGAACAATAAGGCTATGTAAAATACTTAATTGTCTGTTAATGTCGTAGATAAACTTGAACGAGAAAGAACAATTAGGCTATGTAAAATACTTAATTGTCTGTTAATGTCGTAGATAAACTTGAACTAGAAAGAACCATAAGGCTATGTAAAATACTTAATTGTCTGTTAATGTCGTGGACAAATTTAAACGAGAAAGAACAATAAGGCTATGTAAAAATACTTTAATTGTCTGTTAATGTCGTGGACAAACTTTAACGAGGAAAGAACAATAAGGCTATGCAAAATACTTAATTGTCTGTTAATGTCGTGGACAAACTTTATCGAGAAAGAACAATTAGGCTATGTAAAATAATTAATTGTCTGTTAATGTCGTAGATAAACTTGAACGAGAAAGAACAATTAGGCTATGTAAAATACTTAATTGTCTGTTAATGTCGTGGACAAATTTGAACTAAAAAGGAACAATTATGATATGTAAAATACTTAATTGTCTGTTAATGTCGTAGATAAACTTGAACGAGAAAGAACAATAAGGCTATGTAAAATACTGAATTGTCTGTTAATGTCGTAGATAAACTTGAACGAGAAGAACAATAAGGCTATGTAAAATACTGAATTGTCTGTTAATGTCGTAGATAAACTTGAACTAAAAAGAACAATTAGGCTATGTAAAATACTTAATTGTCTGTTAATGGTCGTAGATCAACTTGAACTAAAAAGAAAATTAGGCTATGTAAAATACTTAATTGTCTGTTAATGTCGTAGATAAACTTGAACGAGAAAGAACAATAAGGCTATGTAAAATACTGAATTGTCTGTTAATGTCGTGGACAACTTGAACTAAAAAGAACAATTAGGCTATGTAAAATACTTAATTGTCTGTTAATGTCGTAGATAAACTTGAACGAGAAAGAACAATAAGGCTATGTAAAATACTGAATTGTCTGTTAATGTCGTAGATAAACTTGAACGAGAAAGAACAATTAGGCTATGTAAAATACTTAATTTTCTGTTAATGTCGTGGACAAAATTGAACGAGAAAGAACAATAAGGCTATGTAAAATACTTATTGTTTGTTAATGTCTTATACAAACTTGAACTAGAAAGAACAATTAGGCTATGTAAAATACTTAATTGTCTGTTAATGTCGTAGATAAACTTGAACTAGGAAGAACAATTAGGCTATGTAAAATACTTAATTGTCTGGTAATGTCGTAGATAAACTTGAACGAGAAAGAACAATTAGGCTATGTAAAATACTTAATTGTATGTTAATGTCGTAGATAAACTTGAACTAGGAAGAACAATTAGGCTATGTAAAATACTTAATTGTCTGTTAATGTCGTAGACAAACTTGAACGAGAAAGAACAATAAGGTTATGTAAAATACTTAATTGTCTGTTAATGTCGTAGATAAACTTGAACGAGAAAGAACAATAAGGTTATGTAAAATACTTAATTGTCTGTTAATGTCGTGGACAAAATTGAACGAGAAAGAACAATAAGGCTATGTAAAATACTTATTGTTTGTTAATGTCGTAGATAAACTTGAACGAGAAAGAACAATTAGGCTATGTAAAATACTTAATTGTCTGTTAATGTCGTAGATAAACTTGAACTAGAAAGAACAATTAGGCTATGTAAAATACTTAATTGTCTGTTAATGTCGTAGATAAACTTGAACTAGAAAGAACAATTAGGCTATGTAAAATACTTAATTGTGTGTTAATGTCGTAGACAAACTTCAACTACAAAGAACAATTAGGCTATGTAAAATACTTAATGTATGTTAATGTCGTAGATAAACTTGAACGAGAAAGAACAATTAGGCTATGTAAAATACTTAATTGTCTGTTAATGTCGTAGATAAACTTGAACTAGAAAGAACAATTAGGCTATGTAAAATACTTAATTGTCTGTTAATGTCGTAGATAAACTTGGAACTAGAAAGAACAATTAGGCTATGTAAACTACTTAATTGTATGTTAATGTCGTAGATAAACTTGAACGAGAAAGAACAATTAGGCTATGTAAAATACTTAATTGTCTGTTAATGTCGTGGACAAAATTGAACGAGAAAGAACAATAAGGCTATGTAAATACTTATTGTTTGTTAATGTCGTAGATAAACTTGAACGAGAAAGAACAATTAGGCTATGGTAAAATACTTAATTGTCTGTTAATGTCGTAGATAAACTTGAACTAGAAAGAACAATTAGGCTATGTAAAATACTTAATTGTCTGTTAATGGTCGTAGATAAACTTGAACTAGAAAGAACAATTAGGCTATGTAAAATACTTAATTGTCTGTTAATGTAAAATACTTAATTGTATGTTAATGTCGTAGATAAACTTGAACGAGAAGAACAATTAGGCTATGTAAAAAACTTAATTGTCTGTTAATGTCGTGGACAAACTTTAACGAGGAAAGAACAATTAGGCTATGTAAATACTTAATTGTATGTTAATGTCGTGGACAAACTTGAACGAGAAAGAACAATTAGGCTATGTAAAATACTTAATTGTCTGTTAATGTCGTAGATAAACTTGAACGAGAAAGAACAATTAGGCTATGTAAAAACTTAATTGTCTGTTAATGTCGTGGACAAACTTTAACGAGAAAGAACAATAAGGCTATGTAAAATACTTAATTGTCTGTTAATGTCGTGGACAAACTTGAACGAGAAAGAACAATTAGGCTATGTAAAATACTTAATTGTCTGTTAATGTCGTGGACAAACTTGAACGAGAAGAACAATTAGGCTATGTAAAATACTTAATTGTCTGTTAATGTCGTAGATAAACTGAACTAGAAAGAACAATAAGGCTATGTAAAATACTTAATTGTCTGTTAATGTCGTGGACAAACTGCAACTAGAAAGAACAATAAGGCAATGGTAAAATACTTAATTGTCTGTTAATGTCGTGGACAAACTTGAACGAGAAAGAACAATAAGGCTATGTAAAATACTTAATTGTCTGTTAATGTCGTGGACAAACTTGAACGAGAAAGAACAATTAGGCTATGTAAAATACTTAATTGTCTGTTAATGTCGTAGACAAACTTGAACTACAAAGAACAATAAGGCTATGTAAAATACTTAATTGTCTGTTAATGTAAAAATACTTAATTGTCTGTTAATGTCGTGGACAAACTTGACCTAGAAAGCATAATTAGGCTATGTAAAATACTTAATTGTCTGTTAATGTAAAATACTTAATTGTCTGTTAATGTCGTAGACAGACTTGAACTAGAAAGAACAATAAAGCTATGTAAAATACTTAATTGTCTGTAAATGTCGTGGACAAACTTTAACGAGAAAGAACAATTAGGCTATCTAAAATACTTAATTGTCTGTTAATGTCGTAGACAAACTTGAACTACAAAGAACAATAAGGCTATGTAAAATACTTAATTGTCTGTTAATGTCGTGGACAAACTTGAACGAGAAAGAACAATTAGGCTATGTAAAATACTTAATTGTCTGTTAATGTCGTGGACAAACTTGAACGAGAAAGAACAATTAGGCTATGTAAAATACTTAATTGTGTGTTAATGTCGTAGATAAACTTGAACTAGAAAGAACAATAAGGCTATGTAAAATACTTAATTGTCTGTTAATGTCGTGGACAAACTGCAACTAGAAAGAACAATAAGGCAATGTAAAATACTTAATTGTCTGTTAATGTCGTGGACAAACTTGAACGAGAAAGAACAATAAGGCTATGTAAAATACTTAATTGTCTGTTAATGTCGTGGACAAACTTGAACTACAAAGAACAATAAGGCTATGTAAAATACTTAATTGTCTGTTAATGTCGTAGACAGACTTGAACTAGAAAGAACAATAAGGCTATGTAAAATACTTAATTGTCTGTTAATGTCGTGGACAAACTTGAACTACAAAGAACAATAAGGCTATGTAAAATACTTAATTGTCTGTTAATGTAAAATACTTAATTGTCTGTTAATGTCGTGGACAAACTTGACCTAGAAAGAATAATTAGGCTATGTAAAATACTTAATTGTCTGTTAATGTAAAATACTTACTTGTCTGTTAATGTCGTAGACAGACTTGAACTAGAAAGAACAATAAGGCTATGTAAAATACTTAATTGTCTGTTAATGTCGTGGACAAACTTTAACGAGAAAGAACAATTAGGCTATGTAAAATACTTAATTGTCTGTTAATGTCGTGGACAAACTTGAACTACAAAGAACAATAAGGCTATGTAAAATACTTAATTGTCTGTTAATGTCGTGGACAAACTTGAACGAGAAAGAACAATTAGGCTATATAAAATACTTAATTGCCTGTTAATGTCGTAGACAAACTTGAACTACAAAGAACAATAAGGCTATGTAAAATACTTAATTGTCTGTTAATGTAAAATACTTAATTGTCTGTTAATGTCGTGGACAAACTTGACCTAGAAAGAATAATTAGGCTATGTAAAATACTTAATTGTCTGTTAATGTAAAATACTTAATTGTCTGTTAATGTCGTGGACAAACTTGAACGAGAAAGAACAATAAGGCTATGTAAAATACTTAATTGTCTGTTATTGTAAAATACTTAATTGTCTGTTAATGTCGTGGACAAACTTGACCTAGAAAGAATAATTAGGCTATGTAAAATACTTAATTGTCTGTTAATGTAAAATACTTAATTGTCTGTTAATGTCGTAGACAGACTTGAACTAGAAAGAACAATAAGGCTATGTAAAATACTTAATTGTCTGTTAATGTCGTGGACAAACTTTAACGAGAAAGAACAATTAGGCTATGTAAAATACTTAATTGTCTGTTAATGTCGTGGACAAACTTGAACTACAAAGAACAATAAGGCTATGTAAAATACTTAATTGTCTGTTAATGTCGTGGACAAACTTGAACGAGAAAGAACAATTAGGCTATATAAAATACTTAATTGTCTGTTAATGTCGTAGACAAACTTGAACTACAAAGAACAATAAGGCTATGTAAAATACTTAATTGTCTGTTAATGTAAAATACTTAATTGTCTGTTAATGTCGTGGACAAACTTGACCTAGAAAGAATAATTAGGCTATGTAAAATACTTAATTGTCTGTTAATGTAAAATACTTAATTGTCTGTTAATGTCGTAGACAGACTTGAACTAGAAAGAACAATAAGGCTATGTAAAATACTTAATTGTCTTTCAACTAGAAAGAACAATAAGGCTACATTAACAGACAATTAAGTATTTTACAAAGCCTAATTGTTCTTCCTAGTTCAAGTTTATCTACGACATTAACAGACAATTAAGTATTTCACATAGCCTAATTGTTCTTTCTAGTTCAAGTTTGTCCACGACATTAACAGACAATTAAGTATTTTACATATCTTTATTGTTCTTTCTAATTCAAGTCAAATTTCAAGGGAATTGCTTTGATACTTTTTGAGACAATACATAAAATGTCAGGTACATTTATGTCAGGTGGCGGGTTAGCTGTTCCATTCAGTATATATTCAACAGTCGATTTTAATTATTTAAACTGTTTAAACTTTCATGTATTTATTTTATTTCGATTGTTATTACAACGTACACAACTCACGCTTGAAGTTTTCCTGGATAGAACTAGTACTAAGCATATGCGGATAAAGTGTCTTGCTCAATGACACCACACACAGCTGCGGCTGATGAACCTATGAACCTCCAATCCTGAGTACGATGCTCTACCACTGCACAACCAACATTTGTCGGCATGATATAAATAATTCCAATTAAAGAGATGCTTTAGTAATTAAGTTTCAAAATTAGCGTGACATTATTAGTTTTCCATAATGCCATAATAAATTAATTGCTAGATTATCATCCCCCCCCCCCCCCCCCCCCTAATATTCATGCCGCCCCGACATCTTCATTTTCATTTAAAAAAAACAACATCACTCCCCCTTTTTAAGAAAAATTTGGATGATAATCTAGCAATTCATTTATAATGGCCTACACTCCTAATAACTGACCAGACGCGCGAACGACTATCGCTCCGCCTACTGGCCACGTGGCTTTGAGGTCTTACTCCACCAATAAAACTGGATATGCCATATATAACCTGAAATATGTTAAATGGCGTTAAAAAACAGACGCAAAGATTGAACAAGAGATAATTGGTTCGAATCTCTGCTAACGGATAGTTTACCATAAGTGTATTTTGATAATAAAAATCATAAACATTTCGCTGCAATTTATAAAATGACAAACTTGAACTACAAAGAACAATAAGGCTATGTAAAATACTTAATTGTCTGTTAATGTCGTAGACAAACTTGAACTACAAAGAACAATAAGGCTATGTAAATTACTTAATTGTCTGTTAATGTAAAATTCTTAATTGTCTGTTAATGTCGTGGACAAACTTGACCTAGAAAGAATAATTAGGCTATGTAAAATACTTAATTGTCTGTTAATGTTAAATACTTAATTGTCTGTTAATGTCGTAGACAAACTTGAATAGCGCTTCTCCATATTTTGACGAAGATATTGGAAATACAAAACTGGCTGGTTAGCGGTTCCGTTCAGTATACTTGTATTCGGTGAGAAGAATAACGCCAGGGCGAGAAAGGGCGAGATATAAATGCATACTTTTTCTCTGCGAGCCTCAAACCAATGAACAATTCTTTGACTCTCACAACGGTAAAAAGACATATCCATAACCGGTGTGCGAGAGTGAGATTCATTTACTCATACTTTAATACACGTTTCATGATATAAAATAATACATGAGATATCGCCCGACACTATATCCAATATAATATTTACCTATGTCAATATACCGTCGAAAGAATATGAAGGTTTCAACAGGTTCCTTTTTTTGTTAGCCAACAATTCAAAATGTGCATTTACCTAACTGGAACAATACCCCCCACCCCAACCATTACCCCACTACCATCCCCTGTCTCTACCCTAACTACCACCCCCTGTCTCTACCCTAACTCCCACCCCCTGTCTCTACCCCCACACCCATCCTCTGTCCCTACCCCCACTACCATCCCCCGTCTCTACCCCCACTCCCATCCCCCGTCTCTACCCCCATTCCCATCCCCCGTCTCTACCCCCACTCTCATCCCCTGTCTCTACCCTAACTCCCATCACCCGTCTCTACCTCCACTCCCATCCCCTGTCTCTACCCCCACTCCCATCCCCCGTCTCTACCCCACTACCACCCCTCGTCTCTACCCCCACTCCAATCCCCTGTCTCTACCTCCATTCCCATCCCCCGTCTCTACCCTACTACCATCCCCTGTCTATACCCCCACTCCCATCCCCTGTCTCTACCTCCATTCCCATCCCCCGTCTCTACACCACTACCATCCCCTGTCTCTACCGACACTCACATCCCCTATCTCTACTCCAACTCCCATCCCCTGTCTCTACCCCCACTACGATCCCCTGTCTCTTCCCACATTCCCATCCTCCGTCTCTACCCCCACTCCCATCCCCTGTCTCTACCTCCACTCCCATTCTATGTATCTACCCCCAATCCCATCCTCCGTTTCTACCCCACTACCATCCCCCGTCTCTACCCCCACTCCCATCCCCTGTCTTTACCTCCACTCCCATCCCATGTCTCTACCCCACTACCATCCCCTGTCTCTACCCCCACTCACATCCCCTGTCTCTTCCCCAACTCCCATCCCCTGTCTCTACCCCAACTCCCTTCACCCGTCTCTACCCCCACTCCCATCCCCTGTCTCTACCCCACTACCATCCACCGTCTCTATCCCCACTCCCATCCCCTGTCTCTACCTCCACTCCCATCCCATGTCTCCACCCCACTACCATCCCCTGTCTCTACCCCCACTCACATCCCCTGTCTCTACCCCCACTCACACCCCCTGTTTCTACCCCCACTACGATCCCCTGTCTCTACCCCCACTCCCAACCCCGTCTCTACCCCACTCCCATCCCCCGTCTCTACCCCCAGTCCAATCCCCCGTCTCTACCCCCCAGATCCATCCCCTGTCTCTACCTCCACTCCCATCCCATGTCTCTTTCCCACTACCATCCCCTGTCTCTACCCCAACTCCCATCCCCTGTCTCTACCCCACTCCCATCCCCTGTCTTTACCCCCAATCCCATCCCATGTCTCTACCCCACTACCATCCCTTGTCTCTTCCCCCACTCCCATCCCATGTCTCTACCCCACTACCATCCCCTGTCTCTACCCCCCGCCCACATCCCCTGTCTCTACTTCCGCTCCCATCCCTTGTCTCTACCCCCGCTCCTATCCCCTATCTCTATCCCCACTCCCATTCCATGTCTCTACCCCCGCTCCCATCCCCTGTCTGTACCCCGACTCCCATCCCCTGTCTCTATCCCCACTCTCAATCTCACCCCGCATGTTCCTCCCTCAAGGATACGTCCAACTCATATGTGATCGACCCATAGAACATTTGATTAGGAACATGCACTATTCCATTGTATATTAAATTTTATTGAAGTTGTAATCATTACAAAAGGACAATGTTTACGAACCTCAAGCATGGCCCTGTTTAATGCAATAAAGTTAAACCTTATTTTTTGTGTGCAAAATGTGATGATTTTTATTTTAATTATATTTTAATTCTTTAAAAAATATGGGTTTTTTTTCAATTTTAAATTTTTCACTTAATACAATACCATTAAAGGGTACATATACAGCGAAAATATGCAATTTCCCTATATTTTAAGCCATTTTATGTATTTATTAGTTAAGGCACTCTTGCCACAAGCAAATATTGGCACATATTAATTCCTTAATACTGAAAAAACTATTTAAAGGCGAAAATTAAAACAAAATTGGGGGAAATTATCATTTTAATTTTAACCATGTTTAGTGTCATTTTATGAATAGAAAAACATGAAATTAAAAATATATTTTACAAGGCCATTATTGAGGCCTCGTGAACCGAGTCCTTTGTATACCACCATTAAACAGTTTCCTATCCTCTCCCATATAAGTCCTTGAAGGCTATAACCCATGGTGTCATCTATAATTTCTGAGTATTCAATGCATCGTTTTGATTTTGTTTTGTTGCGTGCTCTGTGTGCGAGACACTTGCCCTGTTGGACATTTTTTTTTCTGATTTCAGAAATTTTTTTTTATCGTACGTGCATTTGTTTGTTTTGCATAGACATAATTTTGACTTTCTTAAACTTGAGAAATGTTTACAGAGACGTTTCTCTCTTTTTTTACTTTCTGTTCGAGAAATATTTAGAAATATCAGATGTGTTGAGAGAAATTCAATTATCTCTGACATTTAGTCGAGAGTAAACCTTGACGTTTAGTTTAAAAAGGAAGACATTCTCACGACTTTCATCAGAAATAAAGTCCGTATAAGGAAACGTATTCAGACACCGCTGACGGGTGTAGATAATTATTCATTTCATGACATTTCTTGTATATTGATCGCCAATTAGCATGAACTATGTGCACAACGTGTAGGGGGGATTGTGAATTATGTCAGAGTTGCAAAATTGTCAAATGTTGTAGTTTCACGTGTTATTTACGTTTGTTTGAATATTTAGTGTCGTTTTATGCCATCGACGGCTAACAGACGGTCAATTAACTTAACAGTTCTTTCATGGGATCTTGGAAGGTTAACAAGTACTCGAGCACACCCCTCTCCGTAAGTAGCGGATTGCATTCCCACTCGAATCAGCGATGAGGTACAGATACCAACGAGAAGCAATGTCGTATATCACTATGATCTGATGGAGACTGTGGCTAGGTGAGGATTCGAACTCATGACCTTGGTTTGAAAGTAGGACGCGCTACCGACTGAGCTTACCGGGCATCAGAATAACATCACGAGCAGCGTTCATAAGATAATTACCACTGACAAGTTAAATTTCCAATATAAACCAAGGACTTAAATACATAATTTCTTGAATAAACGTGAGTTTAATAGGAAATATTTTCATCAGGATTTATAGAAGGAAGTCAAACAATTAACAGACACGTCGGACGTGCAATTAGCATATGGCTCTCTGCATGAATGGTGTTTTTGTAAAAGCCGAATTTTATTCAACTGATTTGGTATGTTAATGTTTGTATTTCATGGATACTATTAATATACAAGTTACATTTATATTTAAAGGTGTAAGCCCACTATTGATTTTGTTCTTTATTCTATAGTAAATAAAAATGTTGAAGGACCCGGATGAAAAAAGTGAAACTTACATTTTATTGTTTGTCAACTTCTGCAGTACCAAAATATGTTGAATATATTTTTTCTCTGTTAATTGTATACACTGTTGACAAAGTGAAAGTAGACTTTCGAAATCATGTATTCCTACCCTATTTTCCAAGCATCATTGCGTTTTCCTAAATTCACAATTCAAACATGACAATGTTTTCAACATGTTCAAATACATCCATAATGCCATTCAACTTAAAAAAATAAGCATAAGAATAAG
The DNA here is from genome assembly GCA_029582155.1 of Panopea generosa. Lineage (NCBI taxonomy): Eukaryota > Metazoa > Mollusca > Bivalvia > Adapedonta > Hiatellidae > Panopea > Panopea generosa. The sequence continues at coordinate 4,375,532 of CM055905.1, read as the reverse complement.
TAAATTCCATTTTTATAGAAAAAGAAACAAGGCTTATTCATAACCGCGTTTATGCATTTCTTGTTTCCAATGGTGGTGGCATGCCTAAAAAATGCATGAATTATCTATTTATAAAATATTTTGACCCATTAATGGAGCTAGTATGCCGTTAAAATAACGGGTAACTTTCAAATTTAGTTGTTTAAACAATCACTTTTACGACCTTGTGATAGTTTACATTTTTTTAGATCCATTATTTTTTTTGGAATTTACAGGTCACAGTATATATGTACGTATATATAAAAAAACTAAGATCTTTACTTTTTTTATTATAGGATTATGGTTATGTTTTCTGTTTGTATGCATATGTAAAGAATATCGAATATGAATTTAATCCATATCATTCCTATCATTACGACAAAAATAGTTTCTGTTATTTTCAGATGCCCCTCAAGTTAAATATATTGTAAAAAAACAACTATTCACTGCATATCAAAAGCGCAGGAATACATAATAGACACGTTAAAGTAGTCCGGCTCAAGGTGTTTTATCGAAAAATAAGTCTTAAAACTAATTGGGGTTAACCGATGGGAATGCTTCAAATACATATATGAAAGAGAGATTGTATGAAAATACAGCCAATATGAAATAAAAATATTTTCTAAAGACGCTGACTGTACCCATTAGGCCTACTGTTCTCCTATTTATATTGTGTTTCGGAATGTATATTTACTGATTCTCTTTATTGATAAACAACGCACAGCAATTCATCATGTCATTTTTACAAGTTCGCAATTGATATATCAGCTCTATTTCTTTTTTGTAGCTACATACTGACAACATCAAAACAACTAAGTTATCCAGAGAGCGATAAAGTAAGGGAATTAATTATTGACGACTGACACACAGTCACGTATTTTAAGTTTATTAGTTTCACATGGCCATATGTAAATGTTAAAACCATTAAATGGTACCTTCACAAGAGTTTTGATTACCCTTGGGGCGATATTAAAAAGTTAATAAAGAACGTGAAATATTAACAAATTTAATAGTACTGGTACTTAAAGTATATATTCTGATTAACTTTACACTTATATGGAATTTCAGAGTCACATAACCAAGGTATTGTGAGCGATATATACAGTTTCAGGATATGTATGTAAAGGTATTTCATGTATGATTTTGTCAATGATAATAACTACCATATTGAAAAAAAAAACATTAATGAGATACCTTTAAATACATATGCTAAAACTGTAAATAGCTATTATAATAGTGGGATAATGTGGCTCTGAATTTACCCAGCGCTTCTTTATTCTTTAGTATAGCTTTAATTTACAGTCAAACCTGTCTTAAGCAGCAAGCCAAGGGAAGGAGAAAAAGTGGCATTTTAAAGTCGATGCTTAACACAGGTTAATTTGTTCTGAAAGCATAGACATGAGAAATAGCAAATATGGTTGCTTAAGATAAATGGCTGCTTAATAGGGATGGCCGCTTACACAGGTATGACTGTATATTTGTATTATAGCTTCGTTGTATTCTGTAAATCATAACGGTCGTAAATGCGTAGAAAGGTACTCGATGCCGTTTTATCAAATCGATAAGACATAAATTAAGAAAAGCTCTTTGGTTAATGGACTGGTTTGCAATCATTGAAATGTAAACCAGACGTTCTTTGATGTTGTTGAAACAAAGAACCAGACAGGCAACTAAATAATGTTGCAATTGTTTAGTTAGTTCAAAAGTTCTTGAATTATTCTCAAGTGGAAAGCCATACTGTTGTTGTTTATTACATTTTCAGAACTGAACTGATGTTTTAATATATATACTTTTGGGCCGACAGCGGGACATAAACTGCAACACCTTTCAATAATCAATTGATTGATTAAATATTAAGCGTCATTTTATGCCATCAAGGGATAACAGACGATCAGTTAATCTAACCACTGTTTCCTGGGATCCTGGAAGGTTAACCAGTACTCGAGCACACCCCATCTCCGCAAGTAACTGATAACTTTATCACTTGAATCAGCGGTGAGAGACGAATGATAATGAGAAACAATATCATAAATCAATCATCACGGAAACTGTGGCCGAGCGGGGATTCGAACTCACGACCCCTGGATTGATATCCAGACGCGCTACCGACTGAGCTAATCGAGCTCGGATTCAATAGTCAAACGCATATGTTAGAGTGTTTACTATGTTAAGTGTTGGGTGCACAGGGGTACGGCACCTAGCAAATACCCCCTCCCCACAAAAAAATAAAATAAAACAACAAAAAAACTCACCCAAGAGTAAGAGGGGTGTGTGGTGAGGGGTTATTTGCTAGGCGCCGTACGCCTACGGTTTGAAGGTGATATCACTTTGGTGAACCCACATGACCTAAATGGTTATGAGTATATTTTTGGCAAGAGTGCAACGGCGTGCCGTGCCGTGCCGTGCCGTGCCTTGTCGTATTGTATGTTGTTTAGAGTAACTTTCAACAATGTTTCAGTTTTGCAAGGATGTTCCGTAAATAATGTGACTGCTGAGCCTCAAACATTCACTGACTTTTATAGTACTCTAGTAACAATACCAATCACATTATTTACGGAACATCCCCAAGATAGTATTGAAATGGAACGGTCAGTAGCCGCTGCGGGGGAGTTTGAACCTGGTTTACTGGGTCAACCGACCTTGCTCTTCCCCCGTCACACTTCTTTATCGTACTTATAAAAAACTGACCACATGTACAAAGTCAGCTTTTATGCGTAGATACATTTTAATGAAACACTGACTAATGCAAATGACATTAAACATATTTGTTTGACGAAAAACGCCTTGTACATATAGAAATCCATACCATCGGTGTATTTTGTTACGCCGTTATACTTTTCTGTTGGTTGAAAACTTAATATATGTGAATAGTCTAAGTATTCCTTATTGTTTATTAAGTTACATTAATAAACGTACAGATAACGTAGTTAATACATTGTCAGGCAGACGCTCATTGTATTTGATTAAGGATGCTAATTCAATGGAATCGCATGACCTTGAACAGCATTAAGTGGTCGAACAACGAAGGTTGCCCGATTGAAGTCATGTGACTAGGTCATGTAACTTATGCTATTATAAGCAGCCGATCGCCTGTATTTTGGGTCAGTCTCAACGGAGAAGGAGCAGTAAGAAGACGTTGCTTAATTAATTTGTTAATTATTATTTGGTATTTACAGACTGGGACTTTGGACCGAGTGTCACAAGTGAATGAGGGATTATCAGAAGTGCAGTTTTGAACTCAGAGTTGCAGAACCAACCCTGTGAAATTTGTGAACAGTGCTCCGGGTCGTAGTCTGTTGGGTGCCATTGTTTGTTTCAGACAGGTGTTGGGACAGGTTTGAAACATTACTGCAGGACTGGTTTTATTTATTTAAAACACAGTCCTGGGCAAGTGTTTGAGACGTAAGTCTGAGACTTTGGTGCAGCTCGGAGTTTCGAGTTTGGAGTGCTGCAGGACTAGTTTTATTTATTTAAAGCAGAGTCCTTGGTATTTGTTTGCACATAGTGTTTAGTTTTTATGCGAAACGTTAGTTCGAAACCTTTTATAATTTGGTTTTATATGTATAAGTTAATTGTACGTAATTATTCTTTTTAAACACGAATCATTTGTTCAATCATTTGTCATCCAACCATGAAGCAAAGTAGCTTGAGAAAAAATATTTCACCATTTATCTTCAATCAAACGGCAAGTAGCCCAAGGAAAATTCTAATATATTACATTTAATTAAATCAGTGTGCATTATCCGCTCGGTGCACGTTACATTTGTTTAGTGTATTGGTTCAAATAAAGTTCTGTACTTTCTAACTGAATTTAGATGATATATATATATATGTGTGTGTGTGTGTGTGTGTGTGTGTGTGCGCGTGCGTGTGCGTGTGTGCGTGCGTGCGTGTCGAACTGTATATGGTTCACAATCTGTGTTTCCCGCGTACGTTCGCCTGTCCGTTCAGAAGTAGATTCCGCTATATAACATGTGTTAATATGTATTCCTTATAACAGAAATTGTTGTAGGAAGACTTGTAATAAAATGATGTGTTTGCTGTTGGTATTTGTGATAAGTAAAGGGTTGAAAGATTTTACAGTTTCACAGTTGTGGTATTAGTGTTAAATGTTTTAAACTTATTTATATTACATCGATTGTGAAACAAGTTCTTACAACTTTAACACAATAATCACGCTCGAAGTCATCCTGTGTAGAACCAGTATAAGCATATTTTTTATGCGGATAAGTGTCTTGCTCGAGGACACCACACTTAGCCGTTGGGGAGGACCGAACACAAACGTTAAGCTAATGGTTGTTGTATAGAGACATTCGTATCCCATGTAGAAACATACGAAAATTAGTTTTTTGTTAAAGCACTACGAATACTTCTTGCAATTATAACGATTCCTTTATTGGCAGCGGGCCAGCTTAGTTCAGTCGGTAGCACGTCTGGCTATCAATCCAGGCGCGTCGTGAGTTCAAATCACCGCCCAGCCACAATCTCCGTGATGACTGGTATACAATTTAATTGCGTCTTATATAAAATAATGACTCCCCCACACGTAGAAAAATGACCCTCACACAGAATTGTGACCCCCTATAGAATAACGACCCCCTTACCAAAACCCTAACCCTAACCCATCTAAGGTACACTTACAACATAATTATCCCCTGCCGATAGACATCGGAGGATAATATGGTAATGGCACCCGTCCTTGCGTGCGTCCGTGCGTGCTTCCGTGCAACATTTTTGTGACCGCAACTCCTCATTCATTATTGGATGGAATCGATTCAAACTTTCAGGGATTACTACTTCTAATGCTTAGTTGTGGAGGAAGAAAAAAATCTTGGAATTGCTCAACCCGTTCTGGAGTTATCGCCCTTTTTTCAAATGGCATCGGCGGGAGATATGGCTGTCATTCGACTGCAGCCCTTGTTTTTTTTTCTAAGAAGTGGTCCTGGCTTCCCTGGTTTCCTTAAAAACACATTACAACTTTATATATAAGTCGTGACGGGTAATGTCACAGAAACTTAGTTAATATATTGTGCAATGGCTTTGACTGTTATAAAGGGGTATACTTATTGCTCAAGACGTGTTACTTAAAAGCTCTTGAAAAGTGACAAAAATCACCCAAACCTCCAGGGGAATGCCTATATTTCAAAATTATACTGAAATTCGAACAGCATCTTATTGTCATGGGCGTCACAGGTCATAAAACATGGGACTTCCCCACAACCGATTTGCATATTTTATGCCTTATATTGATATAATTGTTGACTTTTTCTACTTAAAACGCCTGAAAAGTGACAAAAATACCCAAAATCCAAAGAAGGATGTCTCTTCAACAATATACTGAAATTTGAATAATTTCTAACGACGAGGAGCGTCACAGGTAATAAAACCACTGGGCTACCCCACACCCGTTTCGCCTATTTTTGGAGGTATATATGAGTGACATATAGGTGACATAATATGAAGGTTAAGGGTATTTGACATCACTTTCAGGGGTGGCATAAAACATTGTGCTTTTCCACGTAAAAATTGCCTTTTTACAATCTTGCACTCCAGAAAATGAACTATTTTACCGTCAATAGCATTTTTTCGTAATGAGCCCGCGAGCCCATGCTATTACGAAATTAGTGCAACATGTAGGATGCAATAACAAAATGCTGTTTCCTCTAAAATTTCGGACAAAATCACCATTACTATAAGTTCCAGAATGCTTACACTACATTGTACAGAAGGTAAATTAATAATTATATACATGTATGCGTAACATAATTATACGTTATACCTTGCATATAATGCGATGTCACAAAGTTACGAGGCTGTTAAAGGTACTATCTCACCGAATCTTGGAAAAATCTTGGAAAAATAAAACTTAAGCCTGTTGAAATGCTTGAAGCATGAAACTTTTATAGGTAACAAAAAGATTTAGATCTAAAACATGTTCTAAACAAAATGTCATGCACCTTTAAAGCAGGAGTTTCGTGATCTATGTTCTAAATATGTTCTACCGTGTATCTTGAAAGTTGCAGGGGTTCCAAGTTGCAAAAGGATTCCTTTATGTATCCCCCTTCCATTAGGTCATCTGTTTCTATTGGCAAAGGTTTGATACGGCGAAACAATATCCCTTTGGTGAGACCTATCCACTTTAATAAGCAAGCGCGCTACCAGTGCGCCACCGAGGCTCACAAAAGTGGTAAGTATTTAATAAGGATGCGTAGTTCGGCCTCAACCGGGATAGCTAGTTTTTAAGATGCGTTGTTTCGAAGAATAGAGTGAATTAAGGTGGCTTGCCAGTCTTCTTTGGCGTCGGTCGACGTGATAATGGTCGAAAAGTAAAGATATCGTATTGCCCTGATATTTGGTATTCATATACAAGGACACTTCTCCTTCATTTTGTACGATTCAGATCTTTTATATTTATTTTTTGTTTAGCAAATGGCTGTTTCGTACAATTAATTAATAAAAAATTGAAGTATCTGGAGTAAAATTGGCTAATTTTTTTCGCTGGATTATTTTTTTCAAAAACAACATTCGGATGCTCTTGACAAGGGAAACAGACTGATATAAGTCAGTATTGTCAATCGGAAATTTCATAAAATGTCACTATGATGGGCGTTAAATGTTTTTAAAAATGCGCGATTCTTTTGATCTTAGAGTAGCACCATACGAGCTTCAGTGAACGATTTGGTCGACGGAAAACGATTCAATTTACTAACGACTTACGCAGTCATTTTGCTAGGACAATTCCGAACAAGTTTATGAAATAAAAAAGGGGGTCTTTCCGTGAAATATTTCATGACCAGAATCATTTCAGATGACTAATAAAATATGATAATAGACTGTTTGTAAACAAAACCAAATTATCCTCAAGCCTAAATATCGATTCTCTCTATTTCTATAGTAACCTTAAAACGACTTAGGTATATCTTCTATTATTGTAATACTTCTCTTTAAGTACAATAATGATAATTCAAATGAAAACCCTTTTAAATTTCATTTTTCAATAGATGTATGTTTATTTCTTAGCCGGGCCTCTAAGTGATACTGCTGTTGTGTCAGCTGTAGACGCAGCAGCAGCAGAAACAACAACAACAACAAATATAAGCAATAGAAACACGACAGTGACTTGAATTGATATAGAGTATGTTAGTAATAGGTTAGGTGGGGGGTGGGGGGGGTCAATATTTTATAGATAAAATCGGGGGGGGGGGGGGTCATTATTTTATAAGGGGTGTCAGTATTTTATAGAAAAGGGGTCATTATTCTATATAAAATAATGACCGGGGGTCATTATTCTACGGGGGTCAGTTTACAACGTTACACCGGCAGCTGAATAGTTTGGTTCCCTGGCCTCACACTAAATAGTTTAGATTTATCGGTAGCAGATCATGGAACCAGACTAGTAAACAGAAATCATTGTCACCGCGGATAGCCAACTGGTTGCTCATGTGTCTAGATAAATGTTGATAAATGTGTTTACAGAAGCTGCCCATTTGCGGATATCATAAATACTGGTAAGGAGATATAGTGAAATCCCATACAGCTCATTAATCACAACGATGCGAGCAATTTGGTCGCTTTAGATTTGATTTCTCATTCTAAATACTAAAAGTTCGCCCTAGATAGAGTTGGCTATTTGTTAGTCTTGATCATATGCGACGAAAGACAAACGTATTGACAAGTTTGGCAGTAAATAAAAATCATTTTTATTTAGTGAAAATCGAATAACGTTTTTGATTGGTTATTCAAACAATCGGACTACCTCGGAGATTTCCAAAGTATTACAAAAGAGTATCGTTTGGATGTTTATTTCTTTATTCATTATTTTTATATTATTATGTTACTTCGGATTTAATAAAAGATGGACAACGATTAGGATGGACCGAAGTCGCATGTATGGTAAAGATGTAATAACAAAACACCAAGTAAGTTGTAACGGGCATTTTAATTGAAAATGCCGGGAATAACATATCTAATTCCAGAAGAAAAACATTAAATACCAATACATATATAAACATCAAAACATATCTGGGCATACAAAACTGCCACAAAGCTGACTGCCAAAGCAGACAGAAACCGCCAAGACGACAGAGGTGCATCCAAGCTAGGAAACAGTGAATTGTCTATATACATCAGACCTCTATGTATAATCATATAATAACCAAAATTTAACCAACCCTCGCAAAATGTAGCAGTGCTTCTTAAACGGACATTTTCTTTGCAAAAATACAAACGAACTATATATATGTATTATGTCCTATCTATTTACCATACAAAAATCCAACAAACAGACACGGTTTTTGCAATTTGCGAGACGCATTTATAAAGAGTGACGACATACGTTTACTTAGACAAGCCAAATGTACATATATACAATCAGGTGCAAAAAACATAATACACATATGTTAAAGAACACTTTTTGAAATACATTGCACATTTTTAAATAACAATCAAAAAGATTTTCAAAACGTGGTCGACTTGCCCAGTAAAAACCATAGACGGTAAACCCTGGAAACCTGTGCCCGTTTATCAAATGTCTTTTACCACTGAATGTCGAGCTTTATTCTTGAAAATATTTTATGAACAATACGCCTGCACATTCAGTATTTAATATTAATTAACTTTTGTTTGATGAACGACATTTATCACATTGATGTTTCATATTGCTATGTAAATGAAATACATGTAACAATTATATTTCTCTGTAATTTCGAGCATTAATTTTTTTTCCGATGTCGTCGCTCAGAGTGAATTGCTAGAACTGATTTCTTACCGCCAAAAACTCTATTTATATTTAATCTCGAATCACTTAAGCGTTCAAAACAGGTTTTGTATAACAATAATGCCAGAACAAAGGTACTCCGCTATATGATGTAACGTGGAGTACAATAACGCCAGGACAAAGGTACTCCGCAATACGATGTAACGCGGAGTACAATAACGCCAGGACAAAGGTACTCCGCTATACGATGTAACTTCGCTATACGATGTAACGCGGAGTACAATAACGCCAGGACAAAGGTACTCCGCTATACGATGTAATGCGGACTACAATAACGCCAGGACAAAGGTACTCCGCAATACGATGTAACGCGGAGTACAATAACGCCGGGACAAAGGTACTCCGCTATACGATGTAACTCCGCTATACGATGTAACGCGGAGTACAATAACGCCAGGACAAAGGTATTCCGCTATACGATGTAACGCGGACTACAATAACGCCAGGATAAAGGAACTCCACTATACGATGTAACGTGGAGTACAATAACGCCAGGACAAAGGTATACGCCAGGACAAAGGTACTCCACTATACGATGTTACATGGAGTACAATAATGCCAGGACAAAGGTACTCCGCTATACGAGGTAACACAGAGTACAATAATGCCAGGACAAAGGTACTCCGCTATACGATGTAACGCAGAGTACAATGACGCCAGGACAAAGGTACTCTGCTAAACGATGTAACGTGGAGTACAATAACGCCAAGACAAAGGTACTCCGCTATACGATGTAACGCGGAGTACAATAACACCAGGACAAAGGTTCTCCGCTATACGATGTAACGCGGAGTACAATAACGCCAGGACAAAGGTACTCCGCTATACGATGTAACTCCGCTATGCAATGTAACGCAGAGTAAAATAACGCCAGGACAAAGGTACTCCGCTATACGATGTAAAGTGGAGTACAATAACGCCAGGACAAAGGTACTCCACTATATGATGTAACACAGAGTACAATAACACCAGGACAAAGGTACTCCACTATACGATGTAACGCGGAGTACAATAACGCCAGGACAAAGGTATTCCGCTATACGATGTAACACAATGTACTCCGCTATACGATGTAACACGGAGTACAATAACGCCAGGACAAAGGTACTCCGTTATACGATGTAACACAATGTACTCCGCTATACGATGTAACGCGGAGTACAATAACGCAAGGACAAAGGTATTCCGCTATACGATGTAACGTGTAGTACAATAACGCCAGGACAAAGGTACTCCGCTATACGATTTAACGCGGACTACAATAATGCCAGGACAAAGGTACTCCGCTATACGATGTAACGCGGAGTACAATAACGCCAGGACAAAGGTACTCCGCTATACGATGTAACGCGGACTACAATAACGCCAGGACAAAGGTACTCTGCTATACGATATAACACGGAGTATAAAAACGCCACGACAAAGGTACTCCGCTATACGATGTAACGCGGACTACAATAACGCCAGGACAAAGGCACTCTGCTATACGATATAACACGGAGTACAAAAAACGCACAGGACAAAGGTACTCCGCTATACGATGTAACGCGGAGTACAATAATTCACAACTTGTGAATGTGCTCATGGCAAACTATGAAAACAGTTGTTCACACAAGAAATGAAACTTAACTAATAAAACACTGAATATAACAGAAAAAAAGGCAGTCCTATTTATACCTGCCTAATAAAGATTTACACAACTAAATATATAAGGACAGTCTGAACTTATCAGACGCTTGTAAAATTATACATGAATATACAACAACTGGTGATGTGTGCCGCCTGTAAAAGTCACACTTAAAAGTAAACAATACATCATGAAATTTAAATTGCTGACTAACCCAGCCACTGACATGACAGTAAAATTAGCAATGACTGGCAGCTAACTGTCTTATTGAAGGATTGCTGCTTAAGCCACTCAAAACTCAACTGGGAGTATTGCAGCGTTAAAAGAAACAACTCGAGGACGGTTGTTGCGTTGAAACGCGTTATATTTCCATCGACCTAACAGTTGTATTTGTGCTTGAATAAATGTTATGCATATCAGTGGCGGCACCTATACGTAAAGAATATAGTGTTTTACCATCGGCTTGAAACCGATAGACTTAATGCATAACCTCAAAACCCCGGTGAAATTGTCCGATGATATCGGTGTATCACATTGTAATTGGAAGCATGGCCCTATTGCTAATGGATTTAAGTGGTAATATTGGTAGAGCGCCTTTAACGAACTACACATAGTTTGATTGAAGAAGGTCGATTGTTATAGACGTGTTGACTATGTCATTTGAGTACTTATACCTGGTGAAACGGATAGTTGTTTGCCGTATGCAACCCATGACAAATTTGAATTTAATGTGATTTCTTTGTAGGACATTCTTAGAGCCAAGGTATATTATTGCAAATTCGCATATGGGGAGTGTGAAACGCAGTGACAAAAGGCTATAAACAATTTTTTGAGAAAAAGAACTTTCCATTAACAAGTCAGCTGTTTTTACAAGTTTATGTAATATCCTCAGTGTGAAAGGTTGACGTTTGTCTGAGGACAAAGTCTAAACTGTGATGCTTTGTAACAATTACTTAATAATACATTTGACTGTTGGATAAGGTTACTCATGCAATTTTTGAAAATAAGCTAGACCCGAAACTTGAGTAGAAACTGTGGAGTATTACGGCCCTTTCTAATGATAATGTGCAATAAATTAAGCTAATCTTTTACATGGAATTGGAAATATCTGATCCCGTGGGAAATATTCCAAAATGAAAACTTTGTACTGTTTGTACGATTAACTGTGGCCGCTCTCCATTAGCCAGTTAGGCCCAAACAATGCCCAAAAAACTGATGTTAACAGAAGCATCAATGAAAAGATGCAGTTGACTTACCAATCCACCTGTGATTTAACAGGAGGTGTTTGCCATTGGAATTATCAACAAATATAAGCCAATCATCTATATCCCGACGCCCTTCTTAATTGAGAGAGATCCTATGAGAGGGGCTGGAATTGTTTATGGTGGGATTGACTAAACGCCGTGTGTAACGATTTGGGCTGCTGAGAAACTTGAGGCTGCTCTTGCATGGAAGCCATTATCCAAAACTCCATATGGAGATAATCCCTTAGCAAAACATGGTTAGCTCGGAGCAAGCGAAATTCATCTTACCCCTGCTGAATAATGACCTATAGAGGCAAGATCTCTGATAATGTCCATGTATTTCATTTGTTATGGGTAAGAACGGGTGTGTATTTGCAGATAAATTTCCACAAAACGTATGACGCTAAAGATCAAGAGTTTACTCATTTTCCTGTTCTTTGTTCTTTGCACGACACTTAAATTAGCCTGATGGTCAACCTGAATTGAGAATTGAGCTTGCCCTTGATTTAGAGAGTAGTCAGAAAGCCGAACTGAAAGATTTATAATCTGATCTGTACATATCTTTCTTTTCAATGACTTTTTAAAGAGTGTAGCGATAGGAGTGGAAATTGGATAGCGATTTTTAACCTGCCCACCATTACCCTGAATAATATCAAACTATTATTGTCGACGATGTTCTCAATGTCGTCGGACGATGAGACGTTGGCATCAGAAGTTGAATCAACCGAAGCGATTACGTCAGATGAGCCAGAGCTGTTTGGTTGGAGCGGCACATGCGGGACTTTAGCTGCCCGGGTTGAAGCTGATCGCGTTACACTTGACCTTTGCAAGTTGGGCAGAATGACACTTTGTTTATGTTTGCTGCTACAGACCGTTTTGCACTACTGGACCGGATGTCCGGCCGTCCTATTTCTGAGTTTACATCCGTATTATTGTGAGGACAACAGTCCCATTTTGAGGCAGTGACCGTCTAACGTCGCTTCATCTGAGAAAGCATACAACAAAAATCTAATAAATAATAAAATAAACAAGAACCTGCATATTACTGACGAGAATCGTCTTTAAAAGGTTGTAAGGAAATTACATGAAATCATCAATCGCACCTTTGACACAGGCGAGGAAAACTATACAAACGAATCACTCACAAATATGATTCATGTCCGTACTCAAAAAGACTATTGACTGAAATGGTAGTGCAACTTTTTTAGGAATAACAACATAAAAACGGGCAGTCCTATTCGCTTAATATATGAAAATCGACACCCACATTTTAACAGTCACTCACCACAATGAAATAGACTAAGATATAGTCTATCAAGTGAGGAAACAAAACCGCAAGTATGTATTGAGATAAGCTATGCATGCTAACAACCGCAAGCTAGAGAAAATGGGGAAATGATTAAACTAACCCTCACTATGTACATGTATAAACATTATTCACTCAGAGAGGAATTAAAAGCGGTACTGCTGAGTATGTTATACATTGTATCTGCAAATGAACAAAAAGCAGTCATCACTCCCAGAGGAAAAGATAACACTTTGTATGTCATTACATATTCAGCTGCAAAAGAAAGAACGCAATCCTGCTTTTACAATAATCTTTTACCTAAAAGTGATATCATGTCAAAGTTTTTGTGAAGTATACAAAATTTGCTTTCATCAAAGCATAAAATTTGCATCATATATTTTACCGAAAAAAATTGTATAGAGAATCCAGTATTTACATTCTTTGTGCACGTGCACATCATGGGAGAAGTACATTTTGTTAAAATATTTTATGAGAGTAAAAACACAACCATAATCACTACATAGCTATGATGAAAATGGTTAGGCTCAGTAAAAATCAACTTCTTCAGACCTTGGTAATGCTTGCTGGTTGTACCAGCATTGCAGTCTTAAGTAGAGCATTTAATTGCCATAGAAATACATTGTTTCGTCTTCGTCAACGAATTAATGCAACCAGGGGAACTGCTGAACGTCTAAGGTCATGTAGAACTCGTTTAACCACCGCTAGAACGGACGTTATTATTAGTTATTTGGTCTGTTATTGACCCACTACGGGAAAATGGGGGGTCTGTGGAATTTATAGGGGGCGAGGCGTCCGAGTCCCACTATAAATTCCATAGAACCCCCATTTTTCCGCAGTGGGTCAGTAACAGACCAAATGACTGATTTATTTCATCGACCACCTTTCATGAGCAAAATAAATTGATATTGTTTCATTTCATTATTAAAGTCGTGGGTGGGGGTGGAGTAATTTTAAAAATATAGTTATAATCAAAAGAAATTACTGATATTGTTTCATTTCATAAAAAAGTACAACTCACAATTATAAACGATTCCCTCCATAGAATTAATTTTGTACGTACACCCATCAGTACGGCGAATGTCCATCCAAAAGCGACCCAAAGTTTCGTCCAACTCAACCTCCGATAATTCTTCAAAATCCGGATTGTCCCCCTTCTCTGACAAATATTCCTTCAGAATTTTGGCCGCAAATTTATAAGCCTTTAAAGTCTTCCTCGCGTTTAAGTTTAAACGTCTCTCTTCTTGTTCTGATTCTGATGTTTCTCAAAATCTTAACCGGGAAGCCATTTTATCACTGTTTTCGTCTGACGACAATTTGACAGGTCAAAGTCCGCAAGGGGAATGCACTCGCGTTGTACTTGACTATTGTCACGGTCGCCGTGTCAATACAGACAGGCCAACTAAACAAAATTTGAAATTGTAATATTGGTAGTGATTTCCGTGATTTTGGGATAAAAAAAGGGATTTTAAAGGAAGAATCGATGAATGGCGGCCATTTTGTCGACTATTGGCTTCAAACTGACCCACTATAAAAATTTAGGGGGTCACCACGTGACTGCTCTTGTCCAATGAAATCGCTAGTTTATAGTGGGAGGTGAAATAAATCGCATTGACGCACCTTCGACGTCGCTTTGAAACCGCATCAGCGTCTGCGAAGGCAAATACACAATTTTGAGGCGACTTCGGAATTCCTTTAGTTATGTTAACGCAAGGTATCAACAACTTGCATGATCTTTCGGACGCTCTTGTTCAGGAATGGAACACCATACCTAATGTTGTGCTACAACGGTACGTAAGGTCAATGCGTACGGCGACGTCTCATTGCTTGTATCAACGCAAGAGGTGGTCACACACCTTATTGATGCAAAACAAACACGATTCCTGGAGGGATGGGGGAAATAAAACGTTTAAAATTAAAATTCTTTACGGGCTAAAAGGTAGCCGTTGAATGGTAACTTTTTATTTCGACTCCTGTGTTGTTTGAGCAGATAATTCATGACATGATCATTGTCAATTTGCAAAACAAATACATCCTTGTAAAAGCCAAAAAATGCTTCAAAAACGGTACCAAACATGATTTAATTTATTTTTTTCAACATGATTTTTTTTTTTGAAAACCACAGCGCACACCTTGTTCCGCATCTGAGCATAAACAGTGAGAAGCATTTAAACAAGTGTGGAAGAGATGGTCACACACTAAACAGCATCTCAAAATGCATTCAATAAATTGCTTGGACACTCTTGGAGGATGTCAAGCATATTAAATGAAAGAAAATACAATGATATGTTTTATAGGTCTCGTGTGTAAAATATTGCGAGGAAAATAAACCAGCATTTGCTACACTTGCCAAGAGAGAAAACTAATCAACTCGTCACTCTCTAGGCTTGTTAATAACCTTCACTCAAAGAAGGTTGTATATGTTGTTGTGGACGTTTTAGGAAATACACCACAAATGTGGACACCAAACATTTGCTTAAATATAAGAAATGAGTCTTAAACCTTTAACACTCACTCAGCAACAAGAAATGAATTAATAAACACTTTACCAATTAAAAAGAAAACAAAACACAGTCCTGAATTGTGACAGGGCAGGTAAGCTGTATTTGCATAAAACCACAAGCTATACAAGTGGGGAAGGTGTTATTCTCGCCCTCACTATGTATCGAGCCTTAATTTTATTCACTCTGAGTGGACGTCATCTGTCAAAATTGTATGGGTGAGGATGGTATATAGGTGTATTCATGAACAAATACAAGTTTTGCTACCAAGAGAAAAGTATTACATTTGGCATGTCATTATAAATAGTGAGAAAGATTTACCCGAATGTGTTAAAGATGGTCACGAACGGATGTCCACGTGTAATAAATTAATTGTTTGGTTACTCTAGAGGGATGGATTTAAAGCAAATTACACCCAGGCATTGCTTACGTCACTAATTGGCCCCAGGTATAGAGACCAATGTGTATATACTATAACCGAGAATAAATTAGACTGCAAACATCTAAAGACTGGAAACTCACTCTATTTAAAACTGGGTAAGCGTTCTATGCACGAGTACCAGTAATAAATTAAGAGCCGAATATTATTTAGTAATTTGAAGGCCGAAACAGAACATAAGTTCGCATACATAAAAACCTTTATCTTTCATATAAACTTCATTTAGATATTTTCTTTGACAAAGATTGTGTACAAGATAACTGCCATGATGTCCCTCCGAAAACATATTTTTAAATTTTATTATAACATAACCATTGCAGAGATGTGTTTGTTTCAGTCAATCAGATCTTACTTTCAAATCCAAGCGTTTCTTCTGCACAACTTATCAAGACTTTTGTATTTTAGAAAAGCAAGCGTCGCAAATGACCAATACTAGATATTAGTTTGTAAATAATCCTTGCTCACTTACCATATTTTTTGTTTGTAAAGTATCCATGTTTTCTTTTGTTAGTAAATAATCGAATTTCGCTTTTGGATTTGGCTTTTGTTTGTTAATACTCTATGTCCGCTTTTAGAATTTGACTTTTGTTTGTAAATACTCTATGTCCGCTTTTAGAATTTGACTTTTGTTTGCAAATACTCTATGTCCGCTTTTAGAATTTGACTTTTGTTTGTAAGTACGCTATGTCCGCTTTTAGAATTTGACTTTTGTTTGCAAATACTATATGTCCGCTTTTAGAATTTGACTTTTGTTTGTTCATACTCTATGTCCGCTTTTAGAATTTGACTTTTGTTTGTTAATACTCTATGTCCACTTTTAGAATTTGACTTTTGTTTGCAAATACTCAATGTCCGCTTTTAGAATTTGACTTTTGTTTGCAAATACTCTATGTCCGCTTTTAGAATTTGACTTTTGTTTGTAAATACTCAATGTCCGCTTTTAGAATTTGACTTTTGTTTTTAAGTACGCTATGTCCGCTTTTAGAATTTGACTTTTTTTTGTAAGCACGCTATGTTCGCTTTATACTTTGATATTTGTTTGTAAATACTCTATGTGTGCTGTCCGATCTTAGAATAATCTGTATTTGGTTTAGAATCTCATATTTTTTGGTAGGTAGTCCATGTTCTCTTTAGAATCTCAGTTTTTATTTTTTAATTATTTGTTGCTTTCGTTCATTCTGCATTTCATTTAATGGTCACTTTAGAATCTGAGTTTTGTTTTGTAAAGTACCCACTGAAGTTGATTTGTTTAACCATTCCCAGTCGCTTTAGAAAATAGTTTTGGGTTTTTAAAGCACCTACAGTCGCATTAGAATCTGCTTTTTGTTTCGTTTTATATACCCTCTGTCACTTTGCAACATGAATTTTATTTTGAAAAAAACAACAACGTCTACAGTCACTTTAGAACCTAACTTAGCGTATAGTTTTTATAAAGCACGAACTAAAACGTATTGAGTCTAAATCCAGACACGGCCACACGGCGGAGGTCTGAAAATACAACATCTGTAGGCGGAACTATACAATGCTCATGGGGGCACAATGCGATATCGCCTTGTCGCATTTGTCTTACAGGATGCGTGCAGCTGGTTGTACAGAGTAAATTCAAATTAAATGTTAAAGCAAATGTCACTGAAATGTGTGTTGATAGATTCTTTAGCACTTGTTAAACTTAAAAGTCAGGGGATTATTGCAAACAGATGCCATGCAAAACGTGTACAAGTCAACATATAACAGTATACACACCGTGATTTATCCAACTTGTAAGAACGTATTTCACAATCGATGTGAAACAGTTGCAATTATCTGGTGGTTAGCAGAATGCTTGTTCAAGAACTCAGATATCTTCGGTTCGATTCCCGGCGGGGTTATGTCCGTTTATTTTATTAGTGTCTAATTCGGGCAAGGTATTGTGAAAGAATTCAGGATGGTATACAGTCGGCCCCTTGTACATAATAATAATAATAATAATAATAATAATAATAATAATAATAATAATAATAATAATAATAATAATAATGATAATAATAATAATAATAATAAATACTTTTATTAACGAGAGAACTCATTTGAATAAATTCAATCTTCCTTAAGGCTCTTCATATAGTTACAAAGAACAACACTAATTAAACATATAAACACAATAATACACAAGAATATATATACGTATGTGTGGATGTATCATAATTTTTATGAGAGCTATCCTATTTATTACAGTTGCTAAGAATTTTTAATTCATTGTTAATATAAAGCTTTGAACAGATTAATAGAATTTGCATTTATTTTTTATATGAGACAGAATAGAGTACCACAAACAAGAGCATAAATAAGCAAACGAAGACCATTTGCTAATTCAGGCTCTTGTACAGGAGCGTCATACCCAGTGCATGTAAAAGGTCTCGCTGAAATTCTATGTAAATCAGTTTTTCAAATCCCCGTTAACCTTCAAAATGTATAATATACAATTATACATAATGCGTTCATGTGCCTGACCATATTTAACTTATACTTGATAAACCTATGTTAATCAGGCAGACAGTTTATAAAAAAGGAATACATGATAAATAACCAGCATAAGACGTAAAACGTTCAAAGACCGCGGCCGACAAAACATTATGAACACGATTGATATACAGAATGATTATAATACCGACTTCCGTGACCGCGTGGTAAGCGGGAGGTCGAAAGTTCAAATCCCAGTGGAAGCACTTGGATTTTTTATGCGGCCGGTTGCGCACTCAGCAGTTAGTTAAGTTGAGGGGTACCGAATGTCCAACAGCCTGACTCCTGGCAATGATAGATTTCTGGAAGTAACTGTGTACAGCATAAAGGTGTCTCATAAGCCCAGTATGGCTACTTCTTTCAATTGGGGTGACACTATAATAAACAGACACATATAAACACATAAAATAAGCACATTACATGCATAGATAAGAATTGAAAACATTGATTACCACATTGGAACTTAAATAACGTATTATTTACTAATCTAGCCGAGTCGCGCTAGCCGAATTTCTTGACTGTTGAAACAGAAAATCTTGTATTTAAAGGTCCTGCGTGGCCGAGTGATCTAAGGAGCCGTTTCAAGATCACTTACCTCTCACCGCTAATGTCGAAGGTTCGAGTCTCGCTCGCTCAAAAAACTTTATGTGAGAAAGTTTCCAGTTACTTGCGGAAGGACGGTGGTTTTACTCAGTCTGACTCAGTCTGAGGTCTTCCTCCACCAGTAAAACTGGATATGCCATATATAACCTGAAATGTGTTGAAAATGACGTTAAACCCCATTCAATCCCCCCACCCACCCCACAAAAACAACAACAAAACAACAACACTTGTATTGACATATCATTTGTCATGGGGTGTACGTGACCCGTTAGATGAGAACTTGTATTAATACTATGCACTACGAAGAGTACGTAACCATTTATGAAAGAAAAACTGCTTCTTTCAATGACATATGCCATCTCGTGTTAAGATACATTATCAAATTAAACGCGATATCTATTTTTGCAAATTAGATAATAATACAGTTATCTATAGTTTTCGGATATTTGAGATAGATAATGCAAACTATAACTGCTATCGCCTAATCATATTTAGACATTGATCAAATTATCTTTTTCGAAACATCCCTGTTTGTTACTATGTTAGAATGCTGGAGCCACTATAAACCCGAGGGATTTCACTTGCCAAACTGTTAATAGTTGTTATTTGGTGTTTAGCGCCGCTTTCAACAATTTTTCAGTTATATCGCGACAGTGTCTATCTGAGAAATTGGATAGTATTTTAAACACTGCCATTCTAGAGTATCATACCGCAGATACATAGACAGCGTTACACTGATACCGGGCCGACCAGTACTAGAACTATCCTTTAAATGCTGAGCGCCAATAGAGAAATCTTCATGTACCATTTTTCAATTATTTGGTATGATCCGGCCGGGGATCGAACCCACGACCTTCCGTATGTGAGGCAGACGCTCTACCACTAAACCACTGCTAATAGTAGCCAAACTACAAAATGTACTGATCCAATTCATGCTGAAAATGATTTTACGATTTTAAAAGGTTAATTTCTAAACGTACTGCTTATAGCGCATGTTTCAGCCGAAGTTCTGTTAGCTGTTTGTTAAATAGTAAATAAGGTCTGTGTGTGTATGTGTGTGTGTGTGTTTGTGTGTGTGTGTGTGGGGGGGGGGGGTGTGTGGGTGTGTGGGTGGGTGTGGGTGGGTGTGGGTGTGTTTGTGTGTGTGTGTGTGTGTGTGTGTGTGTGTGTGTGTGTGTGTGTTTATATTATTTTTTTTATCATCTAAAGCAATATTGTACGTAATATAGCATCATAGTTGTCATTATTCATTTATTCCAATAAAACAACGAATTTAAATATATTACTTTAAAATTGGCGGTCATATTGAAAAGTGGCGACCATTTTGAATTGCGGTAATTTTATATTCATTTTTGCTGGTGATAGTCTTGTGTATAATTGTGCCATGTTTCGGTGCTTTTGCCAAAAATACACAATCATCCCGCAAATCTGCCGAAATTACGAGTGAAATAGCTATGTACAACGGATAGCAGTATATCCCAGCAGTAAATGACATGTTTTAAATTTTAAAAATAGGCCGAGTATTCCTTTTTTTTTTGAATGGGCAAACCGTTTAACGAATTGGTGTTGCCAAATATTAACAAACGTTTATTGATTATTTCATATCAACACCTGATAAAAGTAAAATACTAAATATTAAAAAAGAATGGAATTAATTTCTGAAGAAACAATAATAAAAAAATCAGACATCAAAATTTAGCATTAAAAGTTGCCCGACATCATCTTTTTTTCGATATTTTAAAATGTATCGGAAGTTTTTTTTTATTTAACACCACAAACGACTATTTTGTTTAAATGGCCTACACTTTGTGGTTTTACCTAAGGTTTGTCAGCTTTATTTACAAGTATCGCAAACACTTTGATTGAAACAATCGCCCCGTACAATAGGTGATCTAAGATATACATTGTGTAAGCATATACAATACCATCGATAATACTATGTTGTAATGATTATTTCAATTAATTTTAAATGTATTTCCAAAATGATATAATATGTGAATCTACATTGCATATATTTTTCTCCCATTTTGGAGCGGTGGCCTAGTGGTAGAGCGTCCGCCTTGCATGCGGAAGGTCGTGGGTTCGATTCTCGACCAGGTCATACCTAAGACTTGTAATGGTACTAGAAGCTTCCTCGCTTGGAGCTCTGCATTAAGAGGATAGTTCTAGGTCTGGTCGTCCCGGTGTCAGTATAATGTTACTGGATTGGGTTATCATACCATGTGTCTGAGACATGGTACTTCAGTGTGGCAGGTCTCAAAATACTGTCTCAAGTAGACACCGTCGCGATCTGACTGAACAATTGTTGAAAGCGACTCTAAACACCATACAGCAACAACCATTCAAAAACAACAACAACAACAACAATAACAGCAACATTTGAAAAAAGTCACAGCGTTACAGAACCATATTTTCTAGCCATTGTTGTTTATATTATAGATGCTATTTCATATATAGATTATCTTGCACGAGTATTCATTTATTGTATTTATTAAAAGGGTTGGCAAAAAAAAAAATAGTATGCAAGGCTCTTACCGAGCACAAAGTATTTTTTGCCAACAAGTATAATAAATTTAATGAGAAAAATGAGCACATTTAAAAATGGTGCATAGAGACGGGTATTTTGCAGGTCATCTCTATAATATTCTCCAAGATACTATTATAAAAAGCTTGAATAACAATATATTGATTCCATCAGTCATCATATGACGCAACATTTTTGCCTTGCCTGCCATGAAATGCATAAAATACTGCAAATATACCTTATGCATGCATTCTAAGAATAAATGCGCATCTGCAAATATCATGCATATACCTAAGAAAAAAACCATCCGCTTGCGATATAATTGATTCTATTCCATATCCCACCTGCTTGCGATGTAATCGACTCTATTTTTGTTTATATTTCCCGTTAACTTGTTTACACATTTTATGAGCAACTTCATGTCAGGTTATAAATATGATATTTTAATTACTGTAAGTTATTTATTTTGTACACTTATAGCACATAAACATAATTAAAACGCAAATTATAGACAATATATTTATAATTATTAAATGGTTCAGGCTGTGGTTAGGTATTACCGTGCCATACATTTGATTGACACTTATTGAAAACAAATATGTCACAAATCATCTAAAATAAGGTTTTTAATATTAACCGTCATTTTTATGCCACGAAACCATCACTTATACAGTGTTCGAGCGAGAATTCGAACTCACGACTCCTTGGTTGATAGCCAGGTGCGCTATCAACTGAGTTATCGGGTTTGGCTCTCTTGTACGCGATATGCTGTATTTATTCAGATTTATT
Organism: Panopea generosa; assembly: GCA_029582155.1. Classification (NCBI taxonomy): domain Eukaryota; kingdom Metazoa; phylum Mollusca; class Bivalvia; order Adapedonta; family Hiatellidae; genus Panopea; species Panopea generosa. The sequence continues at coordinate 4,353,206 of CM055905.1, read as the reverse complement.
GTATTATTTTATCACCGCTAACATCGTAGGTTCGAGTCCCATTCTCTCCAAACCTTTTATGTGAGAAAGTTTGCGGAAGGACGGTGATTCTACTCAGATTCATTCTGAGGTCTTCCTCCACCATTAAAACTGGATATGTCACATATAACCTGAAATGTGTTGAAAATGGCATTTAACCCCATTACAAAAGAATTATTTTTAGTATTACAAGTTATACAACTGATTACCGTACAGTGGTGAGATAGACATTTGAGTTTACCCTTAAACGGACACATGGCATTTTTCGTAATATATAAATTAATACTATTTCTGAAAAAGTGTATTTTTATCTTTTTTTCTTATTTTTTTAGTGGGTTTAACGCTATTTTCAACATATTTTAGGTAATCTATGGCATATCCAGTTTTATTGATGTAGAAAGACCTCAAAATGAATCTGCACAGAACCACTGTCCTTTCGAAAATAACTGGCAAACTTTTTTACATACATTTATTTTGGAGCAAGCGCATAAGTACATAAACCATTTATTTAGATTCAAATATTATATCAAACACTTAATATATAGTAATAAAAAGACTATATTTTGCAGAAATCTTCCTTTTTTCTGGTTTCATTTAAAACACTGATGATGGATGCCAATTGTTGATTTTTAATTTGAATAAATACTTCTTTTACGGTTCGAAACAAACTTAGTTTGAAACATTTGCAACGCATATTAAAAAGTTTGATTTAAAATAAAGCAGCCTTATTTTGAAAAACAATTGTGACCTCCTAATTGCGAGCGCCATATTTTTTGTCACGTGATCGTGACGTTTCAATATGGCAGCGCTCAGCAGTTCTAAATACCCATCATAGAGGGTTGGGTCATTATTGCGATCTAACAAACGTTATTTTTTTTTTTCAGTTTAATGATAACTGAATAATATGCGAGAGAAAGTTTAAAATGTATCACGTCCAGCTCGGGAAAAAGCCTTCGCAGAGGCTCGTGCTTAATTTATGATAAGAAGACGGCGGTTAGAGTGAGATTGAATGATTCCGTAAATGGCTCACACGACAATTTATGATATGAAGACGGCGGTTAGAGTGAGATTGAATGATTCCGGAAATGTCTCACACGACAATTTATGATATGAAGACGGCGGTTAGAGTGAGATTGAATGATTCCGTAAATGTCTCACACGACAATTTATGATATGAAGACGGCGGTTAGAGTGAGATTGAATGATTCCGGAAATGTCTCACACGACAATTTATGATATGAAGACGGCGGTTAGAGTTAAATTGAATGATTCCGGAAATGTCTCACACGACAATTTATGATATGAAGACGGCGGTTAGAGTGAGATTGAATGATTCCGGAAATGTCTAACACGACAATTTATGATATGAAGACGGCGGTTAGAGTGAGATTGAATGATTCCGTAAATGTCTCACACGACAATTTATGATATGAAAACGGCTGTAAGAGTCAAATTGAATGATTCCGGAAATGTCTCACACGACAATTTATGATATGAAGTAGGCGGTTAGAGTCAAATTGAATGATTCCAGAAATGGCAGTTAGAGTCAAATTGAATGATTCCGTAAATGTCTCACACGACAATTTATGATACAAAGACGGCGGTTAGAGTGCGATTGAATGATTCCGTAAATGTCTCACACGACAATTTATGATATGAAGACGGCGGTTAGAGTTAAATTGAATGATTCTGGAAATGTCTCACACAACAATTTATGATATGAAGACGGCCGTTAGAGTCAAATTGAATGATTCCGTAAATGTCTCACACGACAATTTATGATATGAAGACGGCGGTTAGAGTTAAATTGAATGATTCCGGAAATGTCTCACACAACAATTTATGATGTGAAGACGGCGGTTAAAGTAAGATTGAATGATTCCGGAAATGTCTCACACAACAATTTATGATATGAAGACGGCGGTTAGAGTCAAATTGAATGATTCCGGAAATGTCTCACACAACAATTTATGATATGACGACGGCGGTTAGAGTCAAATTGAATGATTCCGTTAATGTCTCACACGACAATAATGATATGAAGACAGCGGTTAGAGTTAAATTGAATGATTCCGGAAATGTCTCACACGACAATTTGTGATATGAAGACGGCGGTTAGAGTCATTTTGAATGATTCCGTAAATGTCTCACACGACAATTTATGATATGAAAACGGCGATTATAGTCAAATTGAATGATTCTGTAAATGTCTCACACGACAATTTATGATATGAAGACGGCGGTTAGAGTCATTTTGAATGATTCAGTAAATGTCTCACACGACAATTTATGATATGAAGACGGCGGTTAGAGTCATTTTAAATGATTCCGTAAATGTCTCACACAACAATTTATGATATGAAGACGGCGGTTAGAGTCAAATTGAATGATTCCGTAAATGTCTCACACGACAATTTATGATATGAAGACGGCGGTTAGAGTCATTTTGAATGATTCAGTAAATGTCTCACACGACAATTTATGATATGAAGACGGCGGTTAGAGTCAAATTGAATGATTCCGTAAATGTCTCACACGACAATTTATGATATGAAAACGGCGGTTAGATTCAAATGGAATGATTCCGTAAATGTCTCACACGACAATTTGTGATATGAAGACGGCGGTTAGAGTCATTTTGAATGATTCCGTAAATGTCTCACATGACAATTTGTGATATGAAGACGGCGGTTAGAGATAAATTGAATGATTCCGTAAATGTCTCACACGACAATTTGTGATATGACGACAGCGGTTAGAGTGAGATTGAATGATTCCGTGAATGTCTCGCACGACAATTTGTGATATGAAGACGGCGGTTAGAGTGAGGTTGAATGATTCCGTAAATGGCTCACACGACAATTTATGATATGAAAACGGCGATTATAGTCAAATTGAATGATTCTGTAAATGTCTCACACGACAATTTATGATATGAAGACGGCGGTTAGAGTCATTTTGAATGATTCAGTAAATGTCTCACACGACAATTTATGATATGAAGACGGCGGTTAGAGTCATTTTAAATGATTCCGTAAATGTCTCACACAACAATTTATGATATGAAGACGGCGGTTAGAGTCATTTTGAATGATTCAGTAAATGTCTCACACGACAATTTATGATATGAAGACGGCGGTTAGAGTCAAATTGAATGATTCCGTAAATGTCTCACACGACAATTTATGATATGAAAACGGCGGTTAGATTCAAATGGAATGATTCCGTAAATGTCTCACACGACAATTTGTGATATGAAGACGGCGGTTAGAGTCATTTTGAATGATTCCGTAAATGTCTCACATGACAATTTGTGATATGAAGACGGCGGTTAGAGATAAATTGAATGATTCCGTAAATGTCTCACACGACAATTTGTGATATGACGACAGCGGTTAGAGTGAGATTGAATGATTCCGTGAATGTCTCGCACGACAATTTGTGATATGAAGACGGCGGTTAGAGATAAATTGAATGATTCCGTAAATGTCTCACACGACAATTTGTGATATGACGACAGCGGTTAGAGTGAGATTGAATGATTCCGTGAATGTCTCGCACGACAATTTGTGATATGAAGACGGCGGTTAGAGTGAGGTTGAATGATTCCGTAAATGGCTCACACGACAATTTATGATATGAAAACGGCGGTTAGATTCAAATGGAATGATTCCGTAAATGTCTCACAGGACAATTTGTGATATGAAGACGGCGGTAAGAGTCATTTTGAATGATTCCGTAAATGTCTCACACGACAATTTGTGATATGAAGACGGCGGTTAGAATCAAATTGAATGATGCCGTAAATGGCGGTTAGAGTCAAATTGAATGATTCCGTAAATGTCTCACATGACAATTTGTGATATGAAGACGGCGGTTAGAGATAAATTGAATGATTCCGTAAATGTCTCACACGACAATTTATGATATGAAGACGGCGGTTAGAGTGAGATTGAATGATTCCGGAAATGTCTCACACAACATTTTATGATATGAAGACGGCGGTTAGAGTGAGATTGAATGATTCCGGAAATGTCTCACACGACAATTTGTGATATGAAGACGGCGGTTAGAGTGAGGTTGAATGATTCCGTAAATGTCTCACACGGCAATTTATGATATGAAGACGGCGGTTAGAGTGAGATTGAATGATTCCGGAAATGTCTCACACGACAATTTGTGATATGAAGACGGCGGTTAGAGTGAGGTTGAATGATTCCGTGAATGGCTCACACGACAATTTATGATATGAAAACGGCGGTTAGAGTGAGGTTGAATGATTCCGTAAATGTCTCACCCGACATTTTATCACCAGCCATTCTTAAAAATATTCTTAGACTTGAACTCAAGAATGAATTATGAAAAACACACTTAGAGACCATGTTTGGAGACAAAAATTTGCAAGCATGTAGTAATCATTAACTTAAAGTCAAATACACTCTCACATTTATTCTATATGTCAGGATAAACAAGATATTAAAGGTAAAAATTGGGATTTCAAGCTAAAGTCTAGGACTACTCTCAAGAAATGTTGGTGAACTACAACCCGTGACTACTTTTTCCCAAGTTCAAACAGCTTTGCAATTTTGATCACCGCCAGATTGATCATACGCGATAGGGACTACTTTTAATTCGTCGAATTTTCCATATGAAACAAATCAGACAATAAAATATGCCTAGGTTTAGTAGTCGCGTTTTTGTAGGATATGTTCTCTATAATTATTAACAACATATAAGAACCGAATGGCGTCCATGGAATTCTATCGCTGAAATAACAGTTCAGCAGTTTCGAATTGCTGATTGAACTTATTTAATTTTTCATGATTTTCTTATTTTTATTGTATCTTTGATAACTTACTTATTATTTTTCATATTCATTTATCTGCAAAAGCAGTGGGGTTGCCCTGGCGATGATGGGGTCGGTGGGGTGTATATCACTAGCAATATTTTTTTCTTACAGTACTCCATTAACGATGTCTTATCAAAAATAATTTAGGTTCCAAAAAAACAACAAATAAATGATTTGTTGATATATGCATTTATATCTTTACACATATCTTAGATTAGCAACCGTTCACAATTAGTGATATGACCAGGCACTAACTGACAAAAGTGATGGCAGGACAAGGCAGTAACTGACAAAATTGGTTGCAGGACAACCAAAAATGATGGCAGGACAAGGCAGTAACTGACAAAATTGATTGCAGGACAACAAAAGCGATGGCAGGACAAGGCAGTAACTGACAAAATTGTTGACATGACAAGGCACTAGCTAACACAATTAGTGATATGACAAGGCACTAACTGACAAAAGTGATGGCAGGACAAGGCAGTAACTGACAAAATTGGTTGCAGAACAACAAAAGTGATGGCAGGACAATGGCAGGACAAGGCAGTGACTGACAAAATTGGTTGCAGGACAACAAAAGTGATGGCAGGACAAGGCTCTAATTGACAAAATTGGTAAGAGGATAATGCAATTATTGACACAATTGGCGACAGGACAAGGTCCTAAGGGACACAATTGGTAAGAGGAGAATGCAATTATTGACACAATTGGCGGCAGAACAAGATCCTTAGGGACACAATTGGTAAGAGGATAATGCAATTATTGACACAATTGGCGACAGAACCAGGTCCTAAGGGACAAAATTGGTAAGAGGATAATGCAGTTATTGACACAGTTGGCGACAGAACCAGGTCCTAAGGGACAAAATTGGTAAGAGGATAATGCAGTTATTGACACAATTGGCGACAGAACAAGGTCCTAAGGGACAAAATTGGTAAGAGGATAATGCAATTATTGACACAATTGGCGACAGAACCAGGTCCTAAGGGACAAAATTGGTAAGAGGATAATGCAATTACTGACACAATTGGCGGCAGAACCAGGTCCTAAGGGGCAAAATTGGTAAGAGGATAATGCAATTATTGACACAATTGGCGACAGAACCAGGTCCTAAGGGACAAAATTGGTAAGAGGATAATGCAATTATTGACACAATTGGCGACAGAACCAGGTCCTAAGGGACAAAATTGGTAAGAGGATAATGCAATTATTGACACAATTGGCGACAGAACCAGGTCCTAAGGGACAAAATTGCTAAGAGGATAATGCAGTTATTGACACAATTGGCGACAGAACCAGGTCCTAAGGGATACTTTTGGCGGTAGAACCAGGTCCTAATGGACAAAATTGGCGGCAGAACCAGGTCGTAAAGGACACAATTGGCGGTAGAACCAGGTCCTAATGGACAAAATTGGCGGTAGAACCAGGTCCTAATGGACAAAATTGGCGGCAGAACCAGGTCCTAAGGGACACTATTGGCTGCAGAACCAGGTCCTAAGGAACAAAATTGGCGGCAGATCAAAACTGGCGACAGGAAAAGGCTCTAACTGACATTTTCAGCTAGATAATAATTCACTGATGTCGCCATAACCTATTCAATATATAAGTGAAGATTATGTCAACATAATAAATAATCAAATGTCGATATGGAAGCGTATATTTGACACTCTGCTGGCGTGTTCATTTAGGGTGAATCCTGTTATGGTATGTCGACATGCACACATAGAATATACAAGTTGTCAAGTAATAAGGCGACATGTCTAGATACAACGAGTCATGTTGTAGAAAAAGAACTCAACTTGTGTTATTTACACAATTTGACGACTTAAATTAAATAGACAAAATCACATATTGTCAATTTCGACTTAAACTTATATAACAAGGCGGCATATATTTACTGACAAAGTGTGTTAGTATATGTTTGTTCACAAAAGTTTTCCAGCTTTCTAACATAAAACTCTGCGACAAAGCGAGATATTCTAGTCATGAAAATATACAGTTTCTCGCAATGTATGAGTTTACGATAATAGCATGTTTTTAGGCACCAGACTAAATGTGCAAGCGCAAAATTATTTGCCTGTAACAATACCAAACCGTTATGAGAACCTTCTTATTTTTCTATATGTTGTTAAACCATATGTGTAATATCACAAAATTCGGTGATATCCTCACAAGGCCCGGTGAAATCCTTATAAGGCCTGGTGATATCTTTATCAACCCGACGATAGTTTGAAAAGGCCCGGTGGTAACAAGGTCGGAAGATAACATCCCAATACCCGGTGATTACATCGCAAAGTACGATGATAAACTCATAAGGCCTGCAGATTGCATCACAAATCCCGGTGATAGCCTCACAAGAGGCTAGGGATATACTCACAAACACGTTGATAGTCTCAAAAAGCCCATTGATACCATCACAAAGCTCGGTGTTATCGTCACAGTGATAGTCTCATAAGATCCGGCGATTTCTTAAGAAAGTCTATTTATATCTTTCAATATACACGGTGATAGCATTATTATGCCCGGTGCTTATCTTAAAGTGCTCGGTGATAGCCCGATATTGCTCAGTGATAACTTCACAATACTTTGTGAGAATTTTAACGGACTTTTTAAGACTATCGCAGGGCCTTTTGGAGATATTACCGAGCCTTGTGGGGATATCAACGAGCATAGTGATACAATTACCAGGCCTTGTGGGACTATCATCGGGCTTTCTCATGTAATTACTGGACCTTAGGATGTTATCACTTGGCCTTTCAGACTATCATCGGGTCATGTGAGGATATCACCGGGTCTTGTAAGGAATATCAGTTATCACCTGGGTTTGTTGTGTAATCAACGGGCCCTGTGTAGCTATCACGCCTTGTGAGGTCATCAGTGGACTTCGTGATGTAATCACCGGACCTTGAAAGATTATCACCGAGTCCTTTGAGGATATCAATGAGTCTTGTAATGCTACCACTTGGCTTTGTGATTGAATTAGTGAGCCTTGTGAGTTTATCACTGGGCTATGTGATGTTATCACCAGGCGTTGAGATGTTATCATCGGGCTTTTTTATTGGGTCATGTGGGATATCACCGGGAATTGTCAGACTTTAACCGAACATTATAAAACTTTTAAATCGGACATCGAATGACTATGATCAGGCTTTATAATGAAATCCTCGGGCTTTATAGTACTTTCACTGGACATTGTGAGGTTGTCACCGTGCACCGAGTGGCTGTCACCTGGCATTAAAGTGCTGTTATATTCATTTTATCGCTATATATAATTTTTAAATCGCAAAATATTTAACCACCCCCCCCCCCCCGCCCCCCCCCCCACCCCCCCCCCCCCCACCCCCCAAACACACATCCAACCCTCCGACATCTCTCTGAAACATTTGTTTTTATTTTCCCCGCTCGGACATCACTCCCATACATTATCCTATAATCCATAGAGCTGAGCTCCCGTAATTCGACAGTACATACACGTGCTTCACGTGTCAAAGTTGTCAAAATGTATGTCGGAATACTATGATAATATAAATAAGCAGGGAAAAGATATACCGTGAAACACTTTATATATCGGCATAGTGCGATACTTGTTGTGTTTATGTATGTCGGCATATCCTTATTATGAAAATGTCGCGAAAAAGTCTGTCACGAAGATAAGTATATGTTAGTATGTCGCATTTAAGTAGCGAAACTGTGATATTATATAGACAAGAGAATATGAAGTGTGTCTAAGTGCTGTGTTCTATCGAAGTATGTCGAAATACCACAACAGGATTTACCCTACATGAACACGTCATCATTATGTCCCATATACGCTTCCATGTGTCGACCAAATACGTTCCTGTTGTCGACTTATATATATTTATGTATATATGGAACTATTTCACCATATACATTTGTGCGTAAATTTTGAATTTGTTATACACTATCCGTTATTTCTGGAAAACTAGATTTATTAACATCGTGTTACAGTTTAGATAGTGTTACATGTTGAGTGGTTAACACTGCATTATGTTGAAATAGATTAGACTTTTTATCCGCTCGGAACATTTATAAATACATCTAAACCATCTGGGGGGATTGATTGAGCATTCTTTTAATTATATAATTCAACTAAGTGATTGATCTTTTTTTTCTTCAAATCCATACATCTAAATCATCTTGGAGAACAAAGTTTTAACGTTTAGTTAATTGCAATACTTTGATTGATGAATAGAAATACAGCAACGTTTATGGAAAAATACGAAATATTTACTTCATTTACCAAAAACTGTGGAAATACATACAGCAGAAAACGAACAGATAGTGTATCAATATGGTGCAGTTTGTTGGGGGAAATTGTGCTTTTTTTGAGAAAAGCATCAAACATGGCACAAACATAGTACATGGTCAACTAAAAAAATACAAATTTTAGATACAATTTCGTACCGAAGTAATAATCAGACCGCATAACTTTTTTTCCGCTGTTCTGTAAGGGAATTGATACATTAATACACTTCATGTTTTTGTAACAATACAAAACATTTATGTGTGCGACTTAAAAAAACACGCCTAAGTGTATTCCCATAAAACTATTGTTAAGTATGTGTTCCAAATTGACTGTACCTAATGGTACAAAAAAAACACAATCCCTCATAAATAACACAAAAAACGCCAAACATTTTTTCACAGCCGCACAAGCTGTTTCATTATACCTTGTTGCAATGCGTCTAAAATGCTGCACGCACAATCTATGTACACCTTAAAAGTACACAGGCATGCACAGGCAGGCACACACACGGACGTATGTTCAGACACACACACACACACACACACACACACACACACACACACACACACACACACACATACACACCAGCATGTACACATACACTAATACAGGTATAAAGGCGACATATGTTTTTTTTATATGTCATAACCATTTTACGTAATATTGCATAATTTCCTCTTTTTTTTTTATAGATTGCTTAATATTTTATTTTTTAAGTAATGATTTTATTTCAATTTCTGATAAAAATAGTTTGGCAAGATGTTAAACCGTTCCATAGGCTGATAGAATGAATTTCATTAACACTTAAAACGTATTAGATACATGCACATGTGAACAAACGCACTCTTTTATGACAATGTATCTGCATGTATCTGTGTGTGGGTTTTTTTTTCAGATAAGAATAGACTCACTGTCGATCTCTTCAGAGGGGTAGGAATCCTCCGAAAGGGCGTCATGTTCATTTTATCATATTTAGTCATGTTCATTATTGTGGTTAAATTGCCAACCCCCGTGTGGTTCCAGGGAGTCATATGAGTGATGACATGAATAGGATCACTGTGGATCATGTATGTCGTAGGAAGCGACAATTTGACTAATACGATATAATTTGTTGAAACTCTGAAGTTTTGCTGGTATCAAGGTTCTAGGTTCAATCTGCATATTCATTTGTTAATGTGATTTGTTTAAATATATAAATTAATTTGTTATTTTTGTACATGTAGAGCGAACCTGAAATCTTCTCTCCTGTTGACGTCGAATAGCCTTCAATGTGTTTATACACCGTAAAACCCCATTCATTCATTATTTTTTTGTTAAAAAAAATTATTTAATAAGTGTGTGAAACATAACATTTGGAATTTATAAAATGACAAATAGGTTTTTGGATTTGAATATTTTTATCAAGTGTCCGCCATGGTCTTGTAATTTAAAGTGCTGACGTCGTATACAGAGGTTCGAACCCGGTCGATCCAAAAACTTATATGAGAAAGTTTATCAGTTACTTGTGAACGATAGTTCTTCTCCACCAAATAGTTAAGTTTAAACTTATTTTGTTTTATTTCGATTGTGAAACAAGGTCTTACAACTTAAACAAATCACATTCGAAGTTTTCCTGGTACCAGTACTAAAAATGTGTGGAAAAAGTGTTTTCCTCAAGGACAACACACATGGCCGTGACGATGGATCGAACCAACGACCCTCCGATAATGGATTCGGTGCTCTAACACTATACCACGCGCTCCACCAATAAAACTGTATATGCCACTATATGTATCCTTTGTGTTGAAAATTGCTTTACAACCCCAATTAAAAGAACACCAGTAAAACTTAGCAATATGCTTGTCTGCAAATTACATTTTTTAAATAAATTAATAATTCCAGTGAAGAAAAATAGCTCTTTCAACTAGATCGTATTTTCTCTCAAAATAGATTAAAAGGTATTTGATGTGTAAGCTATTTCACATTTTACCTGGATCTATACTCCTTAAAACTATGTTTCAATTATCATCAACAAAGACGAACAGTTTCAACAGGGCCTGTCTTTTATCAGACTGGCATGTAGGGGAACCAATCAATTTAGATGATTTAAAGATCATTTCAAAACTATAAGTAAAGTGAGGCTGGTTTCCGGCTCGTGATTTAGTTCCAGCTATAAAATGTTTATAAACGTGCGTCTGAAAATCATCACAGGTTTCGGAATTGTTCTAATTGCCATAAATTTGTGCAATTCATTCCATCTGCTGTGTATTTTGCACCAACCTGCCAGTGCCGCTAGGGTTGGAGAAATTTGGTGTCACAAACTGTTTTCAAGTACATAAAATATATTTATTTATAATGGTGTTATAAATTTATAAAAGAGATACAATTGCCAGTCTTGAGGGGGCAATATTTCGTCAACTTACACCACAATAATCACGTGCTGAGCTGAAATATATTATATTTAGTTAACAAGCTAAAAAGAGGCTGCCATGAAAACTTTCGAAACGTATGTAGTAAAACTTAGTTCTGGTTATGCAATAGACCATTTCATATAAAAATGAGGTAATAGTCACGTGACCTAGTATTAACAGCTGCAATTCATGTATAATTTTTTATATTTGTTTATCGTAATTAGGGTCGTCCCTTTGGCTCAGTTTTGTTTTTTCTGGTCTTTTGACATCACGTAGCTTATCTATATTTTTATTTACTCTGTTTCGTTTTATAGTGTTAGTACGGGGACAGAGCGAGATCGGTTAGACTCGTAAATCCGATTTAAGGTCGCTTGAGTAAATGATCAAAAACCTGTATACAGAAATGGGGTTTCTGGTGACAGTATTGCGACTGAACGTTCCAGACTCATCAATCCAGTGATTGTGGCATGGTTCATATTTTAGTTCCCATTTTTTTCTTTCTTCCGTTACTTTCTGATTATTATAGGAAGCCTCGTTTCCGAGGGAGGTTTACTTGGCATTTGCATCACTGATTAACATAGAAGTTCAGTGAGATAGTTTACGTGCACTGGGTATGACTCTCCCTGTACACGGGCCATTACTGCTTTACGTCGCATGCTTTCACACCTTGCCCGAATAAGGCACTGTAATAAATAAATACCGGACGAAACCGGGAATGGATCAGGGAACATCTGGGTGCTAACCACCATCCACCACGACTCCTTGATGACCAAACTCAGTAAACCCCCATTCTGCCATTGACTTAAGTTCTCATGGTTGCGGTCTGTTCTTCCAGCGGATTCTTTTGTAAGATGTCATTGGCCAATATTGGATATACTGAACGGAACAGCTAACCTGCCTCCTGACATTTTATGTATTTTCTCAAAAAGCATCAAAGCAATTTCCTTGAACTTTTGACTTGAATTAGAAAGAACATATATACTTGTTGGTAATGTCATATACAAACTTGAATAGCGTTACTCTATATACTGACGAACATATCTGTAATACAAAAGTGACAGGTTAGCTGTTCCGTTCAGCATAATTTTGTTGTTCTAAGTACGGAAAGATGAAACTGTTCATAATAAGGCAGTGCAGCTGTATTAAGTGAAGAAAAGTCCATGTGATTATTATTTGGATGTAGAGCACTGCAAATCTCCTGGTTTCATATTTTATCTGATCAAAGTGTCAAGACGCTTGTCTTAGATAGCAGTCGTCAAAAGTGATCAAGATTACTAAGTTCCGCTATGTCGTTTATTATTTCTATTTACAGAAGCAATTTAACTGCATATGTATATAATAATGATAATATATGGGTATTTGTGCAATACTTTATGTAGTTGTGAGAGAGTCCTCCGTAGCCGAGTAGTCTAAGGCGTCGCACCAAGATCACTTACCTCTCATCGCTAAGGTCGTAGGTTCGAGGCCCGCTCGCTCCAAAAACATTATGTGAGGAAGTTTCCAGTTACTTGCGGAGGGACGATGGTTCTACTCAGTCTGACTAAGTATAAGGCCTTCCTCCACCAGTAAAACTGGATATGCCATATATAACCTGAAATGTGTTGAAAATGTCGTTAAACCCCATTCAAAGAAAATGTTTTTGTGAGGGTCTGTTATGTAGACCTCGTGCTCTGTGTTGATCAAATACTACATGACGCCTGTGGCAAAAGCCTGACAAACCGTTTTATATAATGGCTGTACTAAAACATTGACGAATAAAACCGGGGACATGAGAGGACAAGCACCAGTCCCGAGATACTCCTTCTATACACTGGGTATATTCACCAAGAAGGCAATTCAAAACTTGCTCAGTTGAGGATTTGGTCAATTCGCCAACTTTCAACCGATTGCCAGCTGGGGATTCGGATTTTTTTTAAATCGTTGATTTATATTTATTAAACAAAACACTTTAATTAAACAGTTTATAACAATAAAAACGCTAGCTCCGTGTTGTTCCCTCACTTCACTGAGTATATTCACCAGAAGGCGATTCAAAACTTCCAGTTGAGGATTCGGCCGAATTGCTAACTATCAATCAGTTGCCATCTGGGAATTTGGATTTTAAATGAAGATACATTCGTTTTCTATTTATTCACAGCCATTGTTTTCAAATTTATAAACCACAAATACTATACATTCAAGAACAGATCTGCCAGGTTTCAACAAAACCTTTTAAGTAATACATGGCTTTTGAAAAATATATAAATCTTCCACTGATGCTTTGCTTCCAGTGATAACGGACTTGGACAAGAAACCATGGGGGTCAAAATGGTAGTACCATTTTACCGAAAAAAGTTCCCTAGAAAATTGACAGTGGTCGTTCAAGATGGTGTGAGTGAGAAAATGCACTTCACAGGTACTATTACAATGTGAACTTGTGAAGAGCAATATTTTCCCAGACAATGGTGCAAAATTGAGTGGACTGGTAGCTAGAACACACAGAGGGGACTATTTCTCAGACGGTAAGAATTTTGCATAATTTGACTGATTTGACCCCTGTATGTGAAATTGGGGCACCTACTTTCGCTTTGAGCAAAATTGTGAAATTGGAAGCAGTTAATGCCCATGTTTTTAACTTTTTTGTGTGTTCTGTTTGAATTGAATATGAATTCTGGAAATTCTCATGGAGTTTGGAGTACAACTCTTAAGTGTGACAGTCTAAATTGCTAATGTTACGGTCTATGTGAAATTAATGGTGGGCCAGCTTCGTACAGCGAATTCAGTGTAAGTGGCAAATTATCTCCCTTGAATACCCCGGCCTTACTGATGAAGGAGGCAGTCGTAAAAATATAGTTCCCATTTTCTTCTTTTTTCAGGAATTTACATTGCAAAGATTTATTATTCTTACGATGATGTGGTAAACGGTCAATATTTTAGAAATGACAACTGAATATTTGATGCCGATACCAGTTTTTTACAATTTTGTGTCATTCTTTTAGATTTGATGAGCCGAAGGGTATCGTCGACGAATTGTTGACATATTATTACTCTGGAAATCAACAGGTGTCACAAAACCATTGAATTAAAATAAACAACACCAAATAAACATGTTTAAGGTATTTTTATTTATAATTGCAGATCTTGAACCAGTGAATAATTTGAGCCCAGACACATGCTACAGATTTTGCTTTTTCACAATATGTTGACAATAATGTTACAATGAAGCCCTATGCAAAATTTAATAGTGGTGTGAGACGTTAAGTTACACAATGTTATCTATAGTCGGCATGGTATATTATATAATACCCATTAGCTATGTGACCGACATACTATATACACCGTGGTACAATCACTACCACTACTCGTCATTAACTTATCAATGATTGTCTTAATTGATATTCCAGATGGTATTTAGGTGTTGGCTGATTTAGCTTGCAACCATTAAGAAAAATTATAACAATTATGTGTTTTACACGCGCTGCTCTGCCTGGTCTTGTGCCTGTGTATTTCCCAGTATATCTGTTAATATAGGAACGCCAAGGAGTTATATAGAAGGATAGGAAACTTGACTAAATCTCATGACTGAATGTTGATAAAATATTAATTATTTGGTAAATTAATCATTCACAATGCACAGGCAACTGATTTCTTGTACATAAAATGTAAGTTGTATGTTATCTTAGATGATTTAAAATGTTTCGATCACGAAAAAAAATTATCTTGAATTAATGATATACTTTTTTATGTATTGAGGTTTGACGTAAAATTTCTCGTAATTTGTTGTTATTTTTGCTGCAGTATATAAACTATGTAACAAAAAGTACTTCAACAATTTTAAACACAAATTTCTGGGAATCGTATTGTTTTGATGACAATTTCGTTCTGCATTATAAGAACTTTGAATTGTGTTTCTGAGATAGATGGAAGGTAGAATTGAAAACGAGATATTGCGAGATTTTGCGTGAATACGCCAGCGTTCACAAAATATCAATCAGTTGCTTTTACTTCTCTTTATAATTCCTTGGTAATGCCAGTGTAATTTCGGTACTGATTCAGGTTTCGGCGGTGTTAATATTTCTGATTTTGTAATGACATTGACCTTTTTCAGAGTGTTTTTTTTTTTTAAATTTGCTTGCGATTGTTTTAGGGTGTGTGAAATGTGCTACATTATTTTACCCATAATCCATCCCACTCATCAAGTCGAATTTGGTATTTCATTATTTGATTGCACTCCGTCAGTCTAATGGATCCCTTAATCAGATAGTATTATATCAAAGTCAGAATTTATTTATTCGGTTTTGTATAGACAACATAAAGCAAATTATTCTTGCGGAGTACTGATCTAAGAGATTTACTTGTAAAGACGTTATCCCAAATTGTTATCGTCTGCTTTATTTCGTTGGCTTTGTATTGGCGACATGGATTTAATTTGCTTGTGGAGTACTGTTTTTGTATTAAAATAGTTTGTAAAATGACTTTTCCATCTTTTTCAATGCTTCGTTTAAACAGGCTTTACCTTTATCGCCGATATTTTTTTCAGTCTTAGCAATAGAACTGTACATTTATATCAAACATCATATATTATGGATATTCTGTTCAATAACTTATATCGTATTTTGTCTCTGTAGTGCAAAATTCTTTAATTTTATTGACCAAATATTAAATAAAGTCACTCTTTGACCAGTATCGGGTTATGCTAAAACATTGAAGAATAAAACAGAAAATAACCGACCTGTGTATTAACGAATTTCTCATATATAAGATACACTACAAGGACGGAATCAACTATTATCTTGGAATGGGACCTCTACCTTTGTGATTCAATAAACTTTCCATCATTTACTGAAGAGAAAGTTACAGGTGATGCATCTTTAAAACCGACAATGACTAGGTTTCAGGATGCTTTCATGATGCTACTTCCATGATGGTTGTTTCAGTGCCCCGAAATTAGATTTTATAATAAAATAAGATGTTGAATGTAAATTACATTTTTGTCCCTTATTTGCAATTTTTTAGGTAGCGAATCGAAATTTGAGACCTCAAATTTAAAAGGTTTTGACATGGGAAATAGCAAGTTTAGGTACACCCGTTAATCTGAATTCTGTTTCGCCAGTTTTTAAATTTTACATAACTACTTAAAAACTTTACTAGATTTAGACTGGTAACTGCATATGCATTTTTACTGGAACCAGTCTGACATCATGGTCACCTAGCTGTTTTCATTTGATTTAGTTTTTAAATATTTACGTATATACTTAAATGTGTTGTTGAAACAGAAGTCAGCAGATTCTTGTTTCACCAACATATACTTTAATAATTAAAGTCTTACCTTCAAGAAAAGCAGCCAGGTGATCATAATTTTAGACTGGTTGTAGTTAAATACTTATTGTTTCATTACTATTGATAATATAATAGATGAATAACCAGTAAAGCTTAGTTTTAGAGGTTGCTTTTAGACAGGTGTTGAGGAAAAATATCGGTTAAACAGGAGCAAGGTGATCATGCTTTTAGACTGGTGTTGAGGTAAAATGTTGGTGAAACAGAGGGCAGGTGATCAAGATTTTAGACTGGTGTTGAGGTAAAAGGTTACTGAAACAGAGGCCAGGTGATCATGCTTTTAGACTGGTGTTGAGGTAAAATGTTGGTGAAACAGAGGCCAGGTTACCATGCTTTTAAGACTTTTAATGAGGTAAAATGTTGGTGAAACAGAGGCCAGGTGATCATGCTTTTAAACTGGTGTTGAGGTAAAATGTTGGTGAAACAGAGGCCAGGTTACCGTGCTTTTAAGACTTGTAATGAGGTAAAATGTTGGCAAAACAGAGATGATCATGCTTTTAGACTGGTATTGAGGTAAATTGTTGGCGAAACAGAGGCCAGGTGATCATGCTTTAAGACTGGTATTGAGGTAAAATGTTGGTGAAACAGATGCCAGATGATCATGCTTTTAAGACTTGTAATGAGATAAAATGTTGGTGAAACAGAGGCCAGGTGATCATGCTTTTAGACTGGTGTTGAGGTAAAATGTTGGTGAAACAGAGGCCAGGTGATCATGCTTTTAAGACTTGTAATGAGGTAAAATGTTGGCGAAACAGAGGCCAGGTTATCTTGCTTTTAGACTGGTAACGATATAAAATG
Organism: Panopea generosa; assembly: GCA_029582155.1. NCBI lineage: Eukaryota > Metazoa > Mollusca > Bivalvia > Adapedonta > Hiatellidae > Panopea > Panopea generosa. The sequence goes on along the minus strand of CM055905.1, from coordinate 4,335,568 downwards.
TTGGTGAAACAGAGGCCAGATGATAATGCTTTTAGACTGGTATTGAGGTGAAATGTTGGCGAAACAGAGGCCAGGTGATCATGCTTTTAGACTGGTGCTGAGGTAAAATGTTGGTGAAACAGAGGTCAGGTGATCATGCTTTTAGATTGGTGTTGAGGTAAAATGTTAATGAAACAGAGGCCAGGTGATCATGCTTTTAGATTGGTGTTGAGATAAAATGTTGGTGAAACAGAGGCCAGGTGATCATGCTTTTAAGACTTGTAATGAGGTAAAATGGTTGCGAAACAGAGGCCAGGTTATCTTGCTTTTAGACTGGTAACGATATAAAATGTTGGTGAAACAGAGGCCAGATGATAATGCTTTTAGACTGGTATTGAGGTGAAATGTTGGCGAAACAGAGGCCAGGTGATCATGCTTTTAGACTGGTGCTGAGGTAAAATGTTGGTGAAACAGAGGTCAGGTGATCATGCTTTTAGATTGGTGTTGAGGTAAAATGTTAATGAAACAGAGGCCAGGTGATCATGCTTTTAGACTGGTAATGACGTAAAATGTTAGTGAAACAGAGGCTAGGTGATCATGCTTTTAGACTGCTGTCGAGGTAAAATGTTGGTGAAACAGAGGCCAGGTGATCATGCTTTTAGACTGGTGTTGAGGTAAAATGTTGGTGAAACAGGAGCCAGGTGATCATGCTTTTAGACTGGTGTTGATGTAAAATGTTGGTGAAACAGGAGCCAGGTGATCATGCTTTTAGACGGGTTTTAAGGTAAAATGCTGGTGAAACAGAGGCCCGATGATCATGCTTTTAGACTGGTATTGATGTAAAATGTTACTGAAACAGAGGCCAGGTGATCATGCTTTTAGACTGGTAATGAGGTAAAATGTTACTGAAACAGAGGCCAATTCATCATGCTTTTAGACTGGCGTTGAAGTAAAATGTTGGTGAAACAGAGGCCAGGTGATCATGCTTTTAGACTGGTGATGAAGTAAAATGTTGGAGAAACAGAGGCCAGGTGATCATGCTTTTAGACTGGTATTGAGGTAAAATGTTGGTGAAACAGAGGCCTGGTGATCATGCTTTTAGACTGGTGTTGAGGTAAAATGTTGGTGAAACAGAGGCCAGGTGATCATGCTTTTAGATTGGAAATGAGGTAAAATGTTGGTGAAACAGAGGCCAGGTGATCATGCTTTTAGACTGGTGTTGAGGTAAAATGTTGGTGAAACAGAGGCCAGGTTATCATGCTTTTAGACTGGTGTTGAGGTAAAATGTTGGTGAAACAGAGTCAAGGTGATTATGCTTTAAGGCTTGTACTGAAGTAAAATGTTAGTGAAACAGATGCCAGGTGATCATGCTTTTAGACTGGTATTGAGGTAAAATGTCGGTGAAACAGAGGACAGGTGATTATGCTTTTAGACTGGTGTAAAGGTAAAATGTTGGTGAAACAGAGGCTAGATGATCATGCTTTTAGACTGATGTTGAGGTAAAATGTTGGTAAAAGAGTCAAAGGTGATCATGCTTTTAGACTTGTACTGAAGTAAAATGTTGATGAAACAGAGGCCAGGTGATCATGCTTTTAGACTGGTGATGAAGTAAAATGTTGGTGAAACAGAGGCCAGGAGATCATGCTTTTAGACTGGTGTTGAAGTAAAATGTTGGTGAAACAGAGGCCAGGGGATCGTGCTTTTAGACTGGTGTTGAAGTAAAATGTTAGTGAAACAGAGGCCAGGTGATCATGCTTTTCGACTGGTATTGAGGTAAAATGTTGGTGAAACAGAGTCCAGGTGATCATGCTTTTAGACTGGTATTGAGGTAAAATGTTGGTGAAACAGAGTCCAGGTGATCATGCTTTTAGACTGGTGTTGTGGTAAAATGTTGGTGAAACAGAGGCCAGGGGATCGTGCTTTTAGACTGGTGTTGAAGTAAAATGTTAGTGAAACAGAGGCCAGGTGATCATGCTTTTCGACTGGTATTGAGGTAAAATGTTAGTGAAACAGAGGCCAGGTGATCAAGCTTTTAGATTGCTGTCAAGTTAAAATGTTGGTGAAACAGATGCCAGATGATCATGCTTTTAGACTGGTATCGAGGTAAAATGTTGGTGAATCATATGCCAGGTGATCATGCTTTTAGACTGGTATTGAGGTAAAATGTTGGTGAAACAGAGGCCAGATGATCAAATTTTAAACTGGTGTTGAAGTAAAATGTTGGTGAAGCAGGAGCCAGATGAACATGCTTTTAGACTGGTGTTGAGGTAAAATGTTGGTGAAACAGAGGCCAGGTGATCATGCTTTTAGACTGGTGTTGAAGTAAAATGTTGGTGAAACAGAGGCCAGGTGATCAAGATTTTAGAATTGTATTGAGGTAAAATGTTGGTGAAACAGAGGCCAGATGATCATGCTTTTAGACTGATGTTGAGGTAAAATGTTGGTGAAACAGAGGCTAGGTGGTCATGCTTTTAGTCTGCTGTCGATGTTAAATGTTGGTGAAACAGAGGCCAGATGATCATGCTTTTAGACTGGTATTGTGGTAAAATGTTGGTGAAACAGAGGCCAGATGATCATGCTTTAGACTGGTATTGTGGTAAAATGTTGGTGAAACAGGGGCCAGGTGATTATGCTTTTAGACTGGTGTTGAAGTAAAATGTTGGTGAAACAGAGGCCAGGTGATCACGCTTTTAGACTGGTGTTGAGAAAAAATGTTAGTGAAACAGAGGCCAGGTGATCAAGCTTTTAGATTGCTGTCAATTTAAAATGTTAGTGAAACAGATGCCAGATGATCATGTTTTAGACTGGTATTGAGGTAAAATGTTGGTGAAACATAGGCCAGGTGATCATGCTTTTAGACTGGTGTTGAGGTAAAATGTTGGTGAAACAGAGGCCAGGTGATCGTGCTTTTAGACTGGTAATGAGATAAAATGTTGGTGAAACAGAGGCCAGGTCATCATGCTTTTAGACTGGTGTTGAGGTAAAATATTGTTGAAACAGAGGACAGGTGATCATGCTTTTGGACTGGTATTGAGGTAAAATGTTGGTGAAACAGAGTCCAGATGATCATGCTTTTAGACTGGTGTTGAGGTAAAATGTTGGTGAAACAGAGGCCAGGTGATAATGATTTTAGACTGGTGTTGAGGTAAAATGTTGGTAAAAGAGTCAAAGTGATCATGCTTTTAGACTTGTACTGAAGTAAAATGTTGATGAAACAGAGGCCAGGTGATCATTCTTTTAGTCAGGTATTGAGGGAAAATGTCGATGAAACAGAGGCCAGGTGATCATGCTTTTAGACTGGTATTGAAATAAAATGTTGGTGAAACAGAGTCAAGGTGATCATGCTTTTAGACTGGTATTGAGGTAAAATGTTGGTGAAACAGAGGCCATATGATCAAATTTTAGACTGGTGTTGAAGTAAAATGTTGGTGAAGCAGGAGCCAGATGAACATGCTTTTAGACTGGTGTTGAGGTAAAATGTTGGTGAAACAGAGGCCAGGTGATCATGCTTTTAGACTGGTGTTGAAGTAAAATGTTGGTGAAACAGAGTCAAGATGATCATGCTTTTAGACTTATACTGAAGTAAAATGTTGGTGAAACAGAGGTCAGGTAATCAAATTTTAGACTTGTACTGAAGTAAAATGTTGTTGAAACAGAGGCCAGGTGATCATGCTTTTAGACTGTTGTTGAGGTAAAATGTTGGTGAAACAGAGGCCAGGTGATAATGCTTTTAGACTGGTGTTGAGGTAAAATGTTGGTAAAAGAGTCAAAGTGATCATGCTTTTAGACTTGTACTGAAGTAAAATGTTGATGAAACAGAGGCCAGGTGATCATACTTTTAGACTGGTTTTGAGGGAAAATGTCGATGAAACAGGGGCCAGGTGATCATACTTTTAGACTGGTTTTGAAATAAAATGTTGGTGAAACAGAGTCAAGGTGATCATGCTTTTAGACTGGTATTGAGGTAAAATGTTGGTGAAACAGAGGCCATATGATCAAATTTTAGACTGGTGTTGAAGTAAAATGTTGGTGAAGCAGGAGCCAGATGAACATGCTTTTAGACTGGTGTTGAGGTAAAATGTTGGTGAAAAAGAGGCCAGGTGATCATGCTTTTAGACTGGTGTTGAAGTAAAATGTTGGTGAAACAGAGACCAGGAGATCAAGATTTTAGAATGGTATTGAGGTAAAATGTTGGTGAAACATAGGCCAGATGATCATGCTTTTAGACTGATATTGAGTTAAAATGTTGGTGAACCAGAGGCCAGGTGATCATGCTTTTAGTCTGCTGTCGATGTTAAATGTTGGTGAAACAGAAGCCAGATGATCATGCTTTTAGACTGGTATTGTGGTAAAATGTTGGTGAAACAGAGGCAAGATGATCATGCTTTTAGACTGGTTTTGTGGTATAATGTTGGAGAAACAGGGGCCAGGTGATCATGCTTTTAGACTGGTGTTGAAGTAAAATGTTGGTGAAACAGAGGCCAGGTGATCATGCTTTAAGACTGCTAATGAGGTAAAATGTTTGTGAAACAGGGGCCAGATGATCATGCTTTTAGACTGCTGTCGAGGTAAAATGTTGGTAAAACAGAGGCCAGATGATCATGCTTTTATACTGGTGTTGAAGTAAAATGTTGGTGAAACAGAGACCAGGCGATCATGCTTTTAGACTGGTATTGAGGTAAAATGTTGGTGAAACAGAGTGCAGGTGGTCATGCTTTTAGACTGGTGTTGAGGTAAAATGTTGGTGAAACAGAGGCCAGGTTATCATGCTTTTAGACTGGTGTTGAGGTAAAATGTTGGTGAAAGAGTCAAGGTGATCATGCTTTTAGACTTGTACTGAAGTAAAATGTTGATGAAACATAGTCCAGGTGATCATGCCTTTAGACTGGTATTGAGGTAAAATTTCGGTGAAACAGAGACCAGGTGATCATGCTTTTAGACTGGTGTTGAAGTAAAATGTTGGTGAAACAGAGTCAATGTTATCATGCTTTTAGACTTATACTGAAGTAAAATGTTGGTGAAACAGAGGTCTGGTGATCAAATTTTAGACTTGTACTGAAGTAAAATGTTGTTGAAACAGAGGCCAGGTGATCATGCTTTTAGACTGGTGTTGAGGTAAAATGTTGGTGAAACATAGGCCTGGTGATGATGCTTTTAGACTGGTGTTGAAGTAAAATATTTGTAAAACAGAGGCCAGGTGATCATGCTTTTAGACTGATATTGAGGTAAAATGTTGGTGAAACAGAGGTCAGGTGATCAAGATTATAGACTGGTATTGAGGTAAAATATTGGTGAAACAGAGGCCAGATGATCATGCTTTTAGACTGGTATTGGGGTAAAATGTTGGTGAAACAGAGGCCAGGTGATCATTCTTTTAGACTGTTATTGAGGTAAAATGTCGGTGAAACAGAGTCCAGGTGATCATGCTTTTAGACTGGTGTTGAGGTAACATGTTGGTAAAAGAGTCAAAGTGATCATGCTTTTAGACTGGTGTTGAGGTAGAATGTTGGTGAAACAGAGGCCAGGTGATAATGCTTTTAGACTGGTGTTGAGGTAAAATGTTGGTAAAAGAGTCAAAGTGATCATGCTTTTAGACTTGTACTGAAGTAAAATGTTGATGAAACAGAGGCCAGGTGATCATACTTTTAGACTGGTATTGAGGGAAAATGTCGATGAAACAGAGGCCAGGTGATCATGCTTTTAGACTGGTGTTGAAATAATATGTTGGTGAAACAGAGTCAAGGTGATCATGCTTTTAGACTGGTATTGAGGTAAAATGTTGGTGAAACAGAGGCCAGATGATCAAATTTTAGACTGGTGTTGAAGTAAAATGTTGGTGAAGCAGGAGCCAGATGAACATGCTTTTAGACTGGTGTTGAGGTAAAATGTTGGTGAAAAAGAGGCCAGGTGATCATGCTTTTAGACAGGTGTTGAAGTAAAATGTTGGTGAAACAGAGGCCAGGAGATCAAGACTTTAGAATGGTATTGAGGTAAAATGTTGGTAAAACAGAGGCCAGATGATCATGCTTTTAGACTGATATTGAGGTAAAATGTTGGTGAAACAGAGGCCAGGTGATCATGCTTTTAGATTGCTGTCGATGTTAAATGTTGGTGAAACAGAGGCCAGATGATCATGCTTTTAGACTGGTATTGTGGTAAAATGTTGGTGAAACAGAAGCCAGATGATCATGCTTTGAGACTGGTATTGTGGTAAAATGTTGGTGAAACAGGGGCCAGGTGATCATGCTTTTAGACTGGTGTTGAAGTAAAATGTTGGTGAAACAGAGGCCAGGTGATCATGCTTTTAGACTGGTAATGAGGTAAAATGTTTGTGAAACAGAGGCCAGGTGATCATGCTTTTAGACTGCTGTCGAGGTAAAATGTTGGTAAAACAGAGGCCAGATGATCATGCTTTTAGACTGGTGTTGAAGTAAAACGTTGGTGAAACAGAGACCAGGCGATCATGCTTTTAGACTGGTATTGAGGTAAAATGTTGGTGAAACAGAGTCCAGGTGGTCATGCTTTTAGACTGGTGTTGAGGTAAAATGTTGTTGAAACAGTGGCCAGATTATCATGCTTTTAGATTGGTGTTGAGGTAAAATGTTGGTGAAAGAGTCAAGGTGATCATGCTTTTAGACTTGTACTGAAGTAAAATGTTGATGAAACAGAGTCCAGGTGATCATGCCTTTAGACTGGTATTAGCTAAAATTTCGGTGAAACAGACACCAGGTGATCATGGTTTTAGACTGGTGTTGAAGTAAAATGTTGGTGAAACAGAGTCAAGGTGATCATGCTTTTAGACTGGTAATGAGGTAAAATGTTTGTGAAACAGAGGCCAGGTGATCATGCTTTTAAACTGGTGTTGAGGTAAAATGTTGGTGAAACATAGGCCAGGTGATGATGTTTTAAGACTGGTGTTGAAGTAAAATATTTGTAAAACAGAGGCCAGGTGATCATGCTTTTAGACTGGTATTGAGGTATAATGTTGGTGAAACAGAGGTCAGGTGATCAAGATTTTAGACTGGTATTGAGGTAAAATATTGGTGAAACAGAGGCCAGATGATCATGCTTTTAGACTGGTATTGGGGTAAAATGTTGGTGAAACAGAGGCCAGGTGATCATTCTTTTAGACTGGTATTGAGGTAAAATGTCGGTGAAACAGAGGCCAGGTGATCATGCTTTTAGACTGGTGTTGAAGTTAAATGTTGGTGAAACAGAGGCCAGGTGATCATGCTTTTAGACTGCTGTCAAGGTAAAATGTTGGTGAAACAGAGGCCAGATGATCATGCTTTTAGTCTAGTATTGAAGTAAAATGTTGGTGAAATATAGGCCTGGTGATCATGCTTTTAGACTGGTATTGAGGTGAATGTTGGTGAAACAGAGGCCAGGTGATCATGCTTTTAGACTGGTATTGAGGTAAAATGTTGGTGAAACAAATCCAGGTGATCATGCTTTTAGACTGGTATTGAGGTAATATGTTGGTGAAACATATGCCAGGTGATCATACTTTTAGACCGGTGTTGAGGTAAAATGTTGGTGAAACAGAGGCCAGGTGATAATGCTTTTAGACTGGTTTTGAGTTAAAATGTTGGTAAAAATGTCAAAGTGATCATGCTTTTAGACTTGTACTGAAGTAAAATGTTGATGAAACAGAGGCCAGGTGATCATACTTTTAGATTTGTATTGAGGTAAAATGTCGATGAAACAGAGACCAGGTGATCATGCTTTTAGACTGGTGTTGAAGTAAAATCTTGGTGGAACAGAGTCAAGGTGATCATGCTTTTAGACTGGTATTGATGTAAAATGTTGGTGAAACACAGGCCAGATGATCAAATTTTAGACTGGTGTTGAGGTAAAATGTTGGTGAAACAAATCCAGGTGATCATGCTTTTAGACTGGTATTGAGGTAATATGTTGGTGAAACATATGCCAGGTGATCATACTTTTAGACTGGTGTTGAGGTAAAATGTTGGTGAAACAGAGGCCAGGTGATAATGCTTTTAGACTGGATTTGAGTTAAAATGTTGGTAAAAATGTCAAAGTGATCATGCTTTTAGACTTGTACTGAAGTAAAATGTTGATGAAACAGAGGCCAGGTGATCATACTTTTAGATTGGTATTGAGGTAAAATGTCGATGAAACAGAGACCAGGTGATCATGCTTTTAGACTGGTGTTGAAGTAAAATCTTGGTGGAACAGAGTCAAGGTGATCATGCTTTTAGACTGGTATTGATGTAAAATGTTGGTGAAACAGAGGCCAGATGATCAAATTTTAGACTGGTGTTGAGGTAAAATGTTGGTGAAACAGAGTCCAGGTGGTCATGCTTTTAGACTGGTGTTGAGGTAAAATGTTGGTGAAACAGAGGCCAGGTTATCATGCTTTTAGACTGGTGTTGAAGTAAAATGTTGGTGAAACAGAGTCAAGGTGATCATGCTTTTAGACTTTTACTGAAGTAAAATGTTGGTGAAACAGAGGTCAGGTGATCAAATTTTAGACTTGTACTGAAGTAAAATGTTGGTGAAACAGAGGCCAGGTGATCATGCTTTTAGACTGGTGTAGAGGTAAAATGTTGGTGAAACATAGGCCAGGTGATGATGCTTTTAGACTGGTGTTGAAGTAAAATATTTGTAAAACAGAGGCCAGGTGATCATGCTTTTAGACTGGTATTGAGGTAAAATGTTGGTGAAACAGAGGTCAGTTGATCAAGATTTTAGACTGGTATTGAGGTAAAATATTGGTGAAACGGAGGCCAGATGATCATGCTTTTAGACTGGTATTGAGGTAAAATGTTGGTGAAACAGAGGCCAGGTGATCATTCTTTTAGACTGGTATTGAGGTAAAATGTCGGTGAAACAGAGGCCAGGTGATCATACTTTTAGACTGGTGTAAAGGTAAAATGTTGGTGAAACAGAGACCAGATGATCATGCTTTTAGTCTAGTGCTGAAGTAAAATTTTGGTGAAACATAGGCAAGGTGATCATGCTTTTAGACTGGTATTGAGGTAAAATGTTTGTGAAACGGAGGCTAGGTGATCATGCTTTCAGACTGGTATTGAGGTAAAATGTTGGTGAAACAGAGTCCAGGTGATCATGCTTTTAGACTAGTGTTGAGGTAAAATGTTAGTGAAACAGACGCCAGGTGATCAAGCTTTTAGATTGCTGTCAAGTTAAAATATTGGTGAAACAGATGCCAGATGATCATGCTTTTAGACTGGTATTGAGGTAAAATGTTGGTGAAACATAGGCCAGGTGATCATGCTTTTAGACTGGTGTTGAGGTAAAATGTTGGTGAAACAGATGCCAGGTGATCGTGCTTTTAGACTGGTAATGAGATAAAATGTTGGTGAAACAGAGGCCAGGTGATCATGCTTTTAGACTGGTGTTGAAGTAAAATATTGGTGAAACAGAGTCCAGGTGATAATGCTTTTAGACTGGTTTTGAGGTCAAATGTTGGTAAAAATGTCAAAGTGATCATGCTTTTAAACTTGTACTGAAGTAAAATGTTGATGAAACAGAAGCCAGGTGATCATACTTTTAGACTGGTATTGAGGTAAAATGTCGATGAAACAGAGGCCAGGTGATCATGCTTTTAGACTGGTGTTGAAGTAAAATGTTGGTGAAACAGAGTCAAGGTGATCATGCTTTTAGACTGGTGTTGAAGTAAAATGTTGGTGAAGCAGTAGCCAGATGATCATGCTTTTAGACTGGTGTTGAAGTAAAATGTTGGTGAAACAGAGGCCAGGTGATAATGTGTTTAGACTGGTGTTGAAGTAAAATGTTGGTGAAACAGAGGCCAGGTGATCATTCTTTTAGACTGGTATTGAGGTAAAATGTTGGTGAAAAAGAGGCCAGGTGATCAAGATTTTAGAATGGTATTCAGGTAAAATGTTGGTGAAACAGAGGCCAGATGATCATGCTTTTAGACTGATGTTGAGGTAAAATGTTGGTGAAACAGAGGGAAGGTGATCATGCTTTTAGTCTGCTGTCGATTTAAAATGTTGGTGAAACAGAGGCCAGATGATCATTCTTTTAGACTGGTATTGTGGTAAAATGTTGGTGAAACAGAGGCCAGATGATCATGCTTTTAGACAGGTATTGTGGTAAAATGTTGGCGAAACAGAGGCCAGGTGATCATGCTTTTAGACTGTTGTTGAAGTAAAGTGTTGGTGAAACAGAGGCCAGGTGATCATGCTTTTAGACTGGTAATGAGGTAAAATGTTGATGAACCAGAGGGCAGGTGATCATGCTTTTAGACTGCTGTCGAGGTAAAATGTTGGTGAAACAGAGGCCAGATGATCATGCTTTTATACTGGTGTTGAAGTAAAATGTTGGTGAAACAGAGGCCAGGCGATCATGCTTTTAGACTGGTATTGAGGTAAAATGTTTGTGAAACAGAGTCCAGGTGGTCATGCTTTTAGACTGGTGTTGAGGTTAAATGTTGGTGAAACACAGGCCATGTTATCATGTTTTTAGACTGGTGTTGAGGTAAAATGTTGGTGAAAGAGTCAAGGTCATCATGCTTTTAGACTTGTACTGAAGTAAAATGTTGATGAAACAGAGGCCAGGTGATCATGATTTTAGACTGGTATTGAGGTAAAATGTCGGTGAAACAGGCACCAGGTGATCATGCTTTCAGACTGGTGTTGAAGTAAAATGCTGGTGAAACAGAGTCAAGGTGATCATGCATTTAGACTTGTACTGAAGTAAAATGATGGTGAAACAGAGGTCAGGTGATCAAATTTTAGACTTGTACTGAAGTAAAATATTGGTGAAATAGAGGCCAGGTGATCATGCCTTTAGACTGATGTTGAGGTAAAATGTTGGTGAAACAGAGGCAGCCAGGTGATCATGCTTTTAGACTGGTGTTGAAGTAAAATATTTGTAAAACATAGGCCAGGTGATCATGCTTTTAGACTGGTATTGAGGTAAAATGTTGGTGAAATAGAGGCCAGGTGATCATGCTTTTAGTCTGGTATTGAGGTAAAATGTTTGTGAAACAGAGGCCAGATGATCATGCTTTTAGACTGGTATTTAGGTAAAAATGTTGGTGAAACAGAGGCCAGGTGATCATGCTTTTAGACTGGTATTGAGGTAAAATGTCGGTGAAACAGAGGCCAGGTTATCATGCTTTTAGACTGGTGTTGAAATAAAATGTTGGTGAAATCGAATTAAGGTGATCATGCTTTTAGATTGGTACTGAAGTAATATGTTGGTGAAACAGAGGTCAGGTGATCAAATTTTAGACTGGTGTTGAGGTAAAATGTTGGTGAAGCAGGAGCCAGATGAACATGCTTTTAGACTGGTGTTGAAGTAAATTGTTGGTGAAACAGAGGCCAGGTTATCATACTTTTAGACTGGTTTTGAAGTAAAATGTTGGTGAAACAGAGTCAAGGTGACCATGCTTTTAGACTGGTGTTGCAGTAAATTGTTGGTGGAACAGAGTCAAGGTGATCATGGTTTTAGACTTGTACTGAAGTAAAATGTTGGTGAAACAGAGGTGAGGTGATCAAATTTTAGACTGGTGTTGAAGTAAAATGTTGGTGAAGAAGTAGCCAGATGAACATGCTTTTAGACTGGTGTTGAAGTAAAATGTTGATGAAACAGAGGCCAGGTTATCATGCTTTTAGACTGGTGTTGAAGTAAAATGTTGGTGAAACAGAGTCAATGTGATCATGCTTTTAGACTGGTGTTGAAGTAAAATGTTGGTGAAACAGAGTCAAGGTGATCATGCTTTTAGACTGGTGTTGAATTAAAATGTTGGTGAAACAGAGGTCAGGTGATCATGCTTTTAGACTGGTGTTGAAGTAAAATGTTGGTGAAACAGAGTCAAGGTGATCATGCTTTTAGTCTGGTGTTGAAGTAAAATGTTGGTGAAACAGATTCAAGGTGATCATTCTTTTAGACTTGTACTGAAGTAAAATGTTGGTGAAACAGAGGTCAGGTGATCATGCTTTTAGACTGGTGTTGAAGTCAAATGTTGGTGAAACAGAGTCAAGGTGATCATTCTTTTAGACTGGTGTTGAAGTAAAATGTTGGTGAAACAGAGGCCTGGTGATCATGCTTTTAGACTGGTGTTGAAGTAAAATGTTGGTAAAACAGAGGCCAGGTGATCATGCTTTTAGACTGGTGTTGAAGTCAAATGTTGGTGAAACAGAGTCAAGGTGATCATTCTTTTAGACTGGTGTTGAAGTAAAATGTTGGTGAAACAGAGTCAAGGTGATCATGCTTTTACACTGGTGTTGAAGTAAAGTGTTGGTGAAACAGAGGCAGGTGATCATGCTTTTAGACTGGTGTTGAAGTAAAATGTTGGTGAAACAGAGTCAAGGTGATCATGCTTTTAGACTGGTATTGAAGTAAAATGTTGGTGAAACAGAGTCAAGGTGATCATGCTTTTAGACTTGTACTGAAGTAAAATGTTGGTGAAACAGAGGTCAGGTGATCAAATTTTAGACTGGTGTTGAGGTAAAATGTTGGTGAAACAGAAGCCAGGTGATCATGCTTTTAGACTGGTGTTGAAGTAAAATGTTGGTGAAACAGAGGCCAGGTGATCATGCCTTTAGACTGGTGTTGAAGTAAAATGTTGGTGAAACAGAGTCAAGGTGATCTTGCTTTTAGACTTGTACTGAAGTAAAATGTTGGTGAAACAGAGGTCAGGTGATCAAATTTTAGACTGGTGTTGAAGTAAAATGTTGTTGAAACAGGAGCCAGATGAACATGCTTTTAGACTGGTGTTGAGGTAAAATGTTGGTGAAACAGAGGCCAGGTGATCATGCTTTTAGACTTGTGTTGAAGTAAAATATTTGTGAAACAGAGGCCAGGTGGTCATGCTTTTAGACTGGTATTGAGGTAAAATGTTGGTGAAACAGAGGCCAGATGATCATGCTTTTAGACTGGTATTGAGGTAAAATGTTTGTGAAACAGAGGCCAGGTGATCATGCTTTTAGACTGGTATTGAGGTAAAATGTTGGTGAAACAGAAGCGATAAGTGATATTGACCGTTACCAGGCGGCGGTACCTCTTCTGTACGTATGTATTTACTTATTGCCATGTATCCTGACTATTCTACAGAGGATCTTACATGGGTGCTTATTTATTGTTGATTTTATTAAACGAGTCGGGAAAATATATTAAGCGAGCCTCCGCCGAGCATTATATCATTTTACCCGACGCGTTTGATAAATTCAATAAAAAATGAGCATGCATATAAGATTTGTTTTTTCACATAACTAGGAAAAGATTACATTCACCATTAATTTAACATATCTTCTCTATAAGAAACGGGGTGAGGTCTTATTTGTTTTCGTTAGTCCTTAATTCATTAATTTAACCATGACAAATTGACGTCATTTATTTATTCGGGCAAGTACTTCACCAATTTACGTACGAGAGCCGAATTATACGGAAAACACCGAGCGGTCAACCGAAAGTAATATTACACTCGGTTAATATAAAAGATATGCCATGTTTATTGCACTCCTGCACATAAATTATGTGATAAATATCTATGCTGCTGTGACGAATGTGTCATTTGAATGCTACGTTTCTTGTTTGATAAATATTTGTTTTGGTATACACGCTATCCACTTTACAATGTTGTACAAGAATATCGCGCCTGTAATCTAAATGTCAATATTCATTTCTGTTGGCATTTTGTCTAATCAATACACGATCGGGAACATTCCATACATTCACGATCACTCTACAGAATGCAATTAATACTTCAGATATGTTGAAGATCAACGATTATGCAATACCCTTCAAGTACATAATGAGTCGTTTATTTTGCTGCATTTATTTTCATCGTTCCAGTACGTTTTCCTGTTATGATAACAAAAGGCAAACTTTTTTCTCCAGACAGTTTTATCTGTTACTTTTAAGTATAAGATAGCCTTCGAAATTCAGAACAATGTTGTGTTATTTTAAAAACTTCAATACAACGAAAACAGGAAATTAAGTTTCCCTAGTGGTCAATTGTTGTTGTTGTTCTTCTTCTTATTATTATTATTATCATCATCATCATAATCATAATTCAAAACGCTGTCGCGCACTTTTAACTGACCTGACGCGAACAGTCAAATCGATAATTCAATCAGAGATTGATATTGGTTCAAGTTCCGCCATTTTCCTTAGACAAGCTGACGACGTCTTAGGGCGGGTGATTGTCGAGTTCGATCATTAGTATATAGTAGTATATAATTTGAAGTCTAAACACTGTAATTTTGCCTTCAGGGAAACATATGAAATCCCATTTTGTTTCTAGTCCACCATGTTTTCCCTGTATAGTTGGACGATTAGAAGACTATCCTTTAAAACAAGACACTTTAAGAACCACTGGTAATGTGCCCAGTGATCCAGAAGTGCATGACTCTATATGTAGAACAGTGTCAAATTAATTGGTGTGTGAGGCGGCGTTTACTGCTGTGCAGTTCGTTTATCCATTTCCCATAGACCGCTGCACAAAAGTTACCCCCCCCCCCCCCCCCCCCACACACACACACACACACACCTCCCACTTCAAAATATTCTAGACAAAGTAGACATAGACTTGTGTTGGATCCAAGAACAAATCATAATCTATCATTTAAAATAAACAAAAAGTGGGGAACCCCAACTGAATATCTGCATATCTGCTCAAATATGCCAGATCCACAGTGAAAAATGGCCAGAATCTCATTGGGGCTGTTAAGGATATTGGCTAGGAAGTTTTCATAGCTCATGCTTACGAATTTCTTATTAAATTTAACGTTTTATTACTTTCATCAAATACTTATCTTTGCTGCAGTCTTAATGATATGGATCAATTGAAATTTAAAACGATAAACTTGACAATTTCTTCTAATATTAATTAATTTTTTTTTCTTCAAATTTTGGCATCGTTTTCTAAGCAAGAATGCTAGTATCAGACTGTTCTTAAACTAAAACATAACATCAATTATTTTCTGATCTGATCAAATGTAAACACTTTTAAATAAAAAACAACATAATATTGGGCACTATTTAAGGTAATTTAACAAATATTCTTTTGTAAAATGCACGACAATCTATGATTTTCTAAATATACTCTGAGGGTGCTAACATTGGACCGAAGAAAACTAAAATATAACAGTTTAATTACCCAAGCGGATATTTCACTAAGTGTTGGTTGAAAAAAAAACACATGAAAATCAAAGGTGGGGTATAGTCGATGTTTTTGTTTTAAAGCAAAAAAATAGAATCGAAAAACTTAGTTTTAAGTATACTTTTTTTCAAATATTAAAATATTTGTTATTTATTTTTATTATGATTCACATTATATTTTCAATTAAATAAATATATATATAATTAAACGATATCTAAATAACCTAATTCTTATCATAATTACAAAAAATATTAGTTTTGACGTAGGTATCATCTTTAAAATGCAAAAGCACAAAAACGAGCACTGCGGCAACCTTTTGTTGAACCTCATCTTAGATAATGATAAAAATGGTTCTAACTGAATGAAAAACACATAATTACTTTCATTTTGACGAGCCAACATTCTTAAATCATGCATAATTACACAATAAAAAAAGTTTTGTAAAACACTTTTATTCGCCTGATGAAGTAAATTTAACGTTATTTTATTACAATTTTCCCGCCATTATTTTGTCTTCCTTGATCTTTCTACACATAGGTCACTCCTCTTTAAATGGACGTGGTTTGTGAAATCTATAAATAGCTAAAACCTGAATTCGGGGACGGCAGTGTAATGGATAGAGTGTTGGCAACTCACGCTACAGGTTACGGGTTCGATCCCCAGCTCGACCCGATGCCTCTCATAAAACGACACTCAGTACTGGTTCTACCAAGGAAGCGGATTCGAGAGCGGTTCATATAAACTCTGAGCTTCCATCGTAATCGAGTTTAAATAAATTAGTATAAACTAAATAAGTATAAACTAAACCTGATTTACGAGTGTACCCAACCTCGCTCTTCCCCACCAACCCACGCCGACGCGTCGTAAAATAAGGCAGTGAAATATACATAGACCCGGCAGTCATGAACAATTATATACTTGATATTGAAAATAACGAAGATGTTGAAACCGTTCATCAGAATAACAAATACATACTTTGTATTGATGATATTAACAAACATGTTGGAACCGTATACCAGAATAACAAATACATACTTTGTATTGATGATAATGAACATGTTGGATCCGATTATCAGAAAAACAAATATATACTTTCTATTGATGATATTAACAAACATGTCGGAACCGTTCAACAGAATAACAAATATATACTTTGTATTGATGATATTAACAAACATGTTGGAACCGTATATCAGAAAAACAAAAACAAACTTTGTATTGATGATAACGAACATGTTGGGACCGTTTATCAGAATACCAAATACATACTTGATATTGATGATAACGAACATGTTCATTAGAATAGCAAATATATACTTGACATTGATGATAACGAACATGTTCATTAGAATAACAAATATATACTTGATATTGATGATAACGAACATGTTCATTAGAATAGCAAATATATACTTGATATTGATGATAACGAACATGTTCATTAGAGTAGCAAATATATACTTGATATTGATGATAACGAACATGTTCATTAGAGTAGCAAATATATACTTGATATTGATGATAACGAACATGTTCATTAGAATAGCAAATATATACTTGATATTGATGATAACGAACATGTTCATCAGAGTAACAAATATATACTTGATATTGATGATAACGAACATGTTCATCAGAATAGCAAATATATACTTGATATTGATGATAACGAACATGTTCATCTGAATAACAAATATATACTTGATATTGATGATAACGAACATGTTCATTAGAATAGCAAATATATACTTGATATTGATGATAACGAACATGTTCATTAGAATAACAAATATATACTTGATATTGATGATAACGAACATGTTCATTAGAATAGCAAATATATACTTGATATTGATGATAACGAACATGTTAATCAGAGTAACAAATATATACTTGATATTGATGATAACGAACATGTTCATCAGAGTAACAAATATATACTTGATATTGATGATAACGAACATGTTCATCAGAGTAACAAATATATACTTGATATTGATGATAACGAACATGTTCATCAGAGTAACAAATATATACTTGATATTGATGATAACGAACATGTTCATCAGAGTAACAAATATATACTTGATATTGATGATAACGAACATGTTCATCAGAGTAACAAATATATACTTGATATTGATGATAACGAACATGTTCATCAGAATAGCAAATATATACTTGATATTGATGATAACGAACATGTTCATTAGAGTAGCAAATATATACTTGATATTGATGATAACGAACATGTTCATTAGAATAACAAATATATACTTGATATTGATGATAACGAATATGTTCATCAGAGTAACAAATATATACTTGATATTGATGATAACGAACATGTTCATTAGAATAGCAAATATATACTTGATATTGATGATAACGAACATGTTCATTAGAATATCAAATATATACTTGATATTGATGATAACGAACATGTTCATTAGAATAGCAAATATATACTTGATATTGATGATAACGAACATGTTCATCAGAATAGCAAATACATACTTGATATTGATGATCACGAACATGTTCATCAGAGTAACAAATATATACTTGATATTGATGATAACGAACATGTTCATTAGAGTAGCAAATATATACTTGATATTGATGATAACGAACATGTTCATCAGAGTAACAAATATATACTTGATATTGATGATAACGAACATGTTCATCAGAGTAACAAATATATACTTGATATTGATGATAACGAACATGTTCATCAGAATAACAAATATATATTTGATATTGATGTTAACGAACATGTTCATTAGAATAACAAATATATACTTGATATTGATGATAACGAATATGTTCATCAGAGTAACAAATATATACTTGATATTGATGATAACGAACATGTTCATCAGAGTAACAAATATATACTTGATATTGATGATAACGAACATGTTCATTAGAATAACAAATATATACTTGATATTGATGATAACGAATATGTTCATTAGAGTAACTAATATATACTTGATATTGATGATAACGAACATGTTCATTAGAATAACAAATATATACTTGATATTGATGATAACGAATTTGTTCATCAGAGTAACTAATATATACTTGATATTGATGATAACGAACATGTTCATCAGAGTAACAAATATATACTTGATATTGATGATAACGAACATGTTCATCAGAATAGCAAATATATACTTGATATTGATGATAACGAACATGTTCATTAGAATAGCAAATATATACTTGATATTGATGATAACGAACATGTTCATTAGAATAGCAAATATATACTTGATATTGATGATAACAAACATGTTAATCACAGTAACAAATATATACTTGATATTGATGATAACGAACATGTTCATCAGAGTAACAAATATATTCTTGATATTGATGATAACGAACATGTTCATTAGAGTAACAAATATATACTTGATATTGATGATAACGAATATGTTCATCAGAGTAACAAATATATACTTGATATTGATGATAACGAACATGTTCATCAGAGTAACAAATATATACTTGATATTGATGATAACGAACATGTTCATCAGAGTAACAAATATATACTTGATATTGATGATAACGAACATGTTCATCAGAATAGCAAATATATACTTGATATTGATGATAACGAACATGTTCATTAGAGTAGCAAATATATACTTGATATTGATGATAACGAACATGTTCATTAGAATAACAAATATATACTTGATATTGATGATAACGAATATGTTCATCAGAGTAACAAATATATACTTGATATTGATGATAACGAACATGTTCATTAGAATAGCAAATATATACTTGATATTGATGATAACGAACATGTTCATTAGAATAGCAAATATATACTTGATATTGATGATAACGAACATGTTCATTAGAATAGCAAATATATACTTGATATTGATGATAACGAACATGTTCATTAGAATAGCAAATATATACTTGATATTGATGATAACGAACATGTTCATTAGAATAGCAAATACATACTTGATATTGATGATAACGAACATGTTCATCAGAGTAGCAAATATATACTTGATATTGATGATAACGAACATGTTCATCAGAGTAACAAATATATACTTGATATTGATGATAACGAACATGTTCATTAGAAGAGCAAATATATACTTGATATTGATGATAACGAACATGTTCATTAGAATAGCAAATATATACTTGATATTGATGATAACGAACATGTTCATTAGAATAGCAAATATATACTTGATATTGATGATAACGAACATGTTCATTAGAGTAGCAAATATATATTTGATATTGATGATAACGAACATGTTCATTAGAATAGCAAATATATACTTGATATTGATGATAACGAACATGTTCATTAGAATAACAAATACATACTTGATATTGATGATAACGAACATGTTCATCAGAGTAACAAATATATACTTGATATTGATGATAATGAACATGTTCATCAGAATAGCAAATATATACTTGATATTGATGATAACGAACATGTTCATCAGAATAACAAATTTATACTTGATATTGATGATAACGAACATATTCATTAGAATAGCAAATATATACTTGATATTGATGATAACGAACATGTTCATTAGAATAGCAAATATATACTTGATATTGATGATAACGAACATGTTCATTAGAATAGCAAATATATACTTGATATTGATGATAACGAACATGTTCATCAGAGTAACAAATATATACTTGATATTGATGATAACGAACATGTTCATCAGAGTAACAAATATATACTTGATATTGATGATAACGAACATGTTCATCAGAGTAACAAATATATACTTGATATTGATGATAACGAATATGTTCATCAGAGTAACAAATATATACTTGATATTGATGATAACGAACATGTTCATCAGAGTAACAAATATATACTTGATATTGATGATAACGAACATGTTCATCAGAGTAACAAATATATACTTGATATTGATGATAACGAACATGTTCATCAGAATAGCAAATATATACTTGATTTTGATGATAACGAACATGTTCATTAGAGTAGCAAATATATACTTGATATTGATGATAACGAACATGTTCATTAGAATAACAAATATATACTTGATATTGATGATAACGAATATGTTCATTAGAGTAACAAATATATACTTGATATTGATGATAACGAACATGTTCATTAGAATAGAAAAATATATACTTGATATTGATGATAACGAACTTGTTCATTAGAATAGCAAATATATACTTGATATTGATGATAACGAACATGTTCATTAGAATAGCAAATATATACTTGATATTGATGATAACGAACATGTTCATTAGAATAGCAAATACATACTTGATATTGATGATAACGAACATGTTCATCAGAGTAGCAAATATATACTTGATATTGATGATAACGAACATGTTCATCAGAGTAACAAATATATACTTGATATTGATGATAACGAACATGTTCATTAGAAGAGCAAATATATACTTGATATTGATGATAACGAACATGTTCATTAGAATAGCAAATATATACTTGATATTGATGATAACGAACATGTTCATTAGAATAGCAAATATATACTTGATATTGATGATAACGAACATGTTCATTAGAGTAGCAAATATATATTTGATATTGATGATAACGAACATGTTCATTAGAATAGCAAATATATACTTGATATTGATGATAACGAACATGTTCATTAGAATAACAAATACATACTTGATATTGATGATAACGAACATGTTCATCAGAGTAACAAATATATACTTGATATTGATGATAACGAACATGTTCATCAGAATAGCAAATATATACTTGATATTGATGATAACGAACATGTTCATCAGAATAACAAATTTATACTTGATATTGATGATAACGAACATATTCATCAGAATAGCAAATATATACTTGATATTGATGATAACGAACATGTTCATTAGAATAGCAAATATATACTTGATATTGATGATAACGAACATGTTCATTAGAATAGCAAATATATACTTGATATTGATGATAACGAACATGTTCATCAGAGTAACAAATATATACTTGATATTGATGATAACGAACATGTTCATCAGAGTAACAAATATATACTTGATATTGATGATAACGAACATGTTCATCAGAGTAACAAATATATACTTGATATTGATGATAACGAATATGTTCATCAGAGTAACAAATATATACTTGATATTGATGATAACGAACATGTTCATCAGAGTAACAAATATATACTTGATATTGATGATAACGAACATGTTCATCAGAGTAACAAATATATACTTGATATTGATGATAACGAACATGTTCATCAGAATAGCAAATATATACTTGATTTTGATGATAACGAACATGTTCATTAGAGTAGCAAATATATACTTGATATTGATGATAACGAACATGTTCATTAGAATAACAAATATATACTTGATATTGATGATAACGAATATGTTCATTAGAGTAACAAATATATACTTGATATTGATGATAACGAACATGTTCATTAGAATAGAAAAATATATACTTGATATTGATGATAACGAACTTGTTCATTAGAATATCAAATATATACTTGATATTGATGATAACGAACATGTTCATTAGAATAGCAAATATATACTTGATATTGATGATAACGAACATGTTCATCAGAGTAACAAATATATACTTGATATTGATGATAACGAACATGTTCATCAGAATAGCAAATATATACTTGATATTGATGATAACGAACATGTTCATCAGAATAGCAAATATATACTTGATATTGATGATAACGAATATGATCATTAGAGTAACTAATATATACTTGATATTGATGATAACGAACATGTTCATTAGAATAACAAATATATACTTGATATTGATGATAACGAATATGTTCATCAGAGTAACTAATATATACTTGATATTGATGATAACGAACATGTTCATTAGAATAGCAAATATATACTTGATATTGATGATAACGAACATGTTCATTAGAATAACAAATATATACTTGATATTGATGATAACGAACATGTTGGAACCGTTCAACAGAATAAAAAATATCTTGATATTGATGACAACGAACATGTTTGAACCGTTCATCAGAATAACAAATATATACTTGATATTGATGGTAACAGAAATGTTGGAACCGTTCATCAGAATAACAAATACATACTTGATATTGATGATAACGAACATGTTGGAAGCGTTCAACAGAAAAACAAATATACACTTGATATTGATGATAACGAACATATTGGAACCGTTCATCAGAAAAAGAAATATAAACTTGATATTGATGGTAACGAACATGTTGGAACCGTTCAACAGAATAACAAATATCTTGATATTGATGACAACGAACATGTTTGAACCGTTCATCAGAATAACAAATATATACTTGATATTGATGGTAACAGAAATGTTGGAACCGTTCATTAGAATAACAAATACATACTTGAAATTGATGAAAACGAACATGTTGGGACCGTTCAACAGAATAACAAATGCATACTTGATATTGATGATAACGAACATGTTCATCAGAGTAACAAATATACACTTGAAATTGATGATAACGAACATGTTCATTAGAATAACAAATATATACTTGATATTGATGATAACGAATATGTTCATCAGAGTAACTAATATATACTTGATATTGATGATAACGAACATGTTCATTAGAATAGCAAATATATACTTGATATTGATGATAACGAACATGTTCATTAGAATAACAAATATATACTTGATATTGATGATAACGAACATGTTGGAACCGTTCAACAGAATAAGAAATATCTTGATATTGATGACAACGAACATATTTGAACCGTTCATCAGAATAACAAATATATACTTGATATTGATGGTAACAGAAATGTTGGAACCGTTCATTAGAATAACAAATACATACTTGATATTGATGATAACGAACATGTTGGAACCGTTCAACAGAAAAACAAATATATACTTGATATTGATGATAACGAACATGTTGGAACCGTTCATCAGAAAAAGAAATATAAACTTGATATTGATGGTTACGAACATGTTGGAACCGTTCAACAGAATAACAAATATCTTGATATTGATGACAACGAACATATTTGAACCGTTCATCAGAATAACAAATATATACTTGATATTGATGGTAACAGAAATGTTGGAACCGTTCATTAGAATAACAAATACATACTTGAAATTGATGAAACGAACATGTTGGGACCGTTCAACAGAATAACAAATGCATACTTGATATTGATGATAACGAACATGTTGGAACCGTTCATCAGAATAACAAATACATACTTGAAATTGATGAAAACGAACATGTTGGAACCGTTCAACAGAATAACAAATGCATACTTGATATTGATGAACACAAACATGTTGGAACCGTTCAACAGAATAAAAAATATACACTTGATATTGATGATTACGAACATGTTGAAACCGTTCATCAGAATAACCAATACATACTTGAAATTGATGATAACGAACATGTTTGGACCGCTCAACAGAATAGCAAATATATACTTGATATTGATGATAACGAACATGTTGGAACCGTTCATCAGAATAACAAAAACATAGTTGAAATTGATGATAACGAAATTGTTGGGACCGTTCAACAGAATAACAAATACATACTTGATATTGATGATAACGAATATGTTGGAACTGTAAATACATACTTGATATTGATGATAACGAACATGTATGAACCAACCATCAGAATAACAAATATATACTTGATATTGATGGTAACGAACATGTTGGAACCGTTCATCAGAATAACAAATACATACTTGATATTGATGATATGGAACATGTTGAAACCGTTCATCAGAATAACAAATACATACTTGAAATTGATGATAACGAACATGTTGGGACCGTTCAACAGAATAACAAATACAGACTTAATATTGATGATTACGAACATGTTAAGACCGTTCAACAGAATAACAAATACATACTTGATATTGATGATAATAAACATGTTGGAACCGTTCATCAGAAAAACAAATACATACTTGATATTGATGATAATAAACATGTTGGAACCGTTCATCAGAATAACAAATATATACTTTATATTGACGATAACGAACATGTTGGAACCGTTCATCAGAATATGAAATATATAATTGATATTGATGGTAACGAACATGTTGGAACAGTTCATCAGAATAACAAATACATACTTGATATTGATGATATGGAACATGTTGAAACCGTTCATCAGAATAACAAATACATACTTGAAATTGATGATAACGAACATGTTGGGACCGTTCAACGGAATAACAAATACAGACTTAATATTGATGATTACGAACATGTTAGGACCGTTCAACAGAATAACAAATACATACTTGATATTGATGATAACGAACATGTTGGAACCGTTCATCAGAATAACAAATACATAGTTGAAATTGATGATAACGAAATTGTTGGGACCGTTCAACAGAATAACAAATACTTACTTGATATTGATGATAACTAACATGTTAGAACCGTTGATCATAATAACAAATACATACTTGAAATTGATGATAACGAACATGTTGGGACCGTTCAACAGAATAACAAATACATACTTGAAATTGATGATAACGAACATGTAGGGACCGTTCAACAGAATAACAAATACATACTTGATATTGATGATAACGAACATGTTGGAACCGTTCATCAGAATAACAAATACATACTTGAAATTGATGATAACGAACATGTTGGGATCGTTGAACAGAATAACAAATACATACTTGAAATTGATGATAACGAACATGTTGGAACCGTTCATCAGAATAACAAATACATAGTTGAAATTGATGAAAACGAACATATTGAAACCGTTTATCAGAATAACAAATATATACTTGAAATTGATGATAACGAACATGTTAGAACCGTTGATCATAATAACAAATACATACTTGAAATTGATGATAACGAACATGTTGGGACCGTTCAACAGAATAACAAATACATACTTGAAATTGATGATAACGAACATGTAGGGACCGTTCAACAGAATAACAAATACATACTTGATATTGATGATAACGAACATGTTGGAACCGTTCATCAGAATAACAAATACATACTTGAAATTGATGATAACGAACATGTTGGGATCGTTGAACAGAATAACAAATACATACTTGAAATTGATGATAACGAACATGTTGGAACCGTTCATCAGAATAACAAATACATAGTTGAAATTGATGAAAACGAACATGTTGAAACCGTTTATCAGAATAACAAATACATACTTGAAATTGATGATAACGAACATATTGAAACCGTTTATCAGAATAACAAATATATACTTGAAATTGATGATAACGAACATGTTGGAACCGTTCATCATAATAAGTAATATATCCCTAAATTGTGTCAGATATTGACTTAAAGGGAGTCTATCAAGATAAAACGATATAAATATAAAATGATTAAAAAATAATTTCATTATCAATAATAAACAAAATCCGATATGGTTTGGTTTGTTAAAGAAGTGACAAAATCGATATTTACTCTCCCGATTTGGTGCGTTAAATAGCAATGTTGGAAAAGCCGTTTTTTGAGCACGTTAATTGGGTAGTTGCTTCAACTGAAAGTTAAAATGTCGTCATAGTTAAGTAAGCGTTCAATTGCTATGAACTGTGGGACAGACAAATGATTCCCTGCTTTTCCATTGGTGGGTAACAAAGCTGATTCTGGAGATAGCAGGTTCAGTGAGGAATTATAATTGCATATTTGTTTAACTGATTTTTTAGTCAATGTATTAATTGATCAGATTCCCTGCGCCACTTGAATATTTGTTTCAAAAAGAGGGTCCTCCGTGGCCGATTGGTATAAGGCGCCGTCTCAAGATCACTTACCTCTCACCCTGAGGTCGTAGGCTCGAGCCCCGCTCCGTTCAAACACTGTCTGTGAGAAAGTTTACTAGTTACTTGCGGAAGGACGGTGGTTCTACTTAGGTTAATTATGAGATCTTACTCCACATATAAAACTGGATATGCCACATATAACATAAACTGTGTTGAAAATTGCGTTAAATCCGTTCAAACAAAAAGTATTCCCAAATAAGCAATCTCCCGTATGAATGGAATATTTTAAAACTGTAGAGTTGTTAGGGGTGTCTTTAATACACGTTAAAATGTCATTCTAGGGCAGCCAATTATTAACGTCAGATGCACTCATCACGAGAGCCTCCTTGGTGCACTAGTAACAAGAACAAGTGCTACAGCCGCTGTTGGCGTTTCGTCAAATAATCAAGCACTACAGAATTACTCTAGAAAATCTTACAAATTTGAAATATGAAAAACGAGTACATCTTATACCTCTTAAGTGCTTATCACTAACTTCATCTTCTCAGCTGGGAGTTGAGATGAGCAATTATAACAGGTAACCATCATCGGCGTGGAAGCATGCCAGCTGCCTTTGCCTGCTATGGCAAAGAAAAAAACGTACGCTGTACCAAATTGCCTTCCGGTATACGCGATGATTTCCCATGTTGAGCTAATTAAGATATATTAACAAATACTTTCACTTATCCCATAGGATTCAATTTTACCGGAAATATTTCGAAAATGTGTGTGTCCCGACGTCTTTAGTTACTCATTGAACCTTTGCGCATTTTGGGGCTAGTAACCAACCGCGTTGTTCCCGGTGTAAGCCCACCATTATTATTTTTTTTATCTTTATTCTATAATGAATGAAATAATTAGCATGCTTGTCATTTAAAGAAGGACCCAAACGAAAGGTGACAAACGTACATTGTATTGTTTGTCAACCACTGCACTACCAAAATATGATGATAAAAGTAGAGGTCATGTAGGGGTCATGTGTCATCCAAGATATTTTTGTCCCTGTTCAGTGTGTACACTGTTGATAAAGTGAAAGTAGACGTCGAATACCATGTATTCATACAACAATTTCCAAGCATCTTTTTTTTCTAATTTCACCATTAAAACATTGCAATACTTTCAAAATACACTAATAAAACAATTAATCTAAAAATGAGCATTAAAATAAGAAAAATGCATATTTAAAAAAGAAGAGAAAAGGTTTATTTATAACCGCTAGTATGCGAACATCTTTCCTGTTTCCAATTGTGGTGCTATGCCTCTAACCAGCCAAGCACAGTGTCATCTCCGTACAGGTAACTAACTACATGTTACCGATTATCGGTAGCTGAAGTGGACATCATTTTACTTTTAACCAATTAGTCAATACAACTAATAAATAACTGAATACTTTTCTGTACTTCAGGCACTTGATGTAACATGCATTCTTTTCAATATTGTTTCATTATACATTATTTTGATCAATACGGAAATGTATTTGGACGAGTACTTGGCAAAGAGACAACACCATTAATTTCAAAAACCATTAAAGAATTCATTTAATTTTTAAATGCACTTCTATTCCCATGGTTAAACATGAGGTGGACTGATATCTTTATTTGTTAGTAATTGTCGCTCTTCTATGCCTTTTAATGATTATATTTGAGCTTTTACATAGTCTATCCCAGAACGTGATATCTCCCGAATCGGGTCTGTTATCCAACAATGAAAAAGCAGGGAATTCTATGCCTGTCCCACATTTCATAGCAATTGAACGCTTACTTAACTGTGACGTCATTCAAAATTTCAGTTGAAGCAACTGACCAATCAGCTTGCTGAAATGCGGCTTTCCCAACATTGCTATTTAACAGACCAAACGGGAGAGCAGATTCAGGTTTTACATGGCAATATTAATGTCTTGTATATGTTTTTAAGATGCAAACATGACTATACTTGTGTAAAGCTTTACTGTATAAAGCGGACGTGTCACTTAAAACATTTATAATGTATTTGAGAACGGAAGTTTAAGCTGCAAATTACAAGTAGATCTACCGCAGTTGCTTCCATCCATGAAAATGAGTAATAAAATCAGTGTGGCGTTTGATGGTTATAATATACCAAATGCCAAATGTTACATTGTTGTCATCCAAACTATATTACAATACACATGTACTATCTGCGTGTAGCATTGCAATTTGACAATCTCCTCTTACAAATATTTACTACCCTAGCATTAAAGGTTGTGGGGTTTAAATGAATGGAATCTATGAACACAAAGTGACACACAGTAGAAATCAAAACATAGAATTGGATGTCACAACTTATAGTGTGTTTATGCTTTGGCTTCATGATACAATTTAGTTAAAACAATGCTATGCAGCTAAAGTGTCCATACAGAAGAATTTACATTATATAGTTATCCAAAATAAAGGATCTTTGGTTGATATGTAATTTTTTTGGTATCGTATAGGTGGGGGTGAAGAGGGTAACGTCATGCTATATTCATTACAAATTACACAAGCCATCTAGTTTTATTGGAAACCTCAGGTGAATATGTTTATTGTAAACACAACCATGAATACCAGTAGACCCTTCTGATACACTTGCCAACCTTTCCCAACATAAAATGTTTGAACAGAGATAAGGTAGGAAACACGACATCGACAATGAAAGGTAAGTGATCTTGAGACGGCGCCAAAGACCACTTAGGACCTCTGGTGCCTTGGTGCACTCGTAGCAGTTTGTTATCTAGGTGTTTGTCTAGTTGTAAGCGCTGTGTTTGTCATCTAGATGTTTATCTTGTTGTAAGCACTGTGTTTGTCATGCTTTTACATAATGCTGACGTAAGGTGAGCCAACGAGGACTATTATATTTATTGCCCGTCATATCTCTGGGTCCAATATTAGAAACATGCTAATCATGATTTAAACCCCAAACAACCATATAATAGTGTGCGTTACTTCTTGTGTTTAGTGCATGTCGACTTTGTGTGTAAACAGTGCATTTAGCACGCAAGCATCAAACGGTGGAGGCGATTTGTTATGACATTTTGACGCGGAGTGAAAACAATGAACATAGTAAGGTATTCATGGCAGAAATGCAAGCAGTGTTTGACTAGAGTGGGAGGATGCAACTATTGGCACTGACGACATTGCGACTGTTCTGTTGTATAACATTTATGAGCTGTCGTGTCACTCAGGAATTACAGCATGTCTAGGTGCAGTCTCATGAATGTTCCGTAAATGCAATGAAGAGATGTACTTTTATTTACAAAACACATGTTTACTTTTATCATTATCATTCATCATCACTGGTATTAAAACAGTACTTTCCAAGTTAGCATTAATAGGAGGAACATTTGAAAATGGGGAAATGGAGAAGTGTGGTTTGATATAAATACCACAACAGAAGTTTATTTCAGAGCAAAAAACCAAAAATAACTGATATCTTGGTTTAGTTCGATGCTTCTGTGGAATATTTTCTTTTTATTATCAGATGAAAGTCTAAATGACCGTTAGACACAGACTGTCATATGTATCTTATAAATCTATAGTAGAACTGCGATGGATTGAAGCGGACGGGACTGGACACAATATCTCGAGTTAAATGGTTTTTGAGCAAGGTATTCTTCAATATCATACCATACATGTACATGTATATCCATCGAAATAGGAATTCGGCCAGGTCCAGATAATTGGTTCGAGCTATATATTATGGTGTTTCGGCCATCCGTGTTCAACTCAACGAAGTTCTAATGTTTGTACAGTAATTTTGTCCACCACTGGCATCAACAATTTAAAGTACATTGGTGACTAATAGACCTGATTCAGGAAATATCAGGTTCTGGGATAGACTATTCTATTTAAAATGGAGAACTTTATTGAACCAAATGCATCCTATTATATGGTACAAAGTGCACCACTACGGTCCGACGACGCATCGTCTCCCACAGTTCTTGTTTACCATAAACCAATATAAGTTCATAATAAATTAATTGCTAGATTAACACCCCAGCCCGCTTCCTTTTTTCCAGGCCGCCCCGACCATTTTTATTTTCATAAAAGAAGAAAAGAAACAACAACAAAACAACATTTCAAAAAAGAAAAAAAAAATCTCCTCAGCCCCTCTCCCCGTTTTAATGAAAAAAAAATGGATGATAATCAAGCAATTAATTTATAATGGTCTAAAGAAATTATTAATTATTACTCACCAAAAGGTGTTGCATTTCACCCGAACGGACGGTTCTGCAGGCTGCTTAGTTGACTTCTGTCAGGAATAATGTTATGAAATAATATGCGTAATACATGTACATCCGTAGTATATACTTACATAAAATATCATACAGCACGTGATGTCCCTTCAACTCAGAAACATAATTAAAAGTATTGGATAATCAATATAGGAATGCATACAGAAGAAATGACGTCACTGATAATGCATAATGCTATATGATGTACGGCATATGCAGATATAAGGACAAACATTCTGTTTTGCAGATTGTATTGTTAAAATATTTAGATTCGTTACGCAACTTTTATAGTTTCGTAGATTATGCTCCGTTACATGCATACACGCGAGCGGATAATTGTTTGTTTTGAATAAGTTTTGCGATTAAAAATTCCCAACTCCTGAGATAACATACAAAATTATGAAATTAACACGAAATATTTTCTGATACCTATTTAATTAGCGAATATAAGGTGCTGAATAATTAACAAATTGGACGTGCTTGTGCGTTTATGAAATAGATATAACGAATGGATTTCATTTCTGAGCGTTCATGAGATATGAGCTTAAATGCAAAAATAACACTCCAAAAAACAAACCAAACACAAACAAACCAAAAACAACAACGTTTAAATGAGCCCCTTGTGGGGCAAACTTTCTTTGCACATTCTACATGCAGGTCCATATCTCGTGGACATTCATTAAATAGAAATAATTCCTTAATCAAATATTGAATTAAATATTCCTTAATTAAGAATGACACATAACTACCCATATACTCATATAGGTCATCTGGTGTTAAGGGGTATGACACAAACGTTCTCAGAAAAGTAGCTTAATATATTGTTAAGGCTTCAATGAGAAGACGAAGTACAATATATAACCAATGACTTTCCAAACAACCGAAAATGATATGTTACGTTATTACCTTGTATCTATTATTTATTTTTTGATGGAGTTTAGCTTTAAACATGATTTCATGTGAAAAAATATAGATATTTATTTGTATAGGTGGTTTATAGGTTCATTAGGCCGGGTATGTTGGTTAAAATTCTATATCTATATATCATGTTACATGTACACATGTCACTATAATACAATATTTACTTACTTTCTCATATACTCTTATATGGTTAGGTGTCATTTATCGTATTTTATATTTTATATCACGAAACTGGAGTTGTTTTTTTTTCAATTTCACTATTGATAGCGCTTCAATAAAAAAATAAAGTAGTGAATAGTTTTAAATATTTTAAGTTTCTTCTTTAAACGCTGTCAGTAGTCAAATATATGGAGAATTTTACATCAGCGTTCATTTACTATTGAATTTATTTAACGAGTTGGCAAAAATATAGTTTGCAAGGCTCTGCCGAGTGTTATGTACTTTTTGTCAATGAGTTTAAAAAAATTAAATAACAACTGAGCACGAATGTATGATTATTTTTATCACATAACTCACAAACATTGTACATTTCCCTTAAATTTAACATATCATGTCTATAAGGAACGAGAAAAAGTCCGGTATATTTGTTTCCGTCAATTCTCAAAATTGGGCCTTTAAAGTACGATCTATTTTACTAACGCAGCGTATGCAGACGTTTTGATGTTTTCAGAATCAGTCGATATTAACTGTTTTATACCATAATTACGAACTAGGCTTAGAGATATATACATTGAAAATTGGCGGGAAGGTATGGTCACATGTGCATCTTATATATTATTCAACTCATCCAAGCAAGTTTAAATTTATCAACTTTCTTAATGTTGACAAAAAGTCAATTTTAACAAAACTGGTAATTTATTGTATGAAGGGGTTTAACTCAAACTCGTTTAACAATTTAATGTAGAATACATTGTATTGTAATTTAAATTTGTATTGAATTCATGCTTTAAATAATTATTTAAAGCATGAATTATTTTATGATTGTTTCTAAATACCAAGATAACACGATCACAACAATATCAACTTAATGAAACGACATTTATATACCAACCTATTTCAATATAAGTGTTGATTTTGTATATGCATATGACGATTAGCTGTAATGCTTGCTTTTAATAAAATATATGTTCTGTTCTGTAAATGTTGTGGACAATCTTTTTGCTTTCCTGTAACAAACGACTAACGGTATATCAAAGAAATTACTGCCTCAAACACATTTCTCACTGGACAATAGAGTCGGTTGAACGTGCAATTTTCTTTGATCACACAGGCCAATGATCACACACCCTTCTGTTAAAGTTCCCTACTATCGTTAATGGTTTATTATACTAACAGCAACAGGAAATCAGTATTAAATTTCCCTTTTTATTATATAACACGAAGCTACCTAAAGTTTTATAAAATAATTAATGTTGAATCATATAAAAGAATGCGATGTGACTCCCAATGGAATATGTTGCAATCGCGCGTGCACCCATTGAACGTGCGGCAGTAACAGCAGACGATATAAATATCCGGCTTCGTATTCTCGTCTGTCACTTCCCAATCTGGTTAACCGCGGCGTAGGATACTACGGGAAACGGTAGCCGTGTGCACTTTCACAATACTGCGTTTGTAACTCAATAAGAGATTTTAGATTAACTTTTCGTTTAGTTTTCATAATATTGTGGACATTTATTTTCTTGCTTGCTTGGTTTTACGTTTTTTTGTAAGAAAGTGTTAAACCATTCGGTGACACAGTATACTAACTGACTGTCGTTGGTTAGGAAAGAGAAAACAGTAGCACGTGTTAGTCTTATCTAAATGGCGGGAGTTCAAGGCTTCATAGGGAGCTGGAGAGAAGAGGAAAAGATAGGATTTGACGACATGGCGGCGGCTTTAGGTAAATACCATCAAGAACGAGTTAAAATCTCAATTCATATATTTTTTTTTAAACACAAACATGTAGTATGTTATAGCAATTTATTTAGAATATCGACAAATGTTCGTTTATTGATATAAAATAAATAGGAATGGTTAAGTTAATTTTTGAAAAAAATATTTATTGAACTTATTCTGAAAGCAGCTTATGCTTTATGCAGGATAAGGATGATTGAGTAAACAATTTAATGAATCATAATGTGAGTTCGTGGTTTTAAAATCATGTATTCCATTTAAATTTGTTTAACTTAAATTTTTTTTTTTTTTCATTCAAACATCTTCCTGAGGGGAATCGATATATAACAAAAGTGGCCACGAATCACTATAAAGTAAAACAATGATTAATATGGATGTAACGTAGCTGTATCAATGACATTTCATGTTTTGATAAAATTCAATTGGCCAAAAAAGTTAATATAGAATGAGTTTTTAACTTTGAAAACAAAAAGAAAACGCTCGTAAAATGCTATGCAACTGTGCTGACGACTCTATCCTTAACGTTTTTAGGACGCGCTGTGAGATTCTTAAGTTTTATGTACAGTGAAATAAAAAAACATCAACGCCGTAAGGTAATTTGTAAATATTGTTTAATCTGGATAATAACGTAAACATTATTTTAAAACAAAATGGTCACATCACACTTGAACAATTTGACAATTCAAACAGTAACTGTTGTGTTCCTGAGTACATCTGTGTATCGATTCACCTGATTCATTCGTTATAAATGCATGCCTGAGCACTTTCGTGTTTTACACAAAGGACATGTGGAATTTATCGCATCTTTAGAGGATAGAAATGTAAGGTTGTTTTTATTGTTTTAATTGATGTGACAACGGGGAAAAGAGCGAGAGCGTGTGCATCTGTAACCAAGGCTTATGCTCGCCAGTGACGGTTTGTCACTGAGTATTTGCGATCTCGAGCTCTTCGTCTTACTTCGTCTGCATGCATGCAGTTTCTTTATTAGAAAAAATGCTATGCGTACAGTTAAACCTGTCTTAAGCAGCCATTCAAGGAAAGGAGCCAAAGTGGCCTCTGAAGACAGGTTATTGATTAATATAGGTTAATTTGCTATGACATCACAGAAATGGAAATAGCAAAGGTGGCTGCTTAATAGAGACGACCGCTTAACACAGGTTTGACGGTATATGAAACATGAATGTACATATTACAGTAATGCTCCTAGTGGTCGATATTCATCGTTTGTTATTGTAATGCTGTCATGGCTGTGTCCTGCAGAGGTTATTTTATCTCCTGTGATGACGGTTTCAATATTCGATAGAAGTTTCGTTCCATGTGTGACATTTATTTTCTTTATTTCTATCTTTTTTGTTCACCTTGATCTTTATTGAATGCCAATATGTGTCTACGAACGAGTTCATACATACCATCCCATACGCTAAAATACTAGCATCTGTTCAAGCTAGGTTAAGCCGTACCAATATAATAAAACTATAATTTTTTACCAAGTTTTTATGTACATCTGTAGGCCATTTTTTTGGTTTAGTGTTAAACTAGCCTAACTCCATATAAACAAAGAAGTGATAGATAGACTAGTTTGCTCTAAGTTCTCGATTAGTAAGCGCAAAACTAATCCTAAGATATCATTTGTGTAATTCTTGTGGTTTGACTTTTTTCTCCATTGATCTATATTCTCTCTGTATTGTACAATATCGTATCACGAGTCTGCCCTGGAATATGGAACAGAGCTGGGTTTTTTTATATAACAATAAATAATAATTGTTAGAGGCAATACTGTATGCGGCATATACTTGAAGTTGGATATTGGTTTACGAGACTGCCGTATATCAGGGATATTACGGAATGTCTGGTATTTGGAATGTATGTATAAATATATGTTTATGAGTATATATGTATGTATATGTAACCTGCGTTTATTTAGTCTGGCTTGTACTTCCTCATGTTAATATTGCATTAGGAAATGCGTTCTGAAATTTTAGAAATAAAGGCAAGGAGATCGAGCTCCTTGAAGCGTAATGTTTAGATATATGAAAAGTATTGTGTTTAGAGAAGACTAGGCAATATTGTTTTAAAGGGGCACGCGATGGTTTCATGACATTCCTTCATTTTTGACACTTCTGCTCATTTGTTGCAGTGTATCACTACCCATCTTCAAACTTTTACTAACCAACAGAACCAAATGTCATATTACCTTGACATAACTCATAAAAAAATTGTTTTAATGGTCTCAAATGCACAGAGAAATGTGACTTTTTTAAGCATTTTCAACAACAATGCCATACCGATTTACACATGGCTCTAATTTCTGTGGCGCAGGAATGTTGCTACGGTGATTAAGGGTGTATGGTGGGGTAAGTAACAGGTAACCATGCGGAGATATCAATCACAGACTATGATCATACACTACTTTATGAAACTATAAACGTATTGAGTTTTTTTTCATAAAGCTAGTGATGTCATGCATGTGTTGAACATAAACCGAACGGAACAGCTTACTAGCCAATAATGTATTTTTAATGTTCTAGTCAAAATAGCATACGACGTAAACATATTTATTTTACATTGCCTAAATGAACACAATTTTAAGAAATCGATTTTATTTGTTTTTTTTGGAGGAAATACATAAAATATCAGGTACAAGAAATGATAGGTGGCGGTCAAAGCTGTTCCGTTCGGTATATGAGTTAAACAATCTTAATGTAATAATAGGTTTGTCGTTAAAATATTTTGTCGATAAAAATTGATAATTTCAAAGTCAAAATTATTTAACACTTTTCATTACAGATGATCTGCAAAATAGGACTCCTTTCAACCATTTACCAGAGTTATGCCCCTTTCCCAAATATTAACGAAATTAGGAACCTGAAAACACATTTATTTTATCAACATTTTTGCATGATATAGTTACACTGGATTTTAGAAATAATGCAGGGTTTTCCGTTGCCGAGTGGTCTAAGGCTTCGTCTCAATATCACTTACACCTAACCGCTAATGTCGTAGGTTCGAGTCCCGCTCGCTCCAGAAACAGTATGTGAGAAAGTTTGCCAGTTACTTGCGGAAGGACGATGGTTCTATTCAGATTCAGTCTAATGTTTTTCTCCACCTATAAAACTGGATATGCCATATTTAACTTAAAATGTGTTAAAAATGACGTTAAACCCCATTAAAAAAGGGGGAAAAAAAGAATGTTATGTAAAAATTTATCAAAATTGGCGAATTACACATGTAAAGCATGTCGTATTTATGCGTATAATCTGTTATGATATTGATATAAATACGCTTAAAAACGCAGCCACCGTATTTTATGCCATTAATCTGTTATAATATTGATATAAATACGCTTAAAAACGCAGCCACCTTATTTTATGCCAATAATCTGTTATAATATTGATATAAATACGGTTAAAAACGCAGCCACCGTATTTTATGCCAATAATCTGTTATAATATTGATATAAATACGCTTAAAAACGCAGCCACCTTATTTTATGCCAATAATCTGTTATAATATTGATATAAATACGCTTAAAAACGCAGCTACCGATTTAATGCGAATAATCTGTTATAATATTGATATAAATACGCTTAAAAACGCAGCTACCGATTTAATGCGAATAATCTGTTATAACATTGATATAAATACGGTTAAAAACGCAGCCACCGTATTTATGCCAATAATCTGTTATAACATTGATATAAATACGGTTAAAAACACAGCTACCGTATTTATGCCAATAATCTGTTATAACATTGATATAAATACGGTTAAAAACGCAGATACCGATTTAATGCGAATAATCTGTTATAACATTGATATAAATACGGTTAAAAACGCAGCTACCGTATTTATGCCAATAATCTGTTATGATATTGATATAAATACGGTTAAAAACGCATCCACCGTATTTTATGCCAATAATATGTTATAATATTGATATAAATACGCTTAAAAACGCAGCTATCGATTTAATGCGAATAATCTGTTATAACATTGATATAAATACGGTTAAAAACGCAGCTATGTATTTTATGCCAATACTCTGTTATAATATTGATATAAATACGGTTAAAAACGCAGCCACCGTATTTAATGCCAATAATCTGTTATGATATTGATATAAATACGCTTAAAATCGCAGCCACCGTATTTTATGCCAATAATCTGTTATAATATTGATATAAATACGCTTAAAAACACACCTACCGTATTATTAAAAAATAAACAAAATAACATAAAAACATGTAAATAGTAAAACAAATGGTGAACCTGAAAACATTCCTGAAGATTTAGAACAGGCACTATTCGAATGGTTTAAATGAAAGATAAACGATGACCAAAGGTCCTTCGTGACTGGGCCATCGAAGGCGCTTTCTCAAGATTACTTACCACTCACCGCTGAACATTTGTTTAATAGCCGGGCACGGTAAGCTCAGTCGTTAGTCGCCTGACTAACAATCGAGGGGTCGTAGTTCGAGTCCAGTCACAGTCTCTGTGATGATTGATATAAGACATTGCGTTTCATTATCATTCGTCTCTCACCACCAGGATATAATTCAAGTGGGAAAGTTATCAGTTATTTGCGGAGATGGCGTTTGCTCGAGTACGGGTTGACCTTCCAGAAAAAAAGTGGTTAGGTTAACTGATCGTCTATTAGCTTTCGATGGCATAAAAATTACGCTAAATGTTTAATCAATCAATCAGTATTCAATATACCAACGTCATTTTCACATTAGTGAACTTTGCGTCAATGAATTAACATTTTTATTTGTTATCAGTTATTTGCGGAAGGACAATGCCTTTACTCAGATTTATGTTCAGGTGGTTTTCTTCCACCAAATACACCTTGATGCCATATTTTTATTTTGTTGATGACGTTGACCTGTTCCAAAAGCCAAGCATATTAAGCATTTCGGGAAGTAATGATTATTCTATGAATTTATAGTGTTCAGTTTGTTCGTTGACAGTTATAGTTCTTATTAATCTTTAAAATTTTTGATATATATATTTTGTATCGATTTGTAAATTATTTTACTGATATATTTTAAATTACTAATATCATTTAACATTAGTTATTTAATAAACCAATGTCATTTTCACATTTATGAATTTTGCGACAATGACTTGGCATTTTTATTTGGCGATATGTCGTTAAACACTATTTATAATGACCACATTGAGAACATTTGATGCTGAAATAATATCATTAATATTACATTATCCATAAACATGTTATCAAAACAGAATTGATGCTACTATGTAACATTGTTTGTTCCATTCAAATATGTTTTGTTAGCCTTGAATATTAAACTTTCATAGCACATGCATAAGTTGATAATTCAGGGCCTATTCATGACTTGTATGCATGAACAACTGAAGTGAAGACAGAAATAAAGTCACCAATGATGTGTTAACATAGTCTCTTTGTCAATATGTCTATAGTTATGTCAACACATCAATAATGTCCATGTATAGTTTAGGTCAATAGGTCTATAGTTAAGTCAACACATCAATAATGTCCATGTATAATTTAGGTCAATAGGTCTATAGTGATGTCAACACATCAATAACGTCCATGTATAGTTTAGGTCAATAGGTCTATAGTGATGTCAACACATCAATAATGTCCATGTATAGTTTAGGTCAATAGCTCTATAGTTAAGTCAACACATCACTAACGTCCATGTATAGTTTAGGTCAATAGCTCTATAGAAAATTAAACGTACGACTTGTATAAACAAACGCTAAGATTAAAACAAAACACCAACCAAATATATATACATGTATATATCCCCAGACTATTAATTGCATTTAAAGTATATAGTATGTTTGCGTGACGTATTTTAATCAAATATGCGACTCCTATAATGCATATTAAGATTAAAATAACCAACGGTCCAACAATGCAAATATATTCCCAGACTATTAAACGCCTAAACAGGATCGATTAGCTCAGTCGGTAGCATGCCTGACTATCAATCAAGGGATCGTGAGTTCGAATCTCCGTCCGGCCGCAGTCTCCGTGATGATTGATATACGACATTCGTCTCTCACCGCTGATTGAAGGTGGAAAGTTATCAGTTGCTTACGGAGATGGAGTGTGCTCGAGTACGAGTTTACCTTCCAGGATCCCAGGAAACAGTTGCTAGGTTAGATTAACTGATCGTCTGTTAGCCCTCGATAGCAAAATAATGATGCTAAATATTTAAGCAAACAGACATACACATTTCTTTAAAATGACTCGTTAATAATGTTTTGTTTGTAAAATATAGTAAAATACGCAGATAAAACATAGCAACATAAAAGCTTTTATCGCATAATTTACGGTGCAGGAGTTTTATATATCACACGTAGCAAAAATGAACAAGTGTACAACATCATCAGAAGCGTCTATCACTCACTCTCTATCACTCGGTCCGTCTCCAGATCTGTCAGTTAGATACAAGTGATACAGTGCGGTTATCAATCATTTCTAGTGGAAGCGCGCCAAATTTTTAACGTCTGCTGCAACAAATATTAGAAATGCTGCACTGACGATCCTTCCGGAAAATGTGGTAATTAGTCGTATGCTTATTTCATTAAAATGAAATCATTAGCGATTAAACAAGACCTCCGAGGATATAATTGCCATTTCCGTAGATTTTTTAAGTAGCAATGTCAGACGTAATTTTCCACGCGCCGTGTTTTTCAATCAGACGCTTGTCAAGTAAAAGCCCAATGCGGTTGGAACCATTTTTAAAGTCTTTAAGTACAACTTGGTTAGGGTTTAGAAATAACTACTTGTATGTTGATTAGTTAAATTACATAGATCCAAAAGTTAATACATTGCTCCAAAAGTAATTATGCCGTGATTATACAGATACGTTATGTCAAACTTAACAATTTACTGGTACATTCACATTTCCGCCGCATAAAAGATCTATTTTTGTCGGGAGGAAGTAAAGGAAAATGGAACTATCGCATTCGTCTCCATATTATAGTTCGCTTTCTGCCGGAAAGAAAATACAATTAGCTAATACTATAAGGAATGTCCGTCATGGCGTCTGCAACACCAATACAATCACGGTGTTTTTTTGTCCTGTTATAGCTTTTTTAGTATTTTCAATCCTTGTGGGAACTATGTGCAGTTTTAGCCTAACAAGTCTTTCCTGGGATCCTGAACCAGTACTCAAGTGCACCAATATTTGGAAAAAACTGATAACTTTCCCACTTGAATCGGCGGTGAGAGACGAATGACAATGAGTTGCATTGTTGTATGACAGTCATCACGAAGACTTCAACCGAACGTAATTTTTAAACACGGGACCTCTAGATTGATGACATTCAGACGCTATATCGACTAGGCTAACTAACCGCGCCAGGATTTTATATGTTTTAATAGCTTGCCATTAATCGTAATGTTATTATATACGAGTTAAATTTAAGGAGCCCCAGTCTTCGTTGAGTTTGTCACGTGTATTCATTTCCAATCATTTTATTATCCACATTTTGTCCAGCTAGGCAGTAGCGCCCTGAATACTAGAATTGTGGCTTGTCACGCCAGAGGTCGCGGGTTCGATTCCAGACTCGACCCAACACCTTCTCAAAAGAAACTCAGCAACGGTTCTAAAATGGAAACTTACTCGAGGTCGATTCATATAAGCTGTTAAGTAAATTGGTATACATCAATGTATTATATCGTTTCTTTGTCTATTGCCCTGGCTACTCAGAGTTAATTTTCAACGTCTAATTGCTATGCTGAAATACATATGACGTAATGGGCTGGTACCTTTACCATTTCAGCATCATCGTAGACCGTTCAAGCAATGAACTTTTTTTTTCGTTTCTTTTCAAATTGATCCAAAGTTATCTTTTTAGCAAATTTTATCATATGAACAAATCTATCACCTATCCCTATGGCTTATGTTACTTATTGGAGTTTTACCGACGACACAACGCACACACACTCGATGGCACGTTGTGGGCGAGCGAGAACTAACTAGAGAAGCAGACGATATGAATGTTACAGCAACATATTATCGTCTGTCGCTCTCCGCTCTTTTTCATTGTCTGTGATAGCCAAAAATAGTACAACGATTCGTTATATATATAACCACTGTATCTCAAAACGTGATCAATGATTAGGCATTGTTATCTATTCTTTATTATGTCTACTCCGAACAAGTCTGTTTTGTTGAAACAGCAGTGAAAAACAAACACCCACACGTTA
The DNA here is from genome assembly GCA_029582155.1 of Panopea generosa. Taxonomy (NCBI): domain Eukaryota; kingdom Metazoa; phylum Mollusca; class Bivalvia; order Adapedonta; family Hiatellidae; genus Panopea; species Panopea generosa. The sequence continues at coordinate 4,294,297 of CM055905.1, read as the reverse complement.
ACGCGGATATGTATCGAAACATATTAACACCATATGTATTCTGTTAATGCAAAAAAAAAAGAAAGAAAATTATAATGCTTCAGTAGTAAGTTTAGTAAAACAGAATTAGATGTTTAATGCGTAAATCAAAGGATAACAGGGTTTACGTAACTTAAATAAAATCACATTAAGTGCCACTCATGATGGTGCGGATGCATTAACTGAAGCGAAAAAGACATGAAAGGAACATAGAAAACATGAACATCCAAAAATTAGACAAAATTTCGTACATTGCAACAGAGCTTAATATAGTTTGTTACTATAGTGAGTCGATTTTCTGTAAGTGGTGGCCTATCTTTGCGTATATAATAAAAAGAATACCACTTAAATGGTTTACTGCCCACCACATGCGAAACGTATCTTTGATATTAGTCAATCATACAAAGGTAGACAATAGTTTATAAATCAGTTCATGACTCTGACATCTGTTGCCATACAAAAGAGAAAAGTGATGTTAATCTGTATTAATGTTAAATCTTTATGTACATAAACGTAAATCAATTTCCAGCCAATTCCCTATGCAAATTTATACGAAGCTGTGGACAAATGTAACAAAACAGACTGTATAATGTACTTGATTGAACTTACAGTTTATCAATTCTATTTTATTAAGCAGAACTTGTCCAATGTTTATCGCTCGCCAATACATACGTATAACAATATAGTGTAACGTCATAACAATATAACATGTTATCAAAACAATATAGTTTGATGTCATAATAATATAACATTATCATAACAATATAATATATCGTCATCATAATAAAGCGTGACGTCATAACAATATAGCATGATGTCATTACAATGCACACATATTACAGTCATACAAAGACTCAATATGAAAAGATTATGATTAAAATATAATTGACATATGTATTGCCTAAGTATGCCCGCTGTGCAATACAATTCAATCAAAGTAAATCAGTTCAGTTTAAAACATATTATTATGACTTCAAGCTATATCGCTATGACGTCATGCTATATTGTTATTACGTCATGTTATATTATTATGACTCATGTTATATGTTATGACACCATGCTGTATTGATATAACTCATGCTATAACGTTATATGATAGCATGTAATATTGTTATATTATATTTCTATGACGTCATATTGTAAAGGCATCCTGTTATAGTGTGATGGCATGATGCTATGTTGATATGGTGTCATGCCATACATTGTTTCTTATGACACCATATTTTTTGCGCCATTGATATTTATTTTACAAAATACTACACCAGTTAGAGCACTACCAAGTATTATACAGTTATACAGTACATGTCGCTGTACATGTTAGGGTTATAAATGATACAATAAAGGATTAGCCAAAACATTGGTCATCAACAAAAAAAAAATCTACAACGTGGTACATGTAAAAATATCGCTAAGGAAACGAAGCAGATACTTGGTTGAAGTAAAGAAAAATTGGGAAAAAATGTCATACTCTTTATACAAGACAGATGTTGCGTTTTTTAAAAATATTTATATAACACAATTTCTTAAGATTATATTACACTGAAACAAATATCATATTGCAATGGCCAGTACGTTTGCAGACTTCCTTAACGGTATTATATTTTGTACTGTTGTCATCTTTGCCAAAAAATATAATATATCTTTTTTTCGGAATGTTGAATAAATTCAAAACAAATACCAAATTGTAATTATTTTTAAATACCGTATACGAATAATAGTTTTAAAAGAAAACCCGCATGACGTAGCTTTGCAAAATAGTTTAACTTAAATATAAACGGTCATGATTTTATTAAGAGATGGTTTCAGATTGTAGTACTTTGGTATTGAAATACACATATACTGTCCAAAACACATACATGCTCATAGTTTCATTTATAAATTATTTCAGATTGTCATAATTTGAGATTGATATATAGATATAGTTTTACATGTGGTCATAGTTTCAATAAAAATGGATTCAGATTGAAATGTTTGGAGAATGTTATATAATATACATAGTGTTTTAACAAAAATACTGGTTCACAATTGCTTTAAAAATGGTTTAAGATTATAGTACTTGGAGACTGATATACACATGTTTTTTTTTTCAAAAACATATGTTTATAATTTCATTAAGAAATGGTTTCGAATTATAGTATATATTTGGATATTTATATATTTAAATTTATATATGGTTTTACAAAATAATAAATAGTCACAACTGTTTTAAGAAATGGTTTCAGATGTTAATATTTGGAAACTGATTTTAGATATTGTTTTTGTGTTCATAATTGCTTTAAGAAATGTTTTTAGTTTGTAATACTTGGATATTGTTATACAATATAAATTTGCTTAAACCCTTTACTCCATTTTCCCGCACCAATCACAGAAGGCCTGTTTTCCACTCTGTCAGTTAATATAAACATAATTCACCCAATAATTCAAAAGCCTTCTATATTAGGTGTCCAAAGGCGTCTATATTAGAGATGTTCAAAGGCGTCTTTATGAAGTAAGGGTTAATAAACAAATGTTCATAATTTCTTTAAGAAATGGTTTCATATTGTAATTCTTTTAGATTGATATAAACATATGATTTTACAAAAACATATGTACATAGTTTCATTAAGAAATAGTTTCGTATTGTGATACTTTTAGATTGATATAAACATATGATTTTACAAAAAAAAACATATGTACATAGTTTTATTAAGAAATGTTTTTATATTGTTATACTTTTAGATTGATTTAAACATATGATTTTACAAAAACATAATTATGTACATAGTTTCTTTAAGAAATGGTTTCATATTGTAATACTTTGATATTGAGTAAAACATATGGTTTTTACAAACACATATTTACTAGTTTCATTAAGAAATGTTTTCATATTGTAATACTTTGATATTGATTGAAACATATGGTTTTTACAAAAACATATGTACATAGTTACATTAAGAAATGTTTTCAGATTGTGATACTTTGATATTGATTTAAACATATTTTTTTTACAAACATATATGTTCATAATTTCATTCAGTATTATTGATTTCCGATGTAATTATATTCTTGGACATTGGTATATAATGTAAATATGCGTTTATAAAAACTATTTATAGTTTCATTAAGAAAAAATGATTTTAGATTGTGATTGAGTTCCCCCGATTTCAACTTTATTATAAGTCACGGCTGATTAGCTATATAGTATACTTACACAATGTCAATGTACTTAATAAATTACCTTAATATATTTTTTATTCCAGTCAAATCTCCATAAGACACATACCACCATTGAAAACATGATTACTTCCGTGGGGTAGTCGCATAACGACGGTTATAGATAATCATTGTTTCTTCTTTAAAAATGCATTTTTCTTATTATTTTTTTTTGATATTTTATTTGAATGGCATTATTGTTGTATTTTGAATATTTTGAAATCATTGTCATGTTTGAATTGTGAATTTAGATAAAAAAAATGATGCTTGGAAATTGAGCTATGAATACATGATTTCGGAAGTTTACTTTCTCTTGGTCAACAGTGTACACACTGAAAAGGAAAAATAGCTTACATGACGCATGCTCCCTACCCATATTTTGGTAGTGCAGATGTTGACAAACAGTAAAATATAAGTTTCAGTTCTTTCATTTACGTCTCTCCACGAATGACAAGCCTTCAAACTTTTATTATTAAATATGGAATTAAAAACAGAAAATAAATCAGTGTTGGGTTTACACCTTAACTTGTTTAAAAGTTCAAAATTCAGTTCCTGTTACAATGATACCCCCAGATGCTGGTTATTATGTCATTTATAAAGATACATTGCCAATACAATCCAGACATGAGAACGCAGTGTGCGTGTCTGTCGGTAGTCAATGCTCGTTATTTACATATGAAAGCATAAAACCAATTTAGGTAATTGTTTGAATCAGCGGTTCCTTTGATCAATAACGACAATTGGTTTGGTAGGCGTGCGTGCTATGTCAATATTACATTAATCGAATACATAGTATTGCAATAAAATGCAGTGCAACAAATTGTTTTATTTTGTCCTACCAGTACCATGAATACACGGAAACAATTTGCACGCTGTTTGGGTAAATAATATTAGAACATAATCATCAATAACGGGCACCGCATAATTGCATATGCACCGTATCAAAAACAATTAACGTATATTACTCTGCTTGTGTGTTTTTGCAAGAGTAACTGCAGTCAGCGCACACGGGATCTGCCGGATGGTTCGCCAGTACACTACACATCTAATCTCTGCACTCATTATTTGCCCATCACAGTGACTGTGTGTGGCCCTTGGGGATTCGAACTCAAGACACATAGATTGAAGTCATGCGTGTTGCGGCCTAAAGCAGCCGGGCCGCGGGGCTGCATAATACAAATGATACTGTTATATGACACATTACTATCCACTACTCCTCCATGTCCTCACTGGTCTAGGTAGACCTTCACCTAAATGGGTGAGGGCGTTGACGTGAATATAGATATAGCCGTTTGACTAATCACGTCAGAGGTATGAGTTTCGGCCCAAGGCTCTCATAAACTACACCAGGACTGATTATATTTAAGAAACAGGCGTGCGATCGATTCACAAATGTCTGAGCGTACTTCGCAACTGAGCTAAAACAAATCAGTGGTGGACACGGCCGTTGATCTGGCCAACTTCGGACTACATATCTTTTTATGATGTTACTAGCTGGGAATATCGGGGTTGTATGTGTCTCTGATCGTTGCATGGTTGCGGCAACTATAGTCATTTCTGTATAGTTCTTTTTGTAAATATTCTTAACTGTAGGTTTCTGTAATTTTACAATCGCAACACGTGCTTGAGTCTCAGCACATGTTCATTAACGAACGATGAACTATTTGCTTTAGAAGATGAAAGACAGCAAACACAGTAAATTGTTTTAGTTGCTGCGTGATAAAGCCTTGGTGTATACGGACAGGTATCAAGGCAAAATCTTGCAAATTCATATCGGTAAAGGATTGTTACTATGTGTATTTTATACAAATAGATGCAAACGTTATGTATTTTTATCTGTGGGCAATAATTGAAATTGTATTATAAATAATGTACACCATATTTTGCCTACAATTAAAATATGTTAAAATATAGAAAGAAGATAATTGTAACCTGGATTGGGGATGTATTGTTAACAGATGGTAAATCTCCCTTCGTGCTAATCATGTTTGTAGTAATTATTGGTCACGTGAACCTGCACGCCAGTCCTGTATTCTTACACTTGGCACAACTATGCATGCAATGCATGTTCAATAAGTGAAGAACCTGCCAATTTACATTAATTTTATTGTTTGCGTTCTGTATTTTCCAGGGTTGAATGCTTTTATCTGATAAAACATATCCTATAACAACAAAGTCTGACGTGCTACGTGGTGATTGTAAAATGTCGTCACGCTCTGTGGCTCAGTGGTTTTATTATTTCTGATATTCCTCAGAATTGTGGATCTCACTCACGTCTCACACACCAAATATTTTGTACTGTTTTACACATTGAGACATGTACTACTGGAACATTGAGCGCATTACCAATTGTTCTAAATGTGTCTTGTTTTCATTTCCTATGTTGGTCGATATAGGCAGGGAAAAACATTGGGTCGACCAGATTGCTTTTTCGATAGTTTGGTGACACCCCTCTAATTTTGACAATTCTGCCCATTTGCTGCAGTGTATCACTACGCATCTATAAACTGTTATACCTGCATCCAACTATACCCAATGTTTTTCATACTTGGCAGAACTCATGAAAATGTTTTCATATCTATAAAGAAATATGACAATTTTAAGCAAATCTATGCCCAACCGATTGACACAGCTCTATAAAATAAAATATGCAAAATATAACGTAATAAATAGAATATCATATTAGTTCTTGGTGTGCTAACATGCCTGATGTACTAACATGTAATTCTCTATTTTATTAGACAGTTTATGCTCGTTCAATGTGATGCTCTGGCATGGTTACTTTCATCAGCATTATTTTGTTCAAATTGTAACGACGACAAAAATAATAAGGCTGGTATTACCAGGCTTAAGTTAAAGAGGCATCACCGATATTTTAGGATAAAATATTCAACACTGATTGTTTAAATGTTATCATATACTTATCATATGCTATTTTATGAGCTTGTTTAGAAACATGTGTTCTTTTCTTCTTCTGTAATGCTATTTTACAGTCAGATTGTGAAGTGTTGTGGTTGTCGATTAAATCGCGTCCTGCTCTTAATGCTACGATAACATCTATGATCATAAATCCGATAATTCACAAGAGACAATAACAAATCTTCGGATTTCCAGTAACCATCGAGGTACCTTCCGAAACAATCCGGAATTGGTTTCACTAAAATCAATCACGTAAACAAATGTTTACAGATGACATTTTTTAACACCTATTTATAGAAAGTAACACGTGTTGTTGTAGAAAATGTTTCTTCAAGTTACATGGTTACTTTCAGACTAGGTACAGTTGAATCATTTCGTGGACATAAAATGTATACCGATTTCTCCAAGTTACATGGCTTACTTTCAGACTAGGTACAGTTGGATTATTTAGTGGACATAAAATGTATACTGATTTCTTCAAGTTACATGGGTTACTTTCAAACTAGGTACAGTTGGATCATTTCGTGGACATAAAATGTATACCGATTTCTTCAAGTTACATGGGTTACTTTCAAACTAGGTACAGTTGGATCATTTCGTGGACATAAAATGTATACCGATTTCTTCAAGTTACATGGCTTACTTTCAGACTAGGTACAGTTGGATCATTTCGTGGACATAAAATGTATACCGATTTCTTCAAGTTACATGGCTTACTTTCAGACTAGGTACAGTTGGATCATTTCGTGGACATAAAATGTATACCGATTTCTCCAAGTTACATGGTTACTTTCAGACTAGGTACAGTTGAATCATTTCGTGGACATAAAATGTATACCGATTTCTTCAAGTTACATGGCTTACTTTCAGACTAGGTACAGTTGGATTATTTAGTGGACATAAAATGTATACCGATTTCTTCAAGTTACATGGCTTACTTTCAGACTAGGTACAGTTGGATCATTTCGTGGACATAAAATGTATACTGATTTCTTCAAGTTACATGGCTTACTTTCATACTAGGTACAGTTGCATCATTTCGTGGACATAAAATGTATACCGATTTCTCCAAGTTACATGGCTTACTTTTAGACTAGGTACAGTTGGATTATTTAGTGGACATAAAATGTATACCGATTTCTTCAAGTTACATGGGTTAGTTTCAGACTAGGTACAGTTGGATCATTTCGTGGACATAAAATGTATACCGATTTCTCCAAGTTACATGGCTTACTTTCAGACTAGGTACAGTTGGATCATTTCGTGGACATAAAATGTATACCGATTTCTCCAAGTTACATAGCTTACTTTCAGACTAGGTACAGTTGGATCATTTCGTGGACATAAAATGTATACCGATTTCTCCAAGTTACATGGCTTACTTTCAGACTAGGTACAGTTGAATCATTTCGTGGACATAAAATGTATTCCGATTTCTCCAAGTTACATGGCTTACTTTTAGACTAGGTACAGTTGGATTATTTAGTGGACATAAAATGTATACCGATTTCTTCAAGTTACATGGCTTACTTTCAGACATGGTACAGTTGGATCATTTCGTGGACATAAAATGTATACCGATTTCTTCAAGTTACATGGCTTACTTTCAGACTAGGTACAGTTGGATCATTTCGTGGACATAAAATGTATACCGATTTCTTCAAGTTACATGGGTTATTTTCAGACATGGTACAATTGGATCATTTCGTGGACATAAAATGTATAGTGGAGGCCTCTGTTAGTTCTGTGCTGGTGGTTGCACTTTCCTAAGACTGCCACTTCCTCTGTATATGTGTAGCATCTTAAATGTGGTGATAAACATTGTTTATTTTGCCGATGCCATGATAGTTGATGGTTTCCTGATGAAAATATGTTTATTTTATTTTCCTTTCATGATTTTATAATTTCGACCGACCTTATTTAATACAACCAGACTGTGTACTTGTTAATCAACGAGGTTAATGCATAACATTATGTATATTTTATCTATAGACCTTAAGTTCATACAGAACATGACTTGCTAGTATTTATTTCAGCACCTTAAATAAACTCACAAAGGAACATATTAAATATATATTATTCGTTATTAAATGACCAAATAAAACACAGTGTTCGTTAAACTACAAAGAAACACCAATAACAACTCGGCTTAGAGTTTCTTACACTTAAGTTACAAGCGAATATTATTGATAAAGAAGAAAATCCCCACTTTCCAGTTGTTTCGCAGTAAGACAGATCGTTAAATCTTGCAAGTTGTATTCATGGGCCAGACATCGCCTTTGTTTTTTTTATCGAATGCACATGGCTGCGATAAAATTAAATACGTTAACGTAATTTACTAGCGCTTCCTTCGTTTTACTATGAATATAATAAAAAAATAGGTAAATAAACACGATACCAGAGAGCATGCTGATTGCAGATTTCCAGAAGACCGCCCATGAAGCATGCATATCATTTCTCTGCCCATGGGTTTTAATAAAAGCCATTTTTTCAGAAATTGCTGACGTACTTCAATTTTAGGTAAAATAAGCTATATTTGTCTTGCGATTGAATATAAAAACATGAAGTATTTGTAGTTTCTCAAAGTCCCAAATAATTATATGTTTTTTTTTAGATATGTATTCATTGCAACTGATTTGGCTTTGAGAAAATATGTATTTAATTTCTTGTTTTAATTATTTTCAAAGCAAATACAAATTCAAAATACTTATTAAAATATAAGATTTGACGCAGAGGTTAGTAAAGGTCAGCCTATATTTATCATATAGTTTTTGGCAAATGCAGTTTAAAAAATCATTTAACAGGTTTCATGTCTATTTTATCATATTTGTCAAGTGTATTATCATATTGTGGTTAAGTTACCAATGTATAATTTGGCCCTGGGTGCCACATGAGCGATGGTTAGTTCAGAACCACCGTACCGCTCACATGTTATAGGCGACGACTCGAGTTATTTATAGATATAATTGCCTGGAACTGCAGTTCTAAAAGTATCAAGGTTCTACGTGACATCCTGCATATTTGATGGTATTTTATTTAAAAATGTTGATTTATATCTTCAACTTCTATGTTAATTTGTTGATTTATATCTTCAATTTCTATGTTAATTTGTTGATTTATGTCTTTAAATTGTTTGTTACTTTGTTGATATTTCTTCAAATCGTATGATTATTTTTTTTATTTATTTTTCAAATTTTACGTTAATTCATTGATTTATTTCTTCAAATTCTATGTTTATTTTTTTATCTATTTCTTCAAATTTTACGTTAATTCATTGATTTATTTCTTCAAATTCTTTGTTTATTTGTTGATATTTCTTCAAATGCTATGTAAACTTATTGATTTATTTCTTCAAATTGTATGTTAATGTTTTGAAAATGCAGAGTCAGTGTGGCATTTTCCTTCCTGTTGGCATCATATCACTTCTATGAATGTGTCAGTACGCCGCAATCGTTATTTAGTCAAAATGTGTTATAGTTAAAACATATATAGATTATTTTCTATTTCATTTATCAAAAAAAATCCATATTATCTTTATCCGACAAATAGCTACACTGCTCCATGTTATCACAGTACTTTAATCCCCTAATCCATCTAGATTATGTCTTTTATCGTCTTCTCGTTTTCATATTCTCTCTTAATCGATTTACGACCGGCTGTAATCAGCTATGATATTTTTTTTCAAAGTTGAATTTATCATTTTGACACTTGAAACGTTATCACGCACGCTTTAATTGGTAACCCGTTCTGTTTAAGCTTATCATGTAAATGCAAGTTCCTCATTGCTATCTTTATTCGACCATAGATTTTCTTTTCGTATCTGCGATCAATGTGTCGGGATGATAATTATGTATTTCCTGAAAAAAATACTATGAGTAACGCCTGTAACGGCAGTTTACTGTCGTCTGAGTTTGATAAAACATGAGGTTTTTTTTCTCATCCCGCAAAACCAATTGCTCCATCAACTGTTAGCTTTTTATATTTCTTTGGGTTTTTTTCAGAACAAAAACAACACAAGAGAATATATCTTTAATTCATTGTTTCTGTCTTATCCTAAAGATGTTTGTGTGTGTGTATATATATATATATATATATATATATATATATATATATATATATATATTTATGTCTGTTGAAAATTTTGTCGTTTAAATGTTGATAATGTCGGTTATTTTTCAGTTATTATAAACTATTTGCTTAGCATCTGTTTAGTTTGATTCTAAAAATAAATTAAGTAAACAACTGCGAGGTCTATACATAAACCTGATATCTCCCGAATCAGGTATTAACCCTCAATAGCAAGCAGGGAGTTCCATGCCTGTCACAAAATTCATAACAATTGAACGCTTACTAAACTGTGACGTAATTCAAATTTTCAGTTGAAGTATCTGACCAATCAACGTGCTCAAATGAGGCTTCCCCAAAATAACGGACCTATGGTCAGTCCAACAGACTACAAACTGCTATTTTTTTTATTAGAAACATGGAACTGGACTTTTCCCATTTTGTTAATCAAAAATGAAAATTTCCCTTCCAACATAGTAATTGATGCTACAATATCGTTTGTGAGCAAACACATGTTTTGTACAATACCATATAAGAGCAAACACGTGTATTATACAATACCATAAGCGAGCAAACACGTGTATTGTACAATGCCATATGCAAGCAAACACGTGTATTGTACAATACCATAAATTATGCGGGCAAACACGTGTTTTTTCACATAATTCATGTCGATTCATGTGGTGTGTTTAATTTGAAAGTATTATTAACTGTCAAACTCTTTACCTCTTCTGCCATTTTTTTTATCTCTAATTTTGTATTGGCTATGAACTGTATTGCCTTTATTTAGTACTGCATACAATATTTGTGTACATACGCTATTTACAAACGCTAGCAACAAATTTATACCGAGACACATGCTTTCTCGTGCAATTAACAATAGCCAAAAAAATCAATTCCCAAAATAAACATAGACAAACTTGAGCACACAACACGACTTCAAACAAACACTACTGCAGTTTGGAAATATTTGCGCAAGAAGTATATTAAGGTCCCGGAATTAGCATCGATCATTTCGATGACGGTGTTAAGCTTTTGAAATCCATTAATGCGATAGAGTCAATAACACAACATCCCACATAATGTGATAACACGACCAGATTTATCTTTCTTGAGGTCACCTCATTACTCATTACAGTATTTAAATATGAAAGAACAGAAATGTATATGGCGAACAGGAACCAACTTATTGACTATGAAAAATGAAATAATGGGTGTGCCTTTCTGAATGTCAAATAGAAACTAAGGACACTGATAGCCTATGGGTGTTATCTTTGTGATTTGACAACAGTATTGCGTAAGTAAATTGAAAAAAAAACTTACGTATTGGTTATAACACAAAGATGTTATCTATCTTGATGACAAACTATTGCGTGAGTGACATTTATCACATTTTCGTTAATTATTTGTTTTTTGACCTCTTATAGTCTGTAGAACAGACCCAGCTATCCTGATCGGGTCGGTTAAATAGCAATGTTGGAAGAGCCATATTTGAGCATGTTGATTGGTCATTTGTTTCAACTGAAACTGAAAGGTTGATGATGTCACAGTTTAGTAAGTTTTCAAATGCTATGAATTGTGGGACAGACATAGAATTACCTGTTTTTTCATTGGTGGTAAATAGACGTGATTCGGCAGATATCAGGTTCTGGGATAGACTATGACCTCTTATATCATTATATCATTTTGACTTAATATATTAAATCATTTGGCAAAACAAATGAGGCATTTTTAATGATTATTTTTTATCCTAAAGTAATATCTATTTACTTAACTATCAACATTTCCGGTGCTGATTTTAATCATGTGTGCAAAAATTGCAATGCAAATAATACTATGAAACACGTTTAAGCAAATACAAAAAACAAGAAACAGATAAGTGTGTGGGAAAAGTAATTAATATCGTTTTTGAAAATGTAACGCTAAAGAGAGATTTTATAATATAATAATATTATTTTGAAAAAATACATCAACACTTTCTACCGAAACTCATTATATCAATACCATTACATTTCATTTTTTTTTATTTCTGCCCTTATCAATTTATGACGTGCTGTAAAGAGCTATGACATTCTTTCCGTTATTATGTTTATCAATTCTGACACTTAGAACGTCGTTACGCATACTTTAATTGGTCGATAGACAGTTGGTAAAACTTATCTCTTCGGTGCAAGCTCTTTAAATAATATCTTTATTTGACAGTTACGATACATTCTCTCGTATATTCACTTGTGTATGAGTGTTTGGGAGATATTCTTGTATGTGTCTTAGACTATCATCAAAAGTACTGATACTGGTGTAATAGCCTATGTTTTCGATAAGGATTTCTCAATTTTTTTTTATAAATAGCCGTATCTATGTAATTATAACATAGATGGGCACTTAACTTTTGATGATGTTCATTGTTAAAAATAGTAGGAAGGTAGTTAAGAGAATAGTAGGGAGTCTGACGGAGGCACTTGTATTTACATTTTCTTGTCTTATGACATACTGGGGAAGAGCGAGGTTACCGCCCTAACTGTCGTAAAGCAGCTACAAGTTTACCCTTGGGGCAGGTTTTATATAGTTGTATACATGATTCAAATTAGAGAACTCTTTTTCATTATTCAGGTTTTTGTTATAATCCTGCACACTACTAGATTATTAATAAGTAAGGTTAAATTCATTAAGTAAAAAAATAACAATTAAGATACCCAAAGGGAGTGCCCTTCTAAACGAACTTCTTAATAATCAGATTATTTTGCAGGTTGTTTAACAAATAAAAGCGACTAAACTTTGGTGTATTGATTGTCAAATGAGGTTCAACACTTATACATTTAATTGGTCAAAAAGTGTTTGTTATAAGCAATTTGAAAATAATTTAACTCCAACTGCCAAAAATGTGGATTTTGAAGGAGGAGCCTGTGAGATCATGACCTCTACAATCAAAATAAATACACGTGGATCTTTGATTATACATTATCTGCAGTTGATCATAATGGTTTAAGTTTTAACACACTGTACCATAACTGACAGAGAACGAATACAGCTGTTGTATACTAGTATTAGCCACTGCTACATAACTTCCTCTCTCCCGATTGGGCCCGTTAAAAAGCAATGTTGGGAAAGCCATATTTGAGCACGATGATTGGTCATTTGCTTCAACTGACAGTTGGAATGACGTTATAGTTGAGTAAGGGTTCAGTTGTCATGCATTGTTGGACAGGCATAGAATTCCCTTCTTATTCATTGTTGGTTAATAGACCTGATACGGGAGGTATCAGGTTCTGGGATAGGCTGTATGATAGCCTATTTATTAAACATTTTTGCATAGAGCTAAAGAACATATTTTAACACATATAAAAAGTAAAGATATATATAAAACAGCTATACAAAAATATATTTTATTTTAAATTTGTGAATGGTTGAATAATTTTTAATCTAAATTATTTCTTCAGAATTAGTTAAAGTATTAAATTATTGTGTTATTTTAATTTGTTTGCTCCTAATGCACAGACTGCATTAATATTCGTAGTCATTTTAATATTATTTCACAGCTTTGCAGTTATTTCTTCTATTCCAGCATTAATGTAACATAATCGGGCCTGTTTATTGGAGATTGCTTTCAACATGAATCCTCTAGAACTTCCCCTGTATCTACTAATTGATATACATTATCAGCTCGACTTTAAAATGAATATTGATTCTACGTTTTAAAGCTCCTTTTTTAGTGACTTTTAGGTTTTTGTCATCTGTTAGTCATACTTGGAAAGAATAATGTTTGCTTTTTTTTTAAAAAAACAAAACAATTTGGATTAAAATAATGAATTATCTTTCTTTTGAAAAAGTTTGCTTGGACATAAATATATAAAAACACTGATATTTTATTATTGGAAATTAATATTCAAAATTAACCCAAGTCCCGTGGTATAAGATAACTACTACATAAATTTGGTGAGGATTAAACGATAAATACATAAGTAAGAGCACAACACAGCAATAGAGTACAAGATCTATAAATCAGACAATTATTGCCATATTTGGCCGGCTCAAGGTATAACCTGAGGTCTAAGGTGTCTATGGTGATATAACTTATTTGTATTCTTGGCTAAATCAAATGATATAGGTGCCAGAGGTCTTAGGCGGGGGAGTCAAAGCCAAAACCCTTTAAAACGACAATAGCTTCGTCGCAATGCGCTCATCATTAAAAGAATATATATTTCAATGATTGTTCTGACTGGTGCCATAGCCTATCACAGAACCTGATATCTCCAGAACCAGGTCTATAAATCACCAATGGAAAAAGCAAGCAATTATATGTCCATCCCACAATTCATAGCATTTGAACGCTAACTAAATTATGACGTCATTCAAACTTTCCCTGAAGCAACTGACCAACTGGTGTCAGTTATTAGTACTGCGACTGCGTTTTCTTAAAAACAAGTCGATTATCCAATCAGCAATCGATATTGGTTGGAACGCCGCCATTTCCCTTAGATAAATTGACGATGTCTAAGTAAACATCATTGTATTTATTTTGACAAACAATGCAACGTGCGTGGCCAGTGGGCTGAGCGGAGCGAAAGTCGTTCGTGCGCAAGGTAAATTTAGTGCTGTAGCCCACAAATACACAAAACACAAATACAGACAGCGACTAAAATAATAATTCTAACAAGGGCAATACAAACAATGATGGACAAATAAGTAATAAGTAACAAAATCGCCATAATGCAGCTGATACGAGGATTTTTGAATGGTGCAGTGCGTTGCATCTTATATTTTATTTGCATATATATTGGTGTGTCTTTAATATAAATCGCCAACACGTGTGCCTTATATCAAAGATCTCTTTTTGCATGAAACAGAATATGTCAGACATGTGAACAGATAATGAATCCTAAACCGTTATAACCTCTATTTATTGGTTAAGACAACTATAATCCTGGCATTCTACACATTCAATAGGGCGTAAGCTGAACTAACTAGGCAAAATGTCGAACTTTGGGAGTATCGACACATGCCGGAATGGAATGCTGCTGCTATCGAAGGGAGCAGCTGTCAACAGAATATTGATTGGGGATTCCTCGGTGATCAAACTGAAAGCAAGTTTAATTGCGTTTTATTTTATTTTTCATTGCGGTGATTGTTTGTATTGTTATGTTGTTTGTACATATGATTGGGAACAATTCACGACAGTCTAATACAATGTATTATTTACATCATATTTTTTGTGTTTGAACTCATAATGGAATGAATTGACAATTTCTTTAAGTTTCACTTTGCCATTTATGAAGATTTGTGTGTGTGTGTGTGTGTGTGTGTGTGTGTGTGTGTGTGGTGGTGGTGGAGAGCCGTCGAGAGCCGTCGGCTTAATCACTTAAAATATTATATAGCAAGGTAGAACAATAAAATGCCGGGTGAATTTTAAAGCCACATTATCAAACTATTGCCAGTTATATTTACAGTTTTAGAATATGAATGTAAAAGAACTTCAATTAATGATGATCATACTGCACACGCAAATTCTAAAACCAAAATATCGTTTACCATAGTTTGATTATGTGACATTCACCCGGTGTTTCTTTATCCACTCGGTATACATTTGTATAACTGCGATTATCTTGTATGACTATTTTTAGTAATTGACCTGACTCGGGCTGCCAATCAACACAGTCGATTATCCAATCAGCGATCGGTAGTGTTTCCAGCTTCGCCATTTTCTTCAGACAAGCTGATGACGTCTACGTAAACACTCATTGTATTTACACGTGTACTTGGAAAAGTAGTCACATGACCAGTTGGAAAAACGATAGAGGTTCTCATGTCAGGTCATTTTGTTTAACTAACCAATGGTCATACGAGAAGACTAGAAAGATGAAGCAATTACAATGATTTTAAATCTCGGTACCCAGCCCCCTTTACGATGACGAGATACATATTTCAAGACAAACAAGGGTGGAGTTTATAAAACGTTTCTTGTGCTTATATAAAGCAATCATGCTCAAATGAAAATACGAATGGACCTGGTTATAAAAAGTGTAAATATATGTAACTTTCTACCTCAAGTCTGTATTAGTTAGTTCAAATTCAAGAATGAGTAAAGTGTTTGCGCTTTGATTTGTGTTTTTATATGAATCCTGGAACTAGTGTTTGAATACGAATTTTTTATGTAAACATGAAAAAATCGCGGTTTAGAAACGAAATAGTATTGGCATAGCTACAGAAATAAGTCATTTATAAGAATAAGACACAAATTCTACAGAAAAGACCACGGGGATTAACAAGTGATATTCGGCAAACAGGAAAGCAAACAAACACAGAAAGATAATGTTTTGCTATACTTTATTTCAGGTCTTCCACCAGAGAAAAAAGAATTCTTTAAACAAGCACATACGGAGATCTCTTATAACCAGGAGGGCGACGAGTGGGTGATATGTGTGGGGATGCAGGGGGTCCCGCAAAACAGAACATTCCGATTTAAACTAGGCGAACCGTACGAGTCTGCATCACTCGACGGCTCTCCTATGAAAGTGAGTATACACTTGGCAGAAATGGCTCAGTTTCACTTAACAATTTCAAGTCGATACTGGTTGTAGTCATTTTCATTAGACTCACAAACGATATTTAATTAAATACTACATTGTATTTACTTGGACAAACAATGCCACGTGACTAGTGGACGGAGCGATGGCCGTTCTCGCGTCAGTTCAATTAAGTTTGAGTTGAATGAACAATAACTGTGCTTGGATTTTTTTAGTTCGTAATTTGAATTTAATCATAAATTTTATTTTCATTATATAATTATCATCATGGTTGGTACACATTATATTCATACATCATACTTATATACATGTTTTACACAAAGCAAGCAATCATGCCATATAATACAGAATTATAAGAGACTATATTCAACATACGTCAGCATAATTTAAGACAGCCCAACACACATTCCAATCACATACGTGTTGGTTTACCTTTGTATGCGTATTGTCTGTATGTCTATTTATAGAGTATTATGAATGCTGATGGTGAAAAATTTGTCGAAAAACATACAGACGATAGTATGAAAGGAATGGAAATGGCAATTATCCGACATATAGAAGGGGACAAAATGATTGTTGTAAGTAAATTAGAAAAAAGTCAGTTACTGACATTAACAAAAACACTGAAAACCATAACAAATTTATTACAACCATGTTGATCATTGTTTTGTACCGTAGCAGTGGTCTAGTAGCGTCCACCTCGCATGCGGAAATTCACGGGTTCGATATTGGCCGTGTTATACCAAATATGATACTAAAAGATTCCTCGTATTGCCTTGCTTTGCATTTATAGGATAGTTATATGTCAAGTTTATCCGGTGTGAGTATAATGTGACTGAGTGGTGTACCATTACATGTGCGTTGAAGCCCTTAGAATATTGTCTCAAGTAGACTCCGTCGCTATATGAATGAACATTTATTTAAATCGATATTAAACACCATACACCACCAACACTTTGTGTTTTGATTAATTTATCAATCTGGGTGTACCAGATTTGTTATAATATGCTGTCTCTTCAAAAAGAAAAAGGACGCTGAACAGTTGAACAAAAGTTAACTTTTTTTAATGTTTGTAACCTTTTACATGATTTACTATTGTCACTAAGCTGATATGGAACTCAAATCAACATGATTTTTTGTTGGAAACTTGATATAAAAATCTTATAACTAATATGGAATGTTGGTAAAGTCTGTTCGCTCATTTTAAAAAGCTGAATGTCTGCATACTTGTTATTATTATATTACAATAATTGTTAATGACAACAGTAATCTTACATGCGGTGTGTTGACCGTAACGTTACCTCGTACTTTGATAAAGTTGTGTTACTTTTACTGGTTCTATTTATTACAATGTATAGCAAATTTTGTGAAAGTCTTCCAACATTGCACCGAGGTGCGTCATTCCTTGCTATGCATAGAGCAAGGCTGCGAGGGTAGAAGAAAAAACACCTTACAGAAGACAAGGTGAAAACTATCACTGACTTTTCGCCAAGGGTATGACCTGTTTGTGACCTTTTGTGATATGCTGATGACGCCCCATTCCATGCGGCTCGACACAACCTACCAATAACACGTGTACAATAACCGAACAGCCGCCATATTTGGGATAAAGACCGAGCTTTTATTGGCTGTCACCCGATGTAATCCATGGCAATGTACAATTTATTTGTGGAGCTTGCGTCTAGAAAGAAATTTACGTACTTGTCAAGTGTACTTGGTCATTGTCATTGATGAATGACTGACACTTGATCATCGGCGCCGTCTTTTGATTTGTAGTATATTTCATCAATTTTGCAACGCGTTCTAATTGTGAAAGTGCGGTATTGCTTTACCTGATATCTCCCAAATAAGGTCTACTAACCGCCAGACTCACTATAACAGCATTTGTTATTTTCTATTTTCGTTGTGATGTTTACAGTAAAACGTTCTGTTGACTAGAAACCCTAGTGTTCATGATAATACCAAGATTTAACGGTTCTAACTATGTGTTGTTGTCTCTTTTACAGTTGACTAAAGTTGGAAATTTGGAAATGACGTCAAAGTATATCAGAATATAACAAGTGGGAGGATGTTTAATGCTGCAATCAAACCAATTAATGATGCTTTCAAGAAATGAAAAGTATACAAGCATTTTTCCGATTATGTATTTATATATACTGATGCATCAAGCAATTATCTAAGTAAGGCTAGAGTGAGATCAATGAGAAATATATGTTGTTTATTTTGCAAAATCATCATTTTAAGTAACTTGTGCACAAATTACTATAATATTGCATCATGCTTGATATCTCCAGCCGTGAATACTTATACTGACTTATGAGTTGGACAATTACCTTATGGACAAAATCGTATTTGTCCAGTTGGATATAATATACGTGACCATTACGAAATTGACAAAAACAGATTTGGCCATTACGCAATTGACTGAAACAGATTTTGCTATTAACACCTGTAGACAATAAGAAAATGGATATAAAACTCTTGCAATTAAACAATAGGACATAACACACTTTACAATTACGCAGTTGGATATAAAATATTTGGATATTACGCAAATAACACTCTTGACAAATAAGCAATTGAATATAATACACTTGGCCATTACGCAATTTGATTTGGATATAGCACTATTGGTTATATCGCAATTTGAATTAGCATACTTATTCAGTATGCTATTGGATATAATATTCTTGAACATAAGGCCATCGGATATAACACTCTTGGACATATGCGATTGGAAGTAGCATACTTAACCAGTATGCTATTGGATATAATATTCTTGAACATTATGTGATTGGATATGACACACTTAGTGGTTATGCGATATTGAACATTACACGATTGGATTTAACAGATGTACCCATGATGCAATAAGTGTAAACGAATGCCGAAAAGGAATGAATATATTCATGAAGTAAGCATTAAGCTTTCGTGATGACGCTTAAAACAGTGTTCATTCATTCGTTGTCTTGATCAGTATACGAATTTTTTTTATTATTGTCCATGTATTTAAAGATACAATGGGTTTATTAACAATCTAAATAGTTTTAAAACATTGAATTATTTGAAATGATACATTTCAGACCATTGGCAGTTTCATGTGTTCCTAACTAAATCATATCTCACTGAACATAACATTTACAATAAACGATGTAAAGCCAATTTTCTTAAATTTTGGTTAATTTGGTTAATTTGTAATTGGAATATTTACGGACACCACATTTGTTTACAGTTACAGCACTAACATAAAAAGTTGGCACTCATATACTTCCATATTTGTACGTGTTCATTGCTTATAATGTTATATTATGTGCAGGTTAAATAGGATTTACATGGCTAATAGAATATATCGTGACTATATATTATTTATTCAATAAAAAATGCTTCTTTTGTAACTAGTTTTATTGAATTTTTTCCCTCATGGAAATTCACATACCTGTTAATTAACTTATATATGTATTTTATTTATTTATTATTTGTTGTTGTTTTTTTTTTTTGGGGGGGGGAGGGGGGGGGGGGGTAATTTGTTGCAATGGAAATATCGAATTTCCTTAGAAGTTCGTTTGTGATAACATTGGGTACATTATGGGAATGGTCGTACAAGTTTTGTAACGATTAGAATGGGAAAGGCATAGCATTTCCTGCTTTTTCATTTGTGAATAACATACCTAATTAGCCAGGCCCGATTATCTCAATCAGTAGGGCGTCTGACTATCAATCCGGGAGTTCGAATCCCCGCCCGGCCATAGTCTGCATGATGATTCATATACGTCATAACGTCGTATAGTCATTCGTCTCTCAGCGCTGATTGAAGGTGGAAAGTTATCAGTTACTTGCGGAGATGGGGTATGCTCGAGTACTGGTTAACCTTCTAAGATTCCAAGAAACAGTTGCTAGGCTAACTGATTGTCTGTTAGTCCTTAATGGCATAAAATGACGCTAAATAGTCAAATAATCAATCAGTCAGATCTGAGTGAGGTCAGGGACTGCGGTGTTATACTTTTCATGCAATTTGAATGAGTTGTTTGGTCGCAAAAGACCAGAAATATTAGCACAACTGAGTAGTAAAGTAATTGAATGGGGTTACTACACTTGAAACGCACAGGTCATATACTGAACGGAACAGCTAGCCTGCCACCTGGCATTTTATAAACCTGACATTTTAAGTATTAACGCAATTTCCTTGAGATTTGAACTAGTCTTATAAAGAAAATTAAATTTTAGGCTTTATAAAATAAAAAAAATCTACTGTTAATGTCGTATAGAACTTTTAGTGACATTACTCACAGCTATTGGAAATACAAAAGTGGCGGGTTAGTTGTTCTGTTCAGTATATCTTTTTAGATTAGAATCAATTCAAATCTAGCGACCAGATATCTGTCAAAATGCCCAGGTACAAATATAAATATCACGTGAATGCTCTATATAAATGTCATAATGAGTATATAGAATTAATAAAAGTACAGTAATATAAGTAACGTAGTGTCAAACTTCTCCTCAAGTTACACTTTTAATGAGGGCATTGGGGAAAATGACGTTGCAAAAAGGGAGGAACACTAGCTGCACTCACACTTCCATTCGACATAACAAGCTTGCACATTGTGACTTGAGGAGATCGACCATGCTGTACTTATGTTAATTCTAATAGCTCTTTAATGATATTTATATACACCGGTCACGTGATATTTAACATAGTACCTGGTGATTTTCAATAAAATTTGTTAGCTAGATTTTAATAAATTCTAAAAAATATGACATGTTCGATATCAAAGCTTTCAGTTTATTTATTAAGATTACTCGAGTAATGAGTAATCATGGTGGGTATAGTTAATTTCAATATCCATTGACCAGGTAATGTACAGCATGTTAACAGTGTGACGACACCACCGAGTTTTTTTTTAAATTTACTGAACGTCTTACCTTTTGTTGCAGTGGTAGAACGTCCGCCTCGCATGCGGAAGGTCGTGTGTACTAGTGGATAAAGCTAGGTCTTGTCGGTCCGAGGTCAGTATAATGTGAATGTTGAAAGCGTCGCTTAACACCATACAACTGCAGCTACAACATACCTTTTACTGCTGATCGGACCACGCAAAGTAAAAAGGAATATATTTCAGTCAGTTATAAAATTCTAAGTGTAAAACGTTATTTAATTCAGAAATATAAACAGAACAGAAAAACATCGGCAACCAGAAGTACCTTCATTTTTTTATATATATAAAAATTATATCTATGGTGTAGATTTCCAACATATGACCGGTTATTATTGAAATACGAGTGTTGATATTACAGTGATTATTACCAATAGATAATATATATATTTATATATATAGGTATATGAGATTGTATGTAGGTGTACTAGTGCGTGTGCTTGTGCATGTATACATATGCATGTATACATATGCATGCATATATGCATGTATTTATGAGTATCGAATGTCCTGTTCAGTATAACCATTTCAGTTGAACTTGTGTGTATATTGTTCATTTTGTGATTGTTTCGTAACCATTATGAATTACGCCTTGTGATGTCATGTACCTATACCATGTGTTTGGTATGTTTTCTACTTGTACTGTGTGATATGTTGAAATAATGTTACTTTGTAAATCCTTCATCTTAAAGGGAAATAAAGTTTTAATTCATGGAAGAAGACCTCAGAATGAATTTGAGTAGAACCAACAGCTGCTTTGATATTTCTGATAGCGTACACACTATCATTAACATTAAATGAGAATCATTTGTTGATGAGAGAAGCATCAATGGATGTTCAGTAGCATGAACAAATATTTACGGTATTGCAAAAACAAACGATACACTTGCACAAATAATATTCTCATCCTAGTATTTACGGTCGAGATTCTTACGATAGCTGAGTGGTACACAATTTCGGAACGTATTTTGGTTATCGTTTTGTGTTTTACAATATACACTTATGCGTAATATCGCTCAATTTTGTAACAGAATAGCGCACCGGAGCTCTATTTTATTTACATTATCTCGTTGTATGATGTGTTGATGGGTGAACGAGCGAGGTTTTTACTTTAGGTAACTAGGAATAGGCTCTGCAGCGGAGTTTTGCAACTCATCGTTCCATTTTTATTGAAGGCGACGAAAATATTACAACCCTGGCAGAGTACCGATCCATGAAAAAGTTGTGTCGTTTGCGAAACAAAAATAAAAAACCCTAAAACATTTTTGTTTAAGAATTTTCGAAATTTCTAAAGGAAATTACAATGGTAATTTCGTACCAGGAAATACTCTCACTTGAAAGTGCTTATCTCCCATCAACATTTGTAGTTTTAGTTACTTAGTTTTATTCTCAGTTCCCATGGAAACTTTTTTCAAGATTAAATGTTAATCAGCATTAGTCTTAAGCCGGTACTAGCTAGAAATTTCGAAAATTCTTAGACAAAAAAGTTTTAGGGTTATTAACCTTGGTTTACGGGTGAACATATAAAGAGGCTCGCTGAACCGGAGGGAAACAAATCCCATATATTGACAATATCTGATAAAAATACCCCCTAGAATCAACACACACTACCAAACAAAAATAACAGTCTCGGTGTTATTGAATCTATTCACGAGGAGCGATATCTTTATATGTTCACCCGTAAACCAAGGTTAATCTCCCCGTTACAACATTGCTTTGACGTCCAAAGACGGTGACCTCTGTAATAGTTAGTGTGCATTAACTAAAAACTTAACAATTAAGAAACCCAAACCGATGGGAGCGACCGAAATTGTTAAATTTTTACTTAATGGAAACTAACTGGCTTAGTGTTAAACGTCATTGACTGACAGTTTATGTTACTCTGGGCCGAGCTACGATAATAGCATAGCTGATATGATTGATGTTTGAAAGCCGATCCGTTGCTAAGGCCGTTTCTAAGCATAGCTCGCGCGGTTTTGTAGTTTGAATATGACTCGTTCATAATTGAATCAAGGGCCGAGTTTGTGTAATGTCATTCAAGCATGCTAACTTACAGAGCGACACAATTTGAAAATTGGAGTGATTGGTTGTCAAATAAGGTTAAACACTAACTGTATGTGTTATACTTATTGTGATTACACGAGGGATGACCAATATATTCGTGGACAACTGAAATTACTTTTTATCAGCTACATTTACACACACTTTATGATTACTACTTTTGATATATATATACAAAATATAGCAAGCCCCGGATTTTAGCTTTATACAAAAGCAAAATATGTATGTCCAAATTTAAATTACATCGGATATAGAAAGTGTCCAATGTCTAACACTATGTCCTGGCGAATCTCCAATCATGTCATGTAGTCACTGGAAAATAATGCGGAAGAAATGTTTGAATGGAATTTAACGTCATTTTCAACACATTTCAGGTTGTATGTGGTATATACGGTTTTATTGGAGGAAGAAAACCCGAGTATGGATTTGAGAAAAAACACCGTATATGCACAAATAACTGGCATACTTTCTCACATAAAATATTTGGACCGAGTGAGACTTGATTTAGGATCTTAATGGTGATAGAGTTATGTGATCTTGAAACGACACCTAAAACCACCTGGCAAAGGAAAACTCTTGCCAAAGTCGAAGTATGCGAAGTGTGTTTTCTTTTTCCGCTAAAATACAGAAATAGCAAATATTCATAATATCATAAGAAGATCAGTTTACAACATAGTAATTTTTAACCGATGTAACGAATAGTTAAAAACGATGAACAACAAAGTTTTTTTGAAAGAGTTGGACTCGAGTCTAGGACCTCAACGGTGAGAGAGTTAAGTGATCTTGACAAGACACCTAAGACCACCTGGTTAAAGAGAACCCTTGCAGAAATCAATGTGTGCGAATCGATGAAATGCTTGTGTGTGTTTTTTCGCTACAAAACTGAAATAGCACATGGTCAAAAACTCTAAGAGCAATATTAGTATGCAAAACAATAATGTTTTAAAGATTCAAAGAAGAGTAAATAACGTTAAATAAAACAGTTAATTTTGTGCATTAGACACTTTAGTTGATGATTAAATAAGAGCCTCCAAAATTATTAGCTCTTTGTGTACTGGGGTATAATTTAGTTTATAGGGTAATGATGATGCCAGTGACCTAATTACATGTAATATAGGTAACTTACTATGCTTATAGGCAAATTGCCACCGTTAGAAACATGTAATAACCCATATAATTGCGGTTATAAATAATCCTTTTCTTCTTCTTTAAAAATGCATTTTCCTTATTCTAATGATCTTTTTTTTTTAATTTGAATGGCATTATTGATTATTTTGAACATTTTGAAAGCATTGTCATGTTTGAATTGGAAATTTAGAAAAAAAATATGCGTGGAAATTTGGGTATGAATACATGATATCGTTTAATCTCACTTTGTCAAAACAGTGTTCACACTGAACAGAAAAAAAGATCTCTTCGACGACACATGACCCCTACTTTTCTCATCATATTTTGGTAGTGCAGAGGTTGACAAACAATAAAGTGTGAGTTTCACTTCTTTCATTTGGGTCTCGCACTCTATTTAAAAATATGTCTGTTAAGTGACAATGCCAAATACAGACAAACCTGTGTAAGCGGTCACCTCTAATAAGCAACCGTTTGTATTAAGCAGCCACGCTTGTCTATGCTTCCAGAGTAAATTATTGTGTTGCAAAATGTACTTGTGGTTACCTCTCCTTAACGATGTCGTTAGCTATGCAATAATTAGTTCTGTATAATAAATAAATAGAATTAGCTATTTATACCTTGTATTGCAAACTGATCTTGTGGTTACCTCTCCTTAACGATGTCGTTAGCTATGTGATAATAAGTTCTATATAATTAATTAACCGAATGACCGATTACGCCTTGTGTTGCAAAATGTACTTGTGGTTACTCCTCTTCAAAGAATCACATAGATTACTGTATTACATTATACCATTTTTATTCAAATGTTCTAATCTTAAAAAAAAAAGATAAAAAAACCCGGGCTTGCATTCCATTCAGCATCTTAATTAAAGTCACAATGAATAGAAACATGTAACCATTGTGATATGTGTTAACAAACTACCCAATAAAACAACAAAGTCTTCGCCAACCTACAGAAACAACACCGTTACAAAGCCGGTTTTGACGTCCGTACATTTGATATACGAATGAACAAAACTACTTTACAGTTGTTGCACAATAAGACGGATCGTTAAATATTGCGATCGTATTGTAAATTGTCCAGCCATCAGAATACGTTATTGTATTTTCATGAGACTTTCGTTTAAAACATATTTTACAAAAAGCGAAGTAAACTTTTATAAATAGGTTGATTAACTAGTTTTGGAAGATATTACATCTATTACAGGTTATATATGGCATATCCAGTTTTAATAGTGGAGGAAGATCTCATAATGAATCCGAATAGAACCACCGTCCTTCCGCAAGTAACTGGCAAACTTCCTCACTTAAGTTTTTGAAGCGAGCGGGACTCGAACCTACGACCTTAGCGGTGAGAGATTAGTGAACTTGTGACCACTCAGATTACTCGGCCATAGATAATCCTCTCTTCTCATATTCATATTATCTCTTATGCAATTTATGGCCGACTGCAAACAGCTATGTTTTCACCCTAAGTTGAATATATCAATTTTGACACCTAAAACGCTATCAAGTGTGCGTAAATCGGTAAGAAAGTCTGTTCAAACTTATCTCGTAGCCGCAAGCTCTTTAACATTATCTTTATTCGATTATATAAAATCGTTCCTTTTCGTTTCTACAATAAAACGTGTGTCGGAATGATAATTCTGTAGTTCCAGAAGACAAAACACATTATAATTAATTACGGTAATACTATAGCTATGTTTATTTATATCCAATAATGTTCAGTTATTGTTTCTGTCTTATCTTACATGCTTTTCCCATTATGAAAATCTGCCTGATTTGCATTTAGTTGTTGAAATTATTTATGTCGGAAACTTTGTAATTATTTTAATTATCGCCTAACATTTGTTCATTTTTTTTTTAATTAATCAAATGAGTCACTAAACAACTAATTCTGGATGCAAAATTTAGATCAGATTTGAAGCTTTTGTATTAATTTTTGTTAAATATTTTTGTTTCCTTCTGCCTTAGTAATTGATTCATTTCATGTTTCCGTATAGTACAATGCCACGTGTAAGCACATATTCGTATTAATGAACTATTAAATGAACTATTCTTATTCGTGTGCCACCGAATAAATACTCGTGTTATTGTGCTACTGATAGAAGAACAACAGAGTGCCGTGCTTTCTCAGACAAATTATAACGGTAAAATCAATTCACAAAATGAACCTAAAACACTTGAACGCATAAAGTTTTAAACAAACATTAGTGTATAGTTAGAAAATATTTGCACAAGTAAATTAAGGCCCTAGAATTAACATTGATTATTTTGCTCAGTGACACCGATGACGTCATTAAACTGTTAAACACCATTAATGAGACAGGCTATAAAACAACACGTAACTGACATCCTACGTAAACTGATAAAACTACAAGTGTAATCGTTCCATGTGTCACGCAATTATTGCGCAAACAAATGTTTTTTTGTTCAACGTTAAATTATTACTGTATATTTCAGTGTTGACTTAAAAAAAACGGAAAGTCGCCTGACATAACAAATCAAATGTTAAAAAGATATCTTGTATTCTGTTGTTTACTTGTCAACTTAATAGATTTATAAACCAAGTTCATTGTCCTGTTGTTTTTTTTCAATTTGCGAGCAATAAAGGCAGTAGATAATATTATATAACGTTTTTGACTATATGACAAGAAAACTATTAATATTATATATATATATATATATATATATATATATATATATATAACATATTACAAATGATAAATACAACAGACTATATATAATAAATATAACACATGTTATATAACAAATGCAACATACTTTGTATATTAAACACAACATATTATATATAATGAATATAACACACTTTATATAATAAATTTAACACATGTTATAAAATAAATACAACTTTTATGTATATTAAATACAACATATTATATATAATGAATACAACCCACTATATATATTAAATATAACACATGTTATATAATAAATACAACTTTTATGTATATTAAAAACAACATATTATATATAATGAATACAACACACTATATATATTAAATATAACACATGTTATATAATAAATACAATTTTTATGTATATTTAAAACAACATATTATATATAATGAATACAACACACTATATATAATAAACATAACACATGTCATAAAATAAATACAACTTTTATGTATATTAAAAACAACATATTATATATAATGAATACAACCCACTATATATATTAAATATAACACATGTTATATAATAAATACAACTTTTATGTATATTAAAAACAACATATTATATATAATTAATACAACACACTATATATAATAAACATAACACGTGTCATATAATAAATACAACAAACTATGTATATTAAATACAACATATAACAAATACAACAAACTATGTATATTAAATACAATATATTATATATAATAATTATAACACACAATGTTTAATAAATACAAAACATAATGTGTTTGTATTGTAACAGAATATTAAGAGAGAACAAATTACCCACCCTCGGCGGTTTAATGCATTGTTAGCTTAACTTTTGTAATCACATAAAGATGAATGTTCGAATCGTGATATCTTGAGGTTACCCATGGTAACAATTTGCCAACAACCGTCACAAAATGTTATACTATTTATATATGCCATTATACTTTATATGAAAGTATTTTGATTTTAAATATACTGATATTTCACCTGACAGAGCGTTAAGCTAACACAGCTTTGAACAACTCAGCACAGATATTAATAATATCATCGTAGTGTGATTTTTTTTTCACAGGGTTCTTAACGTGATACACGTCGTTATTAGGTAAACGTGATGCAGCACGTCGTGATTACAATTAAGACTTCGAGCGTGATTTGTTGTGTAAGTTGGAAGAACTTGTTTCACAAGCGATGTAAAATAAATAAGTTAAAATGCCTGAAGCAAAATAACTCGAGATCTGACGATACTTTGCTTTATCATAAGACATAAGACATTTTATTGACTTAAACTATATACAGTTTCTCGTCATCATATACATATATATACATATATATATTAACAAATATTTCATTACATGACTGGTATGTTTTTTACTTTAAATTGATCTCTGTAATAAAAGATGTTATAATAATTTCATAAACATTATTAATATTTGTGTCATCAACAAAAATCATGAGAATGAACATAATAAAGCACATTTTAAGACATGATATTTGGAATTGATCGCCTTATTACAAAAGCTTCGGGAATAAATTTACTTAAATTTAGAAGTTCTCTTTTATTAGTAGATTGCAATAGTGTTATAAACTTAAACATATTTGGCCTTGTGTAATAAAACTTCTTGATATACTTCTTTCTAATTTCATTATAGTTAGAACATATTAAAACAAAGTGATACTCATCTTCAATATCATTATTATTACAAATCTGGCATAGTCGTTCATTTCTTTCTATTCTTTCTATCCCATATCTCCCTGTTTCAATTCTTAATGAATGTGAAGATAATCTTGATTTAGTTAAAACACTGCGTAATTGTTTAGTACATAACAAATCTAAATATCTTTCATAATCATGTGTTAGTTTTACATTTCTATACAACAGGTTCAATACTCTATTCGACTCTACATCCACCTCCCAAGTTTGAATAAAACTATCAATCATTCTTTTACGAAAAATCGAAAGAAAATATTTATTATTTATATTTGTTGTATTATCCCATACATACATAAAACCATAATTATTTAGGATGGACTTAACCTTTGAGACCCAGTTGATTAATCCTTTTTCACAATCAGCTAACGAGTTCTTATAAACACTGCTTAAAATAATATTATCAGTTGTTGATAATCTTAACCAGTACTTAACAATTTTAAAATATCGAGAAATAAACATCGGATAACGCCCTAGTTCGCCATAAACACCAGAATTGCTAGTAGTTTCTTTTACGCCCAGTATAGTTTTGCAAAATTTTAAATGAATGCGCTCTAATTCTTTTGATTTCGTAAATCCCCATACTTCGCACGCATAATTAAGAATCGAACTTACAAATGCATCAAATAACTGTAGCGATGTCTTAGGATTCACTTCAAGCTTTCTTATATTAACTGTTAAAAGATTCATCGCCTTTAGTGCTTTGCCACTTAAATTATCAATAGAAATAGTTACAGCGGGTAGGACTATTTGTCCATAGCTACCTTTTTGTTTATTTTACCTGTTCTATTTTCAAACGAAATGGCCAACAAGGTCCCTTAATGAAGATTTTCATTTGTTGTACTAATCTTTTACTGATTTTATTTAGTTCAATGATCGTTACTGAGTGTGTTTTTGATATGTCATCGAATTGCGCCTAAGATCAATCTCGCAACCTCTAACGTGATCGGACAACACTCTACCGAACTTTGTACTAGAACCCAGCGCTTATGTATGTTTGATAAACTAAGCTCTACCATATTAGTTACATTGCAGCATAATCGCACTTTCTTTACTCGTGACTTGATTGCTTTCAACATGCATAATTGAAACCGTTAACTGTATTTACTGATGGAAGTACTGCAGACATGAGTATAGCGTGTCTAGATACATTTGTTTAAAATGAATATTGATTCTTAGTTTTAAACCTCTTACAAGAATGAATAGAGAGAGAGAGAGAGAGAGAGAGAGAGAGAGAGAAATAGAGATAGAGAAGAAGACAGAGGCAGACAGAGAGAGAGAGAGAGAGAGAGAGAGAGAGAGAGAGACAGACAGACAGACAGACAGACAGACAGACAGACAGACAGAGAGAAGTAACAATTGAGTTAGTGAAGTGATAGTTTTGCTTTTATAAACACTTTGTTTGGCGAAAAAGATCTAATAAACAATGTGTGCGCCACGCAAAAGACTACGCATAGAAAACTCACTAGCCATTAAGTATATCAGAAGAAGATGGACTGTAAAAAGTTGAAATTAAAAACAGGAAAATTAGAAAATGAACAAAAAAGTGGATAAAAGAAAAAAAAATGTAATCCTTAAAAAGATATGCCCTATGAAAATTCTACTAAACTAAAGTTCGAACTAGTCTATGGAAAAATACAGAAAAGCTAATTGAGACGGTTTCCTAACCACACTAGGTTAACTTAGCTCCAGAAAACTATAAATAAATATTAAATGTTAAAAAAATATAGTTTTCTTGTATTTGATAAATTAATTATATATTAAATAAATATGTTAGACTTGAAAATAATTTGAAGTTAGATATGAGATTAAGAGGATTTTAAACAGCATCTTTTCCCACCATACTCTTTATTTTTTGCGATATTTTGAAATCGGAGCATGGTCCAGTTGAAGATGGTGCTGTGAAAACAGTTTTTAAAATTAAGTTTTAATGGACGTGGTAAAATTTTAATTGATAAATAAGACTTTTCAAAGAAAAAAAAATGAAAAGTTAAATTTTCGGGTATCAACGGTTATTTTTTAAATATGTGTTTATTTTAAAGAATTTTAATAAAAAAAAATAAATGTTTAAGATTTATATTGTTTTTGAACAAAATTCCCATACTTGTTGCATTTTTTTGGATAAAATATCAGAGCAGTTCTAAATTTATTTTAAAAAACTATACCTAAACCATTTTAATTTAACATATACAAGGATGGGAAAAAATACTTTACATGGTTCTTAATTTATTTTGTTGAGTATAACTGAAAATTTTCAAATAAACAAAATAAATACAATAAAAATAAAAACAGAAAAATCAAAGAGTGCATTTATAAGTGCTTTTTGACATCTTGAATGTAAGACTAATTGTGAAAAACACAACACCTGTCTAAACTGACAAGTTGTTAATCATCATGCGGCACACACTAAAAAACAGTGAAACAAACAGTTGTAGTTGTTTTCAATGGAGGATTTAATTGGCTTACATCATCAATGGAAGTGTTTCATTTTTCCTATTAGATATTCTAACTTTAGTTTAAACTTATTTATTTTCCTTCGATTGTGAAAGAATATATTACAACTAAGACACATATCCATAATTTGATTGAAAGTATTCTAGCGTTTGGTTTATTTTATGCAACATTGTTTTTAAAAATAATACAATGTCTGCAATATAATTTTATTGTTTGATTTGTTTCTGCTTGCTTATATTAAATGAATGAAAATATTAATCTTGCGTATGTTAATTGTGGTGGTAATCCCATACGTACATATAAGCAGGTCAGTCACATACGTACATGTAAGCAGGGCCATCACATACGTACATATAAGCAGATCAGTCACATACGTACATTTAAGCAGGGCCATCACATACGTACATATAAGCAGGTCAGTCACATACGTACATATAAGCAGGTCAGTCACATACGTACATGTAAGCAGGGCCATCACATACGTACATATAAGCAGGTCAGTCACATACGTACATATAAGCAGGTCAGTCACATACGTACATGTAAGCAGGGCCATCACATACGTACATATAAGCAGGTCAGTCCCATACGTACATATAAGCAGGTCAGTCACATACGTACATGTAAGCAGGGCCATCACATACGTACATATAAGCAGGTCAGTCACATACGTACATGTAAGCAGGGCCATCACATACGTACATATAAGCAGGTCAGTCACATACGTACATATAAGCAGGTCAGCCACATACGTACATGTAAGCAGGGCCATCACATACGTACATATAAGCAGGTCAGTCACATACGTACATGTAAGCAGGGCCATCACATACGGACATGGAAGCAGAACAATCACATACGTACATGTAAGCAGGACAATCACATACGTACATGTAAGCAGGGCAATCACATACGTACATGTAAGCAGGGCAATCCCTTTGGCATAAACACCGGCGAAACATTGCAATTGTGAAATATTACATTACAATAAGAAAGCATGTCGAACAAAACACATCAAACAGACATGTACTAACAGCAAACATACTTAAGAAAATCATAAACATGACGCTGAGACACACTGGAGAAATCTAAACAGCATATAATCATTACCTTGCTTACTCTATGGCATAAAAATGACGCTAAATAGGCAAAGTAAACATCAATCAATTAACAAATCCAATTAACTCTTTAAAGGAACGCACGGTAGTTTGATAAAACAATTAATGTTCAATTAAAGTAACATATCTACTGAAGAAAATTAGAATTAGAGAATAGAATATGCTTGTACGCGTGCCGACCCTTAATTCCATTTCCATTTTGGAAAGGAGCGCACATTTTGTAAACGGTTGATTCGTTTATCCGTCGTCATGTATGACAAAAAGAGCAGCTGGGGAGCCGAAACCGAATATCACTTCTTATTATGTTGTACCAAATAAACTGGTATTCGAAATAAAATCAAACATGGACCTCATTAAAAAATGTCAATTCTATGATTGCTTCCAAATATAAACATTTGTTGTATAAAGTCTCCAAACATATAAATGAAGCCTTCGATATTCGTTAAGCTATTTTGAATGATTTGATTACTTTATAAAATGAATGGTATGTTTGTTGTTTATATTGTACATTATATACTTAATGTGTGTATTAATTTGTCATTCTGTATTACTTGCTGTCTTTGCCATATCTCATGTAATAACATTCTGTAAATGACCAAAGGCATTTTGTTGCCGATTTGCTAATAAAACTTAAAAACCAGTAAATCTCGATATACCATATCCAAAGTTATTGTCTTATTGTTATTATTTGTAATTCAGTACTGTTCGAAAATATAACACCGCTTTGGCTGTTGCTAAGGAGAAAGAGGGGGACGCAAATTGGCATATTCATAACACCACAGGAAAGAACACCAAATTTGGTTACGAATCTAATGTTATTACATATATCTGTCAAATTATCATAATAACGTAAAGTATTCATTATACAAATGTATTTGTTGAGGTTGAATACCCACAGTATACGCGTAAAACATAGTTATACTATTTATAAATGATACTTAGTCTATTTTTCTGATATGTAAATTAAGGTTTTATGGTAAGTATAATTTATTGTGTTAAACCGATACAATTTTATACTATATAATTTATATTCATGAATACTTTTTTTACCTGTCTGCTTACATGAACATTTCCATGTGTGTTCAGTGATGAGAACCTCGGAATATCTAAATCTAATAATATATTATAATTATACATATATACAATAAGTTACATGAGGCATAAGCATTTACGTCGTATCATTCTACTTGATAATGTTTGTGAACGTATGTATTGGTGTATTTTTCCCTTTCACAGATTTTTCATTTATTTGGTATTTGGTTATAATATTTCGCGTATATGCACAACGGTATACTATCTCGCGTATAATCACAAAGTTATATCTTGCGTATATACACAAATATATAATATCTCGCGTATATACATAAAGTCATAATATCTCGCGTATATACACAAAATTATAATATATCACGCATATACACAAATATATATCTCGCGCATATACACAAAGTTATAGTATCTCGCGTATATACACAAAATTATGATATCTCGCAAATATACACAATGCAAACTTCTTCCTTTATCATAATGTACATTGCATATTTATTTTGTGTTAGCGTCATAGAAGGATTCTCCGTTGTCAAGTGGTCTTAGGAACAGTCGGCAATGAAGAGAGAGAGAGAGAGAGAGAGAGAGAGAGAGAGAGAGAGAGAGAGAGATATGTACATCCATTATTTATCAATTTACTATGTTTACTGTACCATATATACGCTCGTGTATCAATCACATCACATATCTTATATACCGAACATAATATATTATGGGAAAGTAAAATATGATAAATTAAATATTTGACCATATGCATGACACTTTTCTATTACTCATTGTTACATTCGTGCATTGACTGGTGTATTGTAATGGTGTATAGCCTACCGTGAAAAACGCATTAATATTAAAGGGATACGCAGTAATTTCTAAAAGCTATATCTACATTGTGCATATATGTCCCACTAAACAGTTGAATTGTGTTCTATATAAATAAAGGTCTCGGTAAAAACGAAACTTAGGAAATCTTTTAAATCATTTTCCCCATAACTTTTGCTCTTCTCATCAGCAGCATGAAATTACAGTCCTTGTGAACCATTTCAATGACATTTGGCCGAAATTACAAATCATGTTACCGTCATTAAAAAGTGACACAAGTGTGTAGTGAGTTGTTAAATGGTGTTTGACACTTTTAAAACAGCAAAGTATGTGTCAATCAAAAGAGGTAGTTTTATTGGACACGGTCAATACAGCAACACAAAAACAAGCAATGGATATAATAAATATAAATACAACAATGCAAACACACAGAAGAATTGACAACATGGGGGGGGGGGGGGGGGGGGGGGGTGCACCTTGGAACTGTCAGTTGGAAAATTGACAGTTATGGTAGTTATTTGAGATCTTAGCTGCAATCAAAGAAGACTAACGTAAATTGTCCGTCCAGTGTGTTGCATGTAAAACCATAGTATATAAGTCATAGTTGGCACAAATCCTATTGGGTTGGTAGAGGTCTTGACATTGTGTATATGGCTTGTATATGCACCTTGGAACTGTCAGTTGGAAAATTGACAGTTATGGTAGTTATTTGAGATCTTAGCTGCAATCAAAGAAGACTAACGTAAATTGTCCGTCCAGTGTGTTGCATGTAAAACCATAGTATATAAGTCATAGTTGGCACAAATCCTATTGGGTTGGTAGAGGTCTTGACATTGTGTATATGGCTTGTATATGCACCTTGGAACTGTCAGTTGGAAAATTGACAGTTATGGTAGTTATTTGAGATCTTAGCTGCAATCAAAGAAGACTAACGTAAATTGTCCGTCCAGTGTGTTGCATGTAAAACCATAGTATATAAGTCATAGTTGGCACAAATCCTATTGGGTTGGTAGAGGTCTTGACATTGTGTATATGGCTTGCATTGTAGCTCGGCGTGCTTGCCGTAGTCTGGTCTGTACATTTATGCTGTTTTTTCACAAATAATTATCTCCATACATATTTATATCATACATTGTGAATGTGCATCTGAAAAGATTGAAAAATCGGAAATTCCGTTGTTGTGATTTCAATTATCTCCCTTTATAGATATATTTTTGTCATTTATTTGGCAGACTGGAAATAAAAACAACCAATACAGTTGGCTGTCATTTATACTATTGATCGTATAACAACAATAAATATCTAGATCTATTTTTGTGTATTAAAATGACACATTGCCATCCCCTGCTTTCACTCAACGCTGTTAATTAAGTGCACCTTTATAGATTTTTTTTATTAAATTATGATTTCATTGTATTTGCGTAGTTTAACGGCACGATATAATAATGACTTAATATAACATTGATTTATTGTTGCTGTAAACATGCTAGATAGTTTATTTAAAGGATTTAATAACATTTCCAACTTTGAACATCCCATTAACTAATGTTACATTGATCTCCATATCTATCAAACGTGATTCACCTGGAGCGCTAAACCGAAACGTATATTTTTTATGAAGAGCATTAACTTCCATGCATTTATCATAATATTTAGAAAAAAAACAACAACAACAACAACAACACTTAGACCTGATTGCATTTTCACAAATGTTTGATAACACTCCTTTTATCATACTGACCGTTGCAGCGTTTCACTGTGCATTTTAAAGCTGTCCTATATTCAACACAAATCACCAATGGCCATTAAATCCTGGCAGAATGCATCAGCAGGTTGCAATATTGTTTCCTAAAGACTGAAATATGATACATATTATCGTCTTCTCACTGAGATAACTTGTAACAGACACATGTAAGAATAATGCTTTATCGTCTTCTCACTGAGATAACTTGTAACAGACACATGTAAGAATAATGCTTTATCGTCTTCTCACTGAGATAACTTGTAACAGACACATGTAAGAATAATGCTTTATCGTCTTCTCACTGAGATAACTTGTAACAGACACATGTAAGAATAATGCTTTATCGTCTTCTCACTGAGATAACTTGTAACAGACACATGTAAGAATAATGCTTTATCGTCTAGTCCCATTTTCCTAATGAATCGATTGATAGAAAATGACTAAATGTTGTTTCAGGATACGTCGACAGCTATGGACGTCATTTTATGTGTGTAAAGATAATGGATTAACAATATATGATAAGTGTATAGAAAAACGTAATTACAAGTAAATAAATGACCACGTAGATAAATCAACGTACCTGAAAGTACTGATTGCTGGGCTTTACTAAATATACATACGCCACCCTTTGACTGATATATTGTAGCGTTTGATATTATCATATTTACATTTGCATTAAAACATTAACTATCCAAATATGATCTCATTTACGTCTCACACACCAATTAATTTTGTACTGTTCTACATGCACTTCTGGAACACTGGATACATTACCAATGGTTCTAAAAGTGCCTTATTCCCATAGATAGTCCTCTGTTGGTCCAAATATGCAGAAAAAAACATGGGGTTGACCAGGTTGCTTTTTCACAATTTCGATGGTTTGATGGCATCCCTTCATTTTTGACAATTCTGCCCATTTGTTGCAGTGTATCACTACGCATCTTTAAACTGTTATAGCATCATCAAACAGTTCCCAGGGTCACCCAAACTTTGCAGAAATCATGAAAATGTTCCAATGTTCCAATATGCACAAAGAAATATGACATTTTATGCATTTTTTAAAAAAAAATTACCCAACCGCTTTACACAGCTCTAATTTCTTGGGCGTAATAATCTTGCTACCGTCATGTAAGGGAGGTAATTGTTCAGTGAGACCTTTACATTTGCATTAAAACTAACTATCCAAATATGATCTCATTTACATGTGCATTAAAACTAACTATACAAATATGATCTCATTTACATTTGCATTAAAACTAACTATCCAAATATGATCTCATTTACATTTGCATTTACACTAACTATCCAAATATGATCTCATTTACATGTGCATTAAAACTAACTATCCAAATATGATCTCATTTACATTTGCATTAAGACTAACTATCCAAATATGATTTCATTTACATTTGCATTAAAACCAACTATCCAAATATGATCTCATTTACATGTGCATTAAAACTAACTTTCCAAATATGATCTCATTTACATTTGCATTTAAATATTATTTATTTCTATTTTAGTGTCCTTCATATTGATCGTTTATGACGTTGTGCACTCGACAACATAAATGTTCATACCTCTAATACAAGCACCAAGTGTAACACCACAGCAGGATCCCACAAATAAGGTCGGTGTTTTACCATGTAAAAATACGGTTTATTGAAATTAAATTCGGTCGGACGTAAGCAAATACATTAATACAAATAAAAACAAACAAAAAATAAAAATACGTTAATGCCGTAAAATTTCCATTTAAAATAAATATTGCATTCTATTTCAATGAGTGCTACGCCACTACGCAATAGCGCAAACAATACATTTATTGAAAAAACACGGTCAAACTAAACAGTAATGCATTTATTTACAGCTTAGTTTTTATATTAAAAGCTTCACTTAAGTGGCGACACGTAGTTTCAACTGAATGAGCAATTATTCATAGTTAACAAAAAAACAACAACACCTAGGTATAAAGGTTAACATATTTGATGTCTGAAATCATAGTGTGTGTGATATAACAACTGTAAACACGTGAATCTCGTTCCACGATGGATACATTGTTTATTTTCGGATTAATTTCTTTTGTAGGATTATCAGGTATCTGAATACATGAATATCGTGCATATTTCAAAAGTCAAAAGTGTATTTGAAAGCGTTTCAATAAAAATATCTAAACTTAAGTATAAAGTGATATGACTTAAACAAAACAGTTGCACTTTTGAAAATATGCTTGAATGAAAGCCAACAGTGAAATATATTTTGTTACAATTATTGCCTTGAAACAACTTTTGCAATTGCGTGTCTAATCACCTATAGCTATGTGTGGGTTGGCGTCCTTGAACAAGACACTTTATCCACATATGCTTAGTACTGGTTCTACCCAGGAAGACACCGAGCGTGATTTGTCTATGTTTCACAATAGAGACTAAATAAATGTGTTTAAAAAGCGATTACCTTAAATTAATTCAGATTCAAAAGGAAATACTTATTCATAGTTTTAAGCAAAATAAGAAATAATAAAATAATGTAATGAATTTGGTTTTATTAAAAAATATTAAATAACGAAATTAAAATGATGAAACAGAAAGAGGTACATATCTACACGATGCAAAATCGAAATTTAGCACTTACATATGCATGAAACCCCTTAATGAATTGAAAGACATA
The DNA here is from genome assembly GCA_029582155.1 of Panopea generosa. Classification (NCBI taxonomy): domain Eukaryota; kingdom Metazoa; phylum Mollusca; class Bivalvia; order Adapedonta; family Hiatellidae; genus Panopea; species Panopea generosa. The sequence continues at coordinate 4,255,223 of CM055905.1, read as the reverse complement.
ATATACCGCATATTTTTGGCCAATTTTGACATGCCAATTTTTTTAATCAATTTATCTTTTAAAATTAACGTGACACACTAGTTTTAAAAAAAATTACATATTATTTCCATGGGTCATACGTGAATGATTACGTATAAGATTGATTTGATGTGTAACGCAAATCAAACAGATTTAACATTACCGTATGTCCCTAAGCTTAACCTGAAAAGTTTGAAATTATTCAACTTATATGAACTTATATAGACGAACAATAGTGCAAGTGTCTCGATAATAAAATGTATTGGAACTTGTTGCGTTTCCTAGTTGGGTCTTAGAGCCGTTCGACAGCATCCTAGTAGCATGAAGCTATAATAATAATATTACTATTGATGACGTTTGCCGTAAGTTGTCTTACAAGTGCGTGCACTTATTCAGTATGTTGACAACGTCGCCGTTACATTCACGACATTGGCTTTGCGGTTTAATGCGTATAATTTGCTTTTTAAATAACAAAATGGCAAAAAAACGCAATAGTTTTATCAAAAATAGCTGGAGAATATAATGTAGATATAAGGATTAAAAGCTGAATTTCGAGTTTTCATCGGGTGATTAAAAATATTAGGCTCTCGGGCTTCACGAACATTAAACGGGCCTAATGTCTTTCATCACCCGATGAAAATTCAAATTTTGGCTTTTAATCCTTAATTAGCTCTCGGTGGGATAATAATGCCGCTATATGAACATATTCAAAACAAATTAAAATGCTTTCACCTAAGTGATATAATGATATAAATATACATTCATGTAACTGTTTGGTTACTTTCAGAAGCAGCATGTCCAAGAGGAACGAAAAGTATACAGAGTAGAAACTGTAAAAGTAGATATAGCGCGCTGATGTGTAGAATGGATAAGGCAGCATGTTTCAAAAACGAATGCTGCAAGAAACTTCAAACCTGTCCCACAGGATGGAAACTACTATCTCGCGGGCATTGTAAGACAGTTAATTTCTCTACGAAATGCGAGAAACTTAAAGGCATATGTATCGAAGGGGTTTGCTGTCGCCGTAAGTTTTTGTTTTATTATTGATTCCGCGATTTAGAGATGTTACATGTACAATATAGGTGTTTAAACTCAAACTAGTAAGAAAATCATGATCGAAGTACATTTACCTTACATATGCAGTATATATGGAACTTATACAATGTATTACTGGCCAACAGATCAGAGAACTATTTATATTTCAAACAGCTTATTTCATGTATTTGCCGACTGCATGATAAACATAAATATGCGGTCAGCCCTGTAGAAATAAAGAGTGTCGTTATCGCAACAAGTCACTGTCCTGATACGAAACGACGACTGTCGACTGACATGAGTGATATGAAAAGGCGACTGTTGACTGACATGAGTAATGCGGAGTGCAACCGATGAAAGAAACATTTACATTTCAGAAAAGCCAAAAGAGAAAACATGCCCAAAGGATACCACTGGCATAAAGAACAACGACTGCAGCAACAGACTTATGAAGATTAAATGCAGTATGATGAAGGGAGAATGCCATGGGAAATTGTGTTGCAAGTCAAATGACATGTGTCCAGAGGGCTGGTCAACATCGTTCATTCCGTGTACCAACTCTCTGTTCAAGTCCAGCTGCACGAAGACCAAAGGTGTCTGTTTTGGGAAGGACTGTTGCCGGGGTAAGATTTATACTTTCTTGAATTCAAAATATCGGGGAAATAATATATAGTGACAAAGTTGTTTTATATACAACCATAAAGAATTCGCATTTTGATTTGTTATGGAAGATTGTTTTTCATATACATATTGTTAATCCTATACAACTACTAGTACAATGAAATGTATTATTATAAATTATAAGCTTGCCAAAAGTGCTTTTGAGCATTCCCTCTTTGTTTTAGTTCTTTTTACATTTCAATCTTTTTCTTCTGTTTGTGTTAAGTGTAGGGAATTTCAAATTAACTCATTTTACTGTATAGTACGTTGGATGGATAGCTATTTTGTTGTATTGTTTTAAAATCCTATAACTGAAATTAAGTTTAATTTGTATGGTGAACGACCAGCTGATGTCGCAAATGCCATCACTAATACTTCGCGGGGTTCATCTTTCCCAAATGGTCTTATGCACTGTTGCCTAATGATTATTTATCTATCACCACCGAGGTCGTTGGTCCAAAAACTGCATGTGAGAGGGTTTCGAGTTATTTGCAAACTGTGGTTATACTCAAATTCATTCTGAGGTATTTCCTTTCCAGTAAAAGTAGATGCCATATATAACCTGGCATTGTTGAAAATGGCGTTAAACTCCATTCATTAATACTACTAAATAATTATACTTTAACGATATACTAATATTTTTCTTATACTTTAACCTTTTTTTCGCTATTTAAATTCATGAGCATGACCAACGAGACCATTTACTGAATAATTCTCGGAAAACACAAAACACTCAGTAACATATTGCAAGTGAATTTACATTTTCTTCTTAATTAAAACAAAATATAAGCGTATACTATTCAGTTTGTAATAGTGAGTGTTCATTTAGTAAAAACTTAACAATAAAGAAACCCAAAGGGAGCGACCGCAGGGTGTTGAACGTCCTTTGACTGACAGTTTGACGTATTTGACTGACTCCGGGCGTAGCTACGATGAAGGCTGAGATGAATGACTTTTTAAAGTTGATGTTGGCTTAGGCCATTTCTAAGCATAGCTCGCGCGGCTTTGTAGTATGTACTCGACTCGTTTAGAAATGAATCAAAGGCGGGGTCTGTGAAATGCTATTCACGCGTGCGCAGTGATAGCGATCTTCTTAATAATTAAGAACGAACTTATTAATTAAATTATTGTGTAGGCTGTTTTAACAAATACGAGCGACACAATTTTGGAAATTGAAGCGATTTCATTGGTTGTCAAATGAGATATAACACTAAATGGATTTATTGTTGATACCGATGACACATTAACTTTTTATCGTACGGAGTGTACAATGACATATATTTCATAGCTGTGATGGAAGTCATTATTGAAAAATACCATACCCTCATTTATTATGACGTCATTCGGTTATATAGAAGCATATGGACCGGAACCGGTATATTATGTCTTAAAACAAGAATTTGTTATTTTTGTATTGTGCTTAAATGTATTCGGTATTTTATGACAAATGATATATGTATAGCGTTTCGGTCCAAATGAAAGTTTACGGACTGTGCATTCCTACCTATATATTTATATGGATCTCGAATAAATACACAATCTAGATATTGTCCTATTTTCTCGGACATTAAATCCCCAAGATTTTTCAAAAAAGAACATTCCATTTTACATATAATGTCATGGCCGTCAATAAATGTTGATCTAATACCTCAGTCAATGAACGAGATAAAAGATCAATATCTAAGCCGGTTAGAAGTTACATGGCATAGAAAAGTCCATACAACCTCCAACATATACATGAAATAAGTCTCATCTTTAACATACAAAGAGAAAGCAGTATGAGTCCCCACCTTATTTTCATCACATTTCAGATGATATATGGCATATTCAGCCAGTTGTATGAGTAGAGGAAGACCTCAGAATGAATCTGAGTAAAACAACCGTCCTTCCGCAAGTAACTGGAAAACTTTCTCACATAAAGGTTTTGGATCGAACGGGACTCGAACCTACGATCTTTGCATTGAGAGGTCAATTATCTTGGGACAGCGTATTAGACCACTAGGCCAGGGAGGACCCGATGGGCAGTAGAAGAACCATTACTTGGGAGTTAAAACAAAGTTTACTGGTTCTCCAAAACGAAACTAGAATAATTATGTAATAAAAATACATGAAAATGTCGGCATTTCAAATCATTTGCCGTCACCAAATACTTTATTCCATTCGATAAAATAACAATTATTTTGTCGTTTACATTATACAGTGGCGTCAAAGAAATTACCGTGTCCACAGGGAACGTATAACGTCAAGAATAACAACTGCAAGAGCAAACTGATGACGCTGAAGTGTAAATACCTGAGTAAAGGCACGTGTCATAGCCAGACATGTTGCTCGAAAAAAGGTGAATATCTATTATCTAGAAGGATACCATTTTTAAATTTTTTGACAATTTAAATTCAAAGAATGACCTTTGGTGTAATATTTGAATAATGTATATCCACAATTATATCGTTGTGATGTTTTTAAAAGCCACTTTTATCATACTGCATGGTATCCGGTAGTATTGACGGAGGAATATCCATAGCGAATCCTGGTAGAACCACTGTCCTTCCCCATGTGACTGGCAGACCTTTTACGTACAGTTTTAGAAGTTCGCGTGACTCGAACACATGGCCGCAATGAGATTGAAAAAGTTGACGTAAACTATATAATTCACGAATTTTAAAGTTAACTGTATGCTAATCATTTAATCAAATACGCTTGAATAATGTTTATTTACTCTCTCTCTCTCTCTCTCTCTCTCTCTCTCTCAATAATGCTGTTATTGTATGTATTAAGTTATTTTTATGTTTAAAGATACCTCGGCCAAATCTGGATAAGGCAGGTCGTAATGAACGGACGAAGAATAGACGATAATGGATGAAGAAGCCAAGAAGAGACGATTAGTAGTTATTGTGCATTGACATCGACATTCCTCATTGACATTTAAGTATTGATACCATATATGATATATGTGAAATAAATTCCAATGGTATATTCTCAGCGTGCTTTATTTTATATAGTTACATTTGATTTACATGTATAACTGTGTCATTCATTTCCCATGAATGAATACCAATGAAAGATCGGTTTTAGCTTTGGAAATAATTTTGGATAAAATCAACATTGTTCGAGATTTGCACTTTATTGAAACGTCATCCTTTATTACTTTTTAGCGTCATAAAGCAACAGGTGGTGTAAAAGTTGTATGAATAACACCGTTTCGTTTACCAACTTTAATTAAAGAAATCAGCACATTGGTTATCGGTACATGTACATCGGACCTAGGTAGATGAAGACATGCTGTTGTTATTCGAGTGAAGCCAAACATTATTAAATTTAAGAAAAAAACTTTTTTTAAGCATTCATGAGATATAGACTTGAAATGGTTACGTGAACCTCTGCGGCTGCACTGACTCTGCACGTGGCAAATGTACAATGTCACAAAGCGCTCGTATGAGATAACGTGAAGTAGCACCTTGGTCACTATGGCACATATGTTCTATTACAAAGAACAGAATCAATACTATGATACTACATATCTTTTTTTAAACGTGAACAGAGAGGTTTGTACCTTGTTTCGCAAGACTTACTATAAAACATATAATTAACAACTGTGCGGACTTTGTTCTAATGAGAGAAAAGTACTTCATAGTTGATAGTAAATTTACGTGAAAATAAAATGAACTTATATATGTCTACGTGCCGTAAAATACCATTTATTTTTTCAATCGTTCGTACCTTCATTCATTCGTTCATTGTAAATTCACAACTTATCAGGGTTTTGCTCCATGTAATTTTAGACAGAATGCATCTCAAAATGACAAAGTATTTCATACTGTATTTTTACCCAGCCCTTTTTAACGGCAAATTTGTGCTTTGTATAAAAATTGAAGGCAGACTGGTAAACATCAGTGTGCACAAATTGTTGTAGTCTTTTATTATCACGATTGTTTATTAATACAATACATTATTCATTCTGTATAAACAAATGTTTTGTTTTTAGCGTATAGCTTATATATTTCGTTTAGTACAGTAGTTTCTTCTTTATTAAGAAGTTCGACCAGTTCGGCCGTCAGCAGGTATGCTCTGTTCATCCAGTCTGGTTTTCTACGATGATAATTACCTTCCTTGTTTTTGTTTGCACACCACAGAGTCTTATACGTGACAGTAACGTTCAAGAAATCTAGCAGTCTCGCCATTTCGTTGTAGAAGTCGAAAACCAGTCTGTCAAAGAACAGGATGTACACCGGACCTTGAAACTGGAACCAGCTCATATACAAACTGCTCCATCCAAGGGATTCTCTATGTACACATTTTAACCACGCTGTAACGATAAGGCAAAGAACCTTAGCATATCCCAGTACTTGACACCTCCCGGCTCAAGTCATTTTATCATAACATAAAAGTATAGTATTCCCTGCCTGTCCCACTATTTATAGCACGCTTATAATCCGTTTACCAAATGTTCACGTGGTCATTCAGCTGCCCAATCATCGTGACCGTATGACGGTGCCCATCCGGGAGAGACAGGACCGTTTTTTTGCAATTTAAAGAACTGTTCATATAATATTGTACAGTATGGACCTACCTTTAAATGTCAACTGTATCTATTTTCTTTTTAAATGTTTATCTACGATTGCAGATCTTGGTCCACATTAACACTTAAAACATTGAGGATTACACTAGACACAAAACAAATTATTAAATTGTACCAGATTTATGAATTGACTGTTCTTTGTATATGCTTTCGAATGTTGATCTACGATTGCAGAACTTGACCGACATTCAGGTTAACAAGGAAAGAAAACAAAAATGATGAGTTGATACCAGATCGATGTTTTTTTCTGTCATTTGTACCTTAGTTGAAATTCGAATTCCGACATTATTAATTGTTTTGTTTTTATCTTGATATTAGCATGCAGACCTGAATTGAAATTAAAATTCCAACTTATACATCACGTTTTGAGTTTTGATTTACGATTGCAGACCCGGGTCGACATTCAAGTTTCGATTTTAACTTTTATTTACAATGTGTAACAAACTAACATTATATATATAGACTTATAGGCGGGTATACCAGGTAGTATACATGTTGTAACAATATAACATTATATATATAGACTTATAGGCGGGTATACCAGGTAGTATACATGTAAATACCGATAACAGTAATTATAGTGAGTGAACTAAAATCTGCATGACAGCATGACAAAGAACATACATTAGGCAGTGTAGATTTTAAAGTTGAAGTGGACAGATGTATAGGAAAATATTGGTAGATTGAAGTATGAAATGTTGAGACAAGAGGTGGCTGGGTTACTTCTCCTCCTTTTTCGTGGTTGCATACTGACCAGCCGATACATGAGCATCTAAGATGTATATCGAAGACCACATATACAATATGTAAATAATGATGATATCCACATAGTCTGTATGATACACACAGATGAGAATACAATGCCAGTGATTCAGAAGCATAGTGGTGATACATAATGGATGCGTTAGTGATCATAGAAAGAACTGTTATAATCGAAAAGCCTAGTGATGGTGAATAGTGGATATACTTGTGATAATAGAATGAAATGTTATTGTAGAGGAGCCTAGTGATGATGCATAGTGAATGCAGATGTAGTTGTAATAATAGGTATTACCTTGGAGAAACTTAATAATGATACATAGTGGATATGATGAAATATCAATATGTATGTATAACAAGAATCTTCATAGAAGAGAAGTTTAGTGACATAGATGGAAAGGGAAGCAGTGGCGTAGTGTTAAAATACACGAAATAAAACAGTGGGGCAATGATTTAGTACAAGTTTATTGACAAGTGAATAATTGACTTTAGTTTCTTGATTATTTGTAAGAATGTATGTAAATTCAGTAATATTGTAATTAACTTATATCTATGTTGTTTCTTTCTTTCTTTATCTATTTAACTATCTCACTATCTTCTATATTTAATTATATTAAAATAAACTTTAATTAATAGATAATCATTTGTCTGTTTATCTTTAATGGCTGCTCTAAACAAATTTGACAGATTTTACTTAAAATCGTCACACAATGATTATCTGCGATTGTAGACATCAGTCAATATTTTTTAAATGGGGATTAATGTCACTTTCAACACATTTCAGGTTATATATGGCATATCCAGTTTCACTGATTGATTAATTGATTGATTCTTAAAACAACACCACACTCGACCACGGAGTACCCAATCAGTCAATATAACACATGACCCATATTCAATGGCCATTGTATAGCAATGCCATGCTTCTGGTCAAGATTGATCATGTTACCTGAATGGTTAAACTTGCTCAAATCCAGGACGCCCGTGTGTGACGATGTATACCGCAGGTTGTAATTGGCCAAAATACTCTCATATGGCTTTCTGAGAAGCAGTACGACCTTGTCGAAGTGGAGCTTAAACCAACCTAGCGAATCGTGGTTCTTGATAACAAGAACTTGCTCTGTATGTCTTTCACCTTTAAATACCTGTTTAAGCATGTGATCCATGTAAACACCACCAGTCAAGATTCCTGTTAAAATATATATTTAGAAATATATCAGTGATCAATAAGTTGAATTGTTTAATTCATTTCCTTAGATTACAGTTGAGTATACATATTTCGGAATGTGTCTACGTCCGTATGTGTTTTTGCATCGTACGCTAGCTCTACGTCGTTTTATTTAAACGAAACAACACAAAATACAGCTAACATTAACGTCTTGTCAAAACGGCGTTTACATGAAACTAGCGTTGCGATTGGACGAATTCGTGAAGGAACCAATCATATGGTTGCATGCTGGCTTGGTAGAAAACAACACAAACTAGGTAATATCCCGTGGATGATAAATAGTGAGTATCGGAATGGATCACACGTGGGTATCCGACGATGGTGTTCTTGTTATTTTTCGTTAATCGAGCATTAAAAAACATTTAATTTTGTATATTGAAAGCATCTTCATCCTCCTTATTTATTTAAAAGGAATAATTTAATCATGTATAATTTACTTCAACAACAGAAAGCTTACGTGCTGTGTTGCGGCTAAAAAATTCCCCAATAACTTTTACTCAATCGCTAGTCCTTTGGAACCAATCAACACATTCAGTGGCTCTCGAACATAGAACACAACTTAACCGAGATTAGGGGAATGAGTGTCGATGTATTCAAATAATCCCCGCATGAACAGACTCAATAAAAGTGAGTTTGTTATTGTTGTACCTTATTGCGTTCAGTGCTTTAGACCTATTTTATAATGCTGTTATATATAACACCTACTTTTTAATGATGTTATATAGTACATCTACTTTTGTAATATTGTTAAATATAAGTTGTTCATATAGAAAAATGTACTTCTTGAACACCGGACATCTTACCAATGGTTCTAAAAAAAGCCTTGTTTCCATGGATAGCTTCTGTTGGTCCAATTGTGACGAAAAAAAAAACATGGGGTTGTTCAGGTTGTTTTTTTCACAATTTCGATGATTTGATGACACCCATTCAATTTTGACATATCTGCCCATTTGTTGCAGCGTATCACTACGCATGTTTAACTGTGCTAGCTTCATCAAACCGTTCACAATGCCATCCGAACTTGGCAGATATCATAAAATGTTCTCAGATGTACAAAGAAAATAAGAATAATTGAAGCATTTTCAACAAAAATAATGCCCAACCGATTTTCTTGGGCACGTAAGAGTCTTGGAACCGTCATGTAAGGGAGATAATTCGTAAGTGGACCTATAACACCTATTTTTGTAATACCTATATTTGATGCATCTATTAACGTGTATCCATATGGACAGATGATGTTATACTCATTATGCATGTGTCGTAGTCAATAAATAATGTTTGCGAATTTTAACGTATTTAACTGTTACAAAGCCGGAGCATAATGTTACGGCTATGTTGTGTTGCATATATAATGCATAATTATACGCCTAGACACACTTGCTGTTACCTGTATAATGCGTAAATATACGCCTAGACACACTTGCTGTTGCATATATACTGCGTTATTATATGCCTAGTCACACATGCTGTTACATGTATAATGCATACAATTACGTCTGGTCACACATATTGTTAAATATATATATAATGCGTAATGTTACGCCTAATCTCACATGTTGTTACATATATAATGCGTAATGTTATGCCAAGTAACATATATCTTATAAAGATTTGTACAAAGTGCATCATCATAAATTATACAGTATACAATTAATATAAACGTATAGTCATTTATAACAGTCACGTGACCATTGTGTATGACCTATGAAGTAGAGTATGTAACACAATATTTGATACAGGTAAATAAATGAAATGAGGATAAACTCTATACTATGACATCTGACACTGTTTTCTTTTTCTCTGATTTACACTGTAGCTTCTTTTACATATCTTGAAGTGTTATTCAATATTGATTTATTATGCGAACTGAGTAACTCTAAAAGCTTGAATCCGGTTCATAATATAACGACTATGCCAAACAACATACCTGATGTATACTCAAGCAGATGCCGGACCCAAGTGTTACCGGAACCAGGCCAGCTCACCAGTCCAGTCTACATAATAGTAATCAAATCGTTGAAACAAACAAGTAAATAGTCAGGTATATGTTTATACATTCATCTAATATGAGTCAGGCCTATTTCATTTGTTTAGATGTTCGGTCAAGTCAAAATCAATAGTGTTACTATGCATGACATATCAGTCAACGCTAATATGGAATATGTCTTATAAGGGCAAATGTAAACAGAAGCAAGTTAATAATATGACAATAATTAATCACAAACACTTTTTAGTACAGTTTCTCATAAATAAATAGTATTCATGCAAAATGTGTTTGAGTATTTGGCATCTTTTTTGTGACCATCAAGGGCTAACAAGCGATCAGTAAACCTAACCACTATTAATGAAAAGTGTGTTATAAACATTTTCTCGTGTAAATTATGAAACTTACTCTTGTTTGAAATACGAAATTTATTCATGTGTAAAATATGAAACTTACTCTTGTGTAAAATACGAAACTTACTCTTGTGTAAAATACAAGACTAACTCTTGTGTAGAATATGAGACTTACTGTCGTGTAAATAACGAAACTTACTCTTGTGTAGAATACAAAACTTACTCTTGTGTAAATAACGAAACGTACTCTTGAATAAAATACAAAACTTACTCTTGTGTAGAATACGAAATTGACTCTCGTGTAAATAACGAAACCTTCTCTCGTGCAAATTACTTTCGTATGAAATACGAAACTTACTCTTGTGTAAAAAACGGAACTTACTCGTGTGTAACTTTCGAACATTACTCTCGTGTAAATATCGAAACTTACTCTCGTGTGACATACGAAACTCACTCTTGTGAAAAATACGAAACGTATTCTTATGTAAAATACGAAACTTACTCTTGTGTACAATACGAAACTTATTCTTGTATGAAATACGAAACTTACTCATGTGTGAAATACAAAACTTACTATGAATACGAAACGTTTACCGGGCTTGTGTGTAAAATACAAAACTTACCCATGTATGAAATACGAAACTTACTCGTGTGTGAAATAGCACTTACTCGTGAAATAATAAGACCTACCAGTACTAAACATATCAAGATAAAGTGTCTTTCTTAAGGACACAACACATAGTTGTGGCAATGGATCGAACCCGTGGTTTTCTGATACTTTGTCCGATAATCTACCAATGGACCGCACGCTCCACATACGTGAATGAAATTAAACAGTTGAAATTTTCCAATACTTACGTACATGTTGAACACTATCCTTTAAAAACTCCGCTTTCCCTTTCTGACATATTGTCCCTTCAAAGTTCTTATCATTCATTATCGTATCAATTCCATTACGACCGGCATCAGAAACAATACATCCATTGGCAGTTATCTCTTCTGTGGACAACCGCGTGACGTTTCTATCCAATAATTTCACTCGTACACTCTCGCAAGAGTCGTCTACACCGCTAGAACGATAAAATAGACCATGGTGTGAAACGGTCCGAAAATTTACTGCAATTTTATCCTTCACCTTGCCATCCATTTGAAAGTCAGCGATTCTGAGAAGATCCGGGTATTTATAATGAACAGTCGTCAGTTTTATTGTGATAAACACAAACAACACAAGTATAAGAAACCCAAGAAAAGTGTTTGTTGCTGGCGTGCCGGAGTTTTTCATAACAATGCTCGGTGGTTGTATCGATTTCACAAATGAATAAAAACGTCGAACTGTGAAAATTTATAATATTTTCAAATCTCAATAATTTTATTAATTATTTTATTAATTATTTAATTGTTTGAACTTCACGAATATTTTCATAAACAGCCTGAAGTTTGATTCAGGATATTGAATAGTTTCCACTATCTAAACAATAAACATGAGTTCTTCCAGTTCTTTAAAGAACGTTTTTAATTCTAAATGTATATTTACATTATCGTCTTGATAATGCCATCCTAATTATACCATTATGACAGCGTTTCAATAAAAATAGGTGAATTATTACACGTGTTATGTTTGAATGAATCAGAGATAAAAAGGAATAGAATTTATTTCTTATTATTCAAATGTGTGTCGTATTATAAACACTTGCATTAAAACAATAAAAAGCGATCGAGCTATGACCGGGGCATTGTTCCGTTCATTCTTTTACCGTTAAGGTATATACAGATCACGTTCCCATTCGATTTAATTGCTTTGCGTGACGCCCGTATCATATCTAGTTCCAATGTCTTTGTGTACATGCCCCATGCTCTTTACTATATGTCTGCATATGCCGACAGTGCTATTTTGTGTATTGTGCCATACATGCCCCATGTACTTTACTATATGTTTGCATATGCCAACAATGCTAATTTGTGCGATGATAACATATATAATAATAAAATTCAATACAATCGATTTTGTTATGAATTCAATTTATTTTAGGCGTTTAATTTTGGGTAATTTTTGGTTATTTTGGATGCATTGATAAAACGATCGGGACTCGCCCGGGAGGAAACACCAAATGCTTGCTCAATATGTCGTGAAAATAACCAATTTGAAAAAGTTTTATATGTCTACGAATTACCAAAATGCTTTACATGTCTAGAAAATCATATAAATGATATTTATTCCGATCTCTGACACGCTATGAGATAAGTTAGATAAGATCAGAGCAATATTTGTCTGCTATCAGTATCATATCATCAGACCTTTCCTTAAAACAGGATTGTTTTACAAGTTTAAAAGCGGTACAAAATATCAAAGTAATGCTTGTGAAATTTAGGTCAGCACTACTTTTAAAACTGAAGAAAATTATCCTACCTTAAAATAAGGTTGAGTATATTTTATAAGGAGTCCAGAGGTCAGTTGCTATTGGATAGTGTGTATCAATGTATAAAAATAAATCACCCTTTATGTGGAAACAATAGATTTAATATGAAATGGTAAATGTCTAAATGACTCCGGTAGATAGTTGGTGAAAATTAATTGGGCACGCGAGAATGTTGAAATCGATTCTAAACTATGTTCTTGAATCAATGTGATGGTTACGTTATGAACAGATGACCATATGACGATATTAATGTCCCGGTATCGTTGTCTGAAACCATATGTTAACGTTTTGAACAGATGACCATATGAATTTATCAATGTCCCGGTATCACTGTCTTAAACGTCATGTTCACGTTATGAACGTATGACCATATGAAGATATCAATGTCCCGGTATCACTGTCTGAAACGTCATGTTTACGTTATGAACAGATGACCATATGAAGATATCAATATCCCGGTATCACTGTCTTAAACGTCATGTTTACGTTATGAACAGATGACCATATGAAAATATTGATGTCCCGGTATCACTGTCCGAAACGTCATGTTTACGTTATGAACGTATGACCATATGAAGATATTGATGTCCCGGTATCACTGTCCGAAACGTCATGTTTACGTTATGAACGTATGACCATATGAAGATATTGATGTACCGGTATCACTGTCCGAAACGTCATGTTTACGTTATGAACGTATGACCATATGAAGATATTGATGTCCCGGTATCACTGTCCGAAACGTCATGTTTACGTTAGGAACAGATGATTATATGACTTTGAAAATGAGCAAAACATACAATAAATATAAGTTAACGTGCCAACTGATACTGTATAGGAATAGTTTCTGTTGTACCTATGAACACTCATAGCATTATAATACATATGCGACAACAAACACAGGAACCAAGCTTTGAACAGAGTAACTCCCTTTTCAATGTAGGAACCAAGTTTAGATGACATTGGGTACTGTTTGGTGAGATATGAGTCCGAACTTGCGTAGCGATACGCTAAAATACAAGAAATGAAGATTTGCCATTAAATTATTTAAAGTTGTCAAAAAGCTATTTGGTCAACCCAATGTAATTTCTGCATATTTGAACCAACAGATGATTATCTATGGAGACAAGACACTTTTAGATCATTTGCTTACGTGTTTATTGATACAGGAATGTATTTCTGTATCAAATAGAACAGTATAAATTTAAAAGTTGTGTGAGACGTAGAATCAGTGTGACTGAGATATAATTTTATAATAAGGTCAATCGTACATACTCGGTCAATTACGTCATCCTTAGGACAATCGGCGAGGTGGTCCGAATGAGGTTATATAGTATGACGTTTGCTGTCCCAACAATCGACTGAAACAGGAAAACAAAATTATTTATGATACTTGTAATGGTGTATTAGTTACTTGATGGATAGTTTGATTAAGTTGGCGGTTGATGTTGTACGGTGTTGAGCGTCGCGTTCAACAATGTTTCAGTTATATATCGCGACAGTGTCTGCTTGATACAGTATTCTAAGAGACGGCACACTGGAGTATCATGCCGCAGACACATGGTATGATACCCCACCCAGTCACTTCATACTGACACCGGGAGTTTACTAGAGTTCATATCTCATGAAGGTCTTAAAACTGAAGAGCTTCTCTAACTTCCGCATTGTAGTAATAGAGATTAATGCCGATCCTCTATCTCAATGTAAGATAAGAGTACAAGCTATGTGTTTCAAAATAAACAACGACCTAGTACATTGAATATGACCCTTATGTTTCCTTTATCATTTCCTTTGTTTATTTCTCAAATATGCGTGTTGTTTTAAATAATGTTAAAATATCATGATAGACGCTAGTAATCAGTCAATCCTTGTCTTTTGAGGTGTATAACTTTGTCCTAGGAGGACTTCTTTGATTTCTATTTAAAACTTATGCAAGAAACACACAAGGCTACGATACATGTGATTCGGTTCATTTTTCTTTACACCGATTCATTTTAAAGGGAATATATCAGGATTTTTCAAAGAAAATAAATTGGCTAAAAACGCTTATTTCCTATTCACTGATCCCGCATATCTAAAGGATATCTATTTGAACATGCCAAAATGTTATATTGAAAAGGGGTTTCTTATCGTGTGCTACGCGCCTAGGTTACACTAAAATAGATTACCCGCTTAAAATTGCAACATATTTTGTGACGTATTAAATGAGTCACGCGATTACATTTTGATTTTAATATAATCCGTTATACAGGTTTACACGTAATACAATGTATTTCATCTAAGAAAGTGTCAGAATGACGATATAAAAGTAATTAAGTGCTGTCTATTTTTAGAATGGGAATTTCGTTTCAAGTTTTGCACTCCAATTTAAATATCGATTATGTCACGTTTTTGTGAATTCGGCATACACATTTTATCTATTTATGATAATGAGATGCTCTTTATCTATTTTTTAAACAATTTTTGTTAAGACATTTATAGCCCTTTTTTCCTGATATCATCCCTTTAAAGCAACTCAAAGAGTGTTTTTACATATACCAAAACCATGTTGGTAAAACATCTGACCCTGTGCCAGTAGGTTGTAGGTTCGTTCCCGTTGAGCAACGCACCTTAACTACACATGCTTCGTACTGGTTACACGTAATCAAACTATAACTGTTAGAAATTGATTCACATTGCTGCAACAAAAAGTGCGAGCAGTGCCCAAGGAACTTTGACTTAGCAATAAATATAATATTTGAATTAGTTAAATTTGGATTAATCGTATATAAAGATTAAGACATTTATTCACATATAGCTTGGGGAGTTAACTGAAAACCATTTTGGTGGTGTATGTGCTTTTTTGCCAACCTTGTGGTGTTTGATCTGACGTAAACAAGGAAACGTGTCGATAAATATAACAAGGCGTATCTACAATAACAGGAAGTGACAATGGACAAAGACAGGCATTGGCGAGTTGATAGCGAACGTTTTCTTGTTGTGTTCTAACTTTTATCTATACCATGGTTCTGTCTCATAGTCTTCACACCATACAATAACAATGTATAAGTCCAAAAGGAAACAACAAACACAAATAACACATTTTAAGGTGTTGTGGATAGAGAGTGTTCCTTTCACGCTAGATGTTGCGGGTTCGATATCCAGCTCGATCAGGTGCCTCTAAAAAAACAACAACACTCAGAACCGGTTCTGCCCAGGAAGCGGACTCAAGAGCCCATATTAGCTCTGAGTTTTTATTGAAATCGAGCTTTAAAAAATAGGTATAAACCAAGTTAAACATTGATACATCTTATAAAAGCTCATTTTAACATAAACCCGAAGTAAGTAACATCGCAACGGCAAACGTATAAAGGTATTGAACCAGGCACCAAAGGATCAAAAATAGTTCAATAGTAAATTGACAGTGGCTGTTCAAGATTGTGTTATTGTGGAAATACACTTCACATATACTATTGCAGTGTTGACTTGTGGCAAGAGTATATATTTTCCAAGAGAACTGTGCAAAATTGAGTGGACTTGTAGCTATAACACACAGATAGGACTATTTCTTAGACAGTGAGAATTTTGCATTATTTATCTGATTTGACCCCTGTATGTTAAAAAAGTGACACCTACTTTCACTTTGAGAAAAATAGTATAATTGGAAGCAGTTAATGCCAATGTTATTATGTTGTTTTCGTGTTCTGCTTGAATTGAATATGAATTCTGGAAATTCTTATGGAGTGATGACAACGGGTCAAGCTCGAGACCGAACCTGATACCTGTAGCCAGAGCGGACAATACTCTATCCACTGCTTTTCTGCCCCGTATTTTATTTTCCTATTTTTGATACGGTATACAACAGGTAACCGTTTTTTTCAATATATAATATTAAAATGATTACACTAAAACAAACTAAATGCTACATAACAAAATAATAACATGGGTACTATGGACCCTAAACTCCATTAAAATGCCCCGGGGGAAGGAGTGGGGCATTTTCTAAAAGAGAGGCCTATGTTAAATACTAAGTTGGCTAAACTGATTTTTTTTTAACATGAGACAACAAAGCATGCTACCCAATACTAAATATATTTTAAACGGATTCATTTGCATGTTAACGTTTTTAGTTTATACTAATTTATTTTAGCTTGATTGCGATGAAAGCTCAGAGCTTATATGAACCGCTCTCGAGTCCGCTTCCTGGGTAGAACCAGTACTGAGTGTTGTTTTATGAGAGGCATCGGGTCGACCGGGGGATCGAACCCGCAACCTCTAGCGTGAGCGGCCAACACTCTATCCATTAGACTACCGCCCCGCTTTGTTTACGTTTTTAAATGCCATTATTAATCGCAAAACCCGACAATGCCTTTTCTCTCTCCAAGATAACATCCAAAGCTTAAAATGATTGCATATACGTGTATGTAGGTATGGTAGACGAAATGCTATATAGGTTACTGAATAAGTGAACTATCTTATAAAGCAAGACACTTTTAATTCATCTCTAGACATCAACAGAAACAGCTCCTCGGTGGCAGTAGACTGAGTTGAGTGAATGTGTCCATTGAATGCTACTTCTCCGACTAGACATATACTTTTCTATCCTTTGCACCTATTCACGAACTCCATTCCGTTATCTGTGACGTGTGTACCGTGCTTGTTTTAAATAAAGCAAATTGTCTATACCGCTTGCAAATACACAGCAGATATCAACAGAAGTAGTAGACATGTTCGAGAGTTCAATCCTGCTATTGTTGGTGATTAACGGATGTTCGGCGTTTATGGTGGACTCATGCAAGACTTCTCCAAAACTTATGATGTCGTTTGATTTGGAAAAGGTAAGATGTTTTGTCAAATAGTTGTCCCTCATTTTATTTTTACATCAAGTTTTAAAAAAAGTTCTATCAGCTAACACAACATACGTTGAAGGTTTGACTGGGGTTAACCAGCATTAAGCATGCACAGAAGGAAATGCCTTACTTGATGGGATCGAACCCACAACCGACCGGTACAAGGTATGTTGATAAAACTATGTGGTTTTTGTAGGGGTGAGTTCAGAAAGAAACACTTAATTGAAAGTGAAAGAAACATACGTTTCAATATGTATAGTTTACTCAAATCATTGTTGTATATAAATCAAACATTTCCAAATACAATTTTGAACAGAAATCTACATTCAAAACCGATTGAATAGAATACGTAGATGAACAATTTTTTTTAATATCAACTGTTTTTAAAAGATAAATAGATGGAATTTGAAAATTAAAACAATAAAAACAAGTAGTTTTGTTTTGCAATGCTAGTTTAGATAAAACAAAATATAGTAAAATGAATATATTGATATTTCTTTAAGTCAAAATAAAGAATAGAATAATCTAGCGAGATGCTTATTCAAATCATCGTTTTGTTTTTCATAGGCATCTTTTTCTATCTGCCACAGAGGAGAGAGTAAATTAATTGGTTATAATCAGAATTAACAATACAGTCACCCCTAACTGGGCTTAACATTACAAAATCAAATATGAAGCCGAACGAGTATAGTGACTGCGGAAATAGTATTTTCACAAACCAGGACAATTCATTTCGTCCGTTTATACGTCATTTTCCTTGTCTTTACAAGGGTCCTCTGTAGCCGAGCGGTCTCAAGATCACTTACCTCTCACCGCTAAGGTCGTAGGTTCAAGTCCCGCTCGCTCAAAAAAATTGTGAGAAGTTTCCAGTTACTTGTGGAAAGACTGTGGTTCTACTCAGTCTGACTAAGTCCCAGGTCTTACTCCACCAGCAAAACTGGATACGCCATATATAACATAAAATGTGTTGAAAATGGCGTTAATCCCATTAAAAAAATGTCTTTACAAGTCACCCTAAAGTTTAAAGTGTTTACCCCAAAGCTCTGTTCACAACTTCAGACCTTTGGTAGGCGACATCACTGGATTATTTGTACCAAAGCCATGGCCTAAATTAACGCTTGATAATGGGACAAGTTCTTCCCATAACCTTTCCTGCATGTCCCACGGGATTGTTACCATTTTGCACATCTTTAATAGGCGAGGAAGATGTACCACGAGACAAGAGATATTCGTTGCATTGTCTTTACCACAATTACTTTTCTCACCATTCATCGATAAAGCCATGGGTCATTTCTTGATTACCCAGACGCTTCTTATAACTGACCTGACACGAGAACGACTCCGCCCACTGGTCACGTGACACTGTCCGTTTGATTAAATACAGTGTAGTGTTTACTTAAAAATCGTCAGCATGTCTAAGAAAAATTGCAACGCTGAAACCAGTGTATATCGCTGATTGGTTTTCGCATTGTTTGATTGACAGCTCGCGTCAGGTAAATTGTTACACATCTTTAATGTGATCATTTGTTCGTACAAAAGATAGCTGAATCCCTGTTGATTTATTTACATCGAATTAATTTTTTCACGTTTTTGGTCTTTCTTTCATAATTGAATGAAAACTTCGTCCATCTATCCCCTACCCTACATTTTAAGGCATGACTCCCAGACACATCTTTTAAATAATAGATATATGTGCCATTGGAACATAGTTAATGACGATTGTGTGCGTCCTTTCGCTCATTTTGCACCTATACATGTTTTTGATAATGACAGATCAAATTCTAATAAAAGGATATCATGGGAACACAGAACGAAAATACATAAAACTCGAAAAGGCACGAAAGACAGCTGGATTAATTCATTGACATCTTTTTTTTTTAACTTTAGTCACCAAATATATGGTGATCTATTTTTTGTTCACCTCATAATTGGTCTGTATGGGTCGGGATTGTCTATCCCTCAACAACACATACACTTAATTGACATGCATGATAGATGTATATTTTTACAAATGTGTAAGATAGAAAGCAAGAAGTGGGCATATTATAGGAGTTATATAATTGGCGAGTTATTTTTTTATGAATTTACAATTATACAAAAGATCTCCATCAAGATGATAAATCTTAATATTATTTTTTTATAATAAAGTTATTAATTAATCACAAAATATAGATGTTAAGAAGGAAAATATTGTCTATACCTTTAGATAAAATATAAATAATTTAAACAAAACAAACAATAGAGAGATTTGTTCAGTACCATGATAGTTCGGACCCAGCTCTCCCGATTGGGTCCATTAAATAGGAATGTTGGGAAAGCCCCATTTAAGCACACTGATTGGTAAGTTGCTTCAACTGAAAGTTTGAACGACGTCGTAGTTTAGTAAGCGTTCAATTGCTATGCATTGTGGGACAGGCATAGAATTCCCTCCTTTTTCATTGGGGTTAATAGACCCGAATCGGGGGATATCAGGAACTTGGATAGATTAATGCAAATGCTCATTGTTGAGAGTAAAGTCACTATTTTCCAAAACACTGCCAATGTATAAAAAAATATTACCCAAAACTCTATTTCTACTGGGACTTCTAACAGCTGACATGTAACAAGAGATATTGTAAAAGGAACTTTAGAAAGGCAAAATAGGTCTTTGAAGATGTGACTTTCGAGAGTGAACAAAAAATAACATCAAAGAGGTACAGCAGGAAACACAGTTGGCGGTTGTATGTTAAGCTTTAATGTATTTGATTTCTGATCTGGAATACAATTATGAGCTACTGTTGACCATGTTAAACAGATTTATAAAAACACACACAAAAATCCGTTGATGTCTTAAAAATCAAATACTGTTTTGAAGTAAGTTTTAGTGTTACGGTGGGGTAGAGAAGAGAGTCCCCAAATCGCGATCGGCTACCGTCTCTAACAGACTTTCCTAATTATGCATTAAATTTTATAACAGTGCGTGAAATATTACTCCGCTTTCCGTCATTTTTCGACGACGCGCTCTTTAAATGACGTATTCTAAATGACGTCACAAATACAGATGGCAAAGTTGTAAACAAACGAGATTAAAGAGAACCCCTCGTGTGAATCCCAGTTTTTTGCGGGGATTGGGGTATTTTTTTCACGTTGATACAAGTGTTTCATTTGTGATATGTATTTGTTTAAAACTGGTGATCGTTTGCCATAGTATGTCATATTTGATTAAACCGCTGATAGTGTATTTTATCTTTGGTTGAGCGTTTATATTTTTGACAGTGTCAGTGTTTCATAACTAGTCCAAAATATTGTTATCATTCACACTCCTAAAGATGATGTGTAATGCTTTCTATAGGCTGTTTACAAAACGTACAAAAACGATAGTTTTTTATCTTTATTTTTTGTCAATAAACAATTAGTAGCGGTAATTGGGTAATTAATGTTCACCCGAAACCATTGTAAACATATTTTATTTCTAATATCTTACAATATTGCATATTTACAAACAATTTTGTCAAAACGATTGTTACAGTAATGAAAAATAAGCTTATATGCACATTAACTGACATGTTGACCATATTGTTTTTTTTTTAATGCAGTGGGGTCTGTCACTTCAGTTTTTATCAAAAAGCAGCCCATGCTTGTTCCAAAATTCATCCGTTTATTCATATCTGAAAAAAAATGATCATGATTTCTTTGAACCACTATAAAAATATAACAAACAACGCAGTATCAACAACGCAGTATCAACAACGCACTGAATAACGCATTACTTTTTTGGCGTAAGAATAATATTACTGCGGATCAAAGGGCGTAATTACTGTGTAGTAAGACGTTTATAGAATTCCTCTCACAAATATAACAATATAATTACACACGACATGATGACAACTGCGGATTTCTAATTAAGTAAACAATCTTACTACATTAATTTTATAATAAAGATCAAACGTCAAGATATATGAGAATAGAAATGGAAGTTTGGGAAAACATGGCTATTATAGAATGTAATATAAAATGCATAATGTATTCGGAGGAATTGCCGGCGACTTTTGGATGGGAGGATTTATTAACGTCTATGCCAGTTAGGTTAATATCTTTCGTGCAAATAAAGGGTATTTCTAATAATTTGCTCCATACCCTTTCTAGATTAAGTCCATATTGATCCCATTTAGAAGTGGATGTTGGTAATACACTGGGCCTATAAAGTACATCATCAATAACACAACAATCTTTTCTTTGCTCTTGTAATGACAGAAACTATTTGTGGATAAACAGGGTTTTCTAATATAATTGCTAGGTGAGTAAATTTAAGATACGTATAGCGGTAATCTTACCTTTAAATACTGCAATGTTTTCTTTCAATGACCTAAAAGGTAGAAAGTTACAAAGAGTTTTTATTCATCAAATCATTTATCATTATTATACCTTTGTCATGTCATCTTTTGTAAAATGCACTTGATTTTCCTATCTTAAAGTTATTGTTGTTTGTACCATGGTAGTTGATTTAAAAAGTATTCTCAGAAAATGGTTTTAAAGTAGATCAAAGAAGTTTAAACTTTTATAAACATTTTTCTAGAAGGTTATGATTGTTGTTCGTGCCATAGATATTGATTTAAAAGTTGTTTCTATGACAATGATTTTATAGTTATATTTATAAACAAAAGGTATTGCATGTTCAGTTTCAGGGGACATGGTATGAAGTTTACCGTTACAAACCGGATTTCGAATCAGATGAGACCTGTGCAAGGATAAGAGTAGAAGTTGTCAATGATGGACAAATCAAGATAGTTCTCATGGGAAATTTGTAGGCAATATTTCAGAAATATTTTTAAACATTTCAGATTTTGTTGTCCTAAGATTGACAGTTTACGTGAAAATTTAAACTTAAATATTAATGAAGTATGTGATACTCATCAATCAATATTTATAAGTGAAATTGATATAAAACAAAAGTGCAATAATATCTCTCGGAAAACTCATAGAAATGCCTTTAAAACAAGGCAAACATAAACACCTCTTCCTTTGCTTTGATGGATAATGTTATTATTCATTTTTACTTTGTTGGTTTTTGTCTTTTATGTTAAATAATATCATGTTTCTGTTTATACTGGAGCATTTCTATACTTTTGTCTGGTGGGGATACTTATTGGCGTTTATACACTGGCCGGTCGTTCGGTCGGTGTAATGGCAAGTAAGAGCGGGATTACTGGCTGCGTTCAGCACCGTTTAAATGTGTACTGTAACGGTGATCAAACGAACGAAAAGTAAATGGAAATTGGACGACATCGGCACTCTCCCTTTATCTCTGATTAAGTCAAGCAAACTGGGCTGCGTTTAGTCCAGTTAAACGTTTAATAACGTAAGCTAACATTGTCATGAACACTGGCTCAACCTCATATTAGCACACAGTACGCGTTAACTTTAGGGAATCAGACATTAAAACGTGTTTACTGTTTAACGGTAGTCCAGGGGCCGTATTCACCAACCATTCTTAAGAATATTCTTATACTTGAACTCAAAGAACAAATTTTGAAAAAGCACACTGAGAGACCATTGATCGAGACCAAAATCTCCAAGCATGTAGTGACACCTAATATATAGTCAAATAAACCCTTACAATTACTCCATCAGTCATCGTAAACGAGATATACAAGGTTGAAATCAGGATTTTCAACATCAAATCTAAGAATATTCTTAAGAATTGTTGGTGAATACGACCCCAGGTCTCGTATGTGTTTACTCTGTTAGCAAACGTTTAAAGCGAACATGTCGTTCAGTTCTAATAGCAAACGTTTGCAAACAAATTTTACGTTTAAGCGATTTTGATGCTGTCCAGGTGTAAACAGTAAATGTCGCTTTCAACAATGTTTCAGTGATATCGCGACGGTGTCTACATACTAGAAAATCGAGGAATCTTGTAGTACCAATTTTCAAACCTATGGTATGATCCGGCCGGGGATCGAACCCACGACAACATAGTTTTTCTGTTGTTTTCACTGTGTGTTATTGTGTTCGTATTTTACTTATACTAATTATTCCTCATAGTTTATAACACATTATGCGTGATGTTCTCTTTCACTAGGTATGGCACACGAGTCAATAGCACAATTATGCGTGGTTACGTCCCTGACCCTATCAAAGAACCATCAAAATTGGCGCTTAAAAATTTGCGTAAGTTCATAGCAGTTCCTTTGTTATCTAATATATTATGTGTCATCTTTGCATCTATGGAATCCACATTATTAATATTAATGAATCATCGCCAATATTTCAAGAATATTTTCAGTTTGTTTAATGAAATCCACATGATAGGGTATACGAGAAGGAACACTGTTGCTATATTTAGAAAGGTAAAAATAAGGAGTTGATGGCATTTTCATTGATTTGGTGAAATACGATATGAACTTGGGTGCTACACGAGCGGTTGCAAGAATACGGCCGCTGCTGCTCGTACGTGACTTGAACCTACGGGATTTGAACCTATGACCTTAACGGTGAGAGGTTAGTGATCTTGAGATGGCGCCTTATACCACTCGGCCACGGAGAAGCCTATTATGCTAGGAGATATAATGGATGTTGCCTATTTATTACTCCACGTGATCTAATGAAATCGAGTTGTTTTTTTATTTCCTTTTCTTTTGTGCATTTCGCGTTTCCGAAGCAATCATTTATTCGATGTAATGGTTAGATATACCATCATGTTCATTATTTCAAACAACGACTATTGTGTCCGGCAATATAAACAGAGATGTGTTTATTGACGTGCCTCTACTGAGGCCTGCATATGTAATTAGATAGCTTTTCATATCCTGTACAAAATGAAACAAGTCAGTTGTGTACAGCGCAATTTGCAGGGTACCATCAAAATCGGATACATTCTGTATTCGACGCTTTGTTTGACAAAACTGTCTAGTTTTGTTTGTTTATTTAAATATCTATCGACATTCTATGTCATCAAGGGCTAACAGACGATTAGTTTACATAGCCACTCGTTCTTGAGATCATAGGAGGTTAATCGGTACTGGAAAGCACACTTCGCAAGTAATTGATTATTGTCACACTTCAGTCGGCTGGCTGTGAGAGACGCATGGCACTGTCGTATATCAATCATCACGGAGACTGTGACCGGGCGGTTGATTCGAACTCACAGATAGTCAGACGCGCTACCAACAGAGCTAACCGGATACGGCTAAATATGGAGAGAGAGAGAGAGAGAGAGAGACAGACAGACAGACAGAGAGAAAGAGACAGAGAGAGAGAGAGAGAGAGAGAGATAGAGAGAGTAGTCTTACAATTTCATTAACATTGTAACGTTATGTTAAATTTCTTGCAGATACTACAGTGTACAGTAACTATTGGGTTTTGGACACTGACTACGACAACTACGCGTTCATGTACGAATGTGTTGCTGATAATCCTTCAGTTTGGATATTCTCCAAGCACAGACACATGACCGAGGAGACAAATAATATACTGATCGAACATGGCATTAAGAATGCACTTTCCACCAATGAGTTTGTACGTGAAAAGCAAACAGACTGCCCCAACTAAATGAACTGCAACGAAAAATAATAATATTAATATTTTACTCCCCTCAAAATAAAACTTAACTCTATGTTGACTGGCGTGGTTGCAATTGTTTGGAAATAAAACATATATATCCATGTTTCTCAGGATCACAATTAAATGTCTTCAATCGTCTATAGTTAACATTATATTTTTATTTATCACTTTTCTTTCATGCGAGACCGCAGCGTGGCCTAGTGGTAGAGCGTCCGCCTCGCATGCGGACGGTCGTGGGTTAGATTCCCGACCAGGTCATATCAAAGATTTAAAAAATGGTACTATAAGCTTCCTCGCTTGACGCTCATCATTTAGAGGAGAGTTCTAGGTCTGGTCGGCCCGGTGTCAGTATAATGTGACTGGGTTGGGTATCATACCATGTATCTGCGGCATGATACTCCAGTCTCAAGTAGACACCGTCGCGATATGACTTAAAAGTTGTTGAAAGCGATACAACAACATCCTTTTATGCGGCAAATTCATTCACAAACATATATGTGTTATACAGGATGTAAAATGAAATCAGAGACATAAATAGAGAATAGCGACTGCAGGTGATTGTCTATATTTCGGGTGGCACACTTGGCGTGTTCCTAATCTTGGAAACATACTGCTCTTGAACCAATCGACATAATATGTGATTTTTGTATCAAAATAAAGTGACATGTTGTAACTTTGGGTGGTGAACCTTTCTTTTATAAATTTAAAGAAACGAAAATTATTTACGCTAACCGTTATTTTTGTGTGTTCTTTTTCCCAGTCTACTGGTCAAATCCCAGAAGAGCTTATGCGATGGCACGTTGTCTGTCGTCCGTTAGCAGCACTTTCTCTGAAACCTCTAGGCTAATTGAACCCAAACTTCTCATGGATGTTTCTATTGCACAGGGGACTATACAGAAGATTGCTTTCTATCTGAAATTTAAGATGACCGCCGTTACTAAAAATAGTCCAATATTTTTAATATTTATGCAGTTATAATAACCAACTATAGTTATATAGTTATATTTTTTCAAATGGTGTCTCTGGGGTTAACAATGACCCAGCCCCGCGGGTTCATTAAGGGGACACATGTCATTATAATAAACATTTTATTTCTTTTGTAAAAAGAAACTGATTTTGATTTTATTTTCATAAAAGCATTGTTTGGTCAATGAGGTTCAGATTTGTAAACATGATTGCTCCACTGTCTTAAATGGCCAGGAGGGTACCAAAGATGGACGGAAATTACGATTTTTTACAAATAAAAGGGGAACAATTCTACAACGCAAAAAGTCACAACCCAGGAAAAACGAACTTAGCCTGTGTTTTTGTCATTATAAGCATGGTATTAGAATTTCAAAATAATTGATTCATGCATTCTTGTGCTATTGCACAGAAACCAAAGTGTGATGGACGGACATACCGAAATAAGTCTCTCCCGCTTTTCACAAAACAGAGGGAAAAAAAGATTTGGTTCAATAAGTGTATACCTGTATCAAAATCAAACTTTGTCAGTACACAAGCATTATAATGTTAATGATTGACAGTTTAAAGCCACCATACAATGTTAGTTTTGGTTTTGGCCTTCATTTTAACACATTATAATCATATTATATAAAGCAGCATCTAAGTAAATTCAAAGAAAAATAAAACAATAAAAAATTCTCCCATTCGACGAGTTCAATTACATGTGTATAGCAAATGTGTAAGTGTAGTGAAAAAAATCCATGTAAATACAGGTGTGAAGATTATATACATCCTAAATATTGCCAGAGGAACATCAACAGACGACTAAACTCCACATTGACTTTAACGCAACAAAAGACTAGAAATTATTCTGAACGGAACAGCTAACCTGCAGTCTACACAATTGTCTGATAATGGCATATACAACTTTTATTCTTTTATTAGCACTTCTCTAACGGACTAGGTTCACGAATGGTCAAAAATGGCCCTGCTTTTTCAAAAGAATAAAATCATTATTTTCTTTTCAACTTTTGTAATATTGATTGTAATTAGCATTTAGCTTTTATACTGTATATGTTTTGTAATAAAATAAAACGTCATTCTGTGAATAAAGCATCACTAAAGAGGGTATGGTCGAATGAATTTTGCATTTTTCATCATATATGACGAATATATTGGAAATACAATAGTTGCGGGTTAGCTGTTACGTTCAGTATATCACAAAAATATAACAGTGGCGGGTTAGCTGTTCCGTTCAGTACATAACACAAATAAAACATTGGCGAGTTAGCTGTTCCGTTCAGTACATAACACAAATACAAAGGTGGCAGTTTAGCTGTTACGTTCAGTATATCACAAAAATATAACAGTGGCGGGTTAGCTGTTCCTTTCAGTATATAACACAAATATAACAGTGGCGAGTTAGCTATTACGTTCAGTATATCACAAAAATATAACGCTGGCGGGTTAGCTGTTCCGTTCAGTGCATAACACAAATACAACAGTGGCGGGTTAGTTGCTCGTTCAGTACATAACACAAATACAACAGTGGCGAGTTAGCTGTTACGTTCAGTACATAACATAAATACAACAGTGGTGGGTTAGCTGCTCCGTTCAGTATATAACACAAATACAACAATGGCGGGTTAGCTGTTACGTTCAGTACATAACACAAATACAACAATGGCGGGTTAGCTGTTACGTTCAGTACATAACACAAATACAACAGTGGCGGGTTAGCTGCTCCGTTCAGTACATAACACAAATACAACAGTGGCGGGTTAGCTGCTCCGTTCAGTATATAACACAAATACAACAGTGACGGGTTAGCTGTTACGTTCAGTATATAACACAAATACAACAGTGGCGGGTTAGCTGCTCCGTTCAGTATATAACACAAATAATAGAGTGGCGGGTTAGCTGTTCCGTTCAGTACGTAACACAAACACAACAGTGGCGGGTTAGCTGTTACGTTCAGTACATAACACAAATACAACAGTGGCGGGTTAGCTGTTCCATTTAGTATATAACACAGACACAACAGTGGCGGGTTAGCAGTTCCGTTCAGAACATAACACAAATACAACAGTGGCGGGTGAACTGTTCCGTTCAGTATATATAACACAAAAACAACAGAGGCGGGTGAACTGTTCCGTTCCGTATATAACACAAATACAACAGTGACGTGTAAGCTGTTCCGTTCAGTATACAACACAAATACAACAGTGACGTGTAATCTGTTCCATTCAGTATATAACACAAATACAACAGTGACGTGTTAGCTGTTCCGTTCAGTATATAACAAATACAACAGTGGCGAGTTAGCTGTTACGTTCAGTACATAACACAAATACAACAGTGGCAGGTTAGCTGTTCCATTCAGTATATAACTCAAATACAACAGTGGCGGGTTAGTTGTTCCATTCAATATATATCGCAAATAAAACAGTAGCGAGTAAGCTGTTCCATTCAGTATATAACATAAATACAACAGTGACGGGTTAGCTGTTATGTTCAGTATATTACACAAATACAACAGTGGCGGGTTAGCTGTTCCGTTCAGTACATAACACAAATACAATAGTGGCGGGTTAGCTGTTCCATTCAGTATATAACACAAATACAACAGTGGCGGTTAAAATGTTCTGTTCAGTATATATTGCAAATACAACAGTGGCGGGTTAGTTGTTCCGTTCAGTATATAAAACAAATACAACAGTGGCGGGTAAGCTGTTCCGTTTAGTACATTACACAAATACAATAGTGGCGGGTTAGCTGTTCCATTCAGTATATAACACAAATACAACAGTGGACGGTTAGCTGTTCCGTTCAGTATATCACACAAATACAATAGTGGCGGGTTAGCTGTTCCATTCAGTATATAACACAAATACAACAGTGGTGGGTTAGCTGTTCCGTTCAGTACATAACACAAATACAACAGTGGCGTGTTAGCTGCTCCGTTCAGTACATAACACAAATACAACAGTGGCGTGTTAGCTGTTCCCTTCCGTACAAAACACAAATCCAACAGTGGCAGATTAGCTGTTCCATTCAGTACATAACACAATACAACAGTGGCGGGTTAGCTGTTCCGTTAAGTATATAACACAAATACAACTGTGGTGGGTTAGCTGTTCCGTTTGGTATATAACACAAACATTACCGTGGCAGGTTAGCTGTTCCGCTCAGTATATAACACAAATACAACAGTGGCGGGTAAGCTGTTCCGTTTAGTACATTACACAAATACAATAGTGGCGGGTTAGCTGTTCCATTCAGTATATAACACAAATACAACAGTGGACGGTTAGCTGTTCCGTTCAGTATATCACACAAATACAATAGTGGCGGGTTAGCTGTTCCATTCAGTATATAACACAAATACAACAGTGGCGGGTTAGCTGTTCCGTTCAGTACATAACACAAATACAACAGTTGCGTGTTAGCTGCTCCGTTCAGTACATAACACAAATACAACAGTGGCGTGTTAGCTGTTGCCTTCCGTACAAAACACAAATCCAACAGTGGCAGATTAGCTGTTCCATTCAGTACATAACACAATACAACAGTGGCGGGTTAGCTGTTCCGTTAAGTATATAACACAAATACAACAGTGGTGGGTTAGCTGTTCCGTTTGGTATATAACACAAACATTACAGTGGCAGGTTAGCTGTTCCGCTCAGTATATAACACAAATACAACAGTGGCGGGTGAACTGTTCCTTTATGTACGTAACACAAATACAACAATGGCGGGTTAGCTGTTCCGTTCAGTATATAAAACAAATACAACAGTGGCGGGAGAAATGTTCCATTCAGTATATATCGCAAATACAACAGTGGTGGGTTAGTTGTTCCATTCAATATATATCGAAAATACAACAGTGGCGAGCAAGCTGTTCCATTCAGTATATAACATAAATACAACAGTGGCGGGTTAGCTGTTCCGTCCAGTGTATAACACAAATACAACAGTGGCGGTTTACCTGTTCCGTTAAGTATATAACACAAATACAACAGTGGCGGGTTAGCTGTTCCGTTCGGTATATAACACAAACACAACAGTTGCAGGTTAGCTGTTCCGCTCAGTATATAACACAAATACAACAGTGGCGGGTGAACTGTTCCTTTATGTACATAACACAAATACAACAATAGCGGGTTAGCTGTTCCGTTCAGTATAAAAAACAAATACAACAGTGGCGGTTGAAATGTTCCATTCAGTATATATCGCAAATACAACAGTGGCGGGTTAGTTGTTCCATGCAATATATATCGCAAATACAACAGTGGCGAGTAAGCTGTTCCTTTCAGTATATAACATAAATACAACAGTGGCGGGTTAGCTGTTCCATTCAGTATATAACACAAATACAACAGTGGCGGGTTAGCTGTTCCGTTCAGTACATAACACAAATACAACAGTTGCGTGTTAGATGCTCCGTTCAGTACATAACACAAATACAACAGTGGCGTGTTAGCTGTTCCGTTCCGTACAAAACACAAATACAACAGTGGCAGGTTAGCTGTTCCATTCAGTACATAACACAATACAACTGTGGCGGGTTAGCTGTTCCGTTCAGTGTATAACACAAAAACAACAGTGGCGGTTTACCTGTTCCGTTAAGTATATAACACAAATACAACAGTGGCGGGTTAGCTGTTTCGTTCGGTATATAACACAAACATTACAGTGGCAGGTTAGCTGTTCCGCTCAGTATATAACACAAATACAACAGTGGCGGGTTAGCTGTTCCGTTCAGTATATAAAACAAATACAACAGTGGCGGAAGAAATGTTCCATTCAGTATATATCGCAAATACAACAGTGGCGGGTTAGTTGTTCCATTCAATATATATCGCAAATACAACAGTGGCGAGTAAGCTGTTCCTTTCAATATATAACATAAATACAACAGTGGCGGGTTAGTTGTTACGTTCAGTGCATAACACAAATACAACTGTGGTGGGTTAGCTGTTCCGTTCAGTACATAACACAAATACAATAGTGGCGGGTTAGCTGTTCCATTCAGTATATAACACAAATACAACAGTGGCGGGTGAAATGTTCCGTTCAGTATATATTGCAAATACAACAGTGGCGGGTTAGTTGTTCCGTTCAGTATAAAAACAAATACAACAGTGGCGGGTTAGCTGTTCGGTTTAGTACATTACACAAATACAATAGTGGCGGGTTAGCTGTTCCATTCAGTATATAACACAAATACAACAATGGCGGGTTAGCTGTTACGTTCAGTACATAACACAAATACAACATTTGCGTGTTAGCTGCTCCGTTTAGTACATAACACAAATACAACAGTGGCGTGTTAGCTGTTTCGTTCCGTACAAAACACAAATACAACAGTGGCAGGTTAGCTGTTCCGTTCAGTACATAACGCAATACAACAGTGGCGGGTTAGCTGTTCCGTTCAGTATATAACACAAATACAACAGTGGTGGGTTAGCTGTTCCTTTCAGTATATAACAAAAAAACAACAGAGACGTGCTTGCTTTTCCGTTCAGTATTTAACACAAATACAACAGTGGCGTTTTAGCTCTTCCGTTCAGTACATAACAGAAATACCCAAGTACAACAGTGACGAGTTAGCTCTTCCATTCAGTATATACCACAAATACAACAGTGGTGGGTTAGTAGTTCCGTTCAGTACATAACACAAATACAGGGATCAAAGTTGACAAACAATAAAATGTAATGTAAGTTTTACTTATTTCATTTGGGTCTTTCTATAAATGACAAGCATACACACTCGTTTTATTTACAATAGCTTACACCCAGACCAATAGGTCTTAACAGTAGAGTCGGTATTGACAGGTAGGTCTTGTGTTCCAGTCAACTAGTCTGCTCCAATAACATATATAAATAGAAACATACATATCAAACAGTAGTTGCCTAATATAGTATCGCATGTTATCGATATCATGTTTGAATATGAATGTATAACAAATAGCACGTTTCTACATACATCTTACACGGCATTCTGTCAGATTATTGATGCGGGTGACCTCAGCCATATCAAACTGCACACCATGCATTCTGCCAGATTATTGATGCGGGTGACCTCAGCCATATCAAACTGCCCACCATGCATACTGTCAAGACGGATGGATCACTTTGTTGACAAAGTACGTGTCGCGGTTGAGTCTGTATGTAAATAATGTAAAATTTACAAACATGGAAGTACCGACGATTATGTTAATATTTACGTGTTTGTGATATTTAGTTTTTTGAATGATATCAGTAAACTCTTAAAATGTTTAATGTTTGTAATTAAGATTATATAGACACAAATAGGATAAGGTTTTCAGTTCTGTAAGAAAAGATAAACTTTGTACATAAATAATTTAAAATGTGTTCTTTCAATTAAGATAAGGTTACACGCTAAACAAAGTATTTTGTGTCCACTTCAAAAAAGGCACCGTAAATAACAATAAAGTTATCAAATATCTATGTGTATTTAAGATCATATTTATAAATAACATAACAACAATATTCCATTGTAGAGTTTCAAGGTAAAGTTTGATATATGTTGGTAGTAAGACATTTATCATGATTGACAAATAGAATTACATAATATTGCTGTTATAGGGAGATAATTTAAAATATTGCTAGGCGGATATGGGGGTTGTTTCCCTGTAAAGTATTTCTCAAATGTTGTTTAACAACATTACAGGTTATATATAGCAACCAGTTTTATTGGTGGAGGAAACCTCAGATTGAATATGTCACCTTCCCGTTGGTAGGGGTACGGGGTGGCCACCTGATGAATAGTTTAATTTCTTGAACATCAAATGCTGCGTTCTGGTGATTTTTAAAGATAAAATACGGTTGTAATTTAATCAAATGGTGTGTGCCTTTAACTGTTTAAGACGCCAATCCATGGAACCCTTCTTTAGCTGTAAGTGAATAAACAACTTGCACATTACTCTCGTTGACATATCATTTTACAGATATAACTTTAAATGTGTGTTATATCAAAACTTACATTTCATCAATGGTCTGTCTGTTACTTATGCACAAATGTTCACATGCGCACTTGTTATGCAAGGGTCAATTAGCAAGTAGCTGTAACTTTTATTTTTGTTTATAATCAAACTTTTAGATGGAAATGTATAAAATTACTGTACAACCAAACCTGCACCATACCCAAAACACACACAAACCTGAATGTAATGATGGTCAATTACTGCCCCAAACAAATCAATAAACTACGCACTACCATGTAAAACACGGTTCAGATAGTGACGTGGAAGATGAACCCATAACACTAATATATTGGTTTTATTTTTCCAACACTAATACAGTTTCACACTTCATAAATTTACCATTTCATAAATATATTTTTGACAGTATGTCTTACTACTTAAGTCCAACTATGAGATGACCAATGAAGACTGATATCTAAGTTAAGTATTTTTATAACAACCGACTACGGTATGTTTGGTCGAGTGTTCGAGTCAAAACCGACAACACACACTATACCGCTACTGTTGCAAATAAGAAGAAATAAATGGTAGTTAAAGGTATTGCGTACCAGGTTTACAAGTACATTGTACAAATACAATAATGTGCATATTTAGCAATAGCGTGTCTCAACTCAATTCGTAAAGAGAAAATCACTGATGAGTATAAAACATTAACTTTGGATATTCACCTCGACAAAGGTCAAGACATGATTTCAAATGAATGGGAGCTTTTTTCATACAACAATACATTAATATTTCGGTTTGGTGCGTGTTGACAGTTGGTAGATAAATATAGTAAAGATATAACAACAGACAAGGAAGTACCCGTCAGTAAACACAATTGTGTATGTTAAATTGTACAACTACCTTGTATTATTGTGTAAAATATAAATCTATATTATGTTATGTGTACATTTATTCTTTTTTTCTTAACAAAAATGACAAGTTTTTGTGCATTTGGGTGTGTGGTCATACTACATACAGTGTTACCGTGTACTGTCTTGTGTCGAAGTAAGTGGATTTATTTGTCACATTATTGTATTTGTATATGTATGCCGAATCGTTTGAAAATATTGAGGTATTTCTAGTTACAAGAAAACAACGTTCCACTGTATCTATACATACACTGAAGAGATATGAAAACGCAACGCAGGATTTAGAGGGGATTTACTTGGAAATGAAAGCATATCAAGTAAAAAATTAACAATATCAATAATTATTAAGGAATATTCATTCGTGTTTAATACGTTGCGTTTTCATATGCTTACGGCATTTCGATTCCATATCTCTTGAGTGCAGTAAGTATGATAATATTAAACTATTTGTTACATTTTTTATCTATACGACCGCGAATATGCGAACGATGGTGTCTGTAAACCATTTCAGAGTGTTGCACCTTACCACAATATAGGCTCGAAACTAAGGTTCTGCACATATATGGCGTACTTTAGTTTCACATTGATGTATAATTGTCAGAAACAGAGTTAAGTGAATCATTATCAAATTTATCGTGTGTCCCTTTAAAACATATTTAACATATTTTGTTATTAGTTTCTGCTTGTCTCGTGTTTTTTATTGCGAAATTATATCTAACAAAGTATTCACGTAAAAGAAGTATTGATTGATGGTTCGTGGACTAAAAGATACTCCCCTCCAACCTCCACACAAAACAAAGTTATTTAAAACATCAACTCATAATGTTGTAAAATCACAACCAATACAAGTTAATCAATTAATTCACAGATGCTATGTGGAGAATTGTACATAAATAAGGGCTGGTTAATCTACAAATGCATATAGACCTCGAAACCAAAACCAAATTCAGTTCTCCTTAACCGTATTCCGTATCGAGTTGAACTGTCTTAAAAGAAAGTATGTATTTATTAAATAGGAAATCCTTTGGAACTCTCAAAATGCCTAATCAACCGAGGTTTGTTAAGAGTTCTCGAAATATATCAGTATTTAACCTTTGCACACAAAACAAGTTATTGTATCAACGGAACATTATAATAAGCGTTATTTATTAACTATATGGTCTTATAAAAACCTTAAATGGCGCAAAATGAGCCATTATGAACAGGAACTGTCTCAATACAAATATTTCTGTTTGTAAATTAATAAAATAGTAATTTTTAAATGAGTTCGTATTGGTCCAGTTATTAATAAACATATTGGTCAATGGACGTGTCTCTGGGCATTATGTGCAGCAACAACTTCTGTCTTGGAACAGTATGACAGTCCTTGGGCCGATAACTTTTAATAACCGATAAATATTGCGACATATAGGATTCAGCCCTATAGCTAGTAATATAACGTTGGACCGAAACATGTAAACGTCGATATCTTGTCGGATCTATGATGATAATAATTTTATTTATCATCACCACCGGTTTTCCATCAAGAAGAGTATTAGTTATTATAGTTTTTTTGGAGAGTAATACAGAGATACAGAAGACCCCTTTGTAGCGTTCCTGGTGGGGTTTTTTACATGCCCGGTGTAAAGTGGTTGATCGAATCTGCGACCCCTGGGTTTGCAGTCAAAGGCCTTAACCTCTAGACAACTAATCTGCTACATTTGTCGGATCTATAATGAAATATTTTTAATAAGGACAATGTAAATCTACATACGGAGCATTCAAAGCCATTTCGGGTATTCTCGCTTGTCGAGTAAATCACAAAAATGTTCCTAGAAATTGTATTTGAGTCGACAATAACTACAATCTATTAAATATAATTGTAAAAAAAAAAAAAGAATTTCAAAATGAGTTCTTATTTTAGCATAAAGGGGGTAATTTACCCGCATTGCTTCATGTAAATAATGTATTAACTAAGGTGCATATTCGGATACATTCTTTGGTACAATTTATATTTCGTGCCAAACGATATATACACCGCATGCAAATTGAAATTATCCAACAGAACACTATTATACTTAAATCACCAGTTACTCTTTATCCCAAGAATACCAAAATGAAACCATAATTTGACCGTGATCCTATGTGTGAAATTCATTTGTAATTTATATTATAAATAAAGTGTTGTTAAGATAATTTTGTTCTCTTTATTTCTGTGTACTTCCCAAAGAAGACGATATCTATAAAATTGTGTGATTTGCTGTCGCGATTGTCACTATCGACAATTTACTTTTTTCGACTTAATGAAAATCAAATTTTGCTACTCTTTTGGCATTGCAAAATACCCTCCTATTATTTTAAAAAAAAACCTATTTTCTTCATTTTGGTTAGATTTAAAGACCCTTTTATCATTTAGAAATTGTTATTTGGCATTTCGACAAGTGTCATTATTAGTTTCAAAAATATTGATTGATTGCTTAATATATTTCCATGGTTACTATTACAAATTCAGTAATGTTGCATATTTCATCTCGTTAATTTTCAATCATAAAAAGAACGCATTTAATATATCATGTTTATATTTAAAATAACGGCAATTTCGTTATTATAATTATTTTGATAGCTTGTTGATACATTAATCTAATTCAAATCGCTATCATGCGCTATAAATTGGTTTACACACATTGAATAATTACTGAATAGCTTGTCATATTATGACGCAGTGTCACCTTTGGCTTAAAATTATCTTCTTTGTTCGATTGGTAGAGTTTCTAATCCATTATGCAGTGGGTGTTAATTTGATCATGTGACTAAATTTTGGTCATATGGCTTCATCTTTCTACACTCCAATTAGTTACGTTCATCGCGTGGTTTTCTAATACCACGTGCACCGATTGTGCGGATTAAGAAAAGATAATTTATTTTAGGCCTTTAGGGACAAGATGCAAAAGATGGAATTAATTAAGAACTTTTCAATCTGACATACGAAGAAATTAAAAATGGATGGAACTTAAACAATCTATTGCATTATTTACCAATGCAAGGTTTTTCTACCATATAAATATGATAAGTGTATAGTATTACGACGTTTCTTTCAACATTAACAAAACAACATCGGATTCCTGAATACTGTATGAAAAAATGTGTTACTGAACTTAGATTCCTGTATGTGATAAAACGTGATTACTGAACTCAGATTCCTGTATGTGATAAAATGTGATTAAATTTATTTATGCAATTGTATGCTATTATCTGTTTCCTTGCTTTAACGTTCATTCGTGCCTGGATTAAATAAATACACGACTATAATTATTCTACAAAAAGACGATGTGCTATTAACCCTCCGGTTACACTATCATTTTTTCCAGGCTGTACATCTACGTTAAATATACCCTCTAAAATTGGTTCAAATGCTTCTTTTGTGATCAATACAACAGATATTCCACATTTGACTAGTTCAGTCATTGAATTTAACCATGGGACCTCCAGATTATTCTTAATGCATGTCTACAGGGAACAAACTCACCATTATATAGATTACAATAAAACCAAATATAACGTCAGTGTGGACTATGAAGAAGACAAATATCGAAATGTTACAGTTATCCTCTTGGACGTCAATGACCTGGACAACGGGACATACACACTAGAACTGAACCGCGGACTTTCTGCATACTGCTGGGTTCTCTACGTTTTAAGTAAGTCTATTTATCTATCTTTCTTAACACGACGATCATTATGTTTACTATTTAAAAACTATGTAAATAAGAATTAAGTAAATAAAACTAAATCAATAATGCTAAATAAAAAAGATATCGATATCGCAAATAACATCTAGTCTGTTCAGATTTGCTTCTCGAATGCAGCCCTATTATTTATTGTATATGTTACACACCAAGGAACCCATATACTTCAAATGGATTGATTTCTTAAATATTTAGCTTATTAATTATGTAATTAGAAATTTATTAATTAGATCTAATATAATCATCTACCATTATAAATGATCAGAAAAATAAATAACTTTATAAATTTTATTCTCGCGTTCCGAAAGTTGCGGATTCGAGCCCTCCAGAGCAAAAATTTTATAGGTTCTCAGTGATATGCCAAAGTGTGACAGTGAAAGGTCCCGGATTTGAGTTCCAGAATGGCTGTTTTCAATTAACATTTGGTGTTAAGCCGTATAATTATAAAATACAAGTCAAGATCACGTCTTACTTAATGTTTTGTATTATTACTAACATTAGCATGAACATCCGTGTCTTATGGATATATTTCTAGTTGATTGTATTGGAGTATTGGTTTCTACACAGGAAGTGACATGACATGACGTCATTGTGTAAACTTATACATTTTGACCTGAACTTCATCCAGTTCAGCACGAATAAAAAAGTCGTCCTGTGTTTTTTAAGCCTCACCTGATAAAGTTGATAATATCAGACACTACCATGGTATTCTCTATATATTAGCTCCAGAAACCTGTAAAACTTAAATAAAAATACCGTGGTTAATCCAAATACCGAGGTAGGTAAAAAAATGAAAATATTTCTTCTGTTTGTAGAACCTCCAACAATTCCAGAAATAACATAAGACCCCGCCCGACAAGGTTCAGATATGGCCGAGGAAGGTGACTCTATATCAACTACTGGTTCACAATCACTTTCCAACACTATTCCATCACCTGGATTGAATGTAAGCGTGTCCTGGTTGATGGACGGGAAACACGTGACATCATGGGGTTTGAATCAAGTAACATATGACAGTCTGTTAATTCTAAACGTAGATCGTTACCTTAACAATAAGACTATTATATGCAGGGCTACAGAAGAAGGCGGACTAACATCAGAGGGGAACTTCACATTGAAAATAGCATGTGAGTTTTGTTTTTGTTTTGATATCAAAATAATTTGCTTATAGATTTTGGAGATGCTGAAATAATAGACACGTACATTGATGCTGTAACCCTGTAATTTCAAACCTCAAACGGCGAATGATGTTTTAGCAGCACTAGATGTATTTCAAATGATAAATATGCTTTGAATGAAAGATAGATAGATAGATAGATAGATAGATAGATAGATAGATAGATAGATAGATAGATAGATAAAAGTAGATATTTTATATGCAGTATAGACAGTTTAGTGGTGATTTGCCACATTCGTTCAATTGATGAGTTCAGAGTCATAGTTGAACCCACTCCTGGAATAAAACCTTTTATAGACATTCTTGAAATATTGGAAACTACGGATGCTTTAGCTTTCATATTTTAAATGTAGCGTTTATGATTAAATATGGTTGTGATTTCAAATTCATGACCATTGAGTTATATTTGACCAGGCACTGCCGTTCTAATTATTATATTCTATAATGCTTTTGTAAGAGAGCATCCTTGAAACATCTTTCAAAAACCACACAAATGCTATGATGTAGATATTTAACCTACGCACATGGTCCTTGCCAAGTCTGATTACATCGTGACCCTGTGATTATATATGATCCCGACCCAGGGTATTCAGCTTTCAATATGCTACAATTAATCGTTAGGTACCGAGAAGTTTGCCCATTAATCTGGGTCAAAAGTCATAGTATGCTATTAATTGATACTTTGTACCGAACCCATAAAATTGAAGAAAAAGGTTTTGAATTTCAAATTTAAAAAATGTTCCACATACTACAATGACTTCAAGATATGTATATTCCTAATGAAAGTGAAACGTTCAGATCAAAGGTCAGTGTCTTAGTAATGTGTTGTGATGTTTTGGTACATGTTTCCATGCTTGAAATCTAATATCTGACAAAGCTAAAGCAGGAGGCATCAATACTCCCGAGAGCATCATTCTGTTCTGTAAAACTATTTCTGTGTGTCGTGAAAGCATAGCAAACCATAATTACGTATAATTTAAAAAAAAATGAATATTGGTTATATTTTGATAATGGAACTAATCCACAACGTCTCGGTGTTGTATTGTTAGATGGTCCAGACCTGTATTTGACCCTCAAGCCAGACAAGTCGGTGTATTTACTCACAGTTGGCGATGTCATCCCTGTCGTCTCTTGTTATGCTGTTTGTTTCCCAACATGCAACACGTATTGGATTTCTGATAAACTTCTCAAAAACACAACCGGTCCTGAGTTACAGCTTGGCCATGCAACCGTTGCTATGTCAGGTGACTACTCGTGTGTAGCAACCAGAGATGGAACATATAAAACCGCAAAACGTATCATAACGTTGGAAGTGAAAGGCAAGCAACCTTGTTTTTATTAAATATACATCACTATGTTTTTTTTCGATTTCTAATTGTTTTTAATTGTTCGAATACGATTTTGTTTTGTTGCTTTGTTTTTCAAAGTGATCTCGACTCATTTTTGTATATGCTGTCTGTCTGTGATGATTGGCCATCAATTTTGTTAGACGGTCATGAATTTCCCACCTTTAAATATGTAGGGAAGTAGTCAGTAATAAATGGAGGAAAAACTAATGTATCAGTTGAATGGTCATTTAAGTGGTAGATAAAAACTCTTCACTTCTCTAAATCGTTTAACCAGGCTTTGAAATATCACTAAACATTGTTTTGATGGGCGAATGTCTATCAGAAGCTATTGTAAAATAACTAAATGTTTGTTGTTATTCATCACCAACTTTGCATTGATTTCCCTAATCAAACAAACAATTGTTCCTTTAAAAATTGTCTTAATGGACATATTTTCAAAAGTGAAATATTTTATTTAACCTTTAAAAGGATTGATCTCCTGGTAAGTAATTTAAATATATTCCACTGAAGTTGTATTTATAAAAGTCAAATTACTTTTGATTGAAACACGCATCTCGAACATTATTTCATAAGCAACCTCGATGCCGGTATAGCGTGACTGGGTGCAGTAACAGTATAAGTGTCTTAGGCATAAATCTTCGGTGTGACACCGCTAAACTACTATCTGGAGTTTTCATTATCGGTATATTCAAATATCACTTATGTGCATAACTGATTGTTCTACAGATGAGGTCGATAACACGGCCACAATAGTCCTCGGGTCCCTCCTCGGTATAACAATTGTCCTTCTGGCTGTACTGGCTTTGTTTGTATACTATTGTAACTGGTTGTTCTCCAGATGAGGTCGATAACTCGGCCACAATAGTCCTCGGGTTGTTCCTCGGTATAACAACCGTCCTTCTGGCTGTACTGGCTGTGTTTGTACATTATTGTAACTGATTGTTCTCCAGATGAGGTCGATAACGTGACCACAATATTCCTCGGGTCGCTCCTCAGTATAATAATTGTCCATCTGGCTGAACTGGATGTGTTTGTACATTATTGTAACTGATTGTTCTCCGAATGAGGTCGATAACACTGCCACAGTAGTCCTCGGCTCGTTT
This sequence comes from Panopea generosa, assembly GCA_029582155.1. Taxonomy (NCBI): domain Eukaryota; kingdom Metazoa; phylum Mollusca; class Bivalvia; order Adapedonta; family Hiatellidae; genus Panopea; species Panopea generosa. Next base: position 4,213,659 of record CM055905.1, on the reverse strand, counting down.
CTCAGTATAATAATTGTCCATCTGGCTGTACTGGCTGTGTTTGTACATTATTGTAACTGATTGTTCTTTAGATGAGGTCGATAACATGGCCTCAATAGTCCTCGGGTCGTTCCTCGGCATAATAATTGTCCTTATGACTGTAATGTCTGTGTTTGTACATTAGTGTAACTGATTGTTCTCCGAATGAGGTCGATAACACTGCCGCAGTAGTCCTCGGCTCGTTCCTCGGTATAATAATTGTCCTTCTGACTGTACTGGCTGTGTTTGTACATAACTGTCACTGACTGTTCTCTAGATAAGGTCGATAACACGGCAACAATAGTCCTCGGGTCGTTTCTCGGTATAACAATTGTCTTTCTGGCTGTACTGTTTGTGTTTGTACATTATTGTAACTGATTGTTCTCCAGATGAGGTCGATAACACGGCCACGATAGTACTCGGGTCCCTTCTTGGTATAACAATCGTCCTTCTTGCTGTATTGTCTGTGTTTGTGATACGGAACATATTTGAACGGAAAGGTAAATATTATATTTGAAATAAAACACAATATTAAGGTTATTAAATACCGTAACAATATAAGCTTTAGATGTGATTTAATATACATATATGAACGTTTTATAAAAATATATATGTATAACATCTTCTTCGTTTATATTAGCCATATGACCAGTAAAATATTGTACTGTGTATATGTCTTTAGCTGTAGGGCCTAGGATTACCAGTTTTGTTGTTTATTTGTATATCTAGGAAAACTAGGTCAATGTGACATGTATTCAGACTTCTGACCTACAAACCAGTATAACCTTGACCGGAACATATATCCTTTATTCCAAAGCCTAGGATTACCAAATCTGATATTTGAGTACTTCTGGTAGATGTGTCACCAACTAAATGTAGGTCACTGTAGCATCTTTATCTCTGAGATGCATCCACGGAGCATATATCCTTTACGGCAGGCCTACGATTACTAAATTTGGTATATTGGTATTTCTGGGAAAGGCGATGTGTTTCATATCAAAACTAGGTAACAGTTACCTATTTGCTGACCTATGACCGATATACCTGTTAACCCTTATGAGAAGAATATATAATTTACACTAAGGCACTGTGATTCATTTATTGTCCTATGACCTACATACCAAACCATTGTCCGAAACATGTTTCCTGTTCTGGTGGGTCTTGTATTGGTTTCATTGTAAACTATGTCCAATTGTATGTATAACTTACCCATGCCTTGCTCAGCTCAAGGATGCAACACAGTCAGTTCGGATATTATTTTAACACTCATGTATGTATTTCCTAAAAACCGGTAGTAACGGTTTCGCACGAAATAGAAACCGCTTCCCCTTGAAATACAAATTACCTTAATTGTTTCAACCAGTGGGGGTCTAAGGATTGTGCTGGTCCTGCAATCCTTTGCCTTGTTGAGTTATAGATGGTTACACTTCAAAAGAAAGTTGCATTCAATATTGTTTACAAAGAATATAAGATTGATCAAATGAGGTTTAATATTGACACATTTTGTACACTCTTTTCTAAGGAAATGGAAGATACTCAGCGTCTAAAGGTAGTAAACAAACACGGCAAAGGACAAGGTAAGATGAAAATGTTGATAACGAATAATTGCTGTTTCAATCGAAACATTCTTATGCCAAGAGAGTTTTATGCAAGAGCATGCTTTTTTGAAGAAACGGTACAAAAAATTACACTTCACATTTCTTAAATGAACTATGCAAAGCTCAGTACATATAGTTTATATATTGTCTTTTAAATCAATAAATACATCGCAATGATGATGTGTATTGCCAACTTAAGTAAAGTATCACATGCGCATACTCAGCATACGTAAGTATATCTATATGATTGTTATATAAACTATAATCATGAATGTTATGCCAATTAAGTCAACCGTTTGATATTTGTAAAACTACATATCAATGTTTTTTGTTGTGTAAAACTATATATAAATGCTCTATGTTGTGTAAAACAATATATTAATGTTCTATGTTGTGAACAACTATACATAAATGTTCTATGTTGTGTAAAAATATATAGTGATGTTCTATGTTGTGTTAAACATTACATAAATGTTCTGTGTTGTGTAAAACAATAAACAAATACTGTATGTTGTGTAAAACTATACATAAATGTTCTATATTGTGTAAAAATATATAGTGATGTTCTATGTTGTGTAAAACAATTCATAAATGTACTGTGTTGTGTAAAACAATAAACAAATACTGTATGTTGTGTAAAACTATACATAAATGTTCTATGTTGTATATAACTATATATAAATGTTCTATGTTGTGTAAAACTATCTTCTATGTTGTGTAAAACTATATATAAATGTTCTTTGTTGTGTAAAACTATATATAAATGTTCTATGTTATGTAAATCTAAAATAAATCTATGTTGCAGTGATGTTGTTGGAATGGAGTCGTACATGGATCTACAGCTAGAAAGTAGAGAGGTACCTGTAGAAGTCATATATGATCCCATAGGTAGTATATGTATTGTTATATATATTGTACACGAGAAATTGATTCACTTTTATTATGTATTCCAGATTGCAAATTAATTTTCCACTGATGGAAAACTGAACTCTTTACCTATAGTTCTAAGAAGTATCTTGTTTCCAGAAATAACCCTCTGTTTGTCCAAATACGCAGGTAAAAACATAGAGTTCACCAGACTGCTTTTTCACAATTTCGATAATTTTATGTTCCTGTATCACCACGTATCTTCAAACTATTATATCTTCAAACAACAGCATCCCATTTCTGCCATTATGGCAGAACTATTGAAAACGTTCAAATGTTCTCAAATCTTTAATATTAGGCATTTTCAACAAAAGATACCCAACCAATTTACATGTAGCTTTATTTCCTTGAGCGCAATACACTGTAGCGAGAGGGAGGTTTCATACAGAGGTCAACAGATGTAAATTTGCATACTTCATTAAAAGTTAACACAGATGTGGTCAACGGCTGTGTCCTCTCAAACTGCATAGAAAATTAACACAGATATGGTCAACGGATGTGTCTTAAAAGTTAACACAGATGTGGTCAACAGCTGTGTCCCCGCATACTGTATTAAAAGTTAACACTGATGTGGTCAACAGATGTGGTCAACAGCTGTGTCCCCGCATACTGCATTAAACGTTAACACAGCTGTGATCAACTGCTGTATCCCCGCATACTGTATTAGACGTAAACACAGATGTTTACGTGGAAGTTAATACCAGCGTGTTAACACAGATGGAGATACGCATGTGTACAAGCAAGTTAAACATTTTACATACATTTTTTAAGTGAAAATTTATTTAAATAGTTTTATTTTATTTTTGTATTTTAAGAGTTGCATTGTATTAAAGATATTGCTTTGAAAAGTATCGTTCAATTCTATAATTTTGTTTATTATTATGTTAATCACTTTGTTTAATGTAGAAGAAATGTTGTGTTGTTTTTTATTTGTCAGTTTACATTGGTGACTGCTGAAATTCAGCTTTGGAGAATTTTTCTTATATATTTTTACAGAAATGCCAGTGTCTGGAGAGATTGGTTACGTCAACATGGGAATCTCGTAGTCAAACAAAACAATATAAAGGGCACGTAGCAAAATAAATTGATGTGTTTGTGAATTAACTTTAATAAACTTTATAATACTTATGAGATTACAACTGACACCGTATACATATATTGCCATATGACATAAAACGGGGATTTTAGTGAAGAGACTAGTATATTTATGGAAAAAATATGAAGAAGTTACCAAAGTCAGTTATTTCCGATACAATATTTCCCTCCATCAGTATAACAAACTGGTTGCCATATATATATATATAACAATGTGTGTAATGTGTTGAAATGACGTTAAAGAATACAATTCGAAAAGGGCATCCCGTGAGTATAGACTGTTATTTAATTTGTTCTTGTTTTACATGTATCTGATCATCGAAGCGTGACCTGGTGGTAGAGCGTCCGCCTTGCATGCGGAAGGTCGTGGATTCAACCACTAGTACGGTTAGACCAAAGACTTGAAAAATGGCAGAAGCTCACTCGCTTGGGACTCAGCTTTTTGTGGATAGTTCTAGGTCAGGTCAGCCCGGTGTCAGTTTAGTGCGACTTGGTCGGGCAACATACTATGTGACAGCGCTCAGAATAGAGCACCAAGTAGACAACGTCGCCATATGACTGAAAAAAAATTGTTGAAAGCGACGCTTAACACCATACAACAAAATATTATGTATCTGACGCCGTACAGGCGGATGCTTTTAAGTAATGATCACCCTACTCGGTAAAATATGACACCACCTAGTCCGATACATCAGCGTCCAATGTCACTCAGCTTTACTCAGATCAACAACAGCCCAGGGTATCAGCCATCATCACTGTATTCATGTATATCACCCAACCAGAACCTGCAACCATCGTACTTATACTTAATCTCAAGACAATTACTGTTAAAAAATTGGAATCCTTGGACGGCCTGCTTAATAAAGTAGATCACATAGCATCAGAAATTTCAACTCTCACGCAGAAACTAACGGCCATGGACGGACGAGTTACCGCGTAATTATATGGTCGTACCAATTTTACTGTATGGATCGGATGTCTTGGGTGTCTATAACTACAAAACAAGAAGCCAAACTTCATATTGAATTCTACAAGTATATACTTGGTGTACGTAACAAACCTCTGATTTTGGCCGTTTACGGTGAATTAGGAAGGTATCCATTATCTGTAATTGCTAAAGGGAGGTCATTGTAATTCTTGTAATTTTAAAAAAAATTATGTAAACTCACCTATATATGAAAATATATATTGATATTCTTAACAATGTGAATGGTAATTGTTGGGCTAAGCATATAAGCACTGTCACTGATAACATAGGGTTTTCAAATGTGATACACGAAATTAACAGTAATACGAAATAGTTACCTTTATTCAAAAGGCGTGTACGGGATCAGTTCATACAAGAATATAATAATGTTGTAAATAATTGTCCTAAATTCTATTACTACGTAAAATTCAAAAAAGATATGTGATGAGGATAATTTAGATAAAGTTAATAATGATAGTTTAAGAAAATTATTGTCAAGCTTGAGATCAAGTTCACATACACTTGAAATAGAAACGGATAGATATAATGGAATTGACCTTTCAAACATATTTTGTAAGTTATATACTCAAAATGGAGTCTAAACGGAATATCACTTCTTGTTATATTGTACCGAGTATACCAATATATATTCGAAAAAATACTTAGGCGATCAAGCGTGGCAATCATTAAAGAAACGTAATTCTACAATGGTTAACAAGATCAAACATCTGTTGTATAAAGTCTCAAAATTTATTTAAAAATCCTTCGATATTCGTCAAGCTATTTTGAATGATTTAATTACTTTATAAAAATAATATATTTGTTGTTTAAATTGTACATATGCTTCACATAATTTATTGTGCAGGAGTGTAATGTTTTTATGCGTAATATATATACTTGAGCGACACACATCATGAATATTGGAAAGACGGATGGACTGTTTTATTGACATTTACGTCTTGCGGCTGAGTGTGTATGTAAATAATGTAAAACTTGTATTACAAACAAGACACTACTTACCCGTATGTTAATATTTACGTTTTTTAAACGTTATTAGTAAACTCTTCAAATATTTAGTCTGTAGGATATAGAACGAGGTTATCCATTCTGAAAGAAAGCATGAAATTGACATATAAAAAATCGATAATTAGTTCACCATTAAAATTAGTTTTATAATCAATAACAGTACGGTCAGGTACCCGATCAATCTACACCGCTTATAAAAGCATACATATCGCCACATCTGCTATTAAAATCACCGCAAACATACAGTAAGCCATCATTTTGATACTGATATATATTTGTTAAACGATTGTCGAAAAAGCAGTTGACATCAACGTACCTACAAGAATATAACAATGTTGTAAATAATTGTCCCTTACTCGATTATAACGTTAAATTCAAAATTAAAAAAAAAAATTCTGTTATGAGGATTATTTAGATATAATTAATAATGATAGTTTAAGAAAGTTAATTTCTAGTTGACATACTGTTGAAATAGAAATTGGTAGATATAATTTAATTGACCGTTAAAACATATGTATAGATTAAGTAGTTTATATTATACATATACTTACTGTATGTAAATTTGTAATGTTTTATTATTACTGTCTTTGCCATATCTTATGTAATAATAATTGCCGATTTGCTAATAAAACTTGAAACTTTGGCAATAGAGAAATGTTTAAATTCACTTAAGCATGATAAGCAGGATTAAAGTGTAGTGGATAGAGTGCTGGCCACTTACCCCAGAGGTCGCAGGTTCTACACAAATTCGACACGATAGCCCACCAAAAACAACTCTAGGTACTGGCTCTACGCATGAAATGGACTCGAAAGTGATTAGTATAAGCTAAGCTCTGAGCTGACTTCACAACCTAGCTAAAATAAATTAGTATAAAGTAATTTCTGGAAACAGAGGTGAAAACATAAGGTCTCACTACACAGTTGAATTTTGTTCTTTGTTCTATATAAAATAAAGTCTAGGATTTCAATGGTAAAAAAAGAATTCCACAATGATGTTTTTTTGAGTATTTTGTTTTCATAGCAGCAATGTATACACCCACATAAAATGCACAATAACTGGTAGGTTGACCAGGTTGTTTTTTTTTTCAAAAGAGGGTGCAGACACAGAAAAAGAAATACTCAAATGCTTATAGAGACGTGCATATGTTGAAATCCTACAAAAGTCACTTTTTAACACCAGTGATGTCTTATTGCAGTATATGCTATGCCAACTTTTGATATACTCATCTGCAGCAGGACATAACAACCGCTATGAACCATTTGATTTACATAGGCCTTTTTAAGCGTAAGAATCACGTTACAGGGAATGAAGGGGCGTAACTGTGTAGTGAAACGTAAGCAAAGAAGTAAGCACGCTCGCAATATTCATTAAATGAAGATAAACTCTTTGTGATTGCAGCCTTAATACATATGTGTATCATTAAACTTGTTCTTAACATTTTTTAACATTTACCTTTGCTAGATGTTTACCTAATATTTTTATTTAATAATTTCTATTTATATATGACTACTTCTACAGAGTTACTAATTACTTGCAAGATTTTTCAAAGTATATTGTGATATAAAATACTCTATTTGTGTAAATATGTATATCTATTACATTATTTACGACGCAGGTGCGTAATAAATCCATGACATAATTTTTATGCGTAGTATATACCTGAGCGGCACACACCATGAATATTGTGAAGACGGATGGACCGCTTTGTTAACAAAGTACGTCTTGCGGTTGAGTTTGAATGCAAATAATGTAAAACTTGTATTACAAACAAGACAGTTTGTTCATACCCGTATGTTAATATTTACGTGTTTGTAATATTTAGTTTTTCTAGATATTATAAGTAAACTCTTAAAATGTTTAATGTGTAGTTCAAACGATATAGACAAAAATTAAGATGAGGTTTTCCATTCTGAAAGAAAGTATTAAACTTGGCAATATATTTAAGATCATATGTATAAATAACATAACAACGATATTCCATAGTATAGTTTAAGGGTAAAGTTTGATATATGTTGGTAGTAAGTCATCATTCATTATGAGTGACAATTAGAATTACATAATATTGCTGTTAAAGGGAAATGACAACCAGTTTTATTAGTGGAGGAAACCTCAGTCTGAGTATGTCCTTCTGCCGCTGGCGAGTGGTACGGTATGGCCATTGGAATAAACCTCAGTCTGAGTATGTCCTCCTCCCGCTGGTGAGTGGTACGGGATGGCCATTGGAATAAACCTCAGTCTGAGTATGTCCTCCTGCCGCTGGTGAGTGGTACGGGATGGCCATTGGAATAAACCTCAGTCTGAGTATGTCCTCCTGCCGCTGGTGAGTGGTACGGGATGGCCATTGGGATAAACCTCAGCCTGAGTATGTCTTCCTCCCGCTGGTGAGTGGAACGGGATGGCCAGCTGCTAAACAAGTTAATATCTTAAACATCAAATGATGCATTCAGGTGATTTTTTATAAAAGCATGGTTGTTATTTACCCCAATGGTTTTTGCCTTTAAATGTTTTTAGAAGCCAATACAATCTCTTCTGTAGCTTAAAGTGTATTAACAATTTGTAACTTGCGCATTACTCTGGTTGACATCTAAATATACGATATAACATTAAATATGTTATTTGTCAAAACTTACAGTTCATCTGTATGTTACTCATTCACAAATGTTCACAATGGCATTGTACTGGATTTGCCAGGACCAATTTGCAAGTATTTTAAAATCATAATATTTAAAGGAAAAGTATATAATTACTGCACCCGAATCCATCCCCCCCCCCCTCCCACCCCCACCACCCCTAACACACACACAAGCACACACACACAACCCTGAACAAAGTGGTGGTCAGGGCAGCCCCAAACAAATAAATTACACACTACCTTGCCAAACACGATTCAGACATGGCCAGACATTCAGGACGGTGATCACAAATTTAATGATTCCCTTTACAACACTAATACAATTTTACACTTCCCAGACACATCTCGCGTACAGTGACAAGATAAAAAATATAAGAAGACCTCATCAATTGACCGTTTTTTATAGACATCTTTTTGACATTATGTCTACTTAAGTCCAACTATGAGATGACCAATGAGGACTGATATCTTAGTTTTTTATAACAACTAACTGCCGTATGTTTGGTCAAGTGTTCGAGTCCAGGCCGAGTCGAATAAGAAGAAATAAATGGTAGTGTTGCATACCAAGTTTACAAGTACAATGTACAAATGCAATAATGTACATTAATAATCGATAGCGTATCTCATCTCAATTCGTAAAGAGAACATCACTGATGAGTATAAAACATAAACTTTGGATATTAACCTCGACAAAGGTGAAAACATGACTTCAAATAAATGGGAGCTTTGTTCGCACAACAATACAGTTTGGTGCGTGTTCACAGTTGGTAGATAAATAAAGTAAAGATATATCGACAGACAAAGAAGTACCCGTCAGTAAACACAACTGTGTATGTTAAATTGTACAACTACCTTGTATCATTGTGTAAAATATAAATTTATATTATGTTATGTGTACATTTATTCCTTTTTTTCTAAACAAAATGACAAGTTTTTGTGCATTTGGATGTCTAGTCATATTACTTACAGTGTTACCGTGTACTGTCTTGTGTCAACGTAAGTGGATTTATTTGTCTTATTATTGTATTTTGTAAATGTATGCCAAATCGTTTGAAAATATTGAGAAATTTCTAGTAACAAGAAAACAACGTTCCACTGTATCTATACATACACTGAAGTGATATGAAATCGCAACGCAGGATTTGGAGGGGACTTACTTAGAAATGAAAGTGGCACCAGTGCAAGAGGTACCAGCATATCAAGTAAATAATTAATATCATCAATAGACAATAATTACTGTAGGAATATTCACTCGTGTTTAATACGTTGCGTTTTCATATGCTTCCTGTGTTGTTGCGATTTCATATCTCTTGAGTACAATAAGTATGATAATATGAAACTATTTGTTACACTTGTTGTCTATATGACCGCGAATATGCGAACGATGGTGTCTGTAAACCATGTAAGAGTGATGCCCCTTACCACAATATGGGCTCGAAACTAAGGTTATGCACATATATTGGCGTACTTTAGTTTCACGTTGATATATAATTGTCAGAAACAGAGTTCAGTGAATCATTATCAAATTTATCGTGTGTCCCCTTAAACCATATTTAACATATTTTGTTAATAGTTTCTACTTATCTCGTGTTCTTTATATCAAAGTTACAACTAACAAAGTATTCACGTAAACGAAGTATTGATTGATGGTTCGTGGACTAAAAGATACTCCACTCCCTCCTCCACACGAAACAAAGTTATTTAAAACATCAACTCATTATGTTGTCAAATCACAACCAATACAAATTAATTAATTAATTCACAGATGCTATGTGGAGAATTGTACATATATATAAGGGCTGGTTAATCTACAAATGCATATAGACCTCGAAACCAAAACCAAATTCAGTTCTCCTTAACCGAATTCCGTATCTAGTTGTATCAACGGAACATTATAATAAGCGTTATTTATTAACTATATTGTCTTCTAAGAAACTTCAAATGGCGCGAACTGAGCCATTAATAAAGTACAAGGCCAGTATGAACAGGAACTGTCTCAATACAAAGATTTCTGTTTGTAAATTAATAAAACTGTAATTTTTAAATGAATTCGTATTGGCCCAGTTATTAATAAACATATTGGTCAATGGACGTGTCTCTTGGCAATATGTGCAGCAACAACTTCTGTCTTGGAACAGTATGACAGTCCTTGGGCCGATAACGTTTAATAACCGATAAATATTGCGACATATAGGATTCAGCCCTATAGCTAGTAATATAACGTTGGACCGAAACATGTAAACGACGATATCTTGTCGGATCTATGATGATGATAATTTTATTTATCATCGCCACCGGTTCTCCATCAAGAAGAGTATTAGTAATTTTAGTTTTTTTTGGAGAGTGATACAGAGATACAGAAGACCCTTTTGTAGCGTTCCTGGTGGGATTTTTACATGTCCGGTGTAAAGTGGTTGATCGAATCTGCGACCTCTGGGTTTGCAGTCGAAGGCCTTAACCACTAGACCACTAATCTGCTACATTTGTCGGATCTATATTGACATTTTTTAATAAGGACAATACATGTAGATGTACATACGGAGCATTCAAAGCCATTTCGGGTATTCTCGCTTGTCGAGTAAATCACAAAATTCTTCCTTAAAATTGTATCTGAGTCGACAATAACTACAATCTATTAAAAATAATTTTAAAAAAAAGAATTTCAAAATGAGTTCATAAAGGGGGTAGTTTACCCGCATTGCTTCACGTAAATAATGTATGAACTAAGATGCATTTATTTTCGGATACATTCTTTGGTGCAATTTTTATTTCGTGCCAAACGATATATACGACGCATGCAAATTGAAATTATCACACAGAACACTGTTATACTTAAATCACCAGTTACTCTTTATCCCAAGAATACCAAAAATGAAACCATAATTTAAACATGATTCTATGTGTGACATTAATTTTGTAATTTATATTTTAAATTTAGTGTTGTCAAGATAATTTTGATCTTTTTATTTCTGTGTACTTCCCAAAGAAGACGATATCAACAATTTATAAAATTGTTTGATTGTTATGGCGATTACTATTGTAACTATCGACAATTTACTTTTTTCGACTTTATGGAAATCAAATTTTTCTACTCTTTTGGCATTGCAGAATACAGTCCTATTTTTCAAAAATTATAATCTGTTTTCTTTATTTTGGTTATATTAAAATACCCTTTTATCATTTAGAAATTGTTTTATTTTTGGCATTTCGACAATTTTCATTATTAGTTTAAAAAAATGATTGATTGCTTAATATATTTCCATGGTTACTACTACAAATTTAGAAATGTTGCATATCTGGTTAATTTTCAATCACAAAAAGTAACGCATTTAATATATCATGTTTATATTCAAAATAACGGCAATTTCGTTATTATATAATTTCTGTTAAATTTATTTCGATTGATCAAAGCTGGCAGATAAAATAAGTAAAGGCGTAACAATAAACAAGGAAGTGTACCCGCCAGTACATCAACATGTTTACGCTAAATATAATCAGCTCATATCATAACTTAAGTACTCATTAATTCAAATGTATTTTTTTTCTTTTGTTAAAATGACAAGTTTCTATGCAATTAATCATCTCGCCGTATTCATTGCCATGTTGCCCTGTACTATTTTGTGTGAATGTAAGTGAAGTTAAATTGTATTTGTATATATGCATTCCGGATGTTCTTAAAGTAGTTTACATAGTTTTGGTTTATACTAATTTATTTCAGCCTGACTGCGAAGACAGCTCAAAGCATATATGAACCGCTCTCTTCCTATGTAGAACCAGTACTGAGTGTTGTTTTCTGGAGGAATCGGCCGAGATGGGGATCAAACACACAACATATGGCGAAGCGGCCACTACTTTATTCACTTCACTACCGGCCCGCTTAAATATAATAATCTTGTATGTAAACCATGTTTTACAAAAAAATCTTTAAAAAAAAACAACCGATACATCTTGGCAATTTTCATCTTCTATTACATGTATAACTTTCACATTTTCACTATCGATCCTCTTTATTTCTATTCTAAATCTCTCTAAGTTGTCCTCCTTTAATCAAAGATTTGTTTGCATCAAATAAATATTTTTATTTTGTAACTTTAGGGACTTCTATATTACATGTTTACTATGTATGAATATTATTAGCGATATGTGGATAACCTTATGTTTTATGAAGCATAGTTCTGAAAAACAAACCTTAAAAATAAAATATATATAATGTGTGTGTGTGTGTGTGTGTGTGTGTGTGTGTGTGTGTGTGTGTGTTCTAAAGTATGTCAGTGTTATAATTATAAATGCAAAACTTTTGATGTTTTAAATGTTTGATGTGAATAAAAAATATTATTGAAAAACAAAGTTTCACAAAAACAAACAGGAAAGTACATATAAAGCAGGATAAGTTTTATTTGGACAAAGCTTATGCCAAAAGAAAAAAATAATGACAGCTATTTATGTTAAACATGAACCTTTGTTTAAGCACATTGCACATAAACAACCAATTTCTACTTCCTCATTATATCTATAGTAAACTAATTCATAACAAGTACAGGAAGCAGTTTATTGATGAATTAATGACAATATACTTACAATGACATGACGATATCACAGGCGACAGTAAATGAAATTTGAAACATCACTGCCCCACCCATGAAATACATTGTTTACATGAATATATATCTCAACAACGCAGAATGGTGTTTGGTATATATTTATGTACAGACAAAGTCGTCAAAAATAAACACAAATATAACCAACAAGTATCACTCAAAGGAACTCTCCACACTAGCATGAGAACAATTAATTTACAGAATAAAAGAAATACATGTATTAAGAACAATACATACAAAGAGAAGAAGTGACAACATAGGTCACCGCCTTGGAAAGGTTAGTACCTAGGGACGCCAAAAGGAGGTATTGAACCTCGCTCTTTCCCCGGCGTCTCATCATAAAACACGACAATCTAAATAAATGTAAATACATATCAAGCGGGGTGGTAGTGTATTGCGTAGATTGTTGGCCGCTCACACCAAAGGTTGCCGGTTCGATCCCCAGCACGACCGGAGTTCCTGTCATAAAACACTAAGTACTGGCTCAACCCAGGAAGCGGACTCAGAAGCAGTTCATATAAGCTTTGAACTTTCTTAATGACCAACCTAAAATAAATGAGTATACAATTAAGTACACATAAAACGAAACATGATATATATGTGGAGATAATTATTTGTGAACCACCAGACATTAATGTACAAACCAGACTACGGCGAGCGCGCCTAGCTATAATGCAAACCATAGACACAATCTCGAGGCATCTACCAAATCAATAGATTTGCTGTCAATCATAACTTATATTCTAATGCAACACATCTGGACTGGACGGAAAATTTACAAATATGATCTGAAAGCTTTATATGAGTAGGGTCCAGTTTAGGATTCATGACTCACATGCAATATAAAGGACAGATTTAGAAATCCGTTGGATGATAAAGATATAGTTAATTCATATGTATGTATTTCATAAAGGGAGATAATTGAAATCACAATAACGGAATTTCCGATTTTTGGGATCTTTTCAGATGATATCTATTCCCAAGATGTAAAAGTTGAACTTTAATTAGACATTATTCCATATGATATAAAATACATGAGCTTAATGTTGTACTTAATTTATATTGTAGATTGTATTGTTATTATTAATCATTCGAAAATACTTGCTTAACATGTTTTCTTAAGCATATATTGCTATACTTTTATAACGACCCCAGCTTATGCAATTGGCTTTAAAATTATATTTAAAACTTTTCTTTTGATCTATTGTATATTGTCACTGTCCAAAGAAGACGATGTTAGCAATCATGATTGTTATTATTTTCAGAATGTGCAACAACTAAGAATGTATTCTCTGAAACGGATTCAAATGCTACTTTTGTAGCCGATATAACGTCTTTTATCTACATTCAACGGATGATATTCAGACATGGGCTCACCAGATTATTCAGTGTGGGTTATCTAGAAGTGTGTCGTATTACGATCAGTCAATGGAAACTAAGCTTGATGTCAGGGTTGTTTATAGAAAATGCGAATATCTAAATGTAACGGTTATTCTCCAGAATATCAATGACCAAGACAACGGGAAATTTACACTTGAGCGTCATCACAGGATTACACACTGTTGGATTCTGTATATCTCAAGTAAGTGCATTTACATTGTGATTTAATTTCCTTTAAAAAAAAAGTGTGTCGTTTGTTTAGTCCCCTCCCCCGCCCCGAAAGCTAACCGGTGTAAGTGGGTGCGAGGGTTGTTGCGGTTGCGTTTTTCATATTCCCCAGACTAAATAAACCGAGTGTGCTGTTTTATATCCCAGGCTGTGTTCCGTGTTTACAACCCAGAGCTACTTCAGTCACATATCATATTTGATTGCAATAAAGATTAAAAAAGACAAGTTGTCAGTCACAACTATTTAAAGGGAATTTAACAAGGTTTTTTTCAAACTTTTAAAATTGGCTAAAAAATTATTTTTCCAATATATCATGCCTATATATCTATTAACTCTCTAGGTTAGTCTAAAATAGATTTCCCGCTTAAAAGAGCAACATATTTTGTGACGTATATAATGAATCACGTGATTACATTTTAATTTCAATTCGATCCGTTATACACAGGGGTGGTTCCAGGATTCAGTTTAGAGGGGCGTTACACAAAATATGAACGAGCACACGTGTTTTTAGTAGAAATATAGTTGATTTTAATAAACTATAGGAGTTTATGAGAGAGAGGCGTATGGTACCTTTTAAAGAGTAGATTAACCATTGATACAGGCACATACGTAGTAAAATTGTTTTATCTTAGATAGAGTCCGTATGACGTCAAGCAGTATTATGTGCTGTCTATTTTTAGAATTGGGATTTCGTTTCAAGTTTACCACTCTAATTTAAATATCGATTTTGGTGGATTTGACATACCACACAATTCGGATTTTATATTCTTAATGATAATGAGATGCGTTTTATCCATTTTAATAATTATTTTATTTTCGAAGACAGTTATAGCGTTTTTTCACGATATACTCCCTTTAAAGGTCATTAAAAACAATACTGAAAAATTACTGACCATATCATAATTGACAAATAGTTTTATATCATATGAAATTTTACCAGTGTCATATGTTGTGGTCACATATGTAACTGATGCACATATGTAACTCAAAGGACACATATGTAACTAAAAGGGCACATTTATAACTATTTAGAAAAAAAAGACAAGGCACAAATGTAACAAATCGGACACAAATGTAACTAAAATCTTATATGTAACTGTAACGGGCATATATGTATCTACCACAAAACATGACGAAGAACATGCATTTTACTGTGTGTACTTCACTTTGCGATTGGCATATGTAGTTGTGATATGTTATGTGCTTTAGTTACATATGTGACCCCAACAATCACAACCTATACTTTTTGTTCAAATTTGATTCATGAAATGTAATTTTTACTATACCGGGTATCAGGCAATCTGGTACTACAACTTTAAAGAACGCCAAAAAATAATGTTATACATTAAGAAACAATATCTGATAAAAGGAACCTTTGACGTTTGAAGCAAAGAACGCAAGAAAGAAAACAAATAGGCTCGATTTTATTTAAATCTGTTCAAGAAGAGTTTTGAACAATGCAACGCCCCCTAACGCAGGCTTATTACGGGTTTACGGCCGTAACACAACAGTCTATCCCAGAACCTGACATCTCCCTAATCAGGTCTATTAACACCAATGATAAAGCAGGGAATTATATACCTGTCCCACAATTCATAGAAATTGAACGCTTACTAAACTGTGACGTCATCCAAACTTTCAGTTGAAGCAACTAACCAATCAACAAATATTGGTCTCGAAGATTATGCAGAACTGCTATTGAACTCCAGAGCTATCAGTCTCTCACCGGTTTCAATAGAGGGAACTTTAGGTTTACTCTCTGTCAGTCTGGCCTGCGTACGTCCGTTCGGCCTGCGCGCGCTCGTCCCTCCGAAAACGTTACTCAAAGTTAGGTCTGTGAAACTTTGCATGTGGACTTGCAGGTCCTTTTATTTTTTCAGTCGGACAGAAATTGCCAACGAAATTAGTAA
The DNA here is from genome assembly GCA_029582155.1 of Panopea generosa. Classification (NCBI taxonomy): domain Eukaryota; kingdom Metazoa; phylum Mollusca; class Bivalvia; order Adapedonta; family Hiatellidae; genus Panopea; species Panopea generosa. Next base: position 4,197,279 of record CM055905.1, on the reverse strand, counting down.
AATTCCAGATACAACCTGGATTTTGTGGTAGCACAAAACATATCCAAGTTACATTTCTGAAACTTAGCATGCGGATAGAGAACAACATGGATAGCATGCAGGTTCATTTCATTTTTTTCAGTCAGACATATATTATGAATGCTATGGCAGCAAAATGGTTAAACATGTTGGAAACTTATGTACAGCTTATAATGCTTAAGTGTCTTTTTATATTTTAATTTTGATTTAATGTCTCTTTGTTTGTTACTCTTACTAAATAACTTATTCTCAGAATTTATCATAGCATCCATGGAAGAACACATATATCCATTCAGTGTACTCTCGCTGTCTAAATTGGTATTGTACAAAATAAAAATCATATTCACTTCAACATTTTTACCTTCATGTTGTTTTTTTTTTTTTGTTGTTGTTGTTTTCAATTTCATTGAAATCATATCCTCGAAAACGCTTTGCTATGGGATCTGACGACGCTGCATAGAATTCCACGTTCAGAGGACCTTTCCGACAGCCAATCATAGGCCTGTTTCAAGGTTATGAAAGCGAAAGTTGATGTCTAAAATAACCGAAGAAATATCTTTATTTAGCTATAGTCATGTGCGATAATCACGTCTGTATAATTACTACGACAAAAATTCCATGACTGCAACCATGTTTTTTTTTAATACTTGTAAATGATTTCAACAAGTTTTAGAAAACAGGGACGATACCTGGACTTTTTGCATTCGTACTCCAACATACGAAGATCTCTAAAGCCGAAACCACACTTAAATTAAATATTATGCCGAACGGCTGTTGAAACGAGTACTCTAATTGATTGAAATAAAAATAGCTAAAAATAGCGATATTGGAAATCCAGTTAATCTAGAAGAATAATTTGAATAGGTCGTCATCAGATCTTACATTTAGGAAGATCGTGTACTTTAATCTGATTGGTTGTTTTTCCCATTATCAATAAGATTTCGGTTGTGATATTTTTCAACATGTTCATCTGTACCTTCTGTTTCCAGAACCCCAACTATTCCAAAAATCACATACCGTCCTGCCCGACATGGTTCAGACATGACTGAGGAAGGTGATCCTATATCATTTACTGGCTCACAATCCCTTTCCAATAGTATTCCATCTGGATTGGAAGTAAGCATGGTCTGGCTGGTAGACGGGATACATGTCAGTTTACTAGGAGTTTTGTATAAAGCAACATATGACAGTCTACTGATTACAAACGTGGATAGTCGTCTCAACAACAAGAATGTTACATATAAGGCGACCGATGACAGTGGCATGACATCTGAGATAAACTACATGTTGAAAATAGCATGTGAGATGTTTTTGATTTTATATAAAGATGTTATATAATAGCATAAAATCGAACTTCAGTTAATGGTTTTTGTGGAGCCGGTTTCACTAAAAATCTCAAGCTGATTTTTAATTTCTGTAAATCATTACTCGAACTAATTTAAATGAACACACATAATTACAGTAAAAACATATCTTAGCACATTAGAAAATGATACTATGCAAATTGATCAATGTAAATGAAGTTCTAACATTTAAACAATTTGACATGTTTAGGGAAAGTCGGGCTTGACCTGAATATTGATACATGTATGCAGATACTGTAAACATGCACACTATAACATTCTTATTTTTAAAAGTGGATATTGTCATCTTACAACTGCTGCTTTAACAAACGTACACAGACAGATGATATGTGGACTAAATTCAAATGTTAAGCTTGGTCCCCAACCGATTTATTTCAAATGATGAAGTCCTATCTGGGCACGTCGCATGGGCACAAACTATTATGTAGGGTATTATAAGGTACTTTAAGAATATCTTCCCTACAAATGTTCGGCCGTATATATTTAATACATGGTCAGACGCGTTAGACACCCGTAATGTCGCTAACTACAAATTTTGTAGATGAACCAGATCCGTATTTGACCCTTAATCCAGACAAGACTGTGTATTTACTCACAGTTGGCGATGCTATCCCTCTCGTCTCCTGTTCTGCTGTTTGTGTCCCGTCATGTAGCACATGTTGGATTTCTGCTTAACTTACCAGAAACATAACCGGTCCGGAATTGCAGCTTGGTCAGGCAACCGTTGCTTTGTCCGGCGACTACTCGTGCGTAGCAACCAGAGATGGGACATATTGAACTGCCAAACATATCATAACGTTGGATGTGAAAATGGAAGGCAAATACATTTTATATTCATTTAAATATAATTATAGAATTAAATTTCGGCATTATTTTGCTTCATTTTAATTCTTCATTTTACTCTCTCTCTCTCTCTCTCTCTCTCTCTCTCTCTCTCTCTCATTTGTCTGAAACATGAAACGCCAGCGTAACAACTCCGTTCAATTGTTTCAAGTAGCCATAATCGTGACATGTGTATGAGGTCAAAAAAATTGTTCGTTTCTGGTTAAGCCATAAAAATATAGGACAGGTAGGATTTTCTTTTTTTACAAACAATGTTTTTATCAAACCGATCATGAAGTTGTATGTTAACCATGTTATATTATTGAGCTAGACATTTAAGACTCATTGTGCGTTCTGAATAACATAATAACAATTTTACAGTCATTTTAGGATGCGGTATATCGGGGGCGTTGTTCTCTGTCTCTTTGGATGTCTATTTTGGATATTGCGCAGCGAACAAATTAGAGTATTCAAAATACATATTTCGTTAGGTGTAATCATGTAACGGAAACCATTTAGGTGAGCATCCTTTACTATTAGAAGTAATTTGAGAAAACGGTCGGTAGTAAAATTTAGGGACGGGCAAGAAACTGGAAACATAAGGTATTTGTTTGACCTAACACAAATCATACAACGTTCACATTTTTATATTTCTGACTGACTGTCTTCCAGATGAGGACGATCATACGGCTACTATAGTCCTTGCTACACTCTTGGGTATGACAATCGTAGTTGTGGCTGTACTGTCTGTGTTTGTGATACGGAACATACTTGGACGAAAAGGTAAATATCAGCATGTTTTTTAGCATAAACCTGATATCTAGTCTAGTTTTCTGAGCCAATATGCTCTCAGCGCCGACTTCGCATACCGGTCTCTTATTTATATGAACCGAAGACCAGTCTAACACTATATCTAGATTATTAAATACTGTCACAACCGAGTACTTAACGTGTTGTGTGCATGCAATAGAATTATTGAATTTCCATGGAATTTCATGTGTCTGAAGCATAAAACGTCATGGTAAAACTCCGTTGGATGTTTCAAGTAGCCATTGTGGTGTTATGTATTTAGGTAAAAGTATGTTCGTTTCTGGTTATCCCCTGGAAAAATTGGTAGGTAGGTAGGTAGGGTTTTTCTTTTTTTCTCCCAATGTTTTAATAAAGCCGATCATCGGTTGTAGTTTTATATTATTGAGATCTATATATACATAATGGATTCATTGTAGTGTTCCAATCTCATTAAAATCGGATCAACTTTAAGTGACACTCTATGCGTGGCCGTCAGATCTACTGTGCGTAGATTATTGAAGTTAAAGATAATATGAATTAAATGAGATTGGTTATGTTCTGAATAACAATATGGTTACATTTTATAGTAATATTACTGGAATTATCATGAATAAAGATGGAGGTCCTCATCATAGAAAAAGAAAGTTTTAGCTTAATGATGATTGAACCTGTGTAAACATACAGAGACAACAGTATTGATATGTGTCTAAAGATATCAAAGAAGCATTTAACAAGGTTCATCAATTTAAATTAATTGAAAATCAATTGATCCTTAGGCTTTCGTTTTTCACAAAAAGAGACTAAACTCAAGCAACAAAGGTACATCTCAAGGTAGCAATCAAATCCAACAAGGGACAAGGTAAGATAAAAACAAGTTTAATTAAATTATGATTCATTTTTGACATTATTGCACTAAGAATGAATAAGGTAGTTCGCGGTGTTCCTGTCCCGATTGTTTTACATTTTGCGTGAAATATCAATAAAATGTACACTTATACTGTGAAGTATCAGCTTTCCATTCAGCTTTGTTAGTGTACAGATTATTGTTAACTTACGCAAGATGCCAAACAATCGGGGTAGGAACATCGCGAACTACCTTAAACAAGACCATGATCATTAAAAATACGACACGTATGATTACGCTAAAGATTTATCATAACTATAAGATATTGCTATAGAAATGAAAGTTAAATAAAATATAATACATGTACTACCTGAAAACAAGATCGTTTGGTAGCACAGAGCGCAACTGAGCCAAAACTTTATTTCATTTAGTCGGACATTGAAAGGAATATTAAATGCAACATATGTACTGTATACGTATGTAAAACGTATTTCATTAATGATTTTGATAGATGTTGCGGTGGTCTACTGGTAAGCATGCTTGATCTAAGACCCGGAGGTCCCCGGATAAATTCCCGGTGGGATTTCATCCGGGGGTTTTCAAAGTACTCTCACAATACTTTAGTCGGTTAAGGTACGGTGAAAGCATGCATATCCTTCGGAGGGAATTTAAAGCAGTCGGTCCCGTGCACAGGAAGTCATACTTTGAACATCTCTTGGCGTTTCTTTATTCTTTCAGCATAATTATGCGAATGCAATATTGCAGGCAGAATCACGAATGTTATAATGTTATACTAATTTAGCCAACCGTTTATTATTCAAAAAAATAAAACATAAACAATATCATTCAATGACCATTGAAACAACCGTTACATGAACTTGAAATGTTTTACACTAAAACTTTATATATAAACGTCCTATGTTACAGTGATGGCATTAGAAAAGAGTCGTACACGTATCAACAACTAGAAAATAGAGAGGCACCTGTAGAAGTCATATATGATCCCATAGGTAGTATAAGTATTGTTGTAAAAACGGGTATTTTTGAACAGGAAACAAATAAAGTTAAAACAAATAACTTCTCCAAAAGTTCATGTTATATCCAACATTGGTTCACAATTTCAAATAATCCAAATTGAATTTTAACATCATTGTCAAAATAAAAATTACTGCCAAAGTCAATGTTTCGTCTGACGTCGTTTTACGATGTCTACCTGGTTTGCCGAAATATAGCCTGTAAACGAAAGATTGTCCCTCATAAACGCAAAACTGCGTACGTGCCACATTAACTACGTTGGCACCAGCTTCTAATAATCCTAAAGCGATGTTTCGGTTTTCCAAGGATAAGCTTGGGCGACGTGCCATCTTTATCATTTTTAGATGCATGTTCACAAAGACATAAATCTACAGAACCGACTACGGTGAGCGCTCACCTTTAGCTACAATGCAAACCATTATATACCCCCATTGTCTTTATTGACGCAAGACCATGACATCAACCAATCAAATAGAGTTTGTTTCAAGTATGACTTATATAAAATGGATTTGCACGGAACACATCTGGACTGGACGGACAATTTACATACATGAATTGAGAGCTTTATATGTATTGTGTTTAGAGTCGCTTTCAACAATGTTTTAGTCATATCGCAACGGTGTCTACTTGAAGCAGTATTTTGAGCGCTGCCACACTGAAGTATCATGCCGCAGACACATGGTATGATACCCCACTCAGTCACATTATACTGACACCGAGCCGACAACCCCTAGAACTATCCTCGTAATGCTGGGCGCCATGCGAGGAAGCTTCTAGTGCCATTTTTCTTTGGTATTACCCGGCCGCGGAGAGAACCCACAATATTCCGCATGCGAGGTGGACGCTCTACCACTAGACCACGCTGCGGTTTAAACATACAGAGAAGTGACAATATGGGCCATAAGTAGTAAAGCCGCATACTCCAATTAAGGTTAACACAGATAATTTGCAAATATTGATTGATTGAATACTTAGCGTTATTTTATGTCATCGAGGGCTAACCGACGGTAAGCTAACCTAACCATTGTTTCCTGGGATCCTAAAAGGTTAACTAGTTCTCGAGCACACCCCCATCTCCACAAGTAACTAATAACTTTCCCACTTGAATCAGTGGTGAAACGAATGGTAATGAGATACAAAGTCGTATATCAATCATCACGGAGACTGTTGCCTGGCGGGGATTCGAACTCACGACCCCTGGATTGATAGTCAGACGTGTAACCGACTGAGCTAATCGGGCCCGGCGTTTTTGCAAGGAAGGGAGTATGGAACGCATATAAGTATAATACTTTAACCCACTCATGATCTTTTTTTAAGTGGGGATTATTTTAAATAGATTCCTTTTCGAATTTTAAGAGTATATATGTATTTTGAATATCGTAGACTTAAGTATGTTTATCACATTGTTTAACATAGAAGAGTCTTTTTTTTAATTTGCTTGAAATTCATGTAAATTGTCATTTGGAAATTATTTTACAGGAATGCCAGTGCCTGGAGAGATTGACTACGTCAACACGAACATCCCAAACTAAACAATATAAAAGACATGTAGCGACATATATTGACGTGTTTGTGAATTTGTGAATTTAACAACCTTTAACATTATAATATATAGGCATTATAATATTACAAGAAACGAAGCACCATATATTGTATTATATATATAAAAGCGAGGGAATTTTAATAAATAGAGTATAATGATAAGGGTTAAAGCATGAACATCTGAATGACCCCATCCCCCAACCCTCCATCCGTGGTTGAGATATCTGAGGCGCCGTGTCAAGATCATCTAACTCCCACTCGGGTTACGGGTTTGAACCAAGATCGGTCCAAAGTTCTTCAGTTACTTGCGGTATGACGTTCAATATGAATTTGAAGCCACTATAAAAACTACATATCAAATACGTGTTTTTCGTTACCTTCAAGTGTGTGTGTGTATCACTTATTTTATTCTTAACCATTACATTTACTTGTTTTATCCAATATTTATGTTTCTATTTATATGTTACTGTGTTATATATTTATTGGCTACTTGCTTTGTGCTATAGTTCTATATTGAATTTGTGTAAATATGTATATATAAACTTTTAAAATAATATGCAAAGTGTACATTATCATGCATAAAACTATGTTGTGAATTTATGCTATGTATGTTTATGTCGATGAATAGCTACGTGCCTTATATATACTTCTGTATGAAAATCAAGCTTTGTCAGAAGAAAATCATTTATACTATTTATTATTGACAGTTTAACGCCACCATACAATGTTAGTTTTGGGTTTGTCCTTCATTTTAACACATTATAATTATATTATTAATCAGCATCTAAGTTAATTTAAAGACAAATAAAACAATTAATAATTCTCCGATTTGAAGAGTTCAACTAAATGTGTATAACAAATGTGTAGTGTAGTGAAGAAACCCATGTAAATACAGGTGTTAAGATTATTTATATCCAAAATATTGTCAGGGGAACATAAACAGACGAGCAAACTCCACATTGAGTTTAAAGCAACAAAGAGTTAGAAATTATTCTGAACGGAATAGCTAACCTGACATCTGACATTTCATGTATTTTCGCAAAAAGTACCAAAGCATTTTTTCTTGAAATTTGAAAAAGAAAGAACATGTATGTTATGTAAAACTACATAATTGTCTGATATTTGCATATACAACTTTTATTAGCACTATTCTAAAGGACTAAGTTCACGAAGGGCCAAAAAAGGCCCTGCTTTTTCGAAAAAATAAAACTTTCGTAATAATGATTGTAATTAGCATTTATCTTTTATACTGTATATGTTTTGTAATCTAAATAACCGTCATTCTGTGAATAAAGCATCATTAAAGAGGGTATGGTCGAGTGACTTTTGTATTTTTTTTATCATATTTGAGGAAATAAAGGAATAGGTTCACGAATGGCCAAAAATGGCCCTGCTTTTACAAAAAAATAAAATCATTATTTTCTGTTCAACTTTTCGTAATATTGATTGTAATTAGCATTTATCTTTTATACTGTATATGTTTTGTAATCTAAATAACAGTCATTCTGTGATTAAAGCATCACTAAAGAAGGTATGGTCGAGTGAATTTTGCATTTTTCATCATATTTGAAGACACATTATGCGACACATTGAAAATTTAACATGTGTTTAACTATGTTAAAATAAGTCATCACTGGTAATTTTGGGGTGTCGAATGCATGTCTTCCCTATTAAAAAAGTTTTAAAACATGAAAATTTCCCAAATACGCTAGAAGTAGATACTAGTTGATGACCTGACCTGCAATAGACATGTCTTGCTGTGTCATACAACAACTTAAAATATGTTTTGTTTGTAATTTGGTTAGTTTTTAAAATCTAAAATATATATATTTCGCCCTACGATCGTTAAACACACTAAAGATACATACATTCGACATACCACTCGAGTGTATCCGCGTACTAGACCTATCCGAAATATATGCTGTATATAATGATGCTGCGGGAGTAAACGAAGTCGAACCATAACAACAACAGTCAAATAGAGATGCATTTACAGGCTTAGTAAAGGTATGATTACTAAATCTGTCTGATGTTATTTAATTTGTTATTTCTTGTTATGGAATTATTTGACTCTGGCCGCGAATATTTTAAAGAACAGTGACCGTGTCGTTGTTTACATCTGTCATGATCTGAATTGGTCAAAGTGTAGCGTTTTACTGTGAAGATTAATCTGAAGACAAGTTATATTTAAAGATGGCATGGTTTAACCAGTATGTATGAAAGTGTGGACTGAATAACATTTTAGATCTCGCATCTATATATTATGCAAAGCCTTTCAGCAGATCCACCGTGACTGCAGACGGAAATAGCGATACTGCCTTCAGTAAACAGTAGGCTGTTTATATGTTGAATATATATATATATATTGAACAAGTTGTTTATCAGTCAACCAGTGTAAATGTTCAGATAAATTGGGGGGGAGGGGGGTGTTCTAAGCTTTAAAATAATAAATGAAAATACCAAAAGACAAGTGCAATTCAAATACATTTGAACTGTTACGTTAGAGTATTAACTTTAACGGAAATGTTTCAACATTCTCCTTGGTATAGTGGTTAGCGCGTTTGTCTTCTTATCGCGAGGACGTCAATTCAATTCTACTTGACAGCATTTTTTTTTTCATTTCTTTTGCTGTGTATTCTAATAAAAGAAGAAATAATTCTTTATAAATATTAGAATCAAACCAAAAACAATGCAAAACTGTTTAAAATATAATCATATCATTTTAAGGTTCTCTCATATGAGATGGTCACTGTACATAATTCATATTTTAGAGAATAATTAATATATCATCATATACAGGGGCGGATCCAGACTTTCAGTTCGTGGGGGGAGGGTGTCAGTTTACGCCGGTTTCTTTAAAGAGTAGATCCACCATTAATATATTGTACTACTTGTCAATTTTACACACAGGAATTAATTATCTAAATCATTAACATATTTTCCAGAATGCCTGCTAGCTGTGTATTGGTGCGAAGTGACTGAAAGTACAGCAATCGCGTCCAGTCATAAAACATTTAACTTAATATTTGAGGAAAAATATGCTGCTAGAAACAACAGGCAAAGATTTGATATGTGGTAAATGAAGCCGACATGCTTACAAAGCAGACACGCCTGCAGGAAAGCATCATGACCATGTACAAGTATCTAATGATGAAGCTAAAACACTATGTTTAATCCATCGTCAGTCAATCTTAAAATTAAAGGTGCTCCAAAAACCCAAGCCTACTGTTTTATCTGCAAACGGCCTGGATCCAAGTTAATGGTTTTTCTCAAACCATTCGTTAAGATGTATTTTTGAAGCAAAATATTTTGATAGCAGCTGGAAGTAGATATTGCTCTGTATATTTTGATGACCTGTGTGAAAACCTAACACCAAGTTCCGTCTTCCACCTAAAAAACCTTAGATAATGTCTATGTTAACAAAACAACCATTTTGGACCTTATTCAGTATATATACGTGGAATGGTTCAACGTATGTCAACCAAGCGAATATCCTTTGATAATCTGGAGTCGTACAGTGAAACTGATCTTATCAATCTCACATGACTGACCAGGGACCAGTTTTTAGACCTTTTTTCAACAAGTGAAATCTAACATTCGGAATACACATTCCAGAAGTTTATTGACAACACTAGAAAACTTTCTGCTTAAAACGAAATCTGGCGTGTCAAATAAATTACTTCCGACACTTTTCTTAACGTCCAAGTTAAGTTTAAGGAGGGCAGTATGTACAAAAACACTGATGCAGGACTATGTTCCTACTTATTTGGGATGCACACACATAACTCGTCAAGATGTCATCACAAATCACACACGGACCCTGGCCAAATCTTTGTTAAGTGAAAGTGAGGATCAAGTAATATTAGTTCTAGATGGTACTTATATCTACATTAATAAAAGTAACAACTTCCACTTTCAAAGGCGGTCCTAATGTACATAAAGGACAACCACTTGTCAAACCAATAGTGATAGTCACTACTATTGGCTATTTTCTAACTGTTTTAGGACCATATTTTGCTGATACCAAAAATGATGATACTTCTATTTTAAAGCATATGATGAACAACAATGCAGAACAAATGAAATGTTGGGTTAAGCCAAGCGATATATTCATTGTTGACAGAGGTTTTAGGGATTCAATCCAACTCTTAGAAGACATCGGTATACAAACCGAAATGCCAGCATTTATGGTACGTTGTCAACGTCAGATGTCGACCGAAGATGCTTATACTAGCAGACTGGTTACGGAGGTAAGCATTCTACTTGTATATTATTTAAATAACATCTACCTCTGAGGCGTAATATACTAATGTTCTACCAATGGATACATACCATTATACATAAATACTTCATATTTATATATTAATACATAAAACAATAAACATGTGTACAAATATATTTAATACACAAACGTAATTTTACAAAACTATATGATACACTAAATTGATGTGCTCACATTATTATGCTAATATGATTGTCCACATTTATTTATAGGTACGATGGGAAGTAGAAGCAGCCAATCCTAGGATCAAAAGATGGAAGTACTTGGATCATATTCTACCAACCAACCAAGTGCCTTGTATCTAAGACTATGTGGGTATTGTGTGTGCAATATCAAATAAATATTTCAGACCAATCAACTCTATCAAAGAGAGTGAAGATGATAAAGCTCTTGCAGCAGGATTTTGTTGAATCTAATAACATGGACAGAAGATCTGCCGTGTGGGTGCCAGTTGATAATTGAAGTATCAACTTTCCTAAACTTGATGAAACCAAACTACGCTCAATAACTCTTGGGACATATCAGCTAAAGTTAAGTTCGAACTATATATAGGAATATGTTCGAGGTAACTGTCACATTCAGATTCACTAGGAGGCAGAAAATCTAATTCGTGTCTGGCTTCAGAGCAGACATGTATCAGCCAAGACATATATTGTATGGATACAGTACACGGCAACTGATATACATGCTTGGTACTGTAAGTGTAGGGTCGGAGCAAGGGCAGTTGGTGTATGCTCACACATAGCCGTCATTCTCTGGTACTTGGGACTGTCCATACCTGAACGTCCAAATGAGAGATATGGAGTCAGAGATTGAGGTTATTATTTGGAGGATGCTTTTGATATTCCACAGACTGTTGATAGCTCCGACTCTGAGGGGAGTTTTGTGGCGGAGTAGACCCTTTAACAAGTGATAGAAAACTAAATGAAACATAACGTGATATATGTATTTTTATAAGATACCTTTATGTAACTACATGTATCATCATCATTAAGAAGTCACTTATTCAAATGATTATCCGTAAGTGACTAACTAGCTCAAAATGCAAATCCCTACAATAACATAATTGACTTGTTTACAGGAAGAGATAATTATTACCACCAACATTAACCTTGTGTTTGTTGTAATAATGTCCGTGTCTACTGCAGTTGTTCTTGATATGAATGAGTTTGCACATTGTATTGTTAAATATCTAGTTTTAACATAAAGCGTGTTTCAATAGCGTGCTGACATGACATGATCTGTAAGAACTATTTTGTGAATGTTTTAAGTGTTTACTTCATGAAACACTAGAAGGAATATAAAGCTTTAGATAATTGCAGTATTACTAATCAAAACAAAGAGGTTTGTAAAATCGATGCGTAATACATCAGCCATTCACGTTTATTGGCGTACTAAAGTACTTTAAAGGGACATGCTGCTTTTTTCACTTATTCTATTGCTGAAAGGTATATATGCTCATTACGTAAAGTTACATTACCACAACATATGCTAAGATTATTATGGTTCCTTTGTTTAAAAAAGTGCATAACTCTTGTAACTGGTTGAAAAGCATTATATTTAGCAGATCTTTGACAGCAAGTGCAAATCATATATTATAGATTTCCTGAGTTGTATCGGGATGATAGAACTTATTCCAAGTATATAAAGATAAATACAGTAGAACTTCGATGGATCGAACCCGACGGGACTGGACAAAATAGTTCGAACGAAATGAGTAAAAAATACAGGCAAATATGTTGGCTGGACCTAATTTCTAGTTCGATTCTTCCCGACATCGGTGTTTTAGCCATCGGAGGTAGAATAACAGAAATTTAATAGTATTTCAGCCGGGACCAGATAAGTGGTTCGAGCCATGTGCGGTGTTCCAGTCATCCGTGTTCAAGCCAACGAAGTTCTATTGTATCTCATAAAATCCACTGGTACACAGTATCTGTTACTTAATGTACACATCTATACGGGTATGGTTAACAAATATATAACATGTTTTTTATGTTTAAATATCACTGAAAGTTATCAAAATATGTCATGGTAACACTTTTGAATTTTTTCCCATTAGCTTCATAATCATTTTTTTCAATAACTATTGTTGCCTTGGTAACTTGGTAACTAAGTTTAAGTGTACATGTGGGATGAAAGGTTAGATTTGCTATAGTTTTGGTATGAGACTGAACCAATTATGAATACTTCCTAAATAGAACACACAAAATAGCATTAAAAATGGATTACAATTAAAAATCAAGTCATTTGGTTACTATGGCAATAAGATTTTTATACATTTAATACTGTTTTGAAGGTCGAGTATATTGACAATCACCTTATGGTTTACAAATCCTAGTAACTATAAATTAAACACGTCTAATTCTATAAATATTGCGTATATATAAAAATTATTACAAAATCAGTTAATTTACAAATAGTGCCATGGTTACAAAATAAATGTTTAAATCAATTAAATATGTTTTATTTTATTTACTACAAACAATGGGTAATATGTTGTACCAATTTCATTAAATTCTGAGACAGGGCGATTTTTGACCATTCGTGAACCAAGTCCTTTTGACGAATTAATTGGAAATACAACAGTGGCGGGTTAGCTGTTCCGTTCAGTATATAACACAAATACAACAGTGGCGTGTTAGCTGTTCCGTTCAGTTTATATCAGAAATACAACAGTGGCGTGTTAGCTGTTCCGTTCAGTATATAACACAATTACAACAGTGGCATGTTAGCTGTTCCGTTCAGTATATATCAGAAATACAACAGAGTCGGGTTAGCTGTTCCGTTAAGTATATAACACAAATACAACAGTGGCGTGTTAGCAGTTCAGTTCAGTATATATCAGAAATACAACAGTGGCGGGTTAGCTGTTCCGTTCAGTACATAACACAAATACAACAGTGGCGGGTTAGCTGTTGCGTTCAGTATATAACACGAATACAACAGTGTCAGGTGAGCTGTTCCGTTCAGTATATAACACAAATACAACAGTGGCATGTTAGCTATTCCGTTCAGTATATAACACAAATAAAACATTGGCATGTTAGCTGTTCTGTTCAGTATAGAACACAAATACAACAGTGGCATGTTAGCTGTTCCATTCAGTATATAACACAAATACAACAGTGGCATGTTGGCTGTTCCGTTCAGTATATAACACAAATACAACAGTGGCGTGTTAGCTGTTCCGTTCAGTTTATATCAGAAATACAACAGTGGCGTGTTAGCTGTTCCGTTCAGTATATAACACATTTACAACAGTGGCATGTTAGCTGTTCCGTTCAGTATATATCAGAAATACAACATAACCGGGTTAGCTGTTCTGTTTAGTATATCACACAAATACAACAGTGGCGTGTAAACTGTTTTGTTCAGTATATAACACAAATACAACAGTGGTGGATTAGCTGTTCCGTTCAGTATATATCATAATTACAACAGTTGCATGTTAGCTGTTTCGTTCAGTATATAACGCAAATACAACAGTGGCGTGTAAGCTGTTCCGTTCAGTATATAACACAAATACAACAGTGGCGTGTTAACTGTTCCGTTCAGTTTATTTCAGAAATACAACAGTGGCGTGTTAGCTGTTCCGTTCAGTATATAACACAATTACAACAGTGGCGTGTTAGCTGTTCCGTTCAGTAAATATCAGAAATACAACAGAGTCGGGTTAGCTGTTCCGTTAAGTATATAACACAAATACAACAGTGGCGGGTTAGCTGTTCCGTTCCTGTTGCAAATAAGAAGAAATAAATGGTAGTTAAACGTATTGCGTACCAGGTTGACAAGTACAATATACAAATGCAATAATGTTCATATTTATCAATAGCGTGTCTCATCTCAATTCGTAAAGAGAACATCACTGATGAGTATAAAACATAAACTTTGGATACTCAACTCGACAAAGGTCAAGACATGACTTCAAATGAATGGGAGCTTTGTTCATACAACAATACATTAATATTTCGGTTTAGTGCGTGTTCACAGTTGGTAGATAAATAAAGTAAAGATATAACGACAGGCAAGGTAGTACCCGTCAGTACACACAACTGTGTATGATAAAGTGTAGAATTACAGAATATTCTTGAGTAAATATTCATCTATATAATGTTATTTATAAATCTTGCCAAGGGTTTGAAAAATTAAACTGAACTAAGGATGCAATGAATGGGTCACTTTGTGGCCAGTTATTATTATGCAATATATGTAAAGCACATATGTGTCATAAATCATGGTAACCATTATGCATTATTAGAACGACACACATGTGCCATAAAAGTTTTATACATTACATCGTCAGAAGCAAGGCACACATGTGCCATAATAGCAATAACATATATTGCAAATATTCAAAGAATACAGAAAAAGAAATAAAATGTGAAGGGTTCGACAGAATACGCTCCTTTTATTGTACCATAAAATGACTATAATGTAAAAAAAATCAAACCAACAACAGACATTGATTTTGTGATTTGTGGAACGCATCTATAGAGTGACATTGACAAGCCATAGATACAAACATAATAGGCATATTTTAAAAGAACAGTATATTAATATATTGTATATTTTCAAAACGTGGTCGACTCGCCCAGGAAAAACCAGGTAAAACTCTGGAAACCTGTGCCCATTTATCAAATGTCTTTTACCAATAAATGTCGGGCTTCATTCCTGAAAATATTTTATGAACAATACGCCTGCATATTCAGTATGATGAGAATAACTTATTGATAACGAGCACAAAGGTACTCCGGTATATGATGTTATGTGGAGTACATATTATTTCAACGTCACCAAGTCTAGTAGTGACTCCTGCATTATGCATCCAAATTTCCAATATATAAATAAGGGTTCGATAGAAAACGTCACTCCAACATATATGTTAAATATCTAAAACTGAATTATGGATCATATAATTATTCTTTATCTGTGTGGAGCATCGGGGTGGTGGTGGGTAACAATAAAACTATGTGCGATCCGAAAGTGTCTAGAGTAATAACTAAGACAAAGGATCTCGTCTGACCTGGTAAATGACCAATCAGCGACGAGCTAATCGGTTAGGCTTCCAACAGAGCTAATTGCGTATGTGTGGAGAGGCTTGCGATAAGACCTGATTCAGGTTTGCTACAGAGTTAAGCGTCTGTGTGAAAAGACTGTGATAAGACCTGTTTAATCAATAAAGACTGCCCTAAGCTCGAATTATAAAACACGCTATGATGTCCATAGCTATTATTGATAAATCTTGTTAAGGGTTTGAAAAAAAAACAACTGAACGAAGGATGCAATGAATGGGTCACATTGTGGCCAGTTATTATTATGCATTATATGTTAAGCACATATGTGTCATAAATCATGGTAATCATTATGCATTATGAAAACGACACACATGTGCCATAAAAGTTTTATACATTACATCGTCAGAAGGGTTCGATAGAATATGCCATAAAGGAAGAACTATAAATGCTAGTTCTTTCTTCTCCCACATTTCGAGTGGAGAAGGAAAGCAGAAGAAGGCATCCTGTCAGGTTTATCCAACAAACTGAGAATTATTCAATCGCATGTAATTAAGCATTGATTGCATATTGAATGAAAAATATAACATATAAAGAAACTAAATTTAATTCTTCCTAAACACGAAAAACGATTGATAACTGATTGACTTTACCATAACATTATGCGGTAAATGTATCACACACATTTGAATAGTATTCTAAAAGCCTATGTAGACAATGATGTTTGTAATCAATGTCCAATAATGGTGAAATACTTTAAAGCCTTTGGTATTCAAAGTGTGTAATATACGATACTTTAATATAGAAACAGAATCAAAGCTCTAGTATATTACATACAAATGTATCTGTGACAATTCATGTATCCAAATTTGAAAACATAGTTTTACATATTATAAGTTTGAACGTCAGTATGGGCATCGCACATATGCACATCATCATAGTATAACATACACGATGAAGATAATTTTGAGAGTTGAAATGAAATAATACAACATTATAATTTTGAAAGTACATGTTACACAAAATAATCATTATAATAGTACATGTACAATGTACTTAGAAGCTGGGCACGTTAGTTACGACAAAACATTCATATTTGGGTACACACCAAGGCTGGTAAAAACAATCATCTATAATCTGATTTTATCATATCCTTTTAAAACGATTCAAAAACCCTCCATTTAACTGGAGTTGGTGGGGAAATATTACGATTTTTCAGTATATTTTCTGTTTGGCAAGGATCGTAAGGGATTGAAACTCTTTGGTGTTTGTTTGGTGGTTGAATTGGTAGGTTGAGAGGGCTGCTGCTCTGGGTATCGTTTCCAGCATTTGTATTGCGGATGTTGTCCAGAGCAGGTTCTGCAGCGATGTAAAAACGTACATCTTTTGCAGTGCCCCCACCCCTGTTGTATTTGTTACATTCTTGCTTGGCGTGACACAATGGTCTCTAGAAGTTGAATCGAAAAGCCTCCTTTGACTCAGAGCTTTTATGTAAAGCTCATTGTGCAGTATTTTCCACGGAAATGGGGTAGTTTGTCTAGAAATGCCAATTTATTAAGAACTTGAAATTGAGCGGATAGTGATGCCATATTAGCCATGTCTGGTTACTTCAACCGACAGATACAAGAGTAAGAAGCGAAAGCATCTGTCCATTGGAACTTCTTGGAGGAGGTTGGGGTGACAGCAGCTATTCCAGACACAGAGAATGTGAGTTGGAATAACTGTGGTGGATTGACAAAAAATTGTAGAAAAATCAACAAACTCATTGTTCATAGCTTCTCTTTTACTTTCACTAGTTTCAGAGGAACAGAGACATGTAAAGGTAGAGAAACTGATGTTTGATTACTTAGAAGAGAAGTGGCCTGATTAGATGGAAAAGCAGAGTTTAAGAGAACTGTACTATCATTATTGACATAATAAGAAGACATTTATGCCTGGCATATTCAAATGCCCTGGTTGAATGCCTTGGCTAGTTGTATTGGTCTAATTGTTGTCAGTCCTAACACTTTGTTGACCTTTAACAATCCCTGTACTTAGGGTGTAATTGCAGCAGTGACGGATGCTATCAGCTGTAGAGCTGCAGAGCTGCAGTATCCGGTTGATAGTGGCTGATTTAAGTTCATGGTTCATGTACATAATTCTTATCAGATACAGTGACATCAGTTGATGACTGACTTGTTGTCGCTGTATGTGATGGTCCTGAGTGTGCACTGCGATTGGGCGGCAGGCAGTCTTCAGTTGTGAAACGGCGTTTTTTATTGTTAACGGCTGGTGTCGCTTTCGCTTGACGCTTTCTTTTCGGCCTGGAGTTCACTGTGCTGAAAGAGATGAAGCTAATGACTAACATGTCAAAGGGGATTTAAAACCAAGTGATGGAACCCCTTGTGTATGACTATTCCAAGTATATGGAAAGATATGATAGGGTATAATGCTGGCTGTGTTAAAGCATATATCATGTTTAAGCTCCCGAATCGGAAGTGCACGTGGAACAACTCATGCCACAAACTAACCATAGCTAAACCCATAACCTAGCAGAAACTGTCAGAATTATAGGATAATGTATCCAAGATTAACCATAAATGTTCGCACAAGCTGGTAAAAAAATTTAAAAAAATGCACTGGCCAGCACAAAGGCTCACAAATCGAATGAAGAAAACAAATGAACCAGCCTATGGTAAAGCACAAATGCTCACAGAAGCTGCTAAATATATACGATATGGCTGTGTTTAAGCATAAATGCTCACTGAATCAAATGAAGAAAACAAACCAGCCCGTGCTGAAGCACAAATGCTCACGGAAGCTTCTGAAAACATAAAAATATGTGCGTGGTAAAGCACAAATGCTCACGGAAGCATAGGAAATATATAATGTACCCGTGCTAAAGTATAAATCTTAAAAGAAACAAATAACGAAAATAAACTAGCCCGTGCTGAAGCACAAATGCTCACGGAAACTTTATTAAATAATATATATAATGCCCATGGTAAAGCAAGTTGTTCACGGAAGCTGCTAATAACATATGCCCGTAGTAAAGCATAAAAGCTCACGAAAGCTTTATGTAAAAATATATATAGTGTCCGTGGTAAAGCAAGATGCTCACGGAAGCTGCTACATGTAATAACATATGTCCGTGATAAAGCATATATGCTCACGGAAGCTGTTAAAATTAAATATATAGAGCCCGTGGTAAAGCAAGATGCTCACGGAAGTTGCTAATAACAAATGCCCGTAGTAAAGCATAAATGCTCACGGAAGCTTTATGTAAAAATATATATAGTGTCCGTGGTAAAGCAAGATGCTCACGGAAGCTGCTTATAACATATGCCAGTAGTAAAGCATAAATGCTCACAGAAGCTTTATGTAAAAATATATATATAGTGTCCGTGGTAAAGCAAGAGGCTTACGGAACCTTCTAATAACATATGCCCGTGGTAAAGCATAAATACTCACGGAAGATGTTAAAAATAAATATATTGTGCTCGTGGTAAAGCCAGATGCTCACGGAAGCTGTTATAACATAATACCCGTGGTAAAGCATAAATGCTCAGGGAAGCTTATGTAAAAATATATAGTGACCGTCGTAAAGCCAGATGCTCACGGAAGCTGCCAATAACCTCTGTCTATGGTAGAGCATAAATTCTAACGGAAGCTGTTAAAATAAATATATAAAGACCGTGGTAAAGCAAGATGCTCATGGAAGCTGTTAAAAATAAATATATAGTGCCCGTGGTAAAGCAAGATGCTCACGGAAGCTGTAATAACATATGCCCGTGGTAAAGCATAAATGCTCACGGAAGCTTCATTCAAAACATATATATATATATATATATATATATATATATATATATATATATTCTGCCCGTGGTAAAGCAAGATGGTCACAGAAGTAGCTAATAACATATGCCCGTGGTAAAGCATAAATGCTCACGGAAGCTGCCAAAACATATGCCCTCGGTAAAGCATAAATGCTCACGGAAGCCGTTAAAAATATATATAAAGTGCACGTGGTAAAGCCAGATGCTCACGGAAGGTGTAATAACATATGCCCGTGGTAAAGCATAAATGCTCACGGAAGCTGCCAAAACATATGCCCTCGGTAAAGCATAAATGCTCACGGAAGCCGTTAAAAATATATATAAAGTGCACGTGGTAAAGCCAGATGCTCACGGAAGCTGTAATAACATATGTCCGTGGTAAAGCATAAATGCTCATGGAAGCTGCCATAACATATGCCCGTGGTAGAGCATTAATGCTCACGGAAGTTTTATTTAAAAATATATATAGTGCCCGCGGTATTGCCAGGTGCTCACTGAAGCTGTTATAACATATGCCCGTGGTAAAGCATAAATGCTCACGTAAGTTTTATGTAAGTATA
This sequence comes from Panopea generosa, assembly GCA_029582155.1. Taxonomy (NCBI): domain Eukaryota; kingdom Metazoa; phylum Mollusca; class Bivalvia; order Adapedonta; family Hiatellidae; genus Panopea; species Panopea generosa. The sequence continues at coordinate 4,177,196 of CM055905.1, read as the reverse complement.
TATATAGTGCCCGTGGTACAGCAAGATGCTCACGGAAGCCAATGAAGAAATTAAACCAGTCCGTACTGAAGCACATATGTTCACTGAAGCTGCTTAAATTTTAAATGTGCCCGGACGCGTTTGACTAAATAAAGAAGATTGTGCTAAACTGAAATAACTTAAGGAAGCTGCCAAAATATATAATATGTGTTTAAACGATCACGGGAGCAATGAAGGTAGCATAAATACTCAAGATAGCAAAAAAAGATACTATGCAAGGAAAGCACAATGCTAGGCACTCTTTTTTGTTTTTGTAATGGTGGAATTATCCACATGTTAATATATTCAGGGGATGATGTAGCAGATATAAGCTGACAGGACACAGTCCTGCAGTGTTAAAGTATATACGGTATCTGAGACCATTGGGAGTTATATATTCTCAAGCTTATTGGCAGTAACATAGAAATATAACAGCCCGTACAGGCCGTATTACCTAAGCAAAATGTCGATATAGATATAAGTCTATAAAAGCAATACAGTACTCCCCATGCATTTACAATCAAACGATGCGTCTCATTGCTGTCATGATGGCACGTCGTATGAACAGCTGCTGTTCAAATTGGTGTAGGTGGACGCCGTCGTCGCTTAGGATATGTGTTCGGCCCCCCAAAGATCCGTCTATGACGCCAGAAGCGAATAGTATCATGGACACTAAGCAGTGTGTCGAGTATTGTATTAGTTTGTACACGCTTGTTCTCGTACATCTCGACAGAAAGGCATCGTGGCTTGATCCTCGTGAATATTTCACAAATCACAACCAGACCGATATTATAATATTAAGCATAATAGCCAAGTCCTCAAAACCACTCGCTAGTGTCAATGGATGAATATGCTCACATAAGTCAATACCTCAAGTTTGTAGAACAACGATCGCCAGTGCAACTTCGAGTAAAAAAGTATGAAAATGGCGCATGAACGCATTTTTGTCCGCGACTCGCAATTCACCAACTCTTTTAGGACAACACTACATTCAATCAATCCATAATCTGCTAACATAACCCCACACACCGAGGAAGAAACAACATGGCCAAGTCGATGAACGAAACTATGACCTATAACTGCTACGCGCACAGGTGTATCCGCCATGTTGATTTACATACACAACAACATGCGTTGAAATACATTGTTTTCCAATGACGTCACACGTTTACCCATAGTTCCGTTGTCCGCCATCTTGTAAGGCAAGCTTTGTTGTTCATCAATCAACCATTACTGACAAGTTAATCTTAGATTTTATCAATTGTAATCCTCTGACAATGGTTAGTTCTTGTGTTGTTTGGGGATGTACCAATCGTGCTGACAAAGGAGTTGATCAGCGACGTTTTTATGACATCCCGAAGGTTATTAAGTCAGGGAAGTCAAACTGAACAATTGTCAACAGCAGGACGCGCATTATGGATGGTGAGAATAAATCGCGATGGATTCCATCCTGATCCTGTCAAACGACACCATAAAGTGTGTTCAGACCATTACATTAGCGATAAGATAAATATATATTTGACTTTTATTGAATAGATTGTAAAAAAAACAAAATAATTAAGTTTAAAAAATGATTAATCACAAATATTGTCCATATGTGTGTGGGTTATGCATATAATGGTATCGGATGAAATGGTATAGTATGTTTGGCACCTATAAAAAAAATTATCTGAATAACAATATAGTATATTTAAGGGAAGAAATATATCTACCCATAGATTTAAAAAAAATGATTAACAAATATTTATCTTCTGTTAACACCAAGCACCTTTTTGTGGACCTAGGCATATGTCATCATACCAACACAAAGAAGTTTTATATGCCATAGACTTTAAATATTCCGAATGTACAAAATGCGTAGTTATTACTTAATGTATTTATATGGTAATTTTTTATTATTTTCAGGGAAAAGATCAGAGTTGTACGACAACCTTAACCCTAACTGCACACCGTCACTAAAACTTGGGCCAGAGGCAACGAAAAAATATCTTTCAAGTTCAACTGTAAACCGTTATGAACGTGCGCAGGGACGTCAGGAAAAGAAGGTAAAACATGGTGCAGCCAGGGCACCTTTAGATTTACAGAGAGAGCCACCGGCATCTTCTCCACTGGAGGAAGTTGTACCGCATTTACGAACATGTCAGTTTACACTGAAAGGAACATTATCTGAAACAAGTCGAATGGATAAAATGTCATGTATGAAAGAGAACCAGTCAGAATCAGAAATATTAGGGCAGATGCGTACGGATTACCAGCGTTTGACTAGGGAAAATACAGAACTGAAAAAAAACTACAGAGAACTGTATCGTTAAAGAATGATGAAGAGAAAGTCAAGCATTACACTGGATTGACATACATCGCACTTATGGCATTATATCAGTTGTTGTCGCTAAGTAATAATGAAAATTCAAAAAGTGCTTTCACAAAATTTGAAAAACTGATGTTAGTGCTTATGAAATTGAGGTTGAACTTAAGTTTGCAGGACTTGGGTTATCGATTCAAGATCTCTACACGCTGTGTGTCAAAGACATTCAGTGATATGATACATTTAATGTATGTTAAAATGAAGTGTTCTATAATTTGGGCTGAGAGAGAAGAACTTCAGATGTCCATGCCAATGGAATTTAGGAAATATTTTGGTGTAAAGGTGTCAATTGTGATCGACTGTTTTGAGATATTTGTAGAACGGCCTTCAAACTTACTGGCACGTGCAGAAACTTGGTGTTACTACAAGCACCGCAACACAGTGAAGTTTCTTATTGGTATAACGCCTCAAGGGGCAGTGTCGTTTCTGTCAAAAGGATGGAGCGGTAGAGTGACAGACAAGCATATAACAGGAAATTGCGGTCTCCTTCAGAAACTCCTGCCGGGAGATATAGTTTTAGCTGATAGAGGGTTTGATATTAAGGAAATTGTGGGACTCGTGTGTGCAGAGGTGAAAATTCCTGCTTTTACAAGAGGTAAAAAACAATTATCACCCGTGGAACTAGAAGCAACTAAAAAAATCGCACACAATCGCATACACGTTGAAAGGGTCATTGGTTTAGTTAGAAATAAATACACAATTCTACAAAGTATTATCCCAATTGCCTATTTACATTGCAACAGTGATACTGTGCCTACGATTGACAAAATTACAACTGTCTGATGTGGTTTATCAAATGTGTGTGGTTCTGTTGTTCCATTTGATTGAGAAGGTGAAACAAAGTTCAAACAGAAGCCCCCAAAATATTAAACATGAACAAATTACATTGAGAGCAACTATTCAGTTTCTGTGTATACGTTTACTTTGTTGCTACTGAACTAAACAAAATATGTTTTGTAAGAAAATGTATACGGTCTTTGATAAAAGCATTTTGAAAAAACTGATCGAAACCTACATTATTGCAAAATACATTTATGTCGCATGTTTAAAATCTATATTCAAAACATTATTTAAATTGATTTAAGTATTTAATTTCGCCCAGTTATGTTGGTGAAGCAGAAGCTAGTACCTCGACAATGTAGCAGTGCACACACAGCCTAATCAAAATTATGTGCGAGAATTTAAAGCAGCATGGTGACAGATGTGTCTGATTTGAATTTACTTTTAAAGGTCCACTAAATAATATTATTGTTTGAAATTAATTTTATAAAATCATATCAATTTTTTTCCCATATTCTTGTAAAATATATTTTGTGTTAAACTTAACATTCCACAGACAGTCTAGTTATGTACCATACATGTAAAACTTAACATTCCAGACAATCTAGTCATGTACCATACATGTAGAACTTAACATTCCACAGACAGTGTAGTTATGTACCATACATGTAAAACTTAACATTCCACATACAGTCTAGTTATGTATCATACATGTAAGTCTCTTTTTGCAAACTGAAAAGAGTAAAAAAAGTATTTTTAATCTTATATTTCTGTGACCTTATTGATTTAAGTTACATCAAATGTGTTTTTACTCATTCATATATGTGAATTGCAATGCAAGCTCAGACCTTTTTTCATTTGGTTTAACGCCATCTTCAACACACAATAGGTTATATGTATTTATACCATTCAACCAAGCAAGACCCTCCTGAACTTTAAATGTTATCACAAACTGTACATATATCTTTCAACAAACTAGCTTGAAATGATCACTACCATGTTAGTGGTTAATATATTCAACTTTATCATATTCAGCTTAGAACAAAAAATATGATGAGGGTCTCCCGAGTCCTTGTTTTTTCATGCCGTACCTGATGAGTTGATAATATTAGTCACTAACATGGTACAGTGTAACCTCCGTAAATCGGACACTGTAAACCGGAATACTCTATTAGTCTATTAACCATGCTTTTTGAAAAAGTATAGGACATTTAAGGACGACATCATGAGACTGGTAAACTTGCATTGACATGATAGACCTATGTTTATCAAGCAGGCAGTTTGAGGCAAAAGCTGAGTGATTCTTTTAATATATTTGTTAATAAAGTAAATTGTTTGGAAGACAATGAACTTTAAATGTTATCACAAACTGTACATATATACATTGTTTGGCTCTCAGTCTGTAAAACTAAACAGACTGTAGTGAAAATGAAATATTTCAACAAACACATGGAAATGTTCAATGATCAGCATGAAATTAATTAAAAATTTGTACAAATATATACATTAGTCATCCTTGATTTATAGAGAATACCATGTTAGTGTCTGATATTATCAACTTTATCAGATTCGGCATAGAAAAATAACTAGAAAGAGGCTCTGCCGAGTCCATGTTTTTTGTTCATGCCGAACCTGATGAAGTTGATAATATGAGTCAATAACAAAGCATTCTCTTGATTATGAAATTGAAAATCAGCATCAAACTCTTGTTACAGCCTGTTGAAATTATGTTCATAATGATGTCATATGCCTGATAAACTTGCATTGACGTGAGAAAGTCATGTTTATCCAGCAGGCAGTTTATCATCTGCAATGAATGCACCATATTAAATGTTCAATTTTTTTACTTTTTTCTTTTTCCTGAACTGTGGGAGTTTTCTGCAATCGGAGCAATACCAAAGTCGTTTTGGGGTCCGTTTTATGTTAACGCATTCAAAATGAAGCCATACATAATAATAGTTTTCATTGTCACACCCAATGACCCTATCTGTATCCTCATTGTACTCCTTCCGACACACACATATCAGTTCTTTAGCAGATTCCTTCGAGGAGGTCTGATTTTAATCGGATTTCAAGTGACAGTTTACCGACAGCGGTTTCAAGTTACAGTTTACTGACAACGGTATAGCAAGCAGCGGCTTTGTAAACATCTTGCCAACCAACTCACGAAGTACAGCAGTTTTAACAAAAAAGTTTACCTATCAACCATACCCTGGCAGAATTCAGAGTCAATGCCTATCCGAGCACAAATTAAGTCCACATTGGTCCACACAATGAAATCGCAGAATTCCTTATCACACAGCAGTAACTGGCACTGTACTTGGAAATAATATGCATGTGAATGCCTTAGTGTGAACTTGCCATCTATCTCCTCTAGACACTCAATCGAATCTGATACAAATGAGTCTTTTTTACAGTAAGGGCACGTAATCTCTACAAATACCTCACCACAACAGTCACACGAACCCAGTCCATCTGGTGTGGCTCCCATAAACGGATACCTTGGGCCTTAATCACAAGGCCACTATCACGCCATACAAAGTTCTCGTGTGATTTCATTATTGGTTTGATGCACTGCTTCTTAGCATCCTTCTCATGATCACAGCCCCACTGTGTTTCTTTTGAAGAAAAAGACTTTGTCGAAGGAAAGCATATATCTTTTAATAAACTCATTGATGGGTTTTCCACATTTGTACGGCAAACAGCCTTGACTTTAGAAGCTGTGACACGACCAGTCCTAAAACTGAACCACTGCTTACGCTGGATTGTGCTCGTGTATCGTTTTCACAGTTTTCACTCTCTTCTTTGGTTACAGTTAAGTTGTTAAAAATGATACCACAATGTTCAAGTAGAGTGTCCTTGTCAGCTTAAGATAAATCATCATTATAAAGTTCTGATAAAACTGTTGGATACTTCTTGTCTAATTTAGTGGCAAACCCAGGCAGAAGAGAAAGTAGCAAATGTTTGCTGTCCGAAGTGTCGAGGGCAGAAAAGAAATCCGACAGTTCTTCTGTTTTGGGCTTGGCCACTTAGGTAGCCTCCTTGGTTTAACATTTAGTATTGTTGCAATACTCATAGCCTGATCCATCTGCTTCCTTTTAGTCCGCGCTGATGTCAGGTCGATTTCCTGAATAGTCTTGTACTGCACCTAAAATCCAAAAGTAACTTTGATAAATAGAATGATTTATATAAGGCCTGACCATAGTAATCTAAATCCTAGATGTTCAACTCGTCAGTCCCTGTTTTTTTGCACGTCCTGGCAAATTTATATTGTAAATAATTTAAAAGCTTTTGATCTTTTAATGATCTAATTAAAATATAAATTGTATTCATGTATGTGTATCTGCTATTCCTAACAGTCACAAGTAAGACATAGTTTATGCTAATTTATTATAGCTCGATTGCGAAGAATTGGTCCACTTCCTGGGTAGAGGCTGAACCAGTACTGAGTGTTGATTTTTATGCCATTGGCTGGGTGTCGAACCCGCAATCTCTTTTCACTGCACGATCTTCACACTTTAAATTTAACGACAAATATAAATAACATATTGAATACATTACCTTTTGGACTGCAGATGGTAACCAGTACGATTTTTGAATTTCAAATTTTAGCTGGTGCCTCCACAGCAAATAATAACGCACCAACATGAAAACAAACTTCACCAACACCTGCCATGCATGTACAATGTCGAGAAACTACATTTCCATCGCTCTCACAAGTTACCCATGGCAGCAAACAAGAAACATTCATTCGTTGGGAATGTTTCACTTTCCTAGCTATTACGCACTTGTCGTTCACAATGACCTGTCCAATGTCGAACACCCATCAACTTAAAATATAAGTTATACGATTCGAGAGACTGGTATGCTTTTAATTCCTTTAGTGTGTAAGCGCTCTGTGTGTACACTAGATAGTTCACAATATCCGGGTAAGTCACTTCTGGCCACTTCTGCTCTCGCGATATCGTATGGATCTTTACCATCAATTACTTTCAATTTATCTAAATATCTCGCTTTGCACACTTGATATAATTAATCCCGATATAAAGTCTTTGCTCTTGTACTACAACTGTTCTTTTATTTATTTATAAGTTATTATCATAACAATGAAAACATTGGGGTCTATCGCTAATCTTGTTTTTTAACGCTTGCCACACAATATGGCGACCGGAAGTGAGAATCATGGGAAAACATGATTCACGGAAAACCATGTATTGAAAGTTTGTAGCGTGTAAACAATCCAGTTATAAAATACAAGAAAATGACAATAGTCATTATAAACAATATACCGGGATAGCACTGTTCAAGCAATGAGGAAAATAAAATATAGACACCAATTAAATCGTTAAATAAATCGGATGTGTTAACAATAAAACTATGTGCGATACGAAAGTGTTCAGAGTAATGAGACAAAGGATCTCCACTGACCCGGTAACCGACTGATGTTCAAAGCTATTATGTGTACATGTATTGCTTTTTTATTAACAAAATGACAAGTTTCTATGCATTTGGATGTGTGGTCATATTACTTACAGTGTTACCGTGTACTGTCTTGTGTCAAAGTAAGTGAATTTATTTGTCACATTCTTGTAATTGTAAATGTATGCCGAATCGTTTGAAATTATTGAAATATTTTTAGTTACAAGAAAACAATGTTCCACAACACGCAAGCTAGAGTGTCTGTACATACACTGAAGAGATATAAAAACGCAACAAAGGAAAAGATGTGAAAACCCAATACAGGATTTAGAGGAGACTTACTTGGAAATGAAAGTGATACCAATGCAAGAGGTACCAGCATATCGAATAAACAATTAATAACATCATCAGACAATAAGTACTTTAGGATATGGATATATTCACTCGTGCTAAATATGTTGCGTTTTCATATAGCTTCCTGTGTTATGATTCCATATCTCTTGAGTGCAGTAAGTATGATAATATGAAACTATTTGTTACACTTGTTGTCTATATGACCGCGAATATGCGAACAATGGTGTCTGTAAACAATTTAAGAGCGATGCACCTTACCACAATATAGGCTCGAAACTAAGGTTCTGCACATATATTGGCGTTCTTTAGTTTCACGTTGATATATAATTGTCAGAAATAGAGTTCAGTGAAACATTCTCAAATTTATCGTGTGTCCTTTAAAACATATTTAATATATTTTGTTAATAGTTTCTACTTGTCTCGTGTTCTTTATATCGAAGTTACACCTAACAATGTATTCACGTAAACGAAGTATTTATTGACGATTCGTGGACTAAAAGATACTCCACTCCCTCTTCCACACGAAACAAAGTTATTTAAAACATCAACTCATTATGTTGTCAAATCTAAACCAATACAAATTAATCAATTAATGCACAGACTCTATGTGGAGAAGTCTACATAAATACACTGAAGGACTTTAAAAACACACCACTTATACAAATCCCAAAAATAAACAGAAAACAAAATTTATCTTCCACAAATATTGTTGTATATAAAGTTCATTTTATATGCAAGCAACAAGCAAAATTTCATAACAAAACTTAACAAGATTGCAAAGTTACGTAACATCAATGTCTTTCAACCTCAAATGACAAATTCACAGTTCAATAGTGTGTGTATGACCCATTGTTCCTGATGCATTCACAACAACGACTTCTCATAGTTAATATCACATTTTCAATGCGCTGCTGGGGAATGTTCCGCCATTCCTCGACGAGGGCCTGACGAAGCTCGTGAACAGATCGAGGTGGCGACACTCGCCCGTGGACGCACCTTCCAAGTTCATCCCATATGTTTTCAATGGGGGCTAAGTCTGGTGACAAAGCGGGCCATTCCATCACGTTGACATTGTTTTGTTCCAGAAATGTGACTGTTCTCCGTGCTTTATGCGCAGGAGCGTTATCATGCTGGAATAAACATCGTTGACGCTGGAAATGGTTATCCAAGAAGGGAATGACGAAAGGTTGAAGAATGTCTTTGATGTATGATTGAGCGTTAACATTCCTCTCCAGGAAAACCAGCTCTGTTCTGTGGAATCAAGTAATTCCAGCCCAAACATGAATGCTTCCGCCGCCCCACCTGTTTCGTTGGAGCACGCAATTTTCAGAGAAGCGTTCCCCTTGTTCTCTGTAAACCCTGACCCGCCCATCACATCCATTCACGTTAAATTTTTATTCATCCGCAAACAGGACGGAACCCCACTGCCTTCTGGTGAATCTAAGATAGGTCCTTGACCACCGTTCCCTTGCTAGTTTGTGCCTTGGTGTCATTGGAGAGACCTTTTTCGGGCGATGGCACGTCAACCCAACAGTTTTAAGCCTCCTCTGTCCGGGGATATATTGCATTTCTGAAACCGAATACAAACAGAAAAAAATGTACTAAATGAAAATGTTATATTTTAAAAATCGACTCGTATTTAATTGGCATCTAAACATTTTACAAACCCATGGACACCAAGCATTCCTCTGGCAGTCACAGTAGCTGGCCGGAAGCGGTCTCGTCGGTGGAGCATGCGCATTACTGCATCCTGTCTAGGCGTCGTTACAGGCCTTTGACCGGTCTCGGACGATCCTTGACGGTGCCAGTTTGTCTATAACGTTCTTGTAGACGTACAATTGTTGTATAGTGACAATGGAATCGTGCGGCCACGGCGCGGCAGCTACTTCCGGCTCGTAACATACCTATTGCTTCAGACCGAACATTTTCGTGTAAACGTGGCATGATAATCAATGCTTCTTGTTACATCAAACTGTGATTTTTTGACATGTTAATGCACCGTGTACACATCACCATTAACACAATTCGGATATTTAGATTTACGCGAGATCCACGTGCGAAAAATGGGATTTGACCACGTGGTTGCTATTGGTAATTTGTGTTGTAAAAATAAGTACCAACTATACTCTAATACCAAGGTCATTCACCAAGAACATCATTTCCATGGTACAAAATACCCTAGAAATATCAAGCAAAAAAATACGGGCCCCTGAAAAGTGGTGCGTTTTTAAAGTCCATCAGTGTACTGTATATATTCATAAACCTGTGTAAGAGGCCACCTCTTATAAGAAGCTACCTGTCTTAAGCAGCCACATTAATTTTGCTATTTTGCATTGTTATGTTTTCAGAGTAAATTAACTTGTATTTAGCAACAACCTGTCTTTAAAGCTCACGTTTGCTTCTTTCCTCAACTGGCTGCTTAAGACAGGTTTGATTGTATTACGAAAAATAACGGGGATTTTAATGAAGAGAATATTATGATTATGGTAAAAACTTGAACATCCAGAGCGTCCGCAGTGGTCCAGTTGTCTGAGACGTCATGTCCATGTCATCTACCGCTCACGCTGAAGTTGCGAGTTTGTAATGTTTTGAAATGAGGTTAAAAACAACATTTTAAAAAAAAGTGAATCTCGTGTATATAGATTATCACTGAATTTATTCTTGTTTTACCATGTATCTGATCACCGCAGCGTGGTCTACTGGTAGGGCGTCCGCCTTGCATGCAGAAGGTCGCGGGTTTGACCTACGTTCGGCCGGGTCATACCAAAGACTTGAAAATGGTACTAAAAGCTTCCTTGTTTGGCGCTCAGCACCCGAAGGATAGTTCTAAGTCTGGTCGGCCCGGTGTCGGTATAATGTGACTTGGTGGGTATCATACCATGTGTCTGCGAAATGATACTGATGAAATGTGACAGCGGTCAGAATACTGTCTCAAGTAGACACCGTCGCGATATGACTAAAATGTGAGGTTAACACCATACAACAACATACGATGACGTCGTACAGGCGGATGCTTTTAAATAAGTATCATCCTACTCGATATTATGGAGGTGTTTAAATTTACTAAAGCAGAAATATAGTGTAGTGGATATAGTGCTGACCACCTATTCCAGAGGTCGCAACTTCGATACCAGGTTCGATCAGATGTATCCCAGAAAACAACACTAGGTACTGGTTCTACACATGAAACGGACTCGTACGTGATTGGTATAAGCTCTGCGCTTACGTCACAGAATAGCTAAAATGAATTAGATTAGACTAATTTCAGGAAATAGAGGTGAAATCATAAAAGCTGACACAATCACCATGTGCATTGAAAGGAGATAAGTCATTTATGATTGTGGACCAAATATTTATCCTCAAAACCTACAACCATTGTCAAGATGACCGCTACAAAAATACTAACGTTAAATATGTGTAATATGTATTATTAGTTTACTTTCAAATACATTTACTTGTTTCTATTCAATGTTTATGTTTCTATTCATATGTTACTGTTTTACAGATTTACTAGCTACTTTCAAATGCTTACAAAGTACATTAAAATATAGATCTATAATCAATTTGTGTAAATATGCATTCATGCAACGTGTACGTTTATATGCATAACTCTATGATGCGGATGTATGCTATACTGAACAGAACAGCTAGCCCGCCACCTGATATTTCATGTACCTGTAATTTTATGTTTCAGAGCAGTTTCCTTGAAATTTTTACTTGAACGAGAAAGAACATTTAGGCTATGTAAAAATACATAATTGTCTGTAAATGTCGTATACACACTTTAATAACGTTACTTCATATTTTGACGAAGATAATGGAAACTCAAAAGTGGCTGGTTAGCTGTTCCGGTCAGTATATACAGCCAGTGCTCTGACCCTTATTGTTATGTTTCCTGCAAGTCTGTATTTTATATATTACTATTAAAAATAGTCTGTGTAATTATTGTTTGTATAATGATGTGGTGGCTGTGTCCTTTGAATGGAACTCATCCGGTCGGTCATTGTTTTCTGTTTTATATTTCAAATTCGAATATTTAAGTATTTCTTGTGGTCCTTTGAATGAGGCCGACATATATTTTCGTTATTTTTCATTTTTCTGTCTGTTGTATTTATTCCCTTGACTTTGTTCATTAATACCGATACGCCATATTTTTCACCATTTTGTCCTCATGTGATAAAAAACTTATTGAAGAAATATACGCACACATTAATTATCTTGAATTCATTTAAAATCGGAAATCATAGAATACTTTTAAAACTGTTAAATGAAATGTATATTCATAGGGTAGTTCAAAGTATGGCATTATAATTTGAAATCCAACAGACGTATACATATTGTAGTATTCTTTATGTTTTGCCCATATATGGTATTTCAGCTGTTGTGCGTAAGTATATACCTGGCGTTTATATGATTGGCAGTTTCCATTATCTTAAGAATTAATTATATTGCAAAAATACTTATACTCACTAAAATAACTAATGAGTCAACCAATGACCCATGCCGTAGTGATAATGTCCCTGACCCCTACATCAAATATTGTTAAATTTACAAGAAAAGGATGTACAACGGTTATAATAAACACAGCATAATTCAAATACTAATCAAACGTTACTTTCATGAGGGAGTATTGTACTTAAAATGTTATGTTGTATCTTAAGAAGGTCACTAGACCGAAAATGCACTTGCAGTTTGGATTATTTTCTCTACGAGTGAAATCGGATGAGTTTTGAACATGTACCACATCTTTACTCGAAATGTAGCAATTTAAGAAGTTTGTATTAACGTTTATACATCTATTTGTCTTATTTCGCTACTTGATATACGCTATAAAATATTTACAAGTAAATACATATAGGGTTGATTATGAAAATAATCAACTGAAGTAAAATAAGTAAAATATTTAGATGTTGTATTACTTTCTCAGCCAATAAAATCGCTCACATTTTTTCAAAATAGAACTTTCTATTTTACATAGAACGTTATGACCGTCAGTAGATGTTGACCCACTTCCTCAGTCAATGATATTTTTAAACTACACCGTTTTACATTTTTTAAAGAATAAACAGCAAATGGGTGTAAGTTTTAAATCTTGTTTAATTTACTAACAAAGTGATAAAATGGCCGTAAACGATAACACTAATTCAATAATAAAAAAAAGTTGTAAAGCGGAGAATTGTTTTATTCTTTCTACAAAGAGGCATCATAACAAACGTTATCAGAAAATAAAATAAAAAATATATGTCCCCATGCTTGTTACTAAGTAACAGTGCTAAATGTTACCTCCCTTTTTCATAAAATGGCCGCAAACGATGCATTTTTACACTAATTCAATAATAAAAAAAGTTGTAAAGCGGAAAATTGTTTTATTCTTTCTACAAAGAGGCACTTTAAAGAACTATTTCAGAAAAGAAAATAAAAAATAGATATCCCCATGCTTGTTACTAAGTTTCAGAGCTAAATGTTACCTCCCTTTTCATTAAATGGCCATAAACGATGCATTTTGACACTAATTCAATAATAAAAAAAGTTCTAATGCGGAGAATTGTTTCATTCTTTCTGCAAAGAGGCACTATAACAAACTATATCAGAAAATAAAATAAAAAATATATATTGCCTTACTTGTTACTAAGTTACATTGCTAAATGTTACCTCCCTTTTTCATAAAATGGCCGCAAAAGATGCATTTTTACACTAATTCAATAATAAAAAAAGTTCTAACGTGGAGAATTGTTTCATTCCATCTACAAAGAGGCACTATAACAAACTTTATCAGAAAAAAAAAATAAAAAATAGATGTCCCCATGCTTGTTACTAAGTTACAGAGCTAAATGTTACCTCCCTTGTCATAAAATGGCCGTAATCGATGCATTTTGACTCTAAGTCAATAATAAAAAAAGTTGTTACGCGGAGAATTGTTTCATTCTTTCTACAAAGAGGCACTATAAAAAACTATATCAGAAAATTAAATAAAAAAATACAAGTCACCATGCTTGTTACAAAGTTACAGTACTAAATGTTACCTCCCCTTTTCATAAAATGGCCGCAATCGATGCATTTTCACACCAATTCAATAAAAAAAATGTTCTAACGCGGAGAATTGTTTCGTTCTTTCTACAAAGAAGTTCAACAACAAACAATATCATAAAATAAAATAAAAAATACATGCCACCCTGCTTGTTACTAAGCTACAGTGCTAAATGTTAACTTCCCTTTTCATAAAATGGCCTAAAATTGATAAAAAGGGTGAAAATTATCTGTTGTAATTTTTATAACTGAAGTTTCATTGCAGAGGTAACTTTCATATTTGTAAATGATGCACTAAATAGCAATTATAATATTTGTTATTTATAATGTAATTACTGTTATGTTGCTTTTATACATTTCATATATACTGGGTAATTGATGAACATCAATATTTGTAATAGTTTGAAATGTAAGAGGCCTAGTGGTAAAACCATGTACTGTCAATCAAGGTTGGATCACCAGTGACCTGCTACTCAACATAATATCTTCAGAGTTTTATCTACGAGTCCATTCAAGTCATTTTTTTCTGGTATTTATCTTGGCTTTAGTATTCGCACCGTCATCCATTATTATTACATTATCTTGAAATTTTTATTCCTGTACTGGGCTACTTTCAACATTAATCTTTGAATTGTCATTCAAATTTTAGAACACTGCCTGGTGAACTGGTAGTGATTGTTCTTAATTTTTCACAATATGTGCATTTCCTTGTCTTTTGAAAAAAAACATCATATGTATTTCGGATACTTTTTCTTAACATGGTCCCAATATCTGATTTACTGTCACAATCCATGCTTTTGGCAACACATATTGTAATAAATTGGCCTGGTCTTGGTGTACTACTTGACTGACTTCATCACTGAAAATTAAAAGAAGCTTATATGAGATAAAGAAATAAATGACAATGTTTGTTTGTATGTAAGCTTAATTTACATCACCACCAGTTTCCCATTTGGGTGATGCACGCAAAAGAGTGAACAGTTTAGTCTTTTTAGGTTTGTAGGGGATAGTTGAGGAAACAAATATCATAGAAACCTAATCATATGTTTCACCTGGTTATTTTGCTTGGTGTATAGCACCATCATAAAGGTCCTCAGTTTAAAGTCCCATCTGAACGACTGTTAGCACTGTAAGTTAGCCAGCCTCAGGTATCAAATTCTCAACCCTGAGCTAGAAGTATCGTGCTCTACTGACTGAGCTCATCGGTCTGGCTAATAAAAAAGGACAATGTACTTTAATAAAACAGCACAATATATGGGTATAGTTTGACAACTCAAGGGCTATAACTGAGCAGCAATTCCTATTATGATATATATGTTCAAACCATTGAACAAAAAACAAAAAAAAAAAAAAAAATCTTATGAATATAAACTTGCATGTATGTGGACATTTTTTACTGAATGAAACTGTTATGTTATGTAACAAGCAGTCAAGGGGTTGCAAGCTCAAATCCCCTCTTGGCCAGTCTCTGTGATGATTTAAATATATGCAAATTCCAACATTGTGTCTCATGTTCATTCATCTTTAATCACTGATTCAAGTGGGAAAGTTGTCAGTTACTTGCACGGATATTGGGTGTGGAAACAAGTAGCCACAGGTTTGATCCCCCTCAGATCATCTGTTGTACACATGATTATTTTGTTGTAATCCATAGTAGAAATAAGCTGAAACGGTAAATTACCATTGGCCCCTTTTGATGATTGTCACTCTTTCATTTAGTGCTTCTGTACACGTTGTCTATGTCACAATATTGATTGTCTCTTCATAGTTAATGAAACCACTACAGGTATTTAAAGCACCGGCATCTCAATCCATCTGTAACCTAAGCATCTGTTTAGCATTCCTGAAATGTGTTGAATAGTTTCTTATTTTCATAATTCATGTAACAATTTTCTGTTTAACAGGAAACACAGAACGTGACGGTGTATAAATTTATTTTAACATTTACTCAATGAAAGAATACTGTTCGAATCTCCGCCTGGCAACAGTTTCAAGGATGATCAATTTACAACAGTATGCCTCTTTATCAATCGTCTTTCACCACTGATTCAAGTGGGAAAGCTATCAGTTATTTACGGAGATGGGGTGTGCTCAAATACTGGTTAATGCAAGGAAACAGTGGTTAGGTGATCGTCTGTTAGCCTTCGATGGCATGAAAATGACGCTTAATATTCAACCAATCAATCACTTTTTATAGTTGTTCATCTCTATAAATCATAAAGTAAGTTATCATTTTATGTGATACATTGATAGTGATCACTGAGTTGTGATAAAGCATCAACTAACCTTATACTCATTTGCTTTGTGTTGATGTCAAATGATATTGGAATTTTCCTGTTTAATCGATGTGTCTTGTTTGTTTCCACTGTTCTTATACTTCCACATATACAGTTTATGTATAACATTGACCCATATAAGTGTCTTCCATAATGTCCTTCAATACCAAATTTTACATGCATCAGGTCAGCTAAATGTCAAAATTCAAGACTTATTCTTCACTGTCTCCATCCCGGTATGAATAATATTGTTTCAGGTAAATTCATTATGTATTCAGCGCTTTGGAACAAATTCACAAATGATTCATATCCGAAAATGAGTTATCCGAAATGTTACCACTACGAGTATTGATTATATTTTCGTAGTTATTTCTTCGACTTCGTTATGTACAAGCACTTCTGGTGGTTTAGAACGAAAAACAACAAAAACTTCCATGCTTTTCGATCGCTTCCTTGACATAATTTACATTTCTGACATCTCGAAATGAAAATACTTCGCTTTGTAAATATCTTATGCGACTCGACTTTTAATTAACCAAACGGCGAAATTAGACCCCGAAACTGAAAGTAACAGAAAGGAACTATGCGCGTAGCAATGCGCAGTAACAACCCGCATAAACGTCTTTAATTAAATTTACCATTTTATAAACATATTTTTGACAGTTTGTCTAACTACTAAAGTCCAACTATGGGATAACCAATGAATACTGATATCTAAGTTTAGTGTTTTTTATAACAACCGACTACGGTATGTTTGGTCAAGTGTTCGAGTCCAGACCGACAGCGCACACTGTTCCGTAACAAATAAGAAGAAATAAATTGTAGCTAAACGTATTGCGTACAAGGTTTACAAGTACAATGTACAACTGCAATAATGTACATATTTATCAATAGCGTGTCTCATCTCAATTTGTAAAGAGAAATCACTGATGAGTATAAAACATAAACTTTGGATAAAGTAAAGACATAACGACAGATAAGGAAGTATCCGTCAGTGCACACAATTGTGTACGTTAAAGTGTACAACTATCGTGTATTCGCTTGTAAAATATAAATCTATATCATGTCATTTGTACAATTATTCCTTTTTAATTAACAAAATGAAAAGTTTTTGTGCATTTGGACGTGTGGTCATATTACTTACAGTGTTACCGTGAACTGTCTTGTGTCGAAGTAAGTAGATTTATTTGTCACAGTATTGTATTTGTAAATGTATGCAGAATCGTTTGAAAATATTGCGATATTTTTAGTAACAAGAAAACAATGTTGCAGAACACGCAAACTAGGTTGTCTATACATATACTGGTGAGATAAACGCAACAGAGGAAGAGATTTGAAAACGCAAAACAGGATATAGAGGGGAATTACTTGGAAATGAAAGCGACACCAATGCAAGAGGTACCAGTATATAGAGTGAACAATTAATAACATCAACAGACAATAATTACTTTAGGATATGGATATATTCACTCGTGCTTAATACGTTGCGTTTTCATATAGCTTCCTGTGTCATGATTCCATATCTCTTGAGTGCAGTAAGTATGATAATATGAAACTATTTGTTACACTTGTTGTCAATATGACCGCGAATATGCGAACAATGGTGTCTGTAAACCATTTAAGAGTGATACAACTTACCACAATATAGGCTCGAAACTAAGGTTCTGCACATATATTGGCGTACTTTAGTTTCACGTTGATATATAATTGTCAGAAACAGAGTGAAACATTATCAAATGTATCGTGTATCTTTTCAAAACATATTTGATTAATAATTTCTACTTGTCTCGTGGTATGTATATTAAATATATACCGAACAATCTATTCACATAAAAGAAGTATTTATTGATGGTACGTTCATTAATAGATAATAATCCCCCTACACCCTCCCCACCCCGACCCACATCAATCACACACATACATAAAAATCAACTCATCATATTGTCAGCCTTCAACCGATTAATCAATTATTGAAATGCATCAGTAGTTAACATTTGTACACAAAATAGATATTGTATAAACGGAACATTATATTATTATTAACTATACGGTCTTCTTAGAAACGTCAAATGATGCGAACTAGGCCAATAATAAGTACAAGGCTCAATAAAAAAAACTATGCCAGTTAATAAAATTTTAAGTTTTAAATGAGTTCGTATTAGCCCAGTTATTAATCAGACATATTGGCCAATGAACGTATCTCTGGACAATATGTGCAGCAAACATTTACTGTCTTGGGTCAGTATGACAGTCCTTAGAACGATAACGTTTGATAACCGATAGATATATAGGATTAAGCCCTAGTAATAATACTTTTACGATGGTCCAAAACATACATGTCCAGTGTAAAGCGGGTGATCGAACCTGCAACCCTGGGTTTGCAGACAAAGGCCTTAACCACTGAGCCAATAATTCGCTACAGTTGTCGGATCTATATAAGCCTAATTATATTGATGATGAAAAAAATAATTTAGAAATTACATGTAAATCTTTGTACGGAATATTCATTTGAGTCGACAATAACTACAACCTATTAAAAATAATTTAAAAAAAAATGATTTTCAAAATGAGTTCTTATTTTGGCATTTGGGGGGAAAATTTACCCGTAATTGCTTCATGTAAAAAATGTATGAACTAAGGTGCATTTCGGATACATTCTTTTGTGCAATTTTTATTTCGTGCCAAACGTTATATACACTGCATGCAATTTGAAATGATCACACATAACACTGTTGTATTTGAATTATCACTTACACTTTATCCTAAAAATGCCAAAATGAAACCATAATTTGACCATGATTTTATGTGTGAAATTAATTTTGTAATTTATATCATAAATAAGTTAATTACGATTATTGTTATTTCTGTGTACTTCCCTAAGAATACGGTATCAACATTTTAATATACAATTGTGTGTTTTGTTACCACGATTACTATTATTTTCAGGCTGTACATCTACGGTAAATATATCGTCTGAAACGGGTTCAAGTGCTACTTTTGAGTTCAATACAACAAATACTCGTCATGTTCGTTATGAACTTATTAAATTTAAGCATTGGGACGTCAGGTTAGTAACAGTACGTATCATCAGCGGAGCCTTTATATATGACAATTACAATAAAACCAAATATAACGTCAGTGTGGACTATGAAGGAGACGAATATCTAAGTGTTACTGTTATCCTCCAGAACATCAATGACCAGGACAACGGCACATACACACTAGAACTGGACTTCGGACGGTATACAAACTGCTTGACTCTCTACGTTTTAAGTAAGTCCATTTATCTTTCTTTCAAAACACGACGATCATAATGTTAATGATTTAATTACTAAGTAAATAAGACTAGGTAAACAAGAGATCGATATCGCAAACCATGTGTATTTTGTTCTTTACTTCTCGATGCAGCTCTCTCATAAATCAACTAATGTATGGTACATAACAAGGAGCCCAAAATCGGTTGACCTATTAGATATAGAGGTAACCAATGATCAAGTAACTAGAATTAATATCAATCATTAGATATGACTGACAGAATGTAAAATAAGGGACAGCAATGAAAAGTGTAATTTTTCAAGAGTCACACTTTTAAGTAAAATGCATGGAAACATGAACATATGAACAAAATCCATTAATTTAAAGGGTACCGTATGTCAGAATATAAATGGCTATTTATCGTTTTATAGACATGTAAATAACACAAAAATCAACAAATTTTAATTGAACGAAATTTATCAAATGAGAAAAACGTTATTAAATATCATGATTTCAAGCGTTTCATAAATATTATGTGCGCCGCCATTTTATAGCTCTTTTATGTTGGAGGTTTTCGGTGAAGTCATAGCAACACTTCCGTTCTAGTTCTCGCGAAAATTTTATTGTGTCGTTAATGACTGCTCTCTACTGAAACTCTTATGTATATACGCTAATTCACGTAAACAGTTGATAGATAGATATACAATGTATTAGTGAACATCGAAGGAAGACAATTAAACGCGAAAACGATTCTGAATTGAAGGACTTAACCCATAAACATTGTTTTCTTAAGCGGAATAAGTGGGTGGAGTAATGCGATATATTTTGTGGGCAGCGTTGTATTTAGTTTTCCTAATATATAATTTGGGGTTGGACCTAAGATTGCAGAATGAAGCGTACCAATGTATTGGCGTACCACTACCCAAGCATACAATTTCTGGTGATTTCAGGACGAAGATTACCATATGCGACATACATATAGACTTAGTGTATATTATCCAGTGGGAAGCTCTTAAAAATGTGCTAATAACACTTATAGCTCAACTGATTTCTGAAATTTAATTTGTAATTTATATACTCTTCCAAAATATTGCGAAATTGATATAGCAAACTTTCACAATGATATAATTGCATGCTGATTAAACAGGTGCGATAATCCAATAAACAATAAAAAGAAGAGGTTAAGGTGTGAAAACGACATGGTATCTAAAATTTATTATAAAATTACAAATAAAAGCCATTTAATTGTGACAGCCCGATTAGCTCAGTCATTTACATGTTTGACTATCAATCAAGGTGTCGCAAGTTCGAATCCCCATCCGGCAATAGTGTTTTGATGATTCACATACAAAATTGTGTCTCATTATCATTTGTCGCTAACCGCTAATTCAAGTGGGAAAGTTATCAGTTACTTGCGGATATGGGGTGTGCTCGAGTACTGGTTAACTTTTCAGGAAACAGTGGTTAGGTTAACTAAACATCTGTACCGTAAGCCTTCAATGTCAAAAAAATGATGCTAAATATTCAGTTAACCATTAATCGTTCATCAACTCATTTTATTAATTTTATAATCAATTGGCAATTTAGTTTATTGATATATGGCTTTTTCACAGTCAGCTAGGTCATTATTCTTGAATAGACATTTGAACTACCTCTACTTCGTAATGAAAAAAATATCAATTAAACTGTGCCCTTTGTTCCTTTACTTATTTATAAATACATGAAAATGTACATTTATTTTCCTTTTTATGTTTTGCTATTGTATGTTATTCAACAGCAGAGGTTTATTTACTGGTAAAATGGTGTTCTGGTATACAATTTGTAAGCAATATACATAAAATCATATTATATGATTTTTTACTTGTAGGTTTGCATTGATATTGAACCCCTAATTAACTTAAAATGTTTAAAATAGTAATATGGCATAAAACTATGTGATATTACATCCTGTCATAAACCCTGGGGTGATTTATGCTAATAAGGGTACAATATGCATACTGTGGCCGGGTTATTTCTCATTACCACATGGCGTGAATGTAGTGTCGTTGAATTATGAAAGCTCAGCAGGGTGCCAGTAGCTGGACAGTAACATACACTTTGTGCAATATTCCTGTAGACATTATATTCTATATGACACTCCCTATAAGAAGTTCAGGGAACTGGTATAGATAGATAATCATCATATATCAAATTGGGTAGTAACCCAATTTAAATACCCAAAAGACAGTGCCAGTTATGTAAAACAACAAAAAACTCATCCATGCTTCATCTAATTTTACTAAAAAGGGTATGAAATCAAAATTTTATCAGCCATTTCTCATTGTTGAACAATGGCCGCACCAGCTAAACACGATAAAAAAAGAGATATAATATTAATTCTTATTTTCTCTTAGACAGGTAAATATATGTAACAGACCATCTTCCCTTAAATTCCATTCCTGGTCTAAATAGTGTTTTTTGATAATTTATTGACTGAGTAGCAAACAGTATATACCCTGGTAGTACAGCATGAATGTGCAGATACATCAACACTGACCACAAAAATTACTTTTGTTTTCTTTATCAAGCTAAGGGTAATTTTACTATTTTGAAATTTAATCAGCAATGTCAGGCAACATGATAAGATGTCAGACTCGTGATTCATGGGTTTCGGGTTTGATCTCAGGTTCATGATCGGTGTGACTGTTTAACAGTTATCGTCTTTTTGGATGAAAGCTTCATAAGACATTGCTGTGTTTCTCTGTATTATTTCTGTGATACATTCTTAATCTTCTAAACTTCCAATAATAATGTCATTGCATCTGCAGCACGTATTTTCGTCAGACGAAGGCATCATTACACAAATTTCGCAGCTGCAAAAAATCTTTCACATGTCACTGTGCCGTCTCACAATTTCTCTCGTTTTCTAATTCATTTAACTCTGCTTCCGAAAATTCTGGTTCAAAGTTGTAGGCCACAAGTCCTTCTCCATTTTATTATTCTCTTGCCGGTGACTATAATTGTACGTTTCCATATCTGTTGTAGCATATAAATTAATTTTGTTTTAAACCGAATGTGCAGTTGTGACGTCACGCAGGTGTCCAATATGGCGACTTCCATCACAAAGTTGTTGTGCGAAAATGACCGTTACAAAACGAGCTGTTATGTCTTTATGGACTTGAATTTATACATATTGATACTATTAATAAAAAGCTGAACTCATAGCTATTCATATTATCCTTTATTAAACACAGGGTTGCGAAATATTATTCCGCGTCTTTATGTATGAGTTAAAGTATGGGAAATTTGTCAAAACAAAAACCTGAGTGCAGTGCTTATACTAGTGCTTTTAAAGACAAATACCATTGTGTTAATAAAACTAAAATAGAACACTGTCTACATTCTTCGAATAGCCAACTACGGGAGTACTCAGACCTTTGCACAAGGTTAATGACTGCAGGTTTTAGGGGCGGCAGAGAAACGTATGCCATTAGTCGGTAAAGCATTCTTCCTTACAGCGAAATGTCTCGGGTTCGAGTTCCAGAATGGTTGTACTTGATTGAAATTTTGTTATTAATCTTTGTCAACGTTTTTACATTTTGTGAAATGTATTATCATATAGCGTGGGCCTGTGGACATATTTCTTGTTAGTTAGTTTTGGTTTCCACATAGGAAATGGACTCGACTCGATAGTGACTTATATCAGCTTTAGAAACATGTGAAACTTAAAAAATGTTGTGTGACCAATCCATCACGACTAGCGCCATGATCTAGTTGTTAGGGTGTTGGCTTTGGGTGTTCATATTTGGTATAAGTAAGCATAAACTTTGTCAAACAATGAATTAAAATACTAGGCTTTCAAAATCACGGTCCCGTTTCAATAACAGTCTTAAGAATTTCGTAAGAAGAAATTGTAGCATCCGGGAACGTTTCATATTCGAAGTTCTTTGCAAATTTTGCAAAGAATACATTTTTAGGCTTACAAAATATCGTAAAATAAGTAAACGGAACACTTAATACATGTCCCGACCTTTTCTTAATTTCATATTTTACACTAAGAAGTTCGTAAACTACCGAACGTTAATAAAACGGGCCTCTGCTTCTCTATATAGCTAATCGTGGGTGATCTTAGTTTATACTCATCAACGGGTTAGGCTATGTAAAGGACCCTGTCAAGTGACTTCGAGTTTTACATATTGATGATATCGGGAAAATGGTACATTGTCAAGTTCTAGCATCGTCGTCGGAGTTTATGTGGTAGATTATGTACATTTTATATTTGTATTGCATCTTTAATAGTCACTCATGCTTTTCGTATCCATTTATTTTATTATCACACTTAATGCCTACGCAGGAGGTGAAGTTTATTATTGAATAGGTTTACAGCTAACATTCCTTTGAGTAGTGGCGGATTGGCACTGACGATTTTTTTCTCACTATAAACACTTTCATTCGAGCAGCCCTGCATGTCTGTTTTGAATGCACTCTATCTAAAATATTAAGATTCCAAAAGAAAAATATCGTGATTAATCAAAATACTTCTTCTGTTTGTAGAACCTCCAACAATTCCGGATATAACATACCACCCCACCCGACAAGGTTCAGATATTGCCGAAGAAGCTGACCCTATATCACTTACTGGTTCACAGTCACTTTCCAACACTATTCCATCACCTGGATTCAATGTTAGCATGGCCTGGCTGATAGACGGGGAACACGTGGCATCAAGGGGTATGTATCAAGTAACATATGACAGTCTCTTGATTCTAAACGTGGATCGTCGCCAAAACAACAGGAATATTACATACAGGGCTACAGAAGAAGGTGGACTAACATCTGAGAGGAACTTCACACTGAAAATAGCATGTGAGTAGTACGTCCTTTGTCTTTATCAAAATAAATTGCTTATAACTGAAAAAATAGTCAAGTACATTGATGTTGTAACTATGTTATTTCAAACGTAAAATGACGACTGATGTTTTAACAATGTTGAAGCAGGAGGCATTATTGCTCCGGATATCATTGTTCTGTTTTACAAAAAAATATTTCTGTTACTTGTAAAAGCATAGGAAAACACAAAAACACATAGTTCAAAAATGAAAATTGGTTATATTTTTATTCGAAACTAATCCACAAGTGTTATATTGTTAGATGGTCCAGATCCGTATTTGACCCTCAAGCCAGACAAGTCAGTGTATATACTCACAGTTGGTGATGTCATCCCTGTCGTTTATTGTTCTTCTGTGTGTTTCCCATCATGCAGCACGTATTGGATTTCTGAAAAACTTCTCAAAAACATAACCGGTCCGGAGTTACAGATTGGCCAGGCAACCGTTGCTATGTCGGTTGACTACTCGTGTGTAGCAATCAGAAATGGAACATATAAAACCACAAAACGTACCATAACGTTGGAAGTGAAAGGCAAGCAATCTTATTTTTTGTTAAATATAGGTTGCTTTTTTTTTTCGATTTCTAATTGTTTTTATATTTCGAATGTGGTTTTGTTTTGTTGCTTTGTTTTTCAAATAGAAAACAAGCAAAAGTGATCTCGACTCATTTTGTCTGTCTGTCTGTCTGTCTGTCTGTCTGTCTGTCTGTCTGTCTGTCTGTCTGTCTCTGTGATGATTGGCCATGCATTTTGTTAAACGGTCATGAATTTCCCACCTTTAAATATGTAGGGAAGTAGTCAGTGAACGTAAAAAAATGTAGGAAAAACTAATGTATCAGTTGAACAGTCATTTAAGTGGTAAATAAAAACACTTCACTTTTCTAAATCGGTTAAACACACTTTGAATATCACTAAAAATGTTTTGATTGGCGAATGTCTATCAGATAACTAAATATTTGTTGTTTTTCAACACACCAACTTTGCATTGATTTCCCTAATTAAACAAAAAATTGTCATGTAAAAATGGTCTTAATGTACATATTTTCAAAAGTGAAATATTTTATTTAACCTTGATGATTGATCTCCTGATAAGTAACTTAAATATATTCCACAGAAGTTGTATTTATAAAAGCAAAAATACCTTTGATTGAATCACGCGTCTCGAATATTATTTCATAAGCAACCTCGATGCCGGTATAGTGTGACTGGGTGCAGTAACAGTACAAATGTCTTAGGCATTAACCTTCGGTGTAACACCGCCAAACTACTGTCTGGAGGTTTCATTATCAATATATTCAAATATCACTGATGTACATAATTGAATGATTGTTCTACAGATGAGGTCGATAACACGGCCATAATAGTCATCGGGTCCCTTCTCGGTATGACAATCGTCCTTTTGGCTGTACTGTCTATGTTTGTGACACGGAACATGTTTGGACGAAAAGGTAAATATTATATATGTAATCAAAACAATACAATATTAAAGTTATTAAATACCGTGACAATATGTAGCAAAATGACCAAGGGCCGACTACTCACGAGGGTAGAATACAAGCATACACAAAGTAAAATTTACAATTTTAATTTTACATGAATTCAATTACGAATAAACAAGTATACAATATATACAAATTAAAAATAATTACTCAACAAAAAAAACACAGCTGGTTTAAAAAGGTCCTATGATGGTATTAACACTTTTTTACACAGTTCTATCTCCTACACGTTACTTAATCTACATCGCGATCCAAACTGCTTATATCATTTGAATGTAAAACATTAAAAATGCACTAGATACTACTACCGCGTCCAGATTATCATATATTTGGCATCACTCGTCCCTTGCGGCGGTGGCTATATAAACTGGGTTATCTTCCCTAGAACTCTATACTGAGTACCAACTTTCGACCGTACTCCGACGTCAGGACCGTCAAGTCGTCCATATGACGAGTATATGGGTTGCTGTCCTTTTGACTGTACTACCACCAGCTTACTTCCTGTCACGTCTATATACGTCGTTGACGTAGCGGACACATGTCTCGCTTACGTTAAAAACGGCTACAATATATATATAAACTCAGATTTACTAGTTACACAAATATGTAATGACATGGCGTCTATTATTTACCATCTATCAATTTCATGGTATTTTTATCAATATAAGATAACAGTGCATTCATTTCTAACCATCTAACAGTTTCATGGTAGATTTATCAACATATTATAACAGTGCAATCAATTCTTACCTTCTAACAGTTTCATGGTAGATTTATCACTTTACGATAACAGTTCATCTGCAGTTTCATGGAAGTTTAAACAACATCTCATATACGACTTTCCGTCAATCTCAAAATAGCAATTATATCTTTACATAACTTCTCATTTATAATATGAACAATTACAGAACAATTATATTCACTTTGTGAATATCAAAATAAGCATCAACAAAATTTAATTACACATATCAATCAATTCTAACATTGTGCATTTCAACACTTCATCATAAACACAATATCAACAGCTCAAAATACGTTCTCAGATTCCTCGGCCTATATTCTAACAAAACACTTCTAAATACCGTGGATGTGTATTAAATTACAGACATTATTTTCGGAATGGATATGAACAATTTATACAATTTACTTAGATCTGATTATGTAATATATATAATTATATATCAGACATTTAAATACAACATAATATAAAATTCACATACCCATCTGCCGTTATGTACTGGAACAGTACCCTGCTCAATTTTTCTCGTCACAACCACCCCAAAGGTGATTCTGCTAATACTGGACAGTGCTTCCATAATACAGTCAGCATATATAGCAAAACAGTCCACATTGCTTAGTGAATTTTGTGTATATCATGAAACAACAAACTTTCAAACATCGTACGATGGGAATTTTACGCTATTAGGCCAAGGTAAACCTAAATTAGTTTTATGACGAATAAACCCGTTTAATTATTCTAACTTTCTAAAACTTAATGGAATTTGATGGAATAAACTTCAAAATGATTTATTCTTTAGTCAAAGAATGAAAATGTAAAAGATCTTAAAAACGTTACTCCTATCGAGCTATCGGTACGTTTTAACAATTCCAAGCTACCTGTTCTAAATTAAGTCTATATCACTACAATGGACACGTACTAGCTTACACTACTAAATTAGGCCACAACAACCTAACTATTTTGTTACAAATATAAACTTTAGATGTGATTTTATATACATGTATGGACGTTTTTATAAAGATATATATGTATAACGTCTTCATCGTTTATAGTAGCAGTTTAAGTTTATTATTAACTTAATTTATTTCCAATGTTTGAACATCTGTAAAGAAAAATATACAACAGTAGTGATATATTGCACGAGTATATTTGCAGTCCCCCAACGGTTCTCCTTCTGAAATATTATCGGGAAAATATTTCCTATGCTGTAATGCCGAGGGCAACCAAGGAAGTGTAACTTATCAAAACTGGGTGAATGTGGCCTTAATACTGATCATCTGACTTACATGAAAGAAAAAGTTAGTCCGGAAAAAATCCTATAAAGCGAGGCCTAGGATGATCATATTCAATTCAAGGTGCATCTGGGGAATTTGAAGACCTACATCTTGACACATGACCAGTAAAATATTGTCCTGTGTATATATCATTTACTGTAGGGCCTAGGATTACAAATTTTGGTTTATTGTTATATCTAGGAAAACTAGGTCAATGTGACATGTATTTTGACTTCCGACCTACATACCAGTAAAACCTTCACTGGAGCATATACCCTTAATTTTAAAGCGTAGGACTACTAAATCTGATATATGGATATTTCTGGAGAAGTGGATGTGACACATTAAAAGAAGGCCAATGCGGCCTACTTCTTGATCTCTGACCTACATACTTACCGTTAAAACATATTTCGGAGCATATATCTAATTCTTAAGGGTCAAATTTCGCTTATTGATACATATAGGGGAGGGCGGTGTGTTGCATACCAAAACTGTTTCACAGTTACCTATTTACTGACATATTTCCTGACCTATTTACTGACCTATTTCCTGACACATACCAGTTCACCCTTATGAGAAGCATACATCATTAAATGTAAGAGCTTGGCTTGTCTAATATGGTTCATGAGCACTTCAATGATAAACAGTGTGTCGTATACCAAATGTGGGTAACTGTGATCTATTTACTGTCCTATGACCTACATATCAAAACTTTTTCCGTAACATGTCTCCTTTACTGATGGGTCTTTGATTGGTTCATAGTAAACTATTTTCATTAATATGTATAATTAACGCATGTCTTGCCCAATGATGCAACATAGTCAGTTTAGAATGACACAAATAGTTCATTTACACTCATGTACACCTTTCCTAAATACCGGTAGTAACGGTTTCTAACGAAATAGAAACCGCTTTCCCTTGAAATACCAATTGCCTTAATTGTTCCAACCAGTGGGAGTCTAAGGACTGTGCTGGTCCTGTAATCCTTTGCCTTGTTGAATTAAAGATGGTTACACTTCAAAAGAAAGTCGCATTCAATATTGTATATAAAGAATATAAGATTGATCAAATGAGGTTTAATATTGACACATTTTTTACACTCTTTTCTAAGGAAATGGAACATACTCAGTGTCTAAAGGTAGTAAACAAACACGGCAAGGGACAAGGTAAGATAAAAATGTTGATTACGAATAATTGCTGCTTAAAACGAACATTCTTATGCCAAGAGAGTTTTATGCAAGACCATGCATTTTTGAAGAAACGGTACATAAAATTACACCACACATGTCTTAAGTGAACTATATCAAGCCCAGTACATATAGTGTATATAGTGTCTACCAAATCAATAAATACATCGCAATGAATATGTATATTGCCAACTTAAGTATATCATCATAATCAGCATACTTAAGTATATCTATATGATTGCCAGATGTTATATAAACTATAATCATGAATGCCAATTAACTCAACCATTTGTTTTTATTAAAAACAAATATTATATATATAATACAATATATTCCAATGGGCATTGAAACAAATTCGAACAACACTTATATGAACATTTGTTTTACACTTAGTTATACATAAATGTTTTATGTTGTGTACAACTATACATAAATGATCTATGATGTGTAAAAATTTATATAAATGTTGTATGTTGTGTTACACTATATAGCAATGATCTATGGTTATATGTTGTGTAAAACTATATATAAATGAGCTAAGATGTGAAAAACTGTATATAAATGTTCTATGCTGTGTTAAACTATATAGCAATGATCTATGGTTCTATGTTGTGTAAAACTATATATAAATGATCTATGATGTGTAAAACTGTATATAAATGTTCTTTGTTGTGTAAAACTATATATCAATGATATATGGTGTGTAAAACTATATATATATATATGTTCTAATGTGTGTAAAACTATATATATATTGATCCATGATGTGTAAAACTATATATAAATGCTCCATCTAAAATAATTGTTGTGTTAAACTACATTTAAATTATCTATGTTGTGTAAAAATATATATAAATGTTCTATGTTGTGTAAAATAATATATTAATGTTCTATGTTGTGTAAAACAATACATAAATGTTCTATGATATGTAATAATGTATATAAATGTTCTATGTTTTGTAAACCTATATATAAATGTTCTATTGTGTGTATAACTATACATAAAGGTCCTATATTGTGTAAAACAAGTTATAAATGTTCTATGTTTTGTTAAACTATAAATCAATGTTCTATGTTGTGTAAAACTATACATAAATGGTCTTTGTTGTGTAAAACAATTTATAAATGTTCTATGTTGTGTAAAACAATATATAGATATTCTAGGTTGTGTAAAACTATATATAAGTTATCTATGCTTGTGTAAAACTATAAAAAAGGTTCTATGTAGTGTAAAACTATACATTAATGGTGTTTGTTGTGTAAAACTATACATAAATGTTCTATGTTGTGTAAAACTATATATTAATGTTCTATGATGTGTTGAATATATATAAATGTTTTATGTTGTGTAAAAATATATATATATCTGTTGTACGTTGTGTAACACTATACATAAATGTTCTATGTTGTGTAAAACTATATATAAATGTTCTATGTTGTGTAAAACAATATATAGATGTTCTATGCTGTGTAAAACTATATATAAGTGAACTATGCTTTGTAAAACTATATATAAATATTCTATGTTGTGTAAAACAATATATAGATGTTCCATGTTGTGCAAAACTATATATAAGTTATCTATGCTGTGTAAAAAAATATTTTGTGTTGTGTAAGTCTATATGTAACTGTTCTATGTTGCAGTAATGCTGGTGTAATGGAGTCGTACATGGATCTACAGCTAGAAAGTAGAGAGGTACCTGTAGAAGTCATATATGATCCTATAGGTAATATATGTATTGTTATATATATTGTACACGAGAAATTGATTCACTTTTATTGTGTATGCGAGAATGCCAAGCATTCACCTTCTCACAAAACAATCAATGTTGCATTTGTGGAAAACTGAACACTTTGCCTATAGTTCTAAAAGTATCTTGTTTCTATAAATAAGCCTCTGTTGGTCCAAATATGCAGGTAAAACCATAGAGTTCACCAGGCTGCTTTTTCACAATTGTGATGATTGGAAGACTCCCCTTTATTATTGACAATTATGTCGATTGTGTTGCAGTGTGTCACCACACATATGCAAACTATTATATCTTCATCCAACAGCACCTTTTACAGCCAATCTTGAAAATGTTTTAATGTTCTCACATCTACAATATTGGGCATTTTCAGAGGTCAGCGCAATATACTGTAGCGAGTGGGAGGCAACATACAAAGCTGCTGTAAATCCACCTACTGCATTAAAAGTTAACACAGATTGTTTTACGCGGAAATAGTATAAACACGTGTACATGCAAGTTAGACATTTTCACACACATTATCTTTTTTCAGTGAAAATTATTTCTTTTCGTATTTTAGGAGTTGCATTGTATTCAAAAAAATAGTTTTACTTTGAAAAGTATCGTACAATTCAAAATTGTGTTTATTATGTTTATCACATTGTTAATGTAGAAGGGTTGTTTTGGGTTTTATTTGTCAGTTTACATAGGTGATTTTAATTCAACTTTGGAGAAAAAAAGTTTATTTTTACTATTACAGAAACGCCAGTGTCTGGAGAGATTGATTACGTCAACACGGGAAGGCCATAGTCAATAGTAACAATATAAAGGACATGCAGCAAATTAAAAACTGGATGTCTTTGTAAATATTTGTGTAACTTTATAAACATACTAATGATATAACAAGAAACACCATATTCATATACTGTCATATACAGTCAAACCTGTGTAAGCGGCCACCTCTTATAGGCAGCCACCTGTCTTAAGTAGCCACATTTGCTATTTCGCATTATTATGTTTTCAGAGCAAATTAACCTGTATTAAGCAATTACCTGTCTTAAAAGGTCACGTATACTTCTTCCCTCGACTGGCTGCTTAAGACAGGTTTGATTTGTATTACAAAAAAATAACGGGGATTTAAATGAAGAGAATATTATGATTATGGTAAAAATTTGAACATCCAGAGCGTCCCCAGTGGCCCTGTTGTCTGAGGCGTCATGTCAATGTCATCTACCTCTCACCTCTGAAGTGGCGAGTTTGTAACGTTTTGAAATGACGTTAAAAACATTTTAAAAAAATGTGGATCCCGTGTATATAGATTATTATTGAATTTGTTCTTGTTTTACCATGTATATGATCACCGCAGCGTGGTCTTCGGGTAGGGCGTCCGCCTGACATGCGGAAGGTCGCCGGTTTGACCAACGTTCAGCCGGGTCATACCAAACACTTGAAAATGGTACAAGAAGCTTCCTTGCTTGGCGCTCAGCATCTAAAGGATATTTCTAAGTCTGGTCGGCACGGTGTCGGTATAATGTAACTTGGTGGGTATCCTATCATGTGTCTGCGACATGATACTAATGAAATGTGACAGCGCTCAGATACTGTCTCAAGTAGACACCGTCGCAATATGACTAAAATGTTTAGAAAGCGACGCTAAACACCATACAACAAAATACGATATATCTGACGTCGTACAGGCGGATGCTTTTAACTTATTATCATCCTACTCTATAATATAGAGGTGATTAAATTTACTTAAGCAGAAAAATAGTGTAGTGGATAGAGTGCTGACCGCTTATTCTAGAGGTTGCAACTTCGATACCACGTTCGATCCGATGGTATCCCAGAAAACAACACTAGGTACTGGTTCTACACATGAAACGGACTCGAACGTGATTGGTATAAGCTCTGCGCTTACGTCACAGAATAGCTAAAATGAATTAGAATAGACTAATTTCAAGAAATAGAGGTGAAATCATAAAAGCTGACACAATCACCATGTGCATTGAACGGAGATAAGTCATTTATGATTGTGGACCATATATTTATCCTCAAAACCGACAACCATTGTCAAGATGACCGCTACAAAAATACTAACGTTAAATATGTGTAATATGTATTATTAGTTTACTTTCAAGTACATTTACTTGTTTCTATTCAATGTTTATATGTTTCTATTCATATTTTACTGTTTTACACATTTACTAGCTACTTTCAAATGCTTACAAAGTACATTAAAATATAGATCTATATTCAATTTGTGTAAATATGCATTTATGCAACGTGTACGTTAATATGCATAACTCTATGATGCGGATGTATGCTATACTGAACGGAACAGCTAACCCGCCACCTGATATTTCATGTACCTGTTATTTTATGTTTCAGAGCAGTTTCCTTGAAATTTTGACTTGAACGAGAAGGAACGTTTAGGCTATGTAAAAATACATAATTGTCTGTTAATGTCGTATACACATTTTAATAGCGTTACTCCATATTTTGACGAAGATATTGGAAACTCAAAAGTGGCTGGTTAGCTGTTCCGGTCAGTATATACAGCCAGTGCTCTGACCCTTATTGTTATGTTTCCTGCAAGTCTGTATTTTATATATTACTGTTAGAAATGGTCTGTGTAATTATTGTTTGTGTGGTGGTGTGGTGGCTGTGTCCTTTGAATGGAACTCATCCGGTCGGTCATTGTTTTCTGTTTTATATTTCAAATTCAAATATTTAAGTATTTCTTGTGGTCCTTTGGATGAGGTCGACATATATTTTCGTTCTTTTTCATTCTTCTGTCTGTTGTATTTATCCCCTGTTCATTAATACCGATACGCCATATTTGTCACCATTCTGTCCTCATGTGACAAAAATACGAACTAATTGAAGAAATATACGCACACATCAATAATCTTGAATTCATTTAAAATCGGCAATCATATAATACTTTTAAAACTGTTCAATGAAATGTATCTTCACTGGGTAGCTCAAAGTATGGCATTATAATTTGAAATCCAACAGACGTATACATATTGTAGTATTCTTTATGTTTTGCCCATATATGGTATTTCAGCTGTTGTGCGTAAGTATTTACCTGGCGCTTATATGATTTGCCATTTCCGTTATCTTACGAATTAATTATATTGCAAAAATACTTATACTCACTAAAATAACTAATGAGTCAACCAGTGACCCATGCCGTAGTGATAATATCCCTGACCCCTACATCAGATTTTGTTAAATTGACAAGAAAATGATGTACAACGGTTATAATAAACACAGCATAATTCAAATACTAATCAAACGTTACTTTCATGAAGGAGTCTTATACTTAAAATGTCATGTTTTATCTCGACCGAAAATGCACTTGCAGTTTGGATTATTTTCTCTACGAGTAAAATCGGATACGTTTTGAGCATGTACCACATCTTTACTCGATATGTAACATTTTAAGAAGTTTGTATAAACGTATACACATCTATTTGTCCTATTTCGCTACTTGATGTACGCCATAACAATTTTACAAGTAAATACATACAGGGTTGATTATAAAAATAATCAATTGAAGTAAAATAAGTAAAATATTTAGATGTTGTCTTACTTTCTCAGCCAATAAAATCGCTCACATTTTTCAAAATAGAACTTTCTATTTTACATAGAACGTTATGACCTTCAATAGACGTTCCTCAGTCAAAGAAATCGCCCCAGGAACGACAAAATAAATCAACATTTAAGCCGGTTAGAACATCTTACATATACATAGAATAGTATTGATGTAAAATATATAGAAACATAGAAGCAAAACCAAAAGCGCGCAAACCCAGTGACCTGTTTTCCGAGCATGTTATTACGACGAGATTATTTTAGATATCTTCCTTGATCAGACATTCATACTTCCTACAAACAAGTTACTACATTATTTCAGATAAAATGATACAAAGTATATTTGCATATTTATAACAGTGGCATATTCAAATACAGACCAGGCTCACAAAAAGCTCAGGCTTGTATTTCGTTTAGTGAAGAAATCAGTCTTTCAGCACACATGTATAACAACATCATCGTATTTTGCACGATTTTGTTTTGCTAGTGAGACGTCACGTTGCCGTTAGTTTCACGTGACGTTTGCCGTGAGTTGTTCTACAAATGCATGCACTTATTCAGTATCTTGACAACGTCGCCGTTACATTAATGACATTGGCTTTGCGGCATAATGCGTATAATCTGCTATTTAAATATCAAAATTACAAAAATAACGTAATAGTTTTATCTAAAATAGTTGGAAAATATAATGTTTAAAAGCCGAATTTTGCGTTTTCATCGGGCTTCACGAACATTTAACTGACCTAATGTTTTCCCTCACCCGATGAAAACTAAAAATTTTGTTTTTAATCCATAAATATATCCACAATACTTAGCCAGGCTAAATATAATGCAAATGGTGTCTTAAGGCATTCCCCTGAATTATATTGTATGTGTGAATGGCATTTAGGCAACTGTGTCGTAGACATCTCTTTTATTGTCTCTAAAACACGACAACTGTGCCGTTGACAATTGCGTTTTTTACTTTCCAAATACAATGGCATTATCTCCATAAATAAATTACAGAACCAAGTTGGGTTTTGTGGGATTGACAGCGATTACAACAATTCAACAAAAATGCAAACTATAGAGTATATATAAGAAAGCTTAGAAACTACTTGCTTCACCCCTTCAGTTTGACAAATGTCGATGGGCTGGTTATATTAAGACAGAATTTCAAAATGTTATACATTAAGTGTGGAAAAATTATGACTGAGGATATGTCTACTCAGCCATATCATACTGCATACCATGCATACTGGCAAAACGGATGGACCGCTTTGTTGACAAAGTACGTCTTGCGGCTGAGTGTGTATGTAAATAATGTAAAAATCGTATTACAAACAAAACAGTTCCTATCCGTATGTTTAATATTTACTTGTTTGTGATATTTAGTTTTTTTAATGTTATTAGCAAAGTCTTAATAATTTTTTACTGTTTGTAGGGGTTTGTTGATTAAATGGTGTTTAATAACATTACATATTATATATGGTTACCACTTTTATTGGTGGAGGTACCTCAGACGGAATATGTCCTCCTCCCACTGGTGAGGGGTACGGGGTGGTTTCCTGCTGAATATTTAATATCTTAAACATCAAATGATGCGTTCTTGGGGATTTTTAAGGATAAAGATACGGTTGTAATTTTCTCCAATGGGTTGTGTCTTTAAATAGTTATAGAAGCTACTGCAATCCCTTCTCTTTTTCTTTTTTTGAGCTACCGTCAGGTGACAGGTTTATTACCCCGTAATGGGTCTGCAGGGGTCGGGGCCATCCTGCTGCAAACCGCACAATAACAGCATATATAGAATTTTAACACAACTTGCATGCAACAAAACATATAATGTCATATAATAGTTAAATCTCTTTTTAATATAACTATAGGTCAAGAGAGTAACATTTTATTACTTAATAAGCAAAACAACTGCCGCCCTATATCTAGATACATTTTGCACAGGCCTCTCGTTAGCCTAGCAACGAAACAGAAGAGTTAAGATATATTTCGAGAGATGATTTTCTTAATAAATGCAATAATCAACAAATCAAAAATTGTTTACGTCTATTACTATGTCCGAAACATTTATTTTGTTATCTAATTTACAGCTGTTCCTGAACGACCGTGTATTCCATTTTAATTCAAATAGAAGTATTTAACAAATAGCATTTAATAAGGACTTTGTAATAACCAAATACAATGTCAGCAAATTGCAAATGCGCAAGCCTATATCTAATATGTCAATTACTTTATTAAGTATAATCTGAAAGTTCGCTAAACCGGGTTGTATGATTTCGCATCTAAAGAGTAAGTGAACAGTAGTTTCTCTTTCACGTTTGCATATATTACAAAGACCGTTAGATACTTCCATTAAATTTCAGTGGTTGGCTGGTTTGTTTGAAACTCATTCGCAAATATTCACAATTACACGTGCACATGATTTGCCAGGACCAATTAACAAGTACCTACAACTTTAATAAAGTTTCACACTGCTTTGAAGACGTTTCTTCGAGTAAGTTCTAGCGCGGAGATTTTTTTTAAATTTTGCAAACAAGTACTTTTAAGTAAGACAAGTATAAAACACTAAAAAAATATAGGTCACCATGCTTGTTTTTTTTTTGCTATGACTACACCGTTTTACATTTTTTAAAGAATAAACAGCAAATGGGTGTAAGTTTTAAATCTTGTTTAATTTACTTACAAAGTGATATATTTCAACAAAATATTGTTGTCACTCATGTAACAAAAGATAAAGTATCTTAAACAGAAAAAGTCGTGATGCTATTATGATTTTCAAATTTCATACAGTGATTTTCATAAATTTCTACGATTATAGAATTGGCCGTTAATGATGTATTTTTACACTAATTTAAAAATAAAAAATGTTCTAACTCGGATAATTGTTTCATTCTTTCTACAAAGAGGCATCATAACAAAATATATTAGAAAATATAATAAAAAATATATGTCCCGATGCTTGTTACTAAGTTTCAGTGCTAAATATTACCTTCCTTTTCATAAAATGGCAGTAAACGATGCATTTTGACACTAATTAAATAATAAAAAAAGTTATAATGCGGAGAATTGTTTCATTCTTTCTACAAAGAGGCACTATAACAAACTATATCAGAAAATAAAATAAAAAACATATGTTGCTTTACTTGTTACTAAGTTACATTGCTAAATGTTACCTCCCTTTTTCATAAAATGGCCGCAAACGATGCATTTTTACACTAATTCAATAATAAAAAAAAGTTGTAACGCGGAGAATTGTTTCATTTTTTCTACAAAGAGGCATCATAACAAACTTTATCAGAACATAAAATAAAAAATAGATGTCCCCATGCTTGTTACTAAGTAACAGTGCTAAATGTTACCTCCCTTTTCATAAAATGGCCGTAAACGATGCATTTTGACACTAATTCAATAATAAAAAAAGTTATAATGCAGAGAATTGTTTCATTCTTTCTACAAAGAGGCACTATATCAAACTCTATCAGAAAATAAAATAAAAAACAAATCTCTGCCTTACTTGTTACTAAGTTACATTGCTAAATGTTACCTCCCTTTTTCATAAAATGGCCGCAAACGATGCATTTTTACACTAATTCAATAATAAAAAAAGTTCTAACGCGGAAAATTGTTTTATTCTTTCTACAAAGAGGCACTTTAAAAAACTATATCAGAAAAGAAAATAAAAAATAGATATCCCCATGCTTGTTACTAAGTCTCAGAGCTAAATGTTACCTCCCTTTTCATAAAATGGCCATAAACGATGCATTTTGACACTAATTAAATAATAAAAAAAGTTGTTAGCGGAGAATTGTTTCATTCTTTCTGCAAAGAGGCACTATAACAAACTATATCAGAAAATAAAAAAAAATATATATATATTGCCTTACTTGTTACTAAGTTACATTGCTAAATGCTACCTCCCTTTTTCATAAAATGGCCGCAAAAGATGCATTTTTACACTAATTCAATAATAAAAAAAGTTCTAACGTGGAGAATTGTTTCATTCTTTCTACAAAGAGGCACTATAACAAACTTTATCAGAAAATAAAATAAAAAATAGATGTCCCCATGCTTGTTACTAAGTTACAGAGCTAAATGTTACCTCCCTTGTCATAAAATGGCCGTAATCGATGCATTTTGACACTAAGTCAATAATAAAAAAAGTTGTTACGCGGAGAATTGTTTCATTCTTTCTACAAAGAGGCACTTTAACAAACTATATCAGAAAATTAAATAAAAAAATACAAGTCACCATGCTTGTTACAAAGTTACAGTACTAAATGTTACCTCCCCTTTTAATAAAATGGCCGCAATCGATGCATTTTCACACCAATTCAATAAAAAAAATGTTCTTACGCAGAGAATTGTTTCATTCTTTCTACAAAGAAGTACAACAACAAACAATATCATAAAATAAAATAAAAAATACATGTCACCTTGCTTGTTACTAAGCTACAGTGCTAAATGTTAACTTCCCTTTTCATAAAATGGCCTAAAATTGTCAAAATGGTGAAAATTATCTGTTGTACTGGTGAACTGGTAGTGATTGTTCTTAATTTTTCACAATATGTGCATTTCCTTGTCTTTTGAAAAAAAACATCATATGTATTTCGAATACTTTTTCTTAACATGGTCCCAATATCTGATTTACTGTCACAATCCATGCTTCTGGCAACACATATTGTAATAAATTGGCCTGGTCCTGGTGTACTACTTGACTGACTTCATCACTGAAAATTAAAAGAAGCTTATATGAGATAAAGAAATAAAGGACAATGTTTGTTTGTATGTAAGCTTAATTTACATCACCACCAGTTTCCCATTTGGGTGATGCACCCAAAAGAGTGAACAGTTTAGTCTTTTTAGGTTTGTGGGGGATAGTTGAGGAAACAAATATCATAGAAACCTAATCATATGTTTCACCTGGTTCTTTTGCTTGGTGTATAGCACCATCATAAAGGTCCTCAGTTTAAAGTCCCATCTGAACGACTGTTAGCACTGTAAGTTAGCCAGCCTCAGGTATCAAATTCTCAACCCTGAGCTAGAAGTATCGTGCTCTACTGACTGAGCTCATCGGTCTGGCTAAAAAAACGACAATGTACTTTAATAAAACAGCACAATATATGGGTATAGTTTGACAACTCATGGGCTATAACTGAGCAGCAATTCCTATTATGATATATATGTTCAAACCGTTGAACAAAAAAAAAAAAAAAAAAAAATCTTATGAATATAAACTTGCATGTATGTGGACATTTTTTACTGAATGAAACTGTTATGTTATGTAACAAGCAGTCAAGGGGTTGCAAGCTCAAATCCCCTCTTGGCCAGTCTCTGTGATAATTTAAATATATGCAAATTCCAACATTGTGTCTCATGTTCATTCATCTTTAATCCCTGATTCTAGTGGGAAAGTTGTCAGTTACTTGCACGGATATTGGGTGTGCCAAAAAAGTAGCCACAGGTTTGATCCCCCTCAGATCATCTGTTGTACACATGATTATTTTGTTGTATTCCATAGTAGAAATAAGCTGAAACGGTAAATTATCATTGGCCCCTTTTGATGATTGTCACTCTTTCATTTAGTGCTTCTGTACACGTTGTCTATGTCACGATATTGATTGTCTCTTCATAGTTAATGAAACCACTACAGGTATTTAAAGCACCGGCATCTCAATCCATCTGTAACCTAAGCCTTTGTTTAGCATTCCTGAAATGTGTTGAATAGTTTCTTATTTTCATAATTCATGTAACAATTTTCTGTTTAACAGGAAACACAGAACGTGACGGTGTATAAATTTATTTTAACATTTACTCAATGAAAGAATACTGTTCGAATCCCCGCCTGGCAACAGTTTCCAGGATGGTCAATTTACAACAGTATGTTTCTTTATCAATCGTCTTTCACCGCTGATTCAAGTGGGAAAGCTATCAGTTACTTGCGGAGATGGGGTGTGCTCAAATACTGGTTAATTCAAGGAAACAAGATACAAGATACAAGATACAAGATGTTTTATTGAGTAAATAAAGGCCTCCGGAATTCAAGGAAACAGTGGTTAGGTGATCGTCTGTTAGCCCTCGATGGCATGAAAATGACGCTTAATATTCAACCAATCAATCACTTTTTATAGTTGTTCACCTCTATAAATCATAAAGTAAGTTATCATTTTATGTGATACATCGATATTGATCAGTGAGTTATGATAAAGCATCAACTAACCTTATACTCATTTGCTTTGTGTTGATGTCAAATGATATTGGAATTTTCCTGTTTAATCGATGTGTCTTGTTTGTTTCCACTGTTCTTATACTTCCACATATACAGTTTATGTATAACATTGACCCATATAAGTGTCTTCCATAATGTCCTTCAATACCAAATTTTACATGCATCAGGTCAGCTAAATGTCAAAATTCAAGACTTATTCTTCATTGTCTCCATCCCGGTATGAATAATATTGTTTCAGGTAAATCCATTATGTATTCAGCGCTTTGGAACAAATTCACAAATGATTCATATCCGAAAATGAGTTATCCGAAATGTTACCACTACGAGTATTGATTATATTTTCGTAGTTGTTTCTTCGACTTCGTTATGTACAAGCACTTCTGGTGGTTTAGAACGAAAAACAATATACTCTTCCATGCTTTTCGATCGCTTCCTTGACAAAATTTACATTTCTGACATCTCGAAATGAAAATACTTCGCTTTGTAAATATATTATGCGACTCGACTTTTAATTAACCAAACGGTGAAATTAGACCCCGAAACTGAAAGTAACAGAAAGGAACTATGCGCGTAGCGATGAGCAGTAACAACCCGCATAAACGTCTTTAATTAAATTTACCATTTTATAAACATGTTTTTGACAGTTTGTCTAACTACTAAAGTCCAACTATGGGATAACCAATGAATACTGATATCTAAGTTTAGTGTTTTTTATAACAACCGACTGCGGTATGTTTGGTCAAGTGTTCGAGTCCAGACCGACAGCGCACACTGTTCCGTAACAAATAAGAAGAAATAAATTGTAGCTAAACGTATTGCGTACAAGGTTTACAAGTACAATGTACAACTGCAATAATGTACATGTTTATCAATAGCGTGTCTCATCTCAATTTGTAAAGAGAAATCACTGATGAGTATAAAACATAAACTTTGGATAAAGTAAAGACATAACGACAGATAAGGAAGTATCCGTCAGTGCACACAATTGTGTACGTTAAAGTGTACAACTATTGTGTATTCGCTTGTAAAATATAAATCTATATCATGTCATGTGTACATTTATTCCTTTTTAATTAACAAAATGAAAAGTTTTTGTGCATTTGGACGTGTGGTCATATTACTTACAGTGTTACCGTGTACTGTCTTGTGTCGAAGTAAGTGGATTTATTTGTCACAGTATTGTATTTGTAAATGTATGCAGAATCGTTTGAAAATATTGCGATATTTTTAGTAACAAGAAAACAATGTTGCAGAACACGCAAACTAGGGTGTCTATACATATGCTGATGAGATAAACGCAACAGAGGAAGAGATTTGAAAACGCAAAAATGGATTTAGAGGGGCATTACTTGGAAATGAAAGCGACACCAATGCAAGAGGTGCCAGCATATAGAGTGAACAATTAATAACATCAACAGACAATAATTACTTTAGGATATGGATATATTCATTCGTGCTTCATACGTTGTGTTTTTATATAGCTTCCTGTGTTATGATTCCATATCTCTTGAGTGCAGTAAGTATGACAATATGAAACTATTTGTTACACTTGTTGTCTATATGACCGCGAATATGCGAACAATGGTGTCTGTAAACCATTTAAGAGTGATGCACCTTACCACAATATAGGCTCGAAACTAAGGTTCTGCACATATATTGGCGTACTTTAGTTTCACGTTGATATATAATTGTCAGAAACAGAGTGAAACATTATCAAATTTATCGTGTATCTCTTCAAAACATATTTAATAAATAATTTCTACTTGTCTCGTGGTATGTATATTAAATATATACCGAACAATCTATTCACATAAAAGAAGTATTTATTGATGGTACGTTCACTAATAGATAATAATCCCCTACACCCTCCCCACCCTGACCCACCTCAATCACACACATACGTTATTAAAAAATCAACTCATCATCTTGTCAGCCCTCAACCGATTAATCAATTATTGAAATGCATCAGTAGTTAACATTTGTACACAAAATAGATTATTGTATAAACGGAACATTATATTATTATTAACTATACGGTCTTCTTAGAAACGTCAAATGGTGCGAACTAGGCCAATAATAAGTACAAGGCTCAATAAAAACAAACTATGCCAGTTAATAAAATTTTAAGTTTTAAATGAGTTCGTATTAGCCCAGTTATTAATCAGACATATTGGCCAATGAACGTATCTATGGACAATATGTGCAGCAAACATTTACTGTCTTGGGTCAGTATGACAGTCCTTAGAACGATAACGTTTGATAACCGATAGATATATAGGATTCAGCCCTAGTAATAATACTTTTACGATGGTCCTAAACATACATGTCCAGTGTAAAGCGGGTGATCGAACCTGCGACCCTGGGTTTGTAGACAAAGGCCTTAACCACTGGGCCACTAATTCGCTACAGTTGTCGGATCTATATAAGCCAAATTATATTGATGATGAAAAAAATAATTTAGAAATTACATGTAAATCTTCGTACGGAATATTCATTTGAGTCGACAATAACTACAACCTATTAAAAATAATTTAAAAAAAAATGATTTTCAAAATGAGTTCTTATTTTGGCATTTGGGGGGAAAATTTACCCGTAATTGCTTCATGTAAAAAATGTATGAACTAAGGTGCATTTCGGATACATTCTTTTGTGCAATTTTTATTTCGTGCCAAACGTTATATACACTGCATGCAATTTGAAATGATCACACATAACACTGTTTTATTTGAATTATCACTTACACTAATATCCTAAAAATGCCAAAATGAAACCATAATTTGACCATGATTTTATGTGTGAAATTAATTTTGTAATTTATATCATAAATAAGTTAATTACGATTATTGTTATTTCTGTGTACTTCCCTAAGAATACGGTATCAACATTTTATACAATTGTGTGTTTTGTTACCACGATTACTAATATTTTCAGGCTGTACATCTACGGTAAATATATCGTCTGAAACGGGTTCAAGTGCTACTTTTGTGTTCAATACAACAAATACTCGTCATGTTCGATATGAACTTATTAAATTTAAGCATTGGAACGTCAGGTTAGTAGCAGTACGTATCATCAGCGGAGCCTTTATATATGACAATTACAATAAAACCAAATATAACGTCAGTGTGGACTATGAAGGAGACGAATATCTAAGTGTTACAGTTATCCTCCAGAACATCAATGACCAGGACAACGGCACATACACACTAGAACTGTACTTTGGACGGTATGCATACTGCTTGACTCTCTACGTTTTAAGTAAGTCCATTTATCTTTCTTTCAAAACACGACGATCATAATGTTAATGATTTAATTACTAAGTAAATAAGACTAGGTAAACAAGAGATCGATATCGCAAACCATGTGTATTTTGTTCTTTACTTCTCGATGCAGCTCTCTCATAAATCAACTAATGTATGGTACATAACAAGGAGCCCAAAATCGGTTGACCTATTAGATATAGAGGTAATCAATGATCAAGTAACTAGAATTAATATCAATTATTAGATATGACTGACAGAATGTAAAATTAGGGACAGCAATAAAAAGTGTTATTTTTCGAGAGTCACACTTTTAAGTAAAATGCATGGAAGCATGAACATATGAACAACATCCATTTTTTTAAAGGGTACCGCATGTCAGAATATAAATGGCTATTTATCGTTAAATAGACATGTAAATAACACAAAAATCAACAAATTTTAATTGAACGAAATTTATCAAATGAGAGAAACGTTATTAAATATCATGATTTCAAGCGTTTCATAAATATTATGTGCGCCGCCATTTTATAGCTCTTTTATGTTGGAGGTTTTCGGTGACGTCATAGCTATACTTCCGTTCTAGTTCTCGCGAAAATGTTATTGTGTCGTTAGTGACTGCTCTCTACTGAAACTCTTATGTATATACGCTAATTCACTTAAACAGTTGATAGATAGATATACAATGTATTAGTGAACATCGAAGGAAGACAATTAAACGCGAAAACGATTCTGAATTGAAGGACTTAACCCATAAACATTGTTTTCTTAAGCGGAATAAGTGGGTGGAGTAATGCGATATATTTTGTGGGCAGCGTTGTATTAAGTTTTCCTAATATATAATTTGGGGTTGGACATAAGATTGCAGAATGAAGCGTACCAATGTATTGGCGTACCACTAACCAAGCATACAATTTCTGGTGATTTCAGGACAAAGATTACCATATGCGACATACATATAGACTTAGTGTATATTATCCAGTGGGAAGCTCTTAAAAATGTGCTAATAACACTTGTAGCTCAACTG
The DNA here is from genome assembly GCA_029582155.1 of Panopea generosa. Taxonomy (NCBI): domain Eukaryota; kingdom Metazoa; phylum Mollusca; class Bivalvia; order Adapedonta; family Hiatellidae; genus Panopea; species Panopea generosa. Next base: position 4,132,305 of record CM055905.1, on the reverse strand, counting down.
ATTTCTGAAATTTAATTTGTAATTTATATACTCTTCCAAAATATTGCGAAATTGATATAGCAAACTTTCACAATGATATAATTGCATGCTGATTAAACAGGTGCGATAATCCAATAAACAATAAAAAGAAGAGGGTTCGAATCCCCATCCGGCAATAGTGTTGTGATGATTCACATACAAAATTGTGTCTCATTATCATTTGTCGCTCACCGCTAATTCAAGTGGGAAAGTTATCAGTTACTTGCGGATATGGGGTGTGCTCGAGTACTGGTTAACTTTTCAGGAAACAGTGGTTAAGTTAACTGAACATCTGTACCGTAAGCCTTCAATGTCAAAAAAATGATGCTAAATATTCAGTTAACCATTAATCGTTCATCAACTCATTTTATTAATTTTATAATCAATTGGCAATTTAGTTTATTGATATGGCTTTTTCACAGTCAGCTAGGTCATTATTTTTTAATAGACATTTGAACTACCTCTACTTCGTAATGAAAAAAAGATCAATTAAACTGTGCCCTTTGTTCCTTTACTTATTTATAAATACATGAAAATGTACATTTATTTTCCTTTTTATGTTTTGCTATTGTATGTTATTCAACAGCAGAGGTTTATTTACTGTGTAAATGGTGTTCTGGTATACAATTTGTAAGCAATATACATAAAATCATATTATATGACTTTTTACTTGTAAGTTTGCATTGATATTGAACCCCCAATTAACTTAAAATGTTTAAAATAGTAATATGGCATAAAACTATGTGATATTACATTCTGTCATAAACCCTTGGGTGATTTATGCTAATAAGGGTACAATATGCACACTGTCGCAGGGTATTTCTCATTACCACATGGCGTGAATGTGGTGTTGTTGAATTATGAAAGCTCAGCAGGGTGCCAGTAGCTGGACAGTAACATACACTTTGTGCAATATTCCTGTAGACATTATATTCTATATGACACTCCCTATAAGAAGTTCAGGGAACTGGTATAGATAGATAATCATCATATATCAAATTGGGTAGTAACCCAATTTAAATACCCAAAAGACAGTGCCAGTTATGTAAAACAACAAAAAACTCATCCATGCTTCATCTAATTTTACTAAAAAGGGTATGAAATCAAAATTTTATCAGCCCTTTCTCATTGTTGAACAATGGCCGCACCAGCTAAACACGATAAGAAAAGAGATATAATATTAATTCTTATTTTCTCTTAGACAGGTAAATATATGTAACAGACCCTTTTCCCTTAAATTCCATTCCTGGTCGAAATAGTGATTTTTTGATAATTTATTGACTGAGTAGCAAACAGTATATACCCTGATAGTACAGCATAAATGTGCATATACATCAACACTGACCACAAAAATTACTTTTGTTTTCTTTATCAAGCCAAGGGTAATTTTACTATTTTGAAATTTAATCAGCAATGTCAGGCAACATAATAAGATGTCAGACTCGTGATTCATGGGTTTCGGGTTTGATCTCAGGTTCATGATCGGTGTGACTGTTTAACAGTTATCGTCTTTTTGGGTGAAAGTTTCATAAGACATTGCTGTGTTTCTCTGTATTATTTCTGTGATACATTCTTAATCTTCTAAACTTCCAATAATAATGTCATTGCATCTGCAGCACGTATTTTCGTCAGACGAAGGCATCATTACACAAATTTCGCAGCTGCAAAACATCTTTCACATGTCAATGTGCCGTCTCACAATTTCTCTCGTTTTCTAATTCATTTAACTCTGCTTCCGAAAATTCTGGTTCAAAGTTGTAGGCCACAAGTCCTTCTCCATTTTATTATTCTCTTGCCGGTGACTATAATTGTACGTTTCCATATCTGTTGTAGCATATAAATTAATTTTGTTTTAAACCGAATGTGCAGTTGTGACGTCACGCAGGTGTCCAATATGGCGACTTCCATCACAAAGTTGTGCGAAAATGACCGTTACAAAACGAGCTGTTATGTCTTTATGGACTTGAATTTATGCATATTGATACTATTAATAAAAAGCTGAACTCATAGCTATTCATATTATCCTTTTTTATACACAGGGTTGCGAAATATTATTCCGCGTCTTTATGTATTAGTTAAAGTATGGGAATTTTGTCAAAACAAAAGCTTGAGTGCAGTGCTTATACTACTGCCTTTAAAGACAAATACCATTGTGTTAATAAAACTAAAATAGGACACTGTCTACATTCTTCGAATAGCCAACTACGGGAGTACTCAGACCTTTGCACAAGGTTAATGACTGCATGTTTTAGGGGCGGCAGAGAAACGTATGCCATTAGTCGGTAAAGCATTCTTCCTTACAGCGAAATGTCCCGGGTTCGAGTTCCAGAATGGTTGTACTTGATTGACATTTTGTTATTAATCTTTGTCAACGTTTTTACATTTTGTGAAATGTTTTATCATATAGCGTGGGCCTGTGGACATATTTCTTGTTAGTTAGTTTTGGTTTCCACATAGGAAATGGACTCGACTCGATAGTGACTTATATCAGCTTTAGAAACATGTGAAACTTAAAAAATGTTGTGTGACCAATCCATCACGACTAGCGCCATGATCTAGTTGTTATGGTGTTGGCTTTGGGTGTTCATATTTGGTATAAGTAAGCATAAACGTTGTCAAACAATGAATTAAAATACTAGGCTTTCAAAATCACGGTCCCGTTTCAATAACCTTCGTAAGTCTTAAGAATTTCGTAAGAAGAAATTGTAGCATCCGGGAACGTTTCATATTCGTAGTACTTTGCAAATCTTGCAAAGAATACATTTTTAGGCTTACAAAATATCGTAAAATAAGTAAACGGAATACTTGATACATGTCCCGACCTTTTCTTAACTTCATATTTTACACTAAGAAGTTCGTAAACTACCGAACGTTAATAAAACGGGCCTCTGCTTCTCTATATAGCTAATCGTGGGTGATCTTAGTTTATACTCATCAACGGGTTAGGCTATGTATAGGACCCTGTTAAGTGACTTCGAGTTTTACATATTGATGATATCGGGAAAATGGTACATTGTCGAGTTCTAGCATCGTCGTCGGAGTTTATGTGGTAGATTATGTACATTTTATATTTGTATTGCATCATTAATAGTCACTCATGCTTTTCGTATCCATTTATTTTATTATCACACTTAATGCCTACGCAGGAGGTGAAGTTTATTATTGAATAGGTTTACAGCTAACATTCCTCTGTGTAGTGGCGGATTGGCATTGACGATTTTTTTCTCACTATAAACACTTTCTTTCGAGCAGCCCTGCATGTCTGTTTTGAATGCACTCTATCTAAAATATTAAGATTCCAAAAGAAAAATATCGTGGTTAATCAAAATACCGGTGTACGGAAATAAAATCACTATTGAGCACTTCTTCTGTTTGTAGAACCTCCAACAATTCCGGATATAACATACCACCCCACCCGACAAGGTTCAGATATTGCCGTGGAAGCTGACCCTATATCACTTACTGGTTCACAGTCACTTTCCAACACTATTCCATCACCTGGATTCAATGTTAGCATGGCCTGGCTGATAGACGGGGAACACGTGAGATCAAGGGGTATGTATCAAGTAACAAATGACAGTCTCTTGATTCTAAACGTAGATCGTCGCCAAACAACAGGAATATTACATACAGGGCTACAAAAGAAGGTGGACTAACATCTGAGAGGAACTTCACACTGAAAATAGCATGTGAGTAGTACGTCCTTTGTCTTTATCAAAAGAAATTGCTTATAACTGAAAAAATAGTCAAGTACATTGATGCTGTAACTATGTTATTTCAAACGTAAAATGACGACTGATGTTTTAAACATGTTGAAGCAGGAGGCATTATTGCTCCGGATATCATTGTTCTGTTTTACAAAAAAATACTTCTGTTACTTGTAAAAGCATAGGAAAAACACAAATACACATAGTTTAAAAAAGAAAATTGGTTATACTTTTATTCGAAACTAATCCACAAGTGTTATATTGTTAGATGGTCCAGATCCGTATTTGACCCTCAGGCCAGACAAGTCAGTGTATATACTCACAGTTGGTGATGTCATCCCTGTCGTTTATTGGCCTTCTGTGTGTTTCCCATCATGCAGCACGTATTGGATTTCTGATAAACTTCTCAAAAACATAACCGGTCCGGAGTTACAGATTGGCCAGGCAACCGTTGCTATGTCGGTTGACTACTCGTGTGTAGTAATCAGAGATGGAACATATAAAACCACAAAACGTACCATAACGTTGGAAGTGAAAGGCAAGCAATCTTATTTTTTGTTAAATATAGGTTGCTATTTTTATATTTCGAATGTGGTTTTGTTTTTTTGCTTTGTTTTTCAAATAGAAAACAAGCAAAAGTGATCTAGACTCATTTTTTGTATATGTCTGTCTGTCTGTCTGTCTGTCTGTCTGTCTGTCTGTCTGTCTGTCTGTCTGTGGGATGATTGGCCATGCATTTTGTTAAACGGTCATAAATTTCCCACCTTTAAATACGTAGGGAAGTAGTCAGTGAACGTAATAAATGTAGGAAAAACTAATGTATCAGCTGAACAGTTATTTAAGTGGTAAATAAAAACACTTCACTTCTCTAAATCGGTTAAACACGCTTTGAACATCACTAAAAATGTTTTGATTAGGGATTGTCTAACAGATAACTAAATATTTGTTGTTTTTCAACACACCAACTTTGAATTGATTTCCCTAATTAAACAAACAATTGTTCCTGTAAAGATTGTCTTAATGTACAAATTTTCAAAAGTGAAATATTTTATTTAACCTTTATGATTGATCTCCTGATAAGTAACTTAAATATATTCCACAGAAGTTGTATTTATAAAAGAAAAAAATACCTTTAAATGAATCACGCGTCTCGAATATTATTTCGTAAGCAACCTCAATGCCGGTATAGTGTGACTGGGTGCAGTAACAGTACAAGTGTCTTAGGCATTAACCTTCGGTGTAACACCGCCAAACTACTGTCTGGAGGTTTCATTATCAATATATTCAAATATCACTGATGTACATAACTGAATGATTGTTCTACAGATGAGGTCGATAACACAGCCATAATAGTCCTCGGGTCCCTTCTCGGCATGACAATCGTCCTTTTGGCTGTACTGTCTGTGTTTGTGATACGGAACATGTTTGGACGAAAAGGTAAATATTATATATGTAATCAAAACAATACAATATTAAAGTTATTAAATACCGTGACAATATGTAGCAAAATGACCAAGGGCCGACTACTTACGAGGGTAGAATACAAGCATACACAAAGTAAAATTTACAATTTTAATTTTACATGAATTTTACATGAATAAAATTAGGAATATACAATTATACAATATATACAAATTTAAGATAATTACTCAACAACAAAAAACACAGCTGGTTTAAAAAGGTCCTATGATGGTATTAACACTTTTTTTTTCAAACAGTTCTATCTCCTACATGTTACTTAATCTACATCGCGATCCAAACTGCTTATATCATTTGAATGTAAAACCTGTTTTTAAAAATGCACTAGATACTACTACCGCGTCCAGATTATCGTATATTTGGCATCACTCGTCCCTTGCGGCGGTGGCTATATAAACTGGGTTATCTTCCCTAGAACTCTTTACTGAGTATCTGGCTTTACGTCGCCTCGTACCAACTTTCGACCGTACTCCGACGTCAGGACCGTCAAGTCGTCCATATGACGAGTATATGGGTTGCTGTCCTTTTGACTGTACTACCACCAGCTGACTTCCTGTCACGTCTATATACGTCGTTGACGTAGCGGACACATGTCTCGCTTACGTTAAAAACGGCTACAATATATATATATATATATAAACTCAGATTTACTAGTTACTCAAATATGTAATGACATGGCGTCTATTATTTACCATCTATCAATTTCATGGTATTTTTATCAATATATGATAACAGTGCATTCATTTCTAACCATCTAACAGTTTCATGGTATATTTATTAACATATTATAACAGTGCAATCAATTCTTACCTTCTAACAGTTTCATGGTAGATTTATCACTTTACGATAACAGTTCAGTCAATTCTTACTATCTGCAATTTCATGGCAGTTTAAACAACAATTTATAAACGACCTTCCGTCAATCTCAAAATAGCAATTATATCTCTACATAGCTTCTCATTTATAATATGAACAATTACAGAACAATTCTATTCACTTTGTGAATATCAGAATAAGCATCAACAAAATTTAATTACACATAACAATCAATTCTAACATTGTGAATTTCAACACTTCATCGTAAACACAATATCAACAGCTCAAAATACGTTCTTAGATTCCTCGGCCTATATTCTAACAAAACACTTCTAAATACCGTGGATGTGTATTAAATTACAGACATTATCTTCGGAATGGATATGAACAATTTATACAATTTACTTAGATCTGATTCTGTAAAAAATATATATATCAGACATTTAAATACAACATAATATAAAATTCACATACCCATCTGCCGTTATGTACTGGAACAGTACCCTGCTCAATCTTTCTCGTCACAACCACTCCAAAGACGATTCTGCTAACACTGGACAGTGCTTCCATAATACAGTCAGTATATATAGCAAAACAGTCCACATACCTTAGTGAATTTCGTGTATATCATGAAACTTTCAAACCTCGTACGATGGGAATTTTATGATATTAGGCCAAGGTAAATTAGTTTTATGACAAATAAACCCGTTTAATTATTCAAATTAAACTTTCTAAAACTTAATGGAATTTGATGGAATAAACTTCAAAATGATTACTTTTTAGTCAAAGAATGAAAATGTAAAAGATCTTAAAAACGTTACTCCTATCGAGCTATCGGTACGTTTTAACAATGCTACGCTACCTGTTCTAAATTTAGCCTATATCACTACAATGGACACGTACTAGCTGACACTACTAAATTAGGCCACAACAACCTAACTATTTTGTTACACAATATAAACTTTAGATGTGATTTTATATACATGTATGGACGTTTTTATAAAAATATATATGTATAACGTCTTCATCGTTTATAGTAGCAGTTTAAGTTTATTATTAACTTAATTTGTTTCCAATGTTTGAACATCTATAAAGAAAAATATACAACAGTAGTGATATATTGCACGAGTATATTTGCAGTCCCCCAACGGTTCTCCTTCTGAAATATTATCGGGAGAATATTTCCTATGCTGTAATGCCGAAGTGTAACTAATCAAAACTGGTTGAATGTGGCCTTAAAACTGATCATCTGACCTACATGAAAGAAAAAGTTAGTCCGGAAAAAATTCTATGCAGTGAGGCCTAGGATGATCATATTCAATTCAAGGTACATCTGGGGAATTTGAAGACCTACATCTTGACACATGACCAGTAAAATATTGTCCTGTGTATATATCATTTACTGTAGGGCCTAGGATTACAAATTTTGGTTTATTGTTACATCTAGGAAAACTAAGTCAATGTGACATGTATTTTGACTTCCGACCTACATACCAGTAAAACCTTCACTGGAGCATATACCCTTAATTTTAAAGCGTAGGACTACTAAATCTGATATATGGGTATTTCTGGAGAAGTGGATGCGACACATTAAAAGAAAGCCAATGCGGCCTACTTCTTGATCTCTGACCTACATACTTACCGTTAAAACATATTTCGGAGCATATATCTAATTCTAAAGGGTCAAATTTGGTTAATTGATACATATAGGGGAGGGCGGTGTGTTGCATACCAAAACTGTTTCACAGTTACCTATTTACTGACATATTCCCTGACCTATTTACTGACCTATTTCCTGACACATACCAGTTCACCCTTATGAGAAGCATACATCATTAACTGTAATACCTTGGATTGTCTAATATGGTTCATGAGCACTTCAATGATAGTCAGTGTGTCGTATACCAAATGTGGGTCTCTGTGATCCATTTACTGTCCTATGACCTACATATCAAAACTTTTTCCGTAACATGTCTCCTTTACTGATGGGTCTTTGATTGGTTCATAGTAAACTATTTTCATTTATATGTATAATTATCGCATGTCTTGCACAAGGATGCAACATAGTCAGTTTAGAATGTCACAAATAGTTCATTTACACTCATGTACACCTTTCCTAAATACCAGTAGTAACGGTTTCTAACGAAATAGAAACCGCTTTCCCTTGAAATACCAATTGCCTTAATTCCAAACAGTGGGAGTCTAAGGATTGTGCTGGTCCTGTAACCCTTTGCCTTGTTGATTTAAAGTTACACTTCAAAAGAAAGTCGCATTCAATATTGTTTATAAAGAATATAAGATTGATCACATGAGGTTTAATATCGACACATTTTGTACACTCTTTTCGAAGGAAATGGAAAAAACTCAGCGTCTGAAGGTAGTAAACAAACACGGCAAGGGACAAGGTAAGATGAAAATGTTGATTACGAATAATTGCTACTTAAATCGAACATTCTTATGCCAAGAGAGTTTTATGCAAGACCATGCATTTTTGAAGAAACGGTACATAAAATTACACCACACATGTCTTAAGTGAACTATACAAAGCCCTGTACATATAGTGTATATAGTGTCTCCAAATTAATAAATACATTGCAATAAATATGTATATTGCTAATTTAAGTATATCATCACTTGCGCATAATCAGCATACTTAAGTATATCTATATGATTGCCAGATGTTATATAAACTATAATCATGAATGCCAATTAAGTTAACCATTTTTTTTTTATTAAAAACAAATATTATATATATAATATAATATATTCCAATGGGCATTGAAACAAGTTCGAACAACACTTATATGAACATTTGTTTTATACTTAGTTATACATAAATGTTCTATGTTGTGTAAAACTATCCATAAATGTTCTATGATTTGTAAAACTACATATAAATGCTCCATCTAAAAAAAAAATGTTAAACTACATTTAAATGTTCTATGTTGTGTAAAAATATATATAAATGTTCTATGTTGTGTAAAATATATAAATATTCTGTGTTGTGTAAATCTATATATAACTGTTCTATGTTGCAGTAATGCTTATGTAATGGAGTCGTACACGGATCTACAGCTAGAAAGTAGAGAGGTACCTGTAGAAGTCATATATGATCCCATAGGTAGTATAAGTATTGTTATATATATTGTACACGAGAAATTGATTCACTTTTATTGTGTAAGCGAGAATGCAAAGCCTTCACATTCACACAAAACAACCAATGTTGCACTTGTGGAAAACTGAACATTTTGCCTATAGTTCTAAAAGTATATTGTTTCTATAAATAAGCTTCTGTTGGTCCAAATATGCAGGTAAAACCATAGAGTTCACCAGGCTTCTTTTTCACATTTGTGATGATTGGAAGACTCCCCTTTATTTTTGACAATTATGTCCATTTTGTTGCAGTGTGTCACCATGCATATGCAAACTATTATATCTTCATCCAACAGCACCCCTTTACAGCCAATCTTGATAATGTTCCAATGTTCTCACATCTACAATATTAGGCATTTTCAACAGAGTTCAGCGCAATATACTGTAGCGAGTGGGAGGTAACATACAAAGCTGCTGTAAGTCCACCTACTGCATTAAAAGTTAACACAGATTGTTTTACGCGGAAATAGATATAAACACGTGTACATGCAAGTTAAACATTTTCACACACATTATCTTTTTTCAGTGAAAATTATTTCTTTTCGTTTTTTAGGAGTTGCATTGTATTCAAAATAATAGTTTATGTTAATCACATTGTTTAATGTAGAAGGGTTGTTTTGGGTTTTATTTGTCAGTTTATATAGGTGATTTTAATTCAACTTTGGAGAAAAAAAGTTTATTTTTACTATTACAGAAACGCCAGTGTCTGGAGAGATTGATTACGTCAACACGGGAATGCTATAGTCAAACGTAACAATATAAAGGACACGCAGCAAAGTAAAAACAGGATGTGTTTGTTAATATCTGTGTAACTTTATAAACATACTAATGATATAACAAGAAACACCATATTCATATACTGCCATATACAGTCAAACCTGTGTAAGTGGCCACCTCTTATAAGAAGCCACCTGTCTTAAGCTGCCACATTTGCTATTTCGCATTGTTATGCTTTCAGAGCAAATTAACCTGTATTAAGCAACAACCTGTCTTAAAAGGTCACGTATTCTTCTTCTCTCGACTGGCTTCTTACGACAGGTTTGATTGTATTATGAAAAATAACGGGGATTTTAATGAAGAGAATATTATGGTTGTTGTAAAAACATGAACATCCAGAGCGTATCCTGTGGCCCAGTTGTCTGAGGCGTCATGTCAATGTCATCTACCTCTCACCTCTGAAGTCGCGAGTTTGTAATGATTTGAAATGACGTAAAAAACAACATTTTAAAAAAATGTGAATCACGTGTATATAGATTATCACTAAATTTGTTCTTGTTTTACCATGTATCTGATCGACGCAGCGTGGTCTACTGGTATGGCGTCCGCTTCGCATGCGGAAGGTCGCGGGTTCGACCTACGTTCAGCCGGGTAATACCAAAGAATTTAAAATGGTACTAGAAGCTTCCTTGCTTGGCGGTCAGCATCTAGAGGATAGTTCTAAGTCTGGTCGGCCCGGTGTTTGTATAATGTGACTTGGTAGATATCCTACCATGTGGCTGCGACATGATACTGATGAAATGTGACAGCGCTCAGAATATTGTCTCAAGTAGACACCGTCGCGATATGACTAAAATGTTTTGAAAACGACGCTAAACACCATACAACAACATACGATGACGTCGTACAGGCGGATGCTTTTAACTAAGTATCATCCTACTCTATAATATGGAGGTGTTTAAATTTACTTAAGCAGAAAAATAGTGTAGTGGATATAGTGCTGACCGCTTATTCTTGAGGTCGCAACTTCGATACCAGGTTCGACCCGATGGTATCCCAGAAAACAACACTAGGTACTGGTTCTACACATGAAACGGACTCGAAAGTGATTCGTATAAGCCAAGCTCTGAGCCTACTTCACAGAATAGCTAAAATAAATTGGTATAAAGTAGTTTCTGGAAACAGAGGTGAAAACACAAAAGCAACGAAGTTAACATAATCACCATGTGCATTTAATGGAGATAAGTCATTTGTGATTGGGGACCCAGTAGTTATCCTCAAAACTGACCACTATTTTCAAGATGACCACTATACAACATTTATTAATTGAAAAAAACAATGATGGATATAATGAAAGGAACAACTAACCCGCCACTTTTACAATTCCAATATATTCGTCAGTATTGAGTAGCGTTATTGCAATATATATACGACATTAACATACGATATGCGTTCATTTCATATAGCCTAAATGTTCGTTCTTATTTAGGTCCAAATTTCAAGTGAATTACTTAGATACTTTTTGAGAAAATACCAAAAACGTCAGGTTCATAAAGTGTCAGGTGGCGGGTTAGCTGTTCCGTTCAGTATATATTCATTTGGTGGATAAATATAAGGAGCCAGGAAAAAGTCTAAAACTATTCTATCTCTTTATTAGAATATATTATGCTCTTTTAAGCTTATAAGTGGTGTTACCATCGACGAGTTTAGTGTTAATACTGACTTCAAGCAATGGTGTTCCTTGTTTAACATGTATATTAATGACCTTGCTTTGAAAATAATGAAAATAAGTATTTTACAGAGAAGTATACTGATTGATAATATTCAATTTTGATTTTTTGTTCTTTTATATGCATGTGTTATACTAATATGGAAACATCAAAGACTAAATGTAAAGATAGGTGAAAAATGAAAAATAGTAACAGATGTAAAAGTTGGCAGTTTAAAGTATCAGAAGTATTTAAGAAATAGAACTTTTCTTGAGAGATACGAGTAGGGTACCGTTTATGAAAATACGAACAGATTTGTGCTTATATATAAACGAAATAATACCATTAATTGTGAATGATATTGTCATAAAGCAACATGAAGATGTAGAAATTAAAAATTGAACGGAAAGGTAATTAATAGCAAAAAAAAAGCTTGACTGTTTATAGACAGTTCAAACTCGAGTTAGGTTTCTCCAAAGTAATGACACAGCTCCAATAATCATATAAATTGTAAGATGTAATAGCATGACTAAGTATAGATTTAAAGATGAATTTGTAAACATGAGATATATGTGGAACGTGTACTACATCCTCTTTACATGATCTGAGTCATTGACACAAGTTGCAAGTGTTTATTATAAGTTATATTATGTAGCCTACTATCAAACCTAGCCGTTGTGAAGCTGAGTGGCAATATCCGTTATATCATGTAGCCTACTATCAAACCTAGCCGTTGTGAAGCTGAGTGGCAATATCCGTTATATCATGTAGCCTACTATCAAACCAAGCCATTGTGAAGCTGAGTGGCAATATCCGTTATATCATGTAGCCTACTATCAAACCAAGCCATTGTGAAGCTGAGTGGCAATATCCGTTATATCATGTAGCCTACTATCAAACCTAGCCGTTGTGAAGCTGAGTGGCAATATCCGTTATATCATGTAGCCTACTATCAAACCAAGCCATTGTGAAGCTGAGTGGCAATATCCGTTATATCATGTAGCCTACTATCAAACCAAGCCATTGTGAAGCTGAGTGGCAATATCCGTTATATCATGTAGCCTACTATCAAACCTAGCCGTTGTGAAGCTGAGTGGCAATATCCGTTATATCATGTAGCCTACTATCAAACCAAGCCATTGTGAAGCTGAGTGGCAATATCCGTTATATCATGTAGCCTACTATCAAACCAAGCCATTGTGAAGCTGAGTGGCAATATCCGTTATATCATGTAGCCTACTATCAAACCAAGCCATTGTGAAGCTGAGTGGCAATATCCGTTATATCATGTAGCCTACTATCAAACCTAGCCATTGTGAAGCTGAGTGGCAATATCCGTTATATCATGTAGCCTACTATCAAACCAAGCCATTGTGAAGCTGAGTGGCAATATCCGTTATATCATGTAGCCTACTATCAAACCAAGCCATTGTGAAGCTGAGTGGCAATATCCGTTATATCATGTAGCCTACTATCAAACCAAGCCATTGTGAAGCTGAGTGGCAATATCCGTTATATCATGTAGCCTACTATCAAACCAAGCCATTGTGAAGCTGAGTGGCAATATCCGTTATATCATGTAGCCTACTATCAAACCGAGCCGTTGTGAAGCTGAGTGGCAATATCCGTTATATCATGTAGCCTACTATCAAACCGAGCCGTTGTGAAGCTGAGTGGCAATATCCGTTATATCATGTAGCCTACTATCAAACCTAGCCATTGTGAAGCTGAGTGGCAATATCCGTTATATCATGTAGCCTACTATCAAACCTAGCCATTGTGAAGCTGAGTGGCAATATCCGTTATATCATGTAGCCTACTATCAAACCGAGCCATTGTGAAGCTGAGTGGCAATATCCGTTATATCATGTAGCCTACTATCAAACCGAGCCATTGTGAAGCTGAGTGGCAATATCCGTTATATCATGTAGCCTACTATCAAACCAAGCCATTGTGAAGCTGAGTGGCAATATCCGTTATATCATGTAGCCTACTATCAAACCGAGCCATTGTGAAGCTGAGTGGCAATATCCGTTATATCATGTAGCCTACTATCAAACCGAGCCATTGTGAAGCTGAGTGGCAATATCCGTTATATCATGTAGCCTACTATCAAACCGAGCCATTGTGAAGCTGAGTGGCAATATCCGTTATATCATGTAGCCTACTATCAAACCGAGCCATTGTGAAGCTGAGTGGCAATATCCGTTATATCATGTAGCCTACTATCAAACCAAGCCGTTGTGAAGCTGAGTGGCAATATCCGTTATATCATGTAGCCTACTATCAAACCTAGCCGTTGTGAAGCTGAGTGGCAATATCCGTTATATCATGTAGCCTACTATCAAACCTAGCCGTTGTGAAGCTGAGTGGCAATATCCGTTATATCATGTAGCCTACTATCAAACCAAGCCATTGTGAAGCTGAGTGGCAATATCCGTTATATCATGTAGCCTACTATCAAACCTAGCCATTGTGAAGCTGAGTGGCAATATCCGTTATTTCATGTAGCCTACTATCAAACCGAGCCATTGTGAAGCTGAGTGGCAATATCCGTTATATCATGTAGCCTACTGTCAAACCTAGCCATTGTGAAGCTGAGTGGCAATATCCGTTATATCATGTAGCCTACTATCAAACCTAGCCGTTGTGAAGCTGAGTGGCAATATCCGTTATATCATGTAGCCTACTATCAAACCTAGCCGTTGTGAAGCTGAGTGGCAATATCCGTTATATCATGTAGCCTACTATCAAACCTAGCCGTTGTGAAGCTGAGTGGCAATATCCGTTATATCATGTAGCCTACTATCAAACCTAGCCGTTGTGAAGCTGAGTGGCAATATCCGTTATATCATGTAGCCTACTGTCAAACCGAGCCATTGTGAAGCTGAGTGGCAATATCCGTTATATCATGAAGCCTACTATCAAACCTAGCCATTGTGAAGCTGAGTGGCAATATCCGTTATATCATGTAGCCTACTATCAAACCAAGCCATTGTGAAGCTGAGTGGCAATATCCGTTATATCATGTAGCCTACTATCAAACCAAGCCATTGTGAAGCTGAGTGGCAATATCCGTTATATCATGTAGCCTACTATCAAACCTAGCCGTTGTGAAGCTGAGTGGCAATATCCGTTATATCATGTAGCCTACTATCAAACCTAGCCGTTGTGAAGCTGAGTGGCAATATCCGTTATATCATGTAGCCTACTATCAAACCAAGCCATTGTGAAGCTGAGTGGCAATATCCGTTATATCATGTAGCCTACTATCAAACCTAGCCATTGTGAAGCTGAGTGGCAATATCCGTTATATCATGTAGCCTACTATCAAACCAAGCCATTGTGAAGCTGAGTGGCAATATCCGTTATATCATGTAGCCTACTATCAAACCGAGCCATTGTGAAGCTGAGTGGCAATATCCGTTATATCATGTAGCCTACTATCAAACCAAGCCATTGTGAAGCTGAGTGGCAATATCCGTTATATCATGTAGCCTACTATCAAACCTAGCCATTGTGAAGCTGAGTGGCAATATCCGTTATTTCATGTAGCCTACTATCAAACCAAGCCGTTGTGAAGCTGAGTGGCAATATCCGTTATATCGTGTAGCCTACTATCAAACCAAGCCATTGTGAAGCTGAGTGGCAATATCCGTTATATCATGTAGCCTAATATCAAACCTAGCCATTGTGAAGCTGAGTGGCAATATCCGTTATATCATGTAGCCTACTATCAAACCTAGCCGTTGTGAAGCTGAGTGGCAATATCCGTTATATCATGTAGCCTACTATCAAACCGAGCCATTGTGAAGCTGAGTGGCAATATCCGTTATATCATGTAGCCTACTATCAAACCAAGCCATTGTGAAGCTGAGTGGCAATATCCGTTATATCATGTAGCCTACTATCAAACCAAGCCATTGTGAAGCTGAGTGGCAATATCCGTTATATCATGTAGCCTACTATCAAACCAAGCCGTTGTGAAGCTGAGTGGCAATATCCGTTATATCATGTAGCCTACTATCAAACCTAGCCGTTGTGAAGCTGAGTGGCAATATCCGTTATATCATGTAGCCTACTATCAAACCTAGCCATTGTGAAGCTGAGTGGCAATATCCGTTATATCATGTAGCCTACTATCAAACCAAGCCATTGTGAAGCTGAGTGGCAATATCCGTTATATCATGTAGCCTACTATCAAACCGAGCCATTGTGAAGCTGAGTGGCAATATCCGTTATATCATGTAGCCTACTATCAAACCAAGCCATTGTGAAGCTGAGTGGCAATATCCGTTATATCATGTAGCCTACTATCAAACCAAGCCATTGTGAAGCTGAGTGGCAATATCCGTTATATCATGTAGCCTACTATCAAACCTAGCCATTGTGAAGCTGAGTGGCAATATCCGTTATATCATGTAGCCTACTATCAAACCAAGCCATTGTGAAGCTGAGTGGCAATATCCGTTATATCATGTAGCCTACTATCAAACCTAGCCGTTGTGAAGCTGAGTGGCAATATCCGTTATATCATGTAGCCTACTATCAAACCAAGCCATTGTGAAGCTGAGTGGCAATATCCGTTATATCATGTAGCCTACTATCAAACCAAGCCATTGTGAAGCTGAGTGGCAATATCCGTTATATCATGTAGCCTACTATCAAACCAAGCCATTGTGAAGCTGAGTGGCAAAATCCGTTATATCATGTAGCCTACTATCAAACCAAGCCATTGTGAAGCTGAGTGGCAATATCCGTTATATCATGTAGCCTACTATCAAACCGAGCCGTTGTGAAGCTGAGTGGCAATATCCGTTATATCATGTAGCCTACTATCAAACCGAGCCGTTGTGAAGCTGAGTGGCAATATCCGTTATATCATGTAGCCTACTATCAAACCGAGCCATTGTGAAGCTGAGTGGCAATATCCGTTATATCATGTAGCCTACTATCAAACCTAGCCATTGTGAAGCTGAGTGGCAATATCCGTTATATCATGTAGCCTACTATCAAACCAAGCCGTTGTGAAGCTGAGTGGCAATATCCGTTATATCATGTAGCCTACTATCAAACCAAGCCATTGTGAAGCTGAGTGGCAATATCCGTTATATCATGTAGCCTACTATCAAACCAAGCCATTGTGAAGCTGAGTGGCAATATCCGTTATATCATGTAGCCTACTATCAAACCAAGCCATTGTGAAGCTGAGTGGCAATATCCGTAATATCATGTAGCCGACTATCAAACCAAGCCGTTGTGAAGCTGAGTGGCAATATCCGTTATATCATGTAGCCTACTATCAAACCAAGCCATTGTGAAGCTGAGTGGCAATATCCGTTATATCATGTAGCCTACTATCAAACCGAGCCATTGTGAAGCTGAGTGGCAATATCCGTTATATCATGTAGCCTACTATCAAACCAAGCCATTGTGAAGCTGAGTGGCAATATCCGTTATATCATGTAGCCTACTGTCAAACCAAGCCATTGTGAAGCTGAGTGGCAATATCCGTTATATCATGTAGCCTACTGTCAAACCAAGCCATTGTGAAGCTGAGTGGCAATATCCGTTATATCATGTAGCCTACTATCAAACCTAGCCGTTGTGAAGCTGAGTGGCAATATCCGTTATATCATGTAGCCTACTATCAAACCTAGCCGTTGTGAAGCTGAGTGGCAATATCCGTTATATCATGTAGCCTACTATCAAACCTAGCCGTTGTGAAGCTGAGTGGCAATATCCGTTATATCATGTAGCCTACTATCAAACCTAGCCATTGTGAAGCTGAGTGGCAATATCCGTTATATCATGTAGCCTACTATCAAACCAAGCCATTGTGAAGCTGAGTGGCAATATCCGTTATATCATGTAGCCTACTATCAAACCAAGCCGTTGTGAAGCTGAGTGGCAATATCCGTTATATCATGTAGCCTAATATCAAACCTAGCCATTGTGAAGCTGAGTGGCAATATCCGTTATATCATGTAGCCTACTATCAAACCTAGCCATTGTGAAGCTGAGTGGCAATATCCGTTATATCATGTAGCCTACTATCAAACCTAGCCATTGTGAAGCTGAGTGGCAATATCCGTTATATCATGTAGCCTACTATCAAACCAAGCCATTGTGAAGCTGAGTGGCAATATCCGTTATATCATGTAGCCTACTATCAAACCAAGCCGTTGTGAAGCTGAGTGGCAATATCCGTTATATCATGTAGCCTACTATCAAACCAAGCCATTGTGAAGCTGAGTGGCAATATCCGTTATATCATGTAGCCTACTATCAAACCTAGCCATTGTGAAGCTGAGTGGCAATATCCGTTATATCATGTAGCCTAATATCAAACCTAGCCATTGTGAAGCTGAGTGGCAATATCCGTTATATCATGTAGCCTACTATCAAACCAAGCCATTGTGAAGCTGAGTGGCAATATCCGTTATATCATGTAGCCTACTATCAAACCAAGCCATTGTGAAGCTGAGTGGCAATATCCGTTATATCATGTAGCCTACTATCAAACCAAGCCATTGTGAAGCTGAGTGGCAATATCCGTTATATCATGTAGCCTACTATCAAACCAAGCCATTGTGAAGCTGATTGGCAATATCCGTTATATCATGTAGCCTACTATCAAACCAAGCCATTGTGAAGCTGAGTGGCAATATCCGTTATATCATGTAGCCTACTATCAAACCTAGCCGTTGTGAAGCTGAGTGGCAATATCCGTTATATCATGTAGCCTACTATCAAACCTAGCCGTTGTGAAGCTGAGTGGCAATATCCGTTATATCATGTAGCCTACTATCAAACCTAGCCGTTGTGAAGCTGAGTGGCAATATCCGTTATATCATGTAGCCTACTATCAAACCTAGCCATTGTGAAGCTGAGTGGCAATATCCGTTATATCATGTAGCCTACTATCAAACCTAGCCGTTGTGAAGCTGAGTGGCAATATCCGTTATATCATGTAGCCTACTATCAAACCTAGCCATTGTGAAGCTGAGTGGCAATATCCGTTATATCATGTAGCCTACTATCAAACCTAGCCGTTGTGAAGCTGAGTGGCAATATCCGTTATATCATGTAGCCTACTATCAAACCTAGCCATTGTGAAGCTGAGTGGCAATATCCGTTATATCATGTAGCCTACTATCAAACCTAGCCATTGTGAAGCTGAGTGGCAATATCCGTTATATCATGTAGCCTACTATCAAACCTAGCCGTTGTGAAGCTGAGTGGCAATATCCGTTATATCATGTAGCCTACTATCAAACCTAGCCGTTGTGAAGCTGAGTGGCAATATCCGTTATATCATGTAGCCTACTATCAAACCTAGCCGTTGTGAAGCTGAGTGGCAATATCCGTTATATCATGTAGCCTACTATCAAACCAAGCCATTGTGAAGCTGAGTGGCAATATCCGTTATATCATGTAGCCTACTATCAAACCTAGCCATTGTGAAGCTGAGTGGCAATATCCGTTATATCATGTAGCCTACTATCAAACCTAGCCATTGTGAAGCTGAGTGGCAATATCCGTTATATCATGTAGCCTACTATCAAACCTAGCCGTTGTGAAGCTGAGTGGCAATATCCGTTATATCATGTAGCCTACTATCAAACCTAGCCGTTGTGAAGCTGAGTGGCAATATCCGTTATATCATGTAGCCTACTATCAAACCAAGCCATTGTGAAGCTGAGTGGCAATATCCGTTATATCATGTAGCCTACTATCAAACCAAGCCATTGTGAAGCTGAGTGGCAATATCCGTTATATCATGTAGCCTACTATCAAACCAAGCCATTGTGAAGCTGAGTGGCAATATCCGTTATATCATGTAGCCTACTATCAAACCAAGCCATTGTGAAGCTGAGTGGCAATATCCGTTATATCATGTAGCCTACTATCAAACCAAGCCATTGTGAAGCTGAGTGGCAATATCCGTTATATCATGTAGCCTACTATCAAACCTAGCCGTTGTGAAGCTGAGTGGCAATATCCGT
This sequence comes from Panopea generosa, assembly GCA_029582155.1. Lineage (NCBI taxonomy): Eukaryota > Metazoa > Mollusca > Bivalvia > Adapedonta > Hiatellidae > Panopea > Panopea generosa. Next base: position 4,112,697 of record CM055905.1, on the reverse strand, counting down.
TATATCATGTAGCCTACTATCAAACCTAGCCATTGTGAAGCTGAGTGGCAATATCCGTTATATCATGTAGCCTACTATCAAACCGAGCCATTGTGAAGCTGAGTGGCAATATCCGTTATATCATGTAGCCTACTGTCAAACCAAGCCATTGTGAAGCTGAGTGGCAATATCCGTTTTATTATTTTTAGACATATGAATACTTTATTCGTACAGTTGATATGTGTGAAGTGTATAGTGTATACATATATGTATCTATGTTTCATTGTTTAATATAGTTAACATAATTATGATTAGATGTTAACTTCAATAATTACTAAATGCTTTCCTATTGGTATCTCATTAGAAGGATGTAAATAATTGAATGTTGTGTATATGTGATGTGTCAGTCTATCATATTTTTATGAAAGGTTTGCATGATTTGTTCAATGTGTATATTTGATATTTGTTGTGTATCATATAGAGCACGATTCTAATAAATTTATCTCATCTGATATGAGATTTGATTATATATATATTCTCAATATTATCCATTGTCGGTTATCCGACGTATTGGATTACCAACCAATCCGATATATTATCGAGGCGAAATATCCAAATTCTTAGATTGGTTGAAGAGAATAAAAACATTGATTTCCCTTTGATATGTTAAGCTCCGATTGGGTCCGTTGTTTTAGTGTGTAAATGTCATCCAGCTATGTGACAGATGTGAATCTTTTAGGACCAAGTTCATCAACACGTTTTTTTGTGTTTTATTTAATAATACATGTAGTAGACTCTATATATGCTTTGGTGTTTAACTGGTGTTTTAACAGATAAACTATAAAATACAGCATTTTGGATTTTACCGGTAGGCTGTGTGAAGTTGTGTGATATATTAACAATTATGATTGATTGATTGATTGATTGATTGATTGATTGATTGATTGATTGATTGATTGATTGATTGATTGATTATTTAGCATCAAGTTGTTTTTTTTAATCCGTTAGTGATTTGAAATCTTTTCCACATGCATGTTACCATATAACTCGCCTTTGGCGTTCGCTATAAAACTTATCATATCAACTCGTGTCTTTATTTTCTATCATTTTTATAAGAGTTTAAAGCCACTTTCAACAAATAGCAGGTTATATGTGACCTGTTTTAATTGTGGAGGAAGGCCTTAGAATTAATCTGAGTAGAACCACAATCCTTCTGCAAGTAACAGGCAATTTTTCTTACATAAAGGTTTAGAACCGGTTTGGGCCCGAACCGTCGACCAAAGCGGCGAGTGGCAAATGGTCATTATACGACAGCGCATGTCCGGGAACCATTCGGCCATATCCATCACTTTAAACAAGCCTAGAAACAGAGTCTGGTTATTGCAGGTTTTAAAAACATTCGTGGAACCTTGCCTGTTACAAAATAATAAATGATTACAAACAGTTTTCACAATAACAACAGACAGTAATAATGTGAATGACAGCCCGAATCCCGTACATGACGCTGAATTACTGACCAGTGTTACAATTACTTGTAATACGTAACTGCGTTATTTGTATTTTGATTTGGTAAGTGTATAGTTATTCCTATTGCTTCATCCATTTCTGCAATAATTTTATCATTCCTAATTGAATGTCATTGGGTATAAATGTGGTGGCATGTATCCATTCATCCGTGCATCCGATCGCTCGGGGTAATGACTGATGTTGTCCGTAAGGGTTTACCTGGTACTCATTAACCTTCGCCAATATGTCCGGACCGTCTCCGTGCAGCTATTCGTGAGTGCGATGTGATGCCGATTTATTATTATATTAGTAGGGGTTTATCAACAGTTATATCATTATCAGCGTTCGGACACCGAAAATTAATTTACGAATATACACGGAATATCCATGAGTGTCAAAGACTACTAACGCACATTAAGTGGATTTTGATAACAATAGAAAGGTTTTGTTTCAAACTTATTTATTTTACATCGATTGTGAAACTAGTTCATACAACTTAGACAAATTATGCTTGCAGTCTTCCTGGGTAGAACCAGTACTAAGCATATTTGGATAAAGTGTCTTGCTCAATGACACCACATATAGCCATGGTGGAGGATCGAACCCACAAACCCCGGATGCATTGCTACCACTTGGTCACGCGCTCAACAGTAACAACTGATACAACTGTATGGATGGAGAGGGGGGGGGGGGCAAGAAATGTTGATCATAATTATACTTTTTTCTCTGCTTATAATAAAATGCCTCTCTTTCTCCCACTTTCTCTCTCTCTCTCTCTCTCTCTCTCTCTCTCTCTCTCTCTCTCTCTCTCTCTCTCTATTTCTCTCTCTCTCTCTCTCTCTCTATCTCTTTCACTTTTTTTATTTTTCTTCTTCTCACTCAATCACCTAGGATTGTATATTTATAATTGTTTATATTAACATAAACATATAATTTGTTCTGTTATAGTATACACTGTAAATGTGTTACTTTTAGTTGGAGGGCCGAATCTAAGTTGGAAGGACATGTGGCCCAACACCGTTTCAAAATATTTGAAATAAAATATAATAACAAAAAAAATGTCCCTGCTGACTCAGTCGATAAAGTGTCTGACTGTAAATCTAGGGGTCGTAAGTTCAAATCTCCGCACTGCCACAGTCGCTGTGACGAGTATTCATAAACTGTGTGCTACATCTATAAATCTCCCACCTCTGAATATGTGGGGAAATAGTCAATGACTTGCGGAGTTAAGATTTGTTTGGTACTGGTTAACCAGACCATCCGTGGCTGAAAGGTCTAAGGCGTCGTCTCAATATCATATATCTCTTATCGCTAAGGTCGCAGGTTCGTGTCCCGCTCCCTCCAAAACCTTTATGTTAGCCAGTTACTTGCGTGGGGACGGTGGTTCTATCCAGATTCATTCTGAGGTCTTCCTCCACCAATATACCGCAGCGTTGTCTAGTGCTAGAGCGTCCGCCTCGCATGCGGAAGGTCGATGGTTCGATCCCCGACCGGGTCATACCAAAGACTCTAAAAATGGTACTAGAAGCTCCCTCGCTTGACGCTTAGCATTTAGAGGACAATTCTAGGTCTGGTCGGCCCGGGGATAGTATAATGTGACTGGGTGGGGTATCATACCATGTGTCTGCGGCATGATACTCCAGTGTGACAGCGCTCAGAATACTGTCTCAAGTAGACACCGTCGCGATATGACTGAACAATTGTTGAAAGCGACGCTAAACACCATACAACAAGAACAAATCCTCCACCAATAAAATTGAATATGCCATGTGATCGTTGATGCGAGAAATCGATAGTATGAAAGAACGGATTGACACATTTTATATTATATTGGTTTGGTTATTTTATTACTTATCAAATATCCTTTTTACATGTATAATCGATTCAAAACTGGTTGATCAGTGGACAAGTTCATAATTTCACGGTATAGGTAAAGCGGGTAATTTCCGTTTCTTACACAACCAATTCATAATTGAGTACCTATATACCTGTCTTACCTGTATCGAATAAATGAAGTCGATAAAATGTTTACAACCGTTCTCAAGTAAACAAAAAACGGACTGTAGCTCTCATCGATTCATTCATGAATATGTAAATAGTTTACCTGTGTGTTTAATCAAGAGATTAAAATGACGTGAAAGTCCTTGGTTTAACCATATTTATATAATACATTATTGTCATCATAGTATTCAAAAGGCTGTATGACCTATGTACGTACATATCCACATACAATAAAATAGCATTCGATCGTTCGTTTATCAATTCATTCAATAATGCATTATCCAAACAAATTTCACATGTATACTGTACTTCATATATAGATCTAATCGACATAATATGTTCAGCAATGGAACACTGACTGTAACACAGTTGTAAAATGACATGAGCATCACCTTTTTATAAATGCACCTCGCCAGACTGGACTATCTCAAGAGTTGTCCGATAATTGCCCCTGTGCAGTTTGGTGATATTGGAGATGAATCCAATGACTTCCCTTAAACCGCATTACAATATACAGGTATCGTTCAGCTCCGAGACTAAAATTAAGTATGCATGACGTGTTATATATGCCCTAGGGTACAATTTGACAAGGTCTTTTATATGTCCTTGTTTTGATAAGGGCGTTTTGGTGATTTTGATGTGTAGTATAAAAAAGAAATTATTGAATTTGGTTTAAACGCTAAAATCATTTGATTAAATTTAATGTGTAAAAATATAACATAGATTAATGATTTTAATTACAAATTTCAATATACTTTGATATAGTTTATTTTATTATCAATCAACAGATAAAGATTGATTATTTTGTGTTACTATAAATAAATAAATAAATAAATAAATAAATAAATAAATAAATAAATAAATAAATAAATAAATAAATAAATAAATAAAATTATTATGGTTAATTAATTATATAAACTTATATATGAAAGAGACAGAATGACCATTTCCCCTACACACACCTGGTGGAGGGGTAATTGAAAAGTGCAAAAATGAAATAATTTGTTTCAAGTCACGCTTGCTTTAAAATTAGATGAACAGATCCAACGTTGGGATTAACTCCATGAGGTTGTTCGTGATTCCTTGTTTAGAATAATCTGACTCCAGTTGTTGAGCAACATTCCCCCAGGAGAACACGCTACCGAGGGCCGAGTACATCACACCTGAACCCACAATAATGTTCCCCTGGGGGGCCATCAGGCACTAAACCACTCCTCTGCTTAGCCTATCGCGACGGATAGGATAGCGCGACCGCTGTGGGAGTAAGCCCAGTGCCCTCTGACCCAGGAAGAAAAACACAGTCATTTTCACTTCCTCTTAACGAATCGGGCGTCCCTCACTGCCCGTTTTGCACACAAAGAAGGTCCTCGGACCCTCGAGGCCTGGTTCAAGTAATAGAACCAGACCCCATACACCTGCCCTTAGCTGACGTCTTTCATGGTTGAACGAAGTAAGCGGTGATGTGAGCACAAGCGATCACGAGCGTCGGTATTCGGCGCTCTTATGACCTGTCTGTTACCAGATATGTACTGCCTTCACAACGGGAAAACTTCCCATATATATACCCGACCATGTCTATAATTAAATGCAGTTGTATTTCTTGTACCCGGCGCGCTTTATGTATCGGTATATCGGTAGCGGCTTCAGACGGTATAAAGTGTAATGACGACAATGTCCAAGTTTAGGAATGACATATATTTTGTTAACTTCAGCAATATACTGGCTTTTATTTAATATGCAGCCGTCAGCATTTGAGGATTTGTCGCTCTACTGTTATAATAATCGTTAACCAGAATACAGTACGTATCGAGTCCTGGAATTTCTTATTGGAACGTGAATCATCATTCCAAATATCAAATTTAAACCATGTTTTTAAGCCTAGGTCATGCGGCGTTTACAAAGTAAAGATCAAAAGCATTTTCCGCATATCGCCTCTCTCTCTCTCTCTCTCTCTCTCTCCATCAATATCTCTTCATCTCTCTAACTATCCATCCACACATCCATTCACTCATATATCACGCATTTTTTATACTCTGAGTTCGTATAGCCATAAAGATAGTTTTAAACATGCCAAAATAATGTATTAAAACGGGGGTATCCTAATTTGGCCTGGCCGCCCATGCCAGATCAAGCTGGAGAGTTCCCGCTTAAAATTACATGCGCATAAATGAGTCACGTGATTTCATTTTAATTCGATTTAATCCGTCATGTTAGTTTCCAGATTGTTAAATGTTATATTTTGTTTCATTTAAGAAATAGTCCGAATGACAAGATGAAGGTTATGGAGGAGTCTGTGTAAGCGAGGAACTACAGAACCATATCTCTTTAATTCCTTAATGTAAGGAATGTTGTTTTTTCTAATGATTCTGTTTCAAATTCACCACTCACGTTTTGACGAATTTCAGAGAACGCATGTTTATGTGTAAATGAGATAAGATGCGTTAAATTAATTTAAAAAATATATATATTATCTTTTTTATTTTTAACATTTACATTTATATCATATTTTTCCTGATATAGTCTGCCGCCTTAAACTATTAGTGGATCCATGAGCCCCGCCCCCATAAATTGCTCAATTGTTTAATTAACATAAACATAAGAACCACATTTTATCAATATTTTATCTCAGATACTTAAGTGACTGATTCTCTTTAAATGACCTCCGAATCTTGCATCCACCCCTGCTGCAACCAAGGACTTGTATAGAAGGATAGGAAACTTGTAACTCCTTACTAAATGAAACAGTATACGAAGGATTCATAATTTGCAAATTAATCATTCATAATTCACAGGCAACTGATTTCTTATACATTAACTGTAAGTTGTATGTAATTTTAGATGTTTAAACATGTTTCAATCAAGCAAAATGCTCTTGAATTAAAGATATTGAGGTTTGAAGGAAAATGTATCGTAATTTGTCGTTATTTTAGCTGCAATATTACACATTTGGTAATCACAAACTTAAACTATTTTATCGTTCTGTATGGTAACCTTGTGATTTCGTTTCGATAATGTAGCCATATTATAGAGAGAATGTGTACCAATATGGATTCAAATGAATTTGCTTTTTTTTTTATTAATCATGAATTCTTATTTTTCGTTTCGATAGGGTTATTTCATATGAAGAGAATTCGTTTTGCGTCTGTGTATTTATGTGCGCGTGCATGCGTGAGAGTGTTTGTGTGCGAGCGAGCTTGTCTGCGTGCGTGCATGATATAATAGTTATCAAATTTACTGTATATCGTTTTGTCAATTGTAAACTATCGTTACTTTATATATGTATTCAATCAATGTAGTATTATCTTTTTGCATTTGTTTTTGTCAACAATGTATTTTAGTGTTTGTATGGTCTCCTGTATAATTTGGAGGAAATAAAGATATATATAATCTCGATCAGTTGCCTTTCCTTTTCTATATAATTCCTTGCTGCAACATATCACATTTTCACATTTTTATGTTTCGTGATCGTTGCGTCCATTGCGTCCATTCGCCGAAAAACGTCCATTGCGTCCTTTAGTTATACCCGAGAAATTGACCGTGTAGTGTTTAACATCCTCACCGATAAAAAGTACGCGCTATCTGCTTTAACCGGGAACTCACGACTCCAGCTTTATTTCTTTTCATTTATGTTTATCACATCAAATTTGAACTCGAAATGAAGTTCGGAGAATCTTTGTTAGAAGAGGAACCATATTGTCACGTTCTGTCGCAGAAACACAGGGGTACGGGATGCGACCGGTGTTTTATAAGGTATCAATAATTTTAATGATTGCTTCTTGCGTGTAGGACGATGGGTGGGGAGTTCTATTTTCAAGATACGAAACTATTGAATATGCACCAAGGATTAATTATACAGAAGGATATGAAAATTGCATCTTCAGATTAAATCTTAATAAAATTGCACTCGAAGGATTGATTATTAGGCAAAGCAACCATTCAAAATTCACAGACAACTGCAGTAGTAAAGTACGTTGGTGTTAACAAAAATATATGCCCTTTGCCTTCACCATTCATGGTAGATCAATTTGACCTAAATATACTTCCAACAAAATGACGTATGTAGATTTTCGCGTTCAGATGCTCTTGGCTGGCTAAGCTATAATTGTTGAGACCATTCTTCTTTCTATTTCATTGTCTATTTATATAGGGCTCTTGCCCGCGCTTTTGGGAATTGGATCCGGGCCCCTGACTTTGGGAAAATTAGCGTTATTTTTAAAGAAATTGGAAAAATACATAGCATAGATTCCTTCAATATACATAACAAAATACAGTATGAACTGCACGAATAACAGCTTATATCTATCAATAACCTGAATTCTGAAGTAGGATGGGAAAGTCTTGAAACGCGTCGAACTAAACACAAACTTACTCTTTTTTATAAAATGATCCACGGAATGGTTCCACCATATCTATGTTCATTGGTTCCTTCCCTTACAAATGCAAGTTCCACATACAACCTCAGAAATAATAATAATATTCAAATTCCTTCTTCAAGAACAGCTCTGTACTCAAATTCCTTTATTTTCTGTTGTCCGTGACTGGAACACTCTCCCACTTGAAACAAGACAAGCCTCTTCTCTGAATGCTTTTAAACATATACTCGAAAGTAACGAACCAAAAGTACCTAAATTCTTCTACATAGGTACAAGGAAATTCCAATTATTGCATGCCCACCTCCGAACAAGTTGTAGTGCACTTAAACAACATCTATTTCTTAAACACATTGAAGACTCCCCCCTGTGTACATGTGGACAAATAGAAAGCACAGCTCACTTCTTTCTCAATTGTCACCTTTACCAGCATCAACGTATATCACTCCTGACATCTGTCAGTGAGTTATGTACAGTTTCTTTAAATATATTTCTTTTTGGTGAACAATAACTTTCTTATGACAATAATGTTAAAATATTTGAAGCAGTTCACAAATACATTTTATCCACTAATCGTTTCTCCTGAACATGTAAGTAAGTCTGAAGAAATAACAAGGCTATTTCTATTTATGTGGTGAGGTCAGCCCGTCTCCCAATTACGTCCATGCCGTTCAGAACTTGTCCAAAAATGTTAACCGTTATTATTATGTGAATTCACATAATTATCCATTACTTTAATCATTTTAATCACCTTTCTTTTTTTTTTCTAATTGCTCACTATATTTTCTAAGTTTCTAAAATATATCAGAAACAATATTCCTAAAAGTATGTTAAACATTTTTATTAAATATATTTTGAATTATGTTATATTCGTTATGGTAAGAGCATAAATCAAATTGTTGATAATCTGCCAAATTTGTTCACAATTGATATATGTCATGGAAAAGAACTTTATAAGATTTTATCTTCCGTTCTAATCCATATTTATACCTAAACTTATGTGTATATATGTACATTTGAATGAATAAATAGGTTTAAACCAATATACATAACAATATATGTGTAATGTATAATAAAAAATGTGATGTTTTTGTAGAAGACTAAATTAAAATCATAATGTTAAAAAATTTCCAAACTTTTCCCCCAAATATTTCTTTTGATTTCTTTGGATTTTGAAATTGGGAATTTGTTACTTTGCCATTGGGAATGGGGCCTAAAATGGGCAAACGAGAGCCCTGTTATAAAAATAAATTGGACTGTGCTACTTATAATTGAGGTGGCAATTGCATGGTAATTATAGCAATGATGATAACCAGTCACTGTTATACGGTAAGGTGCGTTCTGTACTAGGCGGCCACCTTCGGCTCTGTTCAGCCGCCTATTCAAGTCTACTTTGCCATTTAATCATTATTTGATAAAAATACATCGTACAACTACAATTATACGCAGCTAACCTCTTTTAATAATGTATTTAACTGTTTCATTCAATTAAAACCAGTGTAATAATCAGTATCAAATTAACAAAAGTCACACTCAAAGTTGATGCTGCAATGTCTTGTTTGTCCATTTGTGATAGGTCGACATAATTTACACACTTCCTGTGTACAAGTCGCAGACACCTGCAACACCATACCCATTCAACTAGGTTGTCATTATGTACACCATTGCAACTATTAAAATGTAAATATTTGTCGACAGACTTTAATATTTGATGATCTATAATTAGGCAGCCTAGCGGACATGAATCAGTATATTTCTTGTCGTCTCTACTTGGCCGTCTTCTAGATGCAACTCTATGTCATCTATAGACGTATTTGCAAACATTTTCTGATATAGACTATGATATGTCCTTGTCATTTTTACATCATGCAGTACAATAAAGAGGGTGCACAGATTTTAAGATCTAACAAAATTAAAAGTGAAAATTATAAAGTTGAGTGAAAAAAAAAAGAGATTAAACAACAAAAGTACTGCAGATGATATTTCAAAAGTTTCATGGGAAAGGAACTTCAGTTTTATTGCAGTAAATCATGAAAAGGTCCTTAAAAAATAAATTGTTTGCCATGCTCCTACTTACTCACTCAAACTTGCAGCTACCTAATTGTTTTAATTGACTTTCAAAGCGTTTAGGTAGCCATGAAATATACTTCCAAATCACAAAGAAAATGGGGATGATTTTAAAACATACACTATTGAACAGAAAAGGACTACTCTGCACGATCATGAATACACAATTTTGGGAGTATTATGATAAAATAAAAAACTAAGTTGGCATCTTAATATCATTCATACAATGAAAAAATAGAGACAAAACACAACTAAACGAACCAAGAGTAATGTCATTAAACACAAAATTAAAACTGCTCACTTTAACCACATTGAAAACATCCTTGAACATACTTCCACTAAACACATCAGAAACATTTTGAAACATGGGCAAATGACGAATTTTGTTTGCCTAGTTATCGAGTTACAAAATCTAGACTGGCATACTGTATAATTTTGTAAAACAATAGTTTAATAAAAAAAATAACCTCAGACTCTACTCAAGACTCGCAGGGTACCATACTACTAAAAATCAACTAACTGAAACTCATGTCAAACAATACTGAATATCATCTCTCAAATTTGGTCAGACCACACTTAAAGAAATTGCTTGTTAACCACTTAATGACTGAGAATATTTTTAAAGAACACCAAAAAAAAATTGTTTTTTTTTTTGTTTTTAAAAGTAATGTTATAGGACCTCACAAAACATTTTCCGACCAGCTGGATTGTTTGGGGTCAGCCGGAAGCGGCAAACAAGCATTTTTTTCGTTTAAGCCTCATGTGTACCTTGGGACTCTCGTAAGAAGTAAATACTCTAAAAAGTAGCACACACACAAGCTTCTTACCAACCTCATAGCAGACAAAGCAGCACGACCAGATAAAATTCTTCTTCTATATGAAATCACAGGCATCATCTAAAATTCTTTTTCAGAAAACGTTGCCAAGCGACCTTCTTTATTTAGACTGGAATAACGCAAATGTCTATGCGCTTTACAAAAAGGGTGATAGTAACTTTAGACCTATCTATCTCAGTTGAAATTACAGGCATCATCTAAAATTATTTTTCAGAAAACGCTACCAAGCGACCTTCTTTATTTAGACTGGAAAAAGTCAAATGTCTCTGCACTTTACAAAAAGGGTGATAGTAACTTAAGACCCATCTATCTCACTTGCACACTACATGTATTTAAATTTCTTAAACACATTTGTGGCCTCAAATTTATCTTCTCACTTCCAACAGTACAATATTCTGTATACCCTTCATTATGGCAAATTTATCTTCTCACCTTCAACAGTACAGTATTCTGTATACCCTTCATTATGGCAAATTTATCTTCTCACTTCCAACAGTACAATATTCTCTATACCCTTCATTATGGCAAATTTATCTTCTCACTTCCAACAGTACAATATTCTGTATACCCTTCATTATGGCAAATTTATCTTCTCCCCTCCAACAGTACAATATTCTGTATACCCTTCATTATGGCAAATTTATCTTCTCACCTTCAACAGTACAATATTCTGTATACCCTTCATTATGGCAAATTTATCTTCTCACCTTCAACAGTACAATATTCTGTATACCCTTCATTATGGCAAATTTATCTTCTCACCTTCAACAGTACAATATTCTGTATACCCTTCATTATGGTATCCTAGCTAAATCTTAGATCTCTAAGTACTCAAATAGATTTAATTCTCTCAGACTGAAGTGAAGCCTTTGGTAAAGTTAACCATCACAAACTTTTTTTGAAACCAGGGCTCTTGCTTGCACTTGTGGGAATGGGGTCAGGGGCCCCTGACTTTAAGAAAATTAGCGTTACTTTTAAAGAAATTTGGGTATATTAAATGTGATGTTCTTGTAGAAGACTACATTGAAATCATAGTATTAAAATATCTCCAAACTTTCTTTTGGTTTCTTTGCATTTTGAAATTGGGGGAAAAGAAGATACTATTTGCCATTGGAGTGGGACAGAATAATGGCCCAAAAATGGGCAAATAAGAGTCCTGGATATACTATGGTTTTCTTTCAAGTACACTTAACTTTATACAATCCTCCCTTACAGACAGGACTTGGGTAGTTGTGCTGGGTGGAAATGTAGCACTTCTAGCAAGCCTTAGCAGGCTCCGTTTTACATTTTCCATCTTACATTACAGAAGTGATAACCTGAAGAAGTGTACAGGATGCGGCCACCTCCAGTACTGCGATAGAGTCTGCCAGGTAAGGCCATTCAGGGGTTAAATTTTCCAAGTCCAAGATCTGAGACATTCACTTTTTGCACTCCTGAGCCTTGTATTAATTTGAGCTAGAGATCTTTCAAAATTTAAAAATGAAAACTGCATAATCAATCATTGGCTCTCCAACTGATACAAGCATCAGACCCATTTTTGCATCTCCATTGATGAAACAATTAACTTAGTGAGCAGTGATGAAAAAGAAAAGCAGGGTGGTAGTGCAGTGGATAATGTTGACCGCCCATGCCAGAGGTCATGGGTTCAATCCCAGACTAGACCCATAACCTTGCAAAAACAAGTTGTACTGATTCTAACCAAGAAACAAGACTTGAGCAATTTATATAAGTTTTGGGGGCGTAGTTAGGAAATAAATAACAAATAATCAAAATCTGACATAAAATGCCTACCTACCCAAATGCCATGCACAGACAACCAATCATGTTCTGTTTTACTATGAGAGTAAAGACACATCACCAGTTTTATGTTATTTCATCAGTTTTGCATCTAATACTTACTTAATAAATCGTACCATTTCATTTTTGTGTGCTTTCTTATATTTGATTTTCTTCAGAAACGAGATTGGGCAGTCCACAAAAAAGAATGCAAGTGTTTGAAAGCCATAGAACCAAAGATACCAATGGACACAGTGAGGCTGATGTTGCGATTGGTCATCTCCAGAAGTCTTGACCTTCCCATGAACTCTGTGTGGTCAAGAAAATTCAATGACTTCATGACTCGTAAGTATTATGAAGTGACTTTCGGTTTTTCAATCAAGTTATTCACAAGTAGTTTTGGGTCCTCTTAGTAGTCTAAGGTGCCAACTCAAGATCACTTACCTCTCACTGCTAAGGTTGTAGGATTGAGTCTCGCTCGCTCCAAAAACGTTATGTGAGAAAGTTTGCCAGTTTTTTGTGGAAGGATGGTGGCGGTTATACTCCGATTCATTCTGTGGTCTTCCTCCACCAATAATACTGGATGTGCCATATATAACCTGAAATGTCTTGAAAATGGTGTTAAATCCCATTCAATCCCCTCACTGTATTTCTCATAACGTCCATTTTGATCACATAATGTATGGTGAAGGAATGTAATAAGACCATGACAAAATTTTTTATATTAACCTGATGTAATATAATTTCCGATATATCGCTCAATGTTTTCCCGTGAAAAAAAACCAACAGGAAACAGATTCTAAAAAGTCATAGACTTACTTCTGCATCCCTTTCAATATGTACTCTTGTTATTGTGATTAATGTTATATGTATTAAAATGATGTACATTTTTTAATAAAATACTGTTTAAACTAATGTTACCTGTAACACTGGGCTCGTGTACATAAAATGCAAAACTGCTTTCTGACTTGTGCGAATATACAAATAACATTGATTTATCATTATACAATTATATGATGTTATTTTGAGACATTATGTCAAACCACAACTGACAGAAACTAATATGCCTGATTCTTATTCCTTACAGAGGTGATCTGTTAAATAAATGATAAATACACCATTTCCTGAGTTATGTGATAAAAAGATTCTTACATTCATGCTCATTTATTATCTAATTCTTAAACTCGCTGGCAAAAATGACATAATGCTTGGCAAAGCCTCGCATAATATATTTTTGCCAACTCATTTAATAAATTAAACAATAATGATCACTTGCGGAAGACCATTTAAATATTAATCTCTCGCCCTCATTGGACAAGGGTCCCTTGTCTAGTTGACAAGAAACATACAATTTAGTTACAAAGCGTTTGTTAATAACTACTTACCATATTTAGATATTGAAGAAAAAAACAATGGCAGAGTAATTTTTTCATCCATAGATAAAAATGACGTTCAAAAAGATGCTTCACGCTCAGAGCAGTTTGCCAAATTAGCGTACACATTGAAGGAATATGCGGGTGGTGTGATCACATTGCCATCTGGGACTGATCTGTTTGACTTGTTTTGTAAGGTATGTAGTAGTTATGCCTCTTGAATTGTCTGATATGTCTTCAGTGGCCATCTAATGTATGTAGTAGTTATGCCCCTTGAATTGTCTGATATGTCTTCAGTGGCCATCTATGGTATGTAATAGTTATGCCCCTTGAATTGTCTGATATATCTTCAGTGGCCATCTAAGGTATGTAATAGTTATGCCCCTTGAATTGTCTGATATGTCTTCAGTGGCCATCTAAGGTATGTAGTTGTTATGCCCCTTGAATTGTCTGATATGTCTTCAGTGGCCATCTATGGTATGTAGAAGTTATGCCCCTTGAATTGTCTGATAGGTCTCCAATGGCTGTCTAAGGTATGTAATAGTTATGCCCATTGAATTGTCTGATATTTCTTCAGTGACCATCTAAGGTATGTAGTTGTTATGCCCCTTGAATTGTCTGATGGGTCTCCAATGGCCATCTAAGGTATGTAGTTGTTATGCCCCTTGAATTGTCTGATATGTCTCCAGTGGCCATCTAAGGTATGTAAAAGTTATGCCCCTTGAATTGTCTGATGGGTCTCCAATGGCCATCTAAGGTATGTAGTTGTTATGCCCCTTGAATTGTCTGATGGGTCTCCAATGGCTGTCTAAGGTATGTAGTAGTTATGCCCATTGAATTGTCTGATATTTTTCAGTGACCATCTAAGGTATGTAATAGTTATGCCCCTTGAATTGTCTGATGGGTCTCCAATGGCCATCTAAGGTATGTAGTTGTTATGCCCCTTGAATTGTCTGACGGGTCTCCAATGGCCGTCTAAGGTATGTAGTTGTTATGCCCATTGAATTGTCTGATGGGTCTCCAATGGCCATCTAAGGTTTGTAGTTGTTATGCCCCTTGAATTGTCTGATAGGTCTCCAATGGCCATCTAAGGTATGTAGAAGTTATGCCCCTTGAATTGTCTGATAGGTCTCCAATGGCCGTCTAAGGTATGTAATAGTTATGCCCATTGAATTGTCTGATATGTCTCCAGTGGCCATCTAAGGTATGTAATAGTTATGCCCCTTGAATTGTCTGATGGGTCTCCAATGGCCATCTAAGGTATGTAGTTGTTATGCCCCTTGAATTGTCTGATGGGTCTCCAATGGCCGTCTAAGGTATGTAGTTGTTATGCCCCTTGAATTGTCTGATGGGTCTCCAATGGCCATGTAAGGTATGTAGTAGCTATGCCCGTTGGATTGTCTGAGGATTACATCTCACTGCTGGAGTGGTAGGTTCGAACCAAACTCAGTCCAAAGTTCTCACTCCAATAACTTTATGTGAGAAAGTTTGCCAGTTACTTCTAGATGGTTGATGGTTCTTGTCTCATTCACTTGAGGTCTTCCTCTACCAATAAAACTGATTGCTATATAAAAACTGTAATGTGTTGAAAAGGGTATTAAATAACATTCAATAAATAAAATTGAATTGTCAAATCACAAATTCTGCTTCATTTTCATAATTTCTTTCTCATTATGGAATTCATTTCAATTTTTTAACTTAACAGGAGATAGACACACAAATGTAACAAATGCAACATACATAAGGCCATCCTTAAAGTATAGATTTGTTTGCCGTGCTGTACCTACTCACTCAAAATTGCAGCTACCCAAAAAAATTTTATTGACTTTCAAAGCATTATTTTTTCTTCTTCAGATTTTCTGTCAATTTTTCTTCAAAATCAAAATCGACGGAAAATTTTATTTGAAACAATAAAGCCATGAATGGTTCTTATTTTTGCATATCAAACACATTGATTCATTATATCAATTTAATTCATTATTATCTTTTTGACCACAATCACTTACTTTTATAACATCAAATCATAATTTAAGTCTTATATTATTTGTATGTCACACAGTGCAAGGATTTTATCACAGCCCTAAGGTGAGATATATGAGAAATATGTTACTTTTGCAAAATAGCAGATATCTTTTTCTTGCCAGATAAGGATATCTGCATTTTTACTGAGGCTAGATTTCTATATCACCTTAGGGCCGAGATAAAATTCTCTCGTTGTGACGGTGATGACATAACATGTAAACCCACTTAATATGTCACAAAATATGTTGCAATTTAAGCAGAAAATATATTTAAGTCTAACCAAGGCTCATAGCCCAAGTTAGGAAATCCCTTCTCAGTTATTGTTGCATGTTTGAATAGATATCCTTTTGGCAATACAGGATCAGTGAGTATATATAGGCATGATATACTGAAATAAAATGTTTATAGCCAATTTTAAAAGAGAGATATAATATGTGAAATATGTCACTTTAGTAAAATAGCAAATATCTGTATTTGGCATGTGAGATTTCCCATCATCTCACCAGTAGAGTATGGCAGATATTCTTGGTGAGTATGCATTTATCATTCTGACATATTAAACTATTTTTCACAAATGTTGCCAATATATTATACAAGGTTTGCACAGATTTGGAAAGTGCTTGATTTTCAACCTCTGAAATGAGAGGTGCTTATTTCTTAAAAACATCGTTGAATAGTGCTTATTTTAATGTCTGGGAAAAGTGCTTGAAAATGAACAAAAATCATTGAAAAGTGCTTGACTTTAAAAGAGTTTGAATTTCAAAAATAGTTACGGAAAATATGAAATGTCCATCTTCGCTATTCATTTTACTCCGTGTTTTACTAATATGCAAGAGAAGGGAGACTGCTAAATTTTACAAATCAGTTTCCCAGCAGTATTGTGCAGTGCAGCAGGCTAGGAACCAGCGTGCACCTGTTCTAACTTTAAAAATAGATACGGTGTGTTGTTGTCTAAACAAACAATTGCATAAACTTTAAAATGCAGTTGATAAATAATTCTCTCATAATCTGCACAGAAAAATTGCTGATAATACCCTTTTGACAACCCCAAAATACAGAGAACAGAATCAGATGCATTTTAGCAGCTGCTTGCGTTCTGAACTAGTGACGTCATCTGGGGAAACCCAATGTTTTTATCAAAAGTACACAGATAACAATGCCTCCGTGAAAGTGTGTAGTCGCACGCTAAGAGCAAGACACACAAGAAAAATGGAACATCCATGCCGACTATTCACAAATGTGCACAAGATAAACTTGTGTAGTACAAAGAAATTGGTAAATAATGGGATGCAACAGTTGATGTGAAACATTAAGGGCTGAGGGAGTACTAAGCTGTGTGAAACTAACTGAACTTGTAAATAAAATAATTTAGGTATTATAAATTAATTTCTAGATTATCATCCAATTTTTTCTTAAAAACGGAGAATGCGGGAGTATTTCATTTTTTTATTTTTATTTTTAAAATTTTGGTGTTTTTCTAATAATTTTTATTTTTATTTTCTGAAAATAAAAAGGGTCGGGGCGGCATGCAAATTAGGGGGCGGGCGGGGATGATAATCTAGCAATTAATTTATTATGGCGTAATGTTGCTGTTCACATGTTAAGTTATCTTTTTTGGGAGAGACATCTAGGCTAGTTACATTGTATTTGTATATATATATATATTCTATATCCCTATATATATAGTATAATGAAGACTTTATTATTCTATATAATTATAGGGATATAGAATATATATAATTATATTGTAACTTGCCCCTCGGATAGCTGTGCAGGAACTCCTAAGGTACAGTAAGTATGTATGGCGGGTTCGTTTTCAGTGCTTGAAATTGAACATTTTGACCTTGAAAAGTGCTTGAAAAGTGCTTGAATTTTATCAGTCCTTATCTGTATGAACCCTGTTATAGTTTCTGGTGACTTGCACAGTTCTGTTTGTCAGGTCAATCATAAAGTCTTTGTTTGTCACGTTCCTACCTACCCACTTATCTGTATGAACCCTGTTGTAGTTTCTGGTGACTTGCACAGTTCTGTTTGTCAGGTCAATCATAAAAAGTCTTTGTCATGTTCCTATCTACCCACTTATCTGTATGAACCCTGTTGTAGTTCTGGTGACTTGCACAGTTTTGTTTGTCAGGTCAATCATAAAAAGTCTTTGTTTGTCATGTTCCTACCTACCCACTTATCTGTATGAACCCTGTTATAGTTTCTGGTGACTTGCACAGTTCTGTTTGTCAGGTCAATCATAAAAAGTCTGTCATGTTCCTACCTACCCACTTATCTGTATGAACCCGGTTGTAGTTTCTGGTGACCTGCACAGTTCTGTTTGTCAGGTCAATCTTAAAAAATCTTTGTTTGTCACGTTCCTACCTACCCACTCAAATTGCAGCTACCCAAATTTTTTTTTATCATTTTAAAAGCGTCGATTTATTCTTCTATTTTCTGACTATTATTTTGTTCAAAGTGGCATTAAAATTCAAAATCTGGAAGAAAAAAAAGCTACCTTTCTACCTACATGCAAATACTGGGTCCGAACATAGCAAACAGATATTTTTCTAAGGATGGCCTCAGTATAAAATGATATTTAGATATATACCAAGGATTGCCATATTTTGCAGATGGTAATTAACAGCTTTACAATCTGTGATGGTGAACTGCAGGAGGTGGGAACCGGAATATATCTCAGGTAAATACCTCAACATTTTGTAATGTGCATTATTTGTAAAGTCTGTTAATGGAGCAAAAAAATGTCATGTCTGCTTTGTGCTCCTGTGTCTGTTACAGTCCTTCCCCAACTTTTATACTTAAGTGGGATACAGTCAAACCTGTGTAAGCGATCACCTCTATTGAACAGCCACTTGTCTTAGGCAGCCACATTTGCTATCTCCCTTTCCCATTTCTATGCTTTCAGAACAAATTAACCTGTGTTAAGTAAGTAACATCCTGTCTTAAAAGGCCACTTTTCTCCTTTCCTTGACTGGTTGCTAAAAGCAGGTTTGGTTGTATATGAAAATGTTCTTTTGTCCGTCCCTCATAGAATTGTGTAACTGTGTAGCCTTTACCTAAAAAATGGTCTGTCCATTGTGTTTATTTCAGTGGATCTATGCTGGATCACAGTTGTAGACCTAATGCTGTTGCTACATTCCATGGAAGTACATTGGTTGTCAAGGCAACAGAAGAAATACCAGACCCATCCCCAAATAAGGTTGGATTTTTTATTATTTCAGAACTATCTTTAAGATAAGACAAGAGTGAGGTAGGCCCTGCTGCACCTCTTGTTTATTTACCTGCTTGTGGCTTGTCAGGGTTGGAAAATTTGTCGATGACAAGAAAGATTAAAGAAACTAACTTTAACATTCACTTAATTTTAAGCATTTAAAAACAAAATGTGGGAAGGGAGGACAAGTAGTTTTGGTAACAAATTTCAAACCTTACTAATACAAACCAAATATACAGAGAACTTATGACCAAGTTGTCATTCTCTGATCTGTAAATAGCTTGTATATCCTTTGGTATTGGTTTGACGTCTCAGTAGTGATGTGCTCCACATTAATATGATTGAATATTTAACATCATATATGCCATAAAGGGCTAACAGGTGATACATTAATATTGGAACTGTACATACGCGGCCGTCGGCAACTTTGCCAACTTTTTGGAGCTGCGACCTGACAAGGTGGAAAGCTGTTACATCCCTCAGTGAGTATCAATCCAGGGTTTGTGGGTGTGAATCCCCACCTGTCCACAGTCACCATGATGATTGATATACGATGTTATGTCTCATGTCTTTCATCTCTTGCCGATGATTCAAGTGAGAAAGTTATCAATTTTTTGCAGTGTCCTTCCAGGATCCCAGGAAAAAGTTGTTAGATAAACTGATCATCTGCTAGCTCTGATGGCATAAAATGATGTAAACTATTCAAACAACATGTTTTGTATGCTTTATAAATGTTGAGATAAGAACTAAGTGTTGAGGTGTTCATGTGCAACTTGATTTTTATATTTACTTGTGTTAGACCTATCAATACAGCTCAAACAGAAACTTTTAGTAGCATAAGGACACATTGGATGACAACTTTACTGCCATCTCAAAACATCCACTAGGTTTCTATTTCACCAAAAGATTGATGTATATAGTTGTACCTTAAATATTTAAAATCTTAGATATGAAAAAGCAGCCAGGTGATCATGATTTTAGACAAGTTTTAGTAAAATTACATATAGTTTCATTAACATTAATTACATTATAAATAAATAACCAGTCAATATCAAGTTATTCAATGTAAAAGTAAAATTATTGGTGAAACATAAGCTGGGTATGTTGACCAAAGGAGAATTGATGTAGGTGATTAAGTTTTAATTAAAACTTAAAAAAATGTTATAGAAGCCAGGTATGTTGACAGCAGAATCTATGCAACGTGACATTGTCTTCAAATTGAAAATGTCAATGCATAATGGGAGTAATAAAAGCATAATGAAACAGTTTTGTAGGGTTGAATGAGTAATATGTATTTGACTATTTTAGAGAAGTGTGTACCCTTATTCTAGTACAGAATCTGCTAGTACAATGGTGCCTTGCATACATGCTTGCAGGGCTGTCCCAAAGGGCCGAGGACCGGGGATTTCACCCGGCAATCTTGTTCTGACCACCAGGTACTATGGGCTGAGGATCTACTGTTAAAAACATATTTTGTTTTAATAATGAAGTTTACTTCAGCACAAACATTTACTTTTCAATAAACCACATCGTTGGGTCTCATAAACAAATAATGCAGTCTAGTTTTCTACTCACAGAATAAGGGACAACTCAGTGTTTGTATGTGGTTGGGTATAACTGCTGTTTATCATCACAGTTTATTGTTTGTACTTCCAAATGATATATACATATAGATATATTTGAACTTCCAAATGGTATATACATATAGATATATTTGGTCTTTCAAATGGTATATACATATAGATATATTTGTACTTCCAAATGGTATATACATATAAATATATTTGGTCTTTCAAATGATATATACATAAAGATATATTTGTACTTTCAAATGGTATATGCATATAGATATATTTGTACTTCCAAATGGTATATACATATAGATATATTTGTACTTCCAAATGGTATATACATATAGATATATTTGGTCTTTCAAATGATATATACATATAGATATATTTGTACTTTCAAATGATATAGATATATTTGTACTTCCAAATGATATATACATATAGATATATTTGTACTTTCAAATGGTATATACATATAGATATATTTGTACTTCCAAATGATACATAAATATAGATATATTTGTACTTCCAAATGGTATATATATATAGATATATTTGGTCTTTCAAATAGTATATACATATAGATATATTTGTACTTTCAAATGGTATATACATATAGATATATTTGTACTTCCAAATGATATATACATATAGATATATTTGTACTTCCAAATGGTTTATACATATAGATATATTTGGTCTTTCAAATGGTATATATATATAGATATATTTGTACTTCCAAATGATATATACAAATAGATATATTTGGTCTTTCAAATGATATATACATATAGATATATTTGTACTTCCAAATGGTTTATACATATAGATATATTTGTACTTTCAAATGATATATACATATAGATATATTTGTACTTCCAAATGATATATACATATAGATATATTTGGTCTTTCAAATGATATATACATATGTATATATTTGTACTTTCAAATGATATATACATATAGATATATTTGTACTTCCAAATGATATATACATATAGATATATTTGGTCTTTCAAATGGTATATACATATAGATTTATTTGTATTTCAAATGATATATATACATATCGATATATTTGTACTTTCAAATGATATATACATATAGATATATTTGTACTTCCAAATGGTATATACATATAGATATATTTGGTCTTTCAAATGGTATATACATATAGATATATTTGTACTTCCAAATGGTTTATACATATAGATATATTTGTACTTTCAAATGATATAGATATATTTGTACTTCCAAATGATATATACATATAGATATATTTGTACTTTCAAATGATATATACATATAGATATATTTGTACTTCCAAATTTTAAACATATAGATATATTTGTACTTTCAAATGATATATACATAAAGATATATTTGTACTTCCAAATTATAAACATATAGATATATTTGTACTTTCAAATGATATACATATAGATATATTTGTACTTTCAAATGATATATACATATAGATATATTTGGTCTTTCAAATGGTATATACATATAGATATATTTGTACTTTCAAATGATATATACATATAGATATATTTGTACTTTCAAATGATATAGATATATTTGTACTTCCAAATGATATATACATATAGATATATTTGTACTTTCAAATGATATATACATATAGATATATTTGTACTTCCAAATTTTAAACATATAGATATATTTGTACTTTCAAATGGTATATACATATAGATATATTTGGTCTTTCAAATGGTATATACATATAGATATATTTGTACTTTCAAATGATGTATACATATAGATATATTTGTACTTTCAAATGATATAGATATATTTGTACTTCCAAATGATATATACATATAGATATATTTGTACTTTCAAATGATATATACATATAGATATATTTGTACTTCCAAATTTTAAACATATAGATATATTTGTACTTTCAAATGATATATACATAAAGATATATTTGTACTTCCAAATTATAAACATATAGATATATTTGTACTTTCAAATGATATAGATATATTTGTACTTCCAAATGATATATACATATAGATATATTTGTACTTTCAAATGATATATACATATAGATATATTTGTACTTTCAAATGATATATACATATAGATATATTTGTACTTTCAAATGATATAGATATATTTGTACTTCCAAATGATATATACATATAGATATATTTGTACTTTCAAATGGTATATACATATAGATATATTTGTACTTCCAAATGATATATACATATAGATATATTTGTACTTCCAAATGATATATAAATATAGATATATTTGGTCTTTCAAATGATTTATACATATAGATATATTTGTACTTCCAAATGATATATACATATAGATATATTTGGTCTTTCAAATGATATATACATAAAGATATATTTGTACTTTCAAATGATATATACATAAAGATATATTTGTATTTTCAAATGATATATACATAAAGATATATTTGTACTTCCAAATTATAAACATATATATATATTTGTACTTTCAAATGATATACATATAGATATATTTGTACTTTCAAATGATATATACATATAGATATATTTGTACTTCCAAATTTTAAACATATAGATATATTTGTACTTTCAAATGATATTTGTACTTCCAAATTATAAACATATAGATATATTTGTACTTTCAAATGATATACATATAGATATATTTGTACTTTCAAATGATATAGATATGTTTATACTTCCAACTTTTATACATATAGATATATTTGTACTTTCAGATGATATACATATAGATATATCTGTATTTTCAAATGATATATACATAAAGATTTATTTGTACTTTCAAATGATATACATATAGATATATTTGTATTTTCAGATTTTCATTAGTTACATTGAGGAGTTAGCGCCAACATCAGAAAGACAACAACAGCTGAAGGATCAATACTATTTTGACTGTAAATGCGGCCGATGTACCGATGTCGAGAAGGTAGGTTGGCTCTTGTGAACTGAAGTAAAGATATATGCAAAGGAAATATTTTGGCTTCATTTGCAACACCTGATACACCCTCATGAAGCTAGTAAATGTAAAATCTGAAGTACATGTATACATGTATGCAAAGGTTTAATTCTTTGTTTTTTGCAACCTCAGTGGATGCAGGGGCAGATGGTTGTAGGTTCGATCCCCAGCTTGACCCAGTGCCCCTCATAAAACAACACTCAGTACTGGTTCTACCCAGGAAGCAGACTTGAGAGCGGTTCATATAAGCTCTGAGCTTTCTTCTCAATCATGCTTAAAGCTCATAAACCTAACGTAAAACCTTAAATATAGATGGAAGTATTAATTTTTGCTATATTCGCAGCCTCATTGGATAGGGCTTACACAAAGTCTGAACTGGCACACACGTTTTTCAGTAGATATATAGTGAATTTTAACAAAAAATATAGGGATTTTTAAAGAGTAGATCTGCCATTGACACAGGATTACACATAGTAAAAATTGTTTCATCTTTAAAAAGAGTCTCATTGGCCTCAAGTAATATTTAAGTGCTGTCTATTTTTAGAAAGGGGATTTCGATTTAAGTTAACCTCTCCAATTTTATTTATTGATGATAATGAGATGTTTTTTATCCAATTAGATAATTACTTTATTTTTTAAGACATTTATAGTGTTTTTTCTCGATATAATTTAGATTCTATCCCTTTTAAAAATGAAACTAAAAAGAGTTGGGCCATGAAAACTAGCAGTTGGGCGGGGATGATAATCTAGCAATTAATTTGATATGGCCTTATCTGTAATTGATTTATTTTTTTTCTTGTATCCTGATTGCATTTTTTTTTATCTAATTTCTTATACATCAGCCTAGCATATAAATCAAATATTGTAAAACTCGATTTTGTTAATAAAATGAATTACAAATGGTTGATGTAGAATTGTTTTATATATTCTGATTTAATTTAGTTTGATTGAAGTAAGATCAGAGTTTTTGTAAATCGCTCTTGAAACCATTTCCTTGGTAGAACCAGTACTGGTTGTTGTTAAGGAGCGGTTGGTCAGACCATGCTGGGGATTGATCAATATACTTTTGATGATGCCACAGCCCCTGAAAGATCTGGGCAACCCTTAAAAAAATTGCTTGTTTGCCACTTAAAACTCAATACCATTTAGGGGTAGGTAATAGGTAAATTATTTTTCTTTATTTTTTTTTTTTATTTTTGTAAACATTCTTTTTACAGACATGAAATGACCAAGAATATTTTTAATATTTTTATATATATATATATATATATATATATATATATATATATATATTTATATATAAATACTCGGGTCCCGTTATAACGCGGATCTTGGGGTCCACAAAATGATAGAGATAATTATCTTGAAAAAAATTGATGTTGGTTATTCACACCTATCTTGCTGTCCGACTTTAAGTGAATGGTATTGTTTGCATTGTAATGTGATACAATGCGTATTTGGTTACAACAGATACCCTTAGAAATGTATATAATTAATAAAATAAAGAAAAGAAAAACGTTTTCGTGTTTTGATAAAACTTAAATTGGCAGCCATTTCCGTGTAACCCGGAAGGATAAAAATGGGTGTCTATATATAAATCGCACTTCAGTTTTAACTCAATGCTATTAGTGTTAAAATATTGAAAAAGATATCAAGAGTATTTACAACAATAAAATAATAAAAATAAGTTTATGATGTGATTAAATACCCACAGTATATATATCGTGATCACTCAATAATATCAAAGTTTGCAAAAAGCTTCCGTGTTTGGTGCTTGTCAGCATTTATTGAATCACTCGGATTATTACAAACTGTTAATACTCAATGCTGGCATGAGTCAATCACTTAAACTATTCTTTAAACCACCATAAGGTAAAGGTTATAACAGTTTGTTCTAATCAAGGCTAATTTGTGAAGAGAAGAGCGATTATTAAATCAAAACATGGGGACGATATATTGTTTGGTTGTCATTCGATCATTGGCACAGATTTCAAGTTTTATATTATGACATTTCCCCCCACCCTGCCGAAAAAAATGGGAGCCAAGCAAAAACCGCGGTATAACAGAATTCGCATTATAATGGGATCGCAGTGTATTTTTAATAATTTCTCCCCCCTCCCCACCCACTAGAAAAATTCCTGACCAGCTTGAGGCCCTGATTACAGAATTTTATCCATGGCAATAGTCCTAGTAAGTTCGTACACACATACTTCATTCATATCAGGCATGGCCACGGCCAGGAGATTGTGTCTGCTGTTGTAACACAGTCCTGTTGGTTCTTTTATCCCATAGTTCCCTGATACCACACAGCCAATGTACTCCCCAATACGTGAAAACATAACAACTCGGTCATTTCCGGAATCCGCTACAAATACAGTGTCATCCTTCATTGCGATTCCTTTAGGGCATCTTAGACGTCCGGGTCCAGTTCCAAATCCTCCAAATTTGTACATAAGGTTTCCAAATCTGTCAAATAGTTTAATTTCATGACTTCCTGTATCGGAGATGAACATTGTGTTATCAGCATTTACAAATATGGAGCTGGGGTTGTCAAGATGATTTTCCAGGTTTCCTTGGTTACCGAACTGGGTGATAAGTCTACCATCTGTGTCCATGACACTTACGGTTTCAAGGACACTATCAGTGACTACAAAGTTACCATCTGATGTCACATCTAAGCCAAAAGGAAATGAAACATTTTCTGATGTTATAGATTTTAAAACCTTTCCACCACTGTCTATAACTTTTAAAGACTTTGTGAGTTCATCAGTGACTGCCAACTTATTCATCTCCATAGCAACCACATGATGTGGAGCAATTTGACCTTTTGATAGAACTCTTAACGATTTACCACCCAAATCAAAAACTTGTAATCTTCTGT
Source organism: Panopea generosa (assembly GCA_029582155.1). NCBI lineage: Eukaryota > Metazoa > Mollusca > Bivalvia > Adapedonta > Hiatellidae > Panopea > Panopea generosa. Next base: position 4,086,104 of record CM055905.1, on the reverse strand, counting down.
TCCCCTTTTCTGCAATCACAATTTCACACTTGTTGTTAAAGCATATTGAACACGGGAGATTAAGACGACCTTGAACTTTGCCATGACCTCCAATTTCTGTAACAAGTCTTGCGCACACTGGGTTTTTGGGATTTAATATAAGTTTAAGATCTCCTATGTCTAACGACAAATGAGAATTTCGCTCAGCGTAATTTTTCTTAAAAGTTCCTTTCTTAAAACTTTCCGACATTGCTCGTTTTAATTTTTGATTTCTTGTACCACTTTTCTCTTCTAAATAGTTTTCAAAGGACCTTAACCTTTGACCTGCATCATGACAGTGTATAGGTTTGCGGTAATCTGTTTGACGTATTGGTTGAGTAATGTTTTCGGTAATTACAAGATAATTATTTTGATAGTTATTATCATTGTAAACAGGTGCTGCTGAGTTTGAATGATTTGTTGCCTGCAGCATATCCATGGTTGTCTGATCAGCTTGCCCAGGTCTTGTCAGTTTTGTATGGCAACTGTATGTTTCATCGTTGGTTTGAAATATCAGTTGTTTTTTGTTATTCTTTACAACCATTCTGGTACCAGTCATTTCATCACATTCACCTGTCCATCTCTTGTCTAGTTGAAACACAGGACTTATAAATTCTTCGGTACCTTTCTTTTGAGCATAGCATTTACTAAAGAAAGATAACTCTGGGTTGCCGTCTGTTTGGGAACTGTGGGGTGTCCTACATTTATCCATATTGGCATCTGCAATGTTTGCATCCAGCGTACAGAAACTTCTATCGTTTTTCATGAAGTTTTCATTATCATTCGCAGCCATGTTGTTTGAACTAGCAAGATTTTGAATATCCATTTCCATCATTGCATGATTTATGTCTCTAGCTTTGTTTTCAATCGTGACCTCTTCTAAATGTCCAAGAGTGTAAAAGACTCCTGGAACAAACTTGAAAAATGTATTTATCTTTCCAGGTTTTTGTTGAAAACTTGTTTCTTTTGCAAATTTTAATATTTTTTCTTGTAAACGTGAATATTGTTCAGTAACAGTTTCACTGTGTGTATACATCAGAATATTTCTTGCATTGAATTTTAGATTGTCAAGTTCCTTTAGTTTTTCTTCACATTGATCTTTCTCTTGTAAAAGTTTGTTTGCGTTTTCCAGATATGTTTGTTCAAGGTCAGCTAGGAGTTTGCTTTCATTTTCAATAAGTCTTTGCATAATGTCACGTGAATGTTTCTTTACTAGAAGCTTGCATTCCTCGTACATACTTCTAATCTTGCTTTGATGACACAGGGTGTGCAATAAAACATCTTTCATTGTAAACATCTGTTTTTCAAGAAGGTGCATACTGTCTTTTAGTTTACTGTATTTTGCAGTCGTCATAACGTCGACCTCACAGAGGTCATGGTCACAGTGTGAGTCAGCAATGCACACGATACAGACCTCTGTGGCACATGTGCGGCAAAAATGGCCGATGTTCACGCTGGAATGACTTTTGCATTTTGTTTCCTTTCTTTTATCTTTTGTGTGATTAAGAAGTAAATGATTTTCAAGTATTGGTTTTGTGTGATATTTCAGTTGACAAGCTTGGCAGAAGGTTTTTTTGCAGCTGCAACAGAAAGATTTGGCCTCTGTTTTGCTTCCCTCACAAAAGCTACAGAAACTATTTCCATGTTCATTGTCCTGAATTTCCGTTCCCTTTAAAAGTTCCAAAATTTTGTTTGCTCGGAAATCAGATGGGTATCCCACAATGCCATCTGCTGGTACTTTTGATTGTTGTCTACAACTCGGGCAACGTAATAATTTCTTACCAAGTCGGAAAGTATCAGTGGAAACTGTCACACTTGACTGCAGGCATATTTCGCAGAAGGAGTGAAGGCATGGGAGTACCCGAGGATTATTAACATCACCTAGACATACAGCACATTGCAGGAGCTCTAATTTAAGCTGTTCTAAATCGACAGCCATCTTTCAGTGTTTTGGACTGTTCATCATATCACTAGAAAATATCATACCATGCAGGTTGGATCTGAAAAATATATATTTTATATTTTTTTAAAAGTTGAAAGATATAGAATTGCATATGCATAAAATACAGATCAAGAAATCCATCCAAGATTTTACTGAGATTTATGTCCAGAACTTACTCATTGTTGTAATATAGTTATTTCGCCTCTTTTAACGTAAATTTTCTTCTGTGTAACCTCCCATTTTAGAATTTATCTTTATTTTCTCCTGGATCAATATTTATCTCCATGCACTAAGCACTGGCTGTGTGAAACTATGTATGGGAAAAATGCAAAACTAAACTCTTCGATTGATTTGAATATGTGCAGTATTTATTTTGCCAATAAAATTTTGTAATGGAATCAAATAGGAAAATGTTTGCCCTTACAGTAGCTACTGTATCTTTAATTTTGCAGGAAATTTAAACTATTTTGATATTCAGTAAATAGTTTACAAATTTTACAGTTATGTACATAAGCCCATAATAAATTAATTGTTCGATTATCATCCTAGTCTGTCCCCTAATTTTCATGCCGCCCTGACCCATTTTATTTTTATAGAAAATTAAAAAATAAAATCCTCTCCTCCCCATTTTTGAGAAAAAATTGAATGATAATCTAACAATTAATTTATAATGGCCTAATGCCAAACCAGGCCAAATAAAGTAAATAATGCGTTAACTACATGTATTTCACTCAAGAAATAAAATGGTCAATGCCTTTTTTAATTTTTTTTTTTTTAAATGTAAACACTTTTAATGCAGCTACATGTAATCAGACAAACAATAAAATGAATTATAGTAATAATAAGTCTTATGCCATTATATTGTAAAATCCACTTGCACCATGATAATGACACAATTTTATTTTAATTTGTTGTTTTCAACAGAAAAAAAAGCCACAGTCAGTAGCACATTTTGACTATCAATCCAGGGATCATGAGTTTTATTGCGTCTTACTGTCAATCGTCTCTCACTTCTGATTCAACTGGGAAAGTCAGAAATGGATATGCTTGAGTACTGCTACACCGTCCATGATCCCAGGAAAGAATGGTTAGGTTAATTGATTATCTGTTAGCCCTGATGTTATAAAACAACGCTAAATATTCAAACAAACATTTTAACATCAACAGTAAAAGTATTTTGTTTTCAGTTTTTAGGTAGAAAAAAAATGCATTGAGTCGGAAAGTTTTGAAGAGTCGTGTGAGAAACAATAAATGTAACGTTTAACTGTACCTGGCAATTTGATCGATCTCGTAAAGATAAGAAAATTAAGTTTGTTAAAAGTTCAAATACAGTAAATCCATTATTAGTTATCATCTCTATTAAGAAACAGACACATTTTATATTTATTTTATGTATTATTTTATCAAACCTGTTTTAAGCAGCCACCTGTTTAATGGGTTATTTTGCTCTTTTCTTTTAGTGGCTGTTTAAGACAGGTTTGACTGTACAATTATATAAATATAACCAGATTTACCTGTTCTAGCACTGTCTGATATCCATAAACTAGAGATAGACTGTGTCCTGCATGTTGAAACATCACCATATTGTGTCTGCTGCATAATTGATATGGTCTAATTCACTGTCCCATTGCCTGCAGCAGAATCATTACCAGTATTGATTATAGGGGCAGAGAGTAACTGGAGCTACTGAATACCTTGTGTGTTTTAATTGCATCATAAACAAACAGATGGTTAATTAATCAATGGTGCCATGATTGTGTATTGTATTGTCAATTATTGATGTGAACACATTTAGGTCACGCTACAATTTTAGCTCTCCTCGTCCCAGTTTAACTAAAACATTTCAACGCAAATGTGTGCAATGCTATAACTTCATCTACATTGATTGTCTTGTTTGTATTCCCTTACCACTGAGCATGACTTGAATTACCTGTGGACATTTAATGGGTAATGAGTTTAGATAATCATTTGGAGAATTAGAAATTTTTGAGTTGAGGAAAATCTCATCTTGAGATATATAGTGAAGCCGACCCCAAGTCCCTTATTCACAAAAGATCTCAATGGAGATGAATAGGTTAGAAGTCAAAGGTCATTAGATGGCATTGCTTTAGATCGCTTGGCCTGTGACAACTCTCATAAAATCAAAATATACCTCTGAAGAAAATCTTTACAATAGGCGATTATAAATTAATTGCTAGATTACGATCCAAATTTTTCTTAAAAACGGGGAGAGCGGGAGGATTTTAATTTTCATTTTTATTTTTAAAATTTTTGATTTTTATCCAATAAAAAATTATAATTTTTTTACCGTTTTTTATTATTATTTTTTATGAAAATAAAAAGGGTCAGGGGGCATGAAAATTCAGTGGGCGGGGATGATAATCTAGCAATTTATTTATTATGGCCATATATACATGTAATATAATCTCACATAACATAATAAATTATGATATGTTAAGTAGATTAAGTGTCAGTATTCTTAGTAAAATGATGATGCGACAAGTTTTATTAAGTTTCTGGTATATTTGTTATATACATGTAGGTATTATATATTTATTATATACATGTTATATATATGTAGGTATTATATATTTATCATATACATGTAGGTATTATATATTTATTATATACATATAAGTATTATATATTTATTATATACATGTAGGTATTATATATTGATTTTCTTGCTTGATTTAATAGACGAATACGGCAGGTTGAAACCTATTGCATCTTGTTTAATTTAGGATGATTTGATGACAAGTTTTTGCTGTCCGCAACTCAATTGTGGTGGTCCAGTCTGTCTTACACAAGGTGAGTTTCAGTTAATAGCTGCAGCTCAGTCTATTTAACAAGGAGCACTCAATAAATTCTGTCGCTACTTGGTTTCGGTAGATAATGATGATGTAATGGAATAAAGAAATTGTGCATTTCAAGACCATCTAAATACCAAAGTAAATCTTATTAATTTAACCTGTTAAAAGCAATTGACAAAGTTATATCATTGTTGTGGCAATTTTTCAAAGCTGAAATGAAAGTAGCGAACAAACATTGCCTGTGTCACTTAAAATTGACTAATATGAAAAAAGTTTAAATAACATCTCCTTATTCAGTTTTAATCAAATTCCATGCGTATAATCCTTCGGTCAACTTGTCCAAGTTGGTATTTTTCCTTTTTATTCAAGATCGCTGGGACAGTGCTGCTAAATTTGCATTGAGAGACATTTATGAATCAGATAAGCATATCAGGTCCATTGTTGGCCCTCTTTTACCAAATAAAAACCAATGGAAACAATATGATTCAAGGACAATATAGCTGTATGTCAGAAGGAGGGAACATAAAAAAATGAACACATTAGTGTATAGTTTCACTGTTCAGACCCATAACCAATATTTATTTTCAAGTAATATACATGTAAGGAATCGATGTGAAAAACACATGTTTTGCAGATGGAAAATTTAAACCATGCCGGAAATGTGGCGCCAGAGATTTTTCTGATGTTCTCAAGAAGGGAGCTGCGAAAGTGTTACAGGACTGTAAAGACCGTCTGCTAGTGATGGAGGAAGCCAAGAAAGCTGGGGGTATGTATTTACCAGTAGACGGAGCTATAATATTCAATACATCCAATGTCTGGAAGATTCCAGAAGCCTAATCTGATTTTGTGGTCTGAGAGTAAAGTTTTGTGTCTGATTAGCTCAGTCAGTATCACAGCTATCAGTCCAGGGGTCATGATTTCAAATCCCTCCCTGGCCACAGTCTATGTAATGATTGATATAAGACAATAATCTCTCGCCCCTAATTCAAATTTTTCAGAAGAGAGACTTTGTACAAGCTAGAAATAGCTTTCTTCTCAATTTTGTTCTTACATATCGCTGTGTAATGAATATATGTATATGTAATATGATTATAACAAATAAGTATTGTTGAATCCAACTGGGAAAGTTATCAGTTACTTGAAGAGAAGTTGTGCTGGAGTTTTGAGAAAGAGTGGTTTGGTCTAATAGGCATATTACCTCCATTGGAGACAGGAAGTGCTTCCGCAGGGTAGTCGCATAATGGCGGTTAAAATAATCCTCATTTGTTCTTCTTTAAAAATACATTTTCCTTATTTTAATACTTATTTTTATGCCCCCTCAAAATTTTTTGGGGTGGCATATAGTAATCACAGTGTCTGTCCGTCCTTCCGTCTGGTATTTCGTTCCCAGCCTGTATCTTTGTCATGCATAGATTGATTTTGTTGATACTTGGTACAAATGATCAACATAACGTGACGATGTGTCGGGAGTAAGACCCACACCTGTACCTCAAAGGTCAAGATCACAATTTGAGTTTGTTTGAATACACTTTGAGTCTGTGTGAGATTTCTTGTCTGGCCTGTAACTTTGTCATGCATACATGGATTTTAATGATACTTGCTACAAATGATCAACATAACATGAGGACGTGTCGCGAGTAAGACCCATACCCATAATTCAAAGGTCACTATTTGAGTTTGTTTGACAACACTTGGAGTTTGTGTGAGATTTCGTGTCAGGCCTGTAACTTTGTCATGCATAGATGGATTTTATAAATACTTGCTACAAATGATCAACATAACATGACGACATGTTGCGAGTAAGACCCACACCTGTACCTCAAAGGTCAAGGTCACAATTTGAGTTTGTTTAACAACACTTTGAGTCTAAACCACATAAACACCATGTTTTCTTTTTTTGTACTTTACTTTGATCTCTTTTAGTTGGGGATGGGGGGAAAATATGTGTAAACAACGTAACTATTCGGTAAACGCAATGACCTCGAAAGGAGAGGGCTTCCACTTGTATAACTTATATACCGACTGTATCACACGAGTAGTCATTTTCGTTAAACCCATTGGCGATGTTTGGATACTCAACTGATGATGTTGGTGGCTTGAAAATACAGAAACTGTGTTATATGACACAAGGGGAGAGTGGGGTTAACGCTATTTTCAAGACTGGCTTGTGATTTATAACTTTTGTTGGCTTAAGAGATATGAAGGTATAGCTGGATTATAGAATTTTAGAAACTGTGGGACTTTTATTAGTCCTATCAGTTGAAAAACCAGGGCTTTTTTTACTGTAGATTAGCAAGATTCTCTCTGTCAATCATGTCTGTTCTTTATCTTCCATATAGATTCGAAGAAAGTGTATAAACTTTGCCGTGAAACACTGCGAGAGACTGACAAAGTGCTACATCCCATGAATATCACCTTGGTGAGAGTGTTGGACAAGGCAATGGATGCTGCCATAGATATTGAGGAATTTGAAAAGGCACTTGGTTATGGCATGAGAACTTTGGAACCATACAGGTTTGTAAAAATAGAAACTGGCAAAAATATAACAACACATATAGATTGGGTGGGTGGGTAAGGAAGATGCTGGAAAGGTGGGGGAGAGATTACACAGTTTTGAAGAAAGGTTTTTGAGTGGGTGAGAAATTATTTTTCTTGTGGAAGTTTCCAGAGGTTTTATTAGCATAATCAGAAAAAATGTTTTGACTCCGCTTCTGCTTATTGCCTATTGTTTATTATTAAGATACCAGGTAACTCTGTAATTGTTTGATTCTAAAAATGAAAAAAAGTAATGTTAAATACGGTTATCGTGGATGCATGTTATTAAATGTATGTTATTTTTCTACGGTATGGTCGTAACTTTCAGAACTGGTGTTCAGTTAATTGACCACAAATATCCTGTATTTCGGTCAAAATATAATTGGGATAAAATTTATTTGTCAAATGAAGAGTTGAACAATAATAGTATAAAATGATATTTTCATTTTTCAGCACATACTACCAGGCTTATAGTCCGAACTATGCCATACAGCTGTTTAAGGTGGGCAAGCTGCAGCTGTATTTACAGGACCTCCCCAAGGCCCATCGGTCCTTGCAGCAAGCAGAGGGTATACTGGCCGTGACACATGGTGAGGAGCACCAGATATACAAGGATGTGATGTTGTTTGTTAACCAGTGTGCTGAGGAACTACGAATGAAACTGGAGCAATCTTGAAACATATTGTTCTGCAAAGTTTTTCATTATCTTGATATGGATATTCAGCATGCTTGGAAGTTGTGTATTCTAGATGTTCTGTGTTCTACATGTCTGATTTTCAACTTTCAGATTATATCAACATATTGGTTATTTTACAAGAAGAATATGAGTATTTGATTATATGAATATGAGTATTCAAAAAGTCAGATGTTCAACACATCAGATAATGAACATGTCGAATATTCAACATGATGAATGTTCAAAAAGTCAGATGTTCAACACATCAGATAATGGACATGTCGAATATTCAACATGATGAATGTTCAAAAAGTCAGATGTTCAACACATCAGATAATGGACATGTCGAATATTCAACATGATGAATGTTCAGAAAGTGAGATGTTCAACACATCAGATAATGGACATGTCGAATATTCAACATGATGAATGTTCAGAAAGTCAGATGTTCAACACATCAGATAATGGACATGTCGAATATTCAACATGATGAATGTTCAAAAAGTCAGATGTTCAACACGTCAGATAATGAACATGTTGAATATTCAACATGATGAATGTTCAACAAGTCAGATACTAAGCATGATGGAAATCCAACTTTCAGATGGATATTCAATATATGTTGGACATTCAACTTAACATATATTTAACATGTCGGATATTCAACATGTCATATTCAACACGTCGCATATTCAACATGTCGGATATTAAACTTTCAGATGGATATTCAACATTTTGTATATATATCATACATGTCGGACATTCAATCTAACAGTTCAGATTTTCAACATGTTGAATTTTCAACTTGTCAGATTTAATGTTTTAAATATAAGCTATTCAATACGTTGGATATTCAACTTTAAGATGGATATTCTACATCCTGGGTATTCAACATGTCGGAAATTCAAATTTTCAGATGGATATGTCAGATGTTCAACATGTGGGACATTCAATATTATATATATTTGACATGTCAGATGTTCAACATGTGGGACATTCAACATTATATATATTTGACATGTCAGATGTTCAACATGTGGGACATTCAACATTATATATATTTGACATGTCAGATGTTCAACATGTGGGTCATTCAACATTATATATATTTGACATGTCAGATGTTCAACATGTGGGACATTCAACATTATATATATTTGACATGTCAGATGTTCAACATGTGGGACATTCAACATTATATATATTTGACATGTCAGATGTTCAACATGTGGAACATTCAACATTATATATATTTGACATGTCAGATGTTCAACATGTGGGACATTCAACATTATATATATTTGACATGTCAGATGTTCAACATGTGGGACATTCAACATTATATATATTTGACATGTCAGATGTTCAACATGAGGGACATTCAACATTATATATATTTGACATGTCAGATGTTCAACATGTGGGACATTCAACATTATATATATTTGACATGTCAGATGTTCAACATGTGAGACATTCAACATTATATATATTTGACATGTCAGATGTTCAACATGAGGGACATTCAACATTATATATATTTGACATGTCAGATGTTCAACATGTGGGACATTCAACATTATATATATTTGACATGTCAGATGTTCAACATGTGGGACATTCAACATTATATATATTTGACATGTCAGATGTTCAACATGTGAGACATTCAACATTATATATTTTTGACATGTCAGATGTTCAACATGAGGGACATTCAATATTATATATATTTGACATGTCAGATGTTCAACATGTGGGACATTCAACATTATATATAGTTGACATGTCAGATGTTCAACATGTGGGACATTCAACATTATATATATTTGACATGTCAGATGTTCAACACGTCAGATACTCAACATTTTTGATATATTCAACACGTCATATTTTCAACATGTTGGAAATTCAACTTTTCAGGTGAATATTGGCATCTTGGATTTTCAACATGTTGGATATTTTGTAGTGTGCAAACACTGCAGTCTTTAATACCATGCACAAATCTGTTGAGAGAGAAATCATTCATTGTTTATATTTGTTTATTATTTCAATGTTTTGTTTATATTTAAATGAAACAGTAATTTTGACAGAAACTTCAGATAGTCACTAAAATTGTTGAAATAAATAAGAGCAATAGTAAACTATTATTATACTAAAAGATGAATTTGTGTTGTTATGTCTTCAATGCTATTTAGATACTTGAAACCAAATACCAAGTATATCAAGTATTTTTTGTGTGCAATACAACTTTTCATCTCATCAGCACTTGCTGCAACAATTTTTGTCTCACTGCGATGAAGGAGCGGAAGCGAGATTAAGGTGTTGCTTTTCCGTTGACAGCTGTGGCGTCAAACATTTATATTTAGCTCCAACGTTAAGTTTTCGATTTTACACTAATTCTCAACAAGTACAAGTGCTAGGACACTCATATTTGGATCATAGTTACAACTAACACCCTGCATCACATTATACACTGCAGATGCCGAGTATGATCTACATTGAATGGTCCATTGACTTCGCTTGATGCTGAATTTTGCATTTACCTCCAATGTTAAGTTTTCGTTTTTACACTATTTCTCAACAAGTACAAGTGCTAGGACACTCATACTTGGATCATAGTTACAACTAACACCCTGCATCACATTATATACTGCAGATGCTGAGTGTGACCTACATTTCATGGTCAATTGACATTGTTTGATGCTGAATTTTGCATTTACCTCCAACGTTAAGTTTTCATTTTTACACTATTTCTCAATAAGTACTAGTGCTAGGACACTCATACTTGGATCATAGTTACAACTAACACATGCATTACATAATATAATGCAGATGCTGAGTACTTTTTTTTTTTTAATTTGTTTAAATTTTTTTTTTTTTTAAATATGTTTTATTTAGAAATACTGGTTAAAGTTTTGTGTGCAACTACCATCAAGTTCATATCTCAAAAATCACTTAATGTATTTGATCGATACTTCACACAGTACTTCCTACAATATTTCTTAGTCATTAAACCTACTACTGTATATTCCCTAATAAACGCCCTCGGAGGCGTTACATTTTACAAGGTCGGGGCATTTATTAAAGATAAAAAAAGCAAATTTAACCCATTGTTTTTTTTCTCATTTTTATAAATGGTACACTTCCGATTCTCACACTTTTTTCGAAACATGTTAAAAACAATTATACGGTACGCTAGAGCCCGCTTTACATCAATTATGGTATCGTGTTGACATCAGTATCGTGTTTCTTGCTCTCGACATTTTGCAGCTGGAAGTTTTGACACCTTTGATGTTTGCCGACCACCATTACATCATAAATATTTCCTGCTGATCATGTGTAGGTGACCTTTCACAGTAAGCATGTTTTGTACCATGGATAGAGTAGAGAAACACAGGGCCTATACAGCTGGCTTTAAATTAAAAGTCATTAAAGTTGCTGAGGGAAAAAGCAATCACTTTGCTGCCAAAGTTTTTGGGGTACATAGAAAACATGTCCGAGAATGGAGAGCATCTAAAGACAAAATTGAATTGATGTCAAAAACTGCCAAACATTTCGATTGGGGTGGTCGTCCATTGAAATATACTCGTTTTGAGTGAATCATCTGCTGATGAAGTGAACAGTGAGGATGACGAGACGGATTATGACAGACCTGGACATTGATTCTTATACCGTACTTTGAAAACAGTGTACAGAACTAAAATTTATGTTTAGTGTTCAGTTTGTGTTAGTAATACCCGGTATACAATTTTTATGTGAGTTTGTGCGTTTTAAGTATCTAGATTAAAGGAATTTTCATTTAGAAAGGTACGTTTTATTTTTTAATTATCCAGAAAATAGAGGGGGAGGGGGGGGGGGGGGGCATTTATTAGAGTGAGGGCGTTTATTAGGGAATATACGGTACATTAACCAAGTTAGATAACTCTTGCATGAATATAATATTTTATTATTTTTTCTCTCCCATGTGTGTATTAACGGTCAAAGCGGACATGGCGAGACAAATCATTCCGCGGAATTCTTGGTTATGTTCAGTTTTTCTACAATTGCCAGTATGTGCACCCAAGATTTTCACCATCATGTTGGTTTTCCACAAGGAATCAGTATTTGAAGCACTGGCATTATATCAACCGACAAAGTCCAAGGTGAGTTATTCTAATCACTCTGTGTCTGTTATCCAAACGTATGTCCCAGTACTTTTCGATGGTTGCGTGTGTTTCAGCACCTGCAATTTATATGGGTCTTAACAAACTTGCACAGTAGTTACAGAACTATAATATCTCCGACAAGTTCTTAAACTAGCCAAATCAGATAAAAATGAAATTGGTAGTTTTGGCCTTTAAATCATATAAAAATTACATTACATTAATTTTTTATTTCACTTGTACAGTCCGACAAGCATTTCTAAAATCTACTTGTCCTGACCTAAAACAACTTGTCCTTACTTTAATCTAGAATTATTCTACTAGTCCTATGGATATAAAATTAAGAATAACTACATAAACTTTTATTAAAGTTCAAAAACAAGGGATGTGCAAAAAAGAGATGCCATGTTCAATTTCTAAATTTTTTCACTTGTCAAGCTGTGCTAGCAACCTTATATTTTACTTGTCCATACCAACAATTCACTTGTCCAGGACAGTCGGGCGAGCATTAATGTAAAGCCCTGTTTGACCTTGTGTGCACTCTAGCATCCAGTTTTGTTTTGATTCTTGCCAAACTTACTCAATACATGTAGTTATATAACCATTATGTCTTGAACTGGCCAGATTGGATAGTTAATGTTGGAGCACTTGAATTATCAGAACCCTTCTCACTAGCATTGTTGACTGGAACGTCAGCAAACTGACAAACAAGTTACCTAATAAAATAAAATCACCGATAAAATTTTGAAAAGACTGATATGTGTAGTTTAGTTTAAACTTGTTTATTTTACTTCAGTTGTGAAAGAAGTTCTTACAAATTAGACAAATCACGCTCAAAGTATTCCTAGATAGAACCATTACTTAGCATATGTGGAAAAAGTGTCTTGCTCAAGGACACCACACATAGCCATGGTGGATTATCAAACCCATGACCCTCCGATCGTGGGTTTGATGCTCTACCATTGGACCATGCGCTCTGCAATATATCTGATATTTATTGTTGGGAGTTTTGATCTTAAATTGTCAAACCTTGTGTTGTTTGAAGTGTACTGTACCCATCTGTTAAAATTCAATGAAAGCTCCAATAATGTCTAACTGTTGTACATGTTCATTACTTTTGCTGTACCCATCTGCAGCAAGAAATTGCACTCTCTAGGAACCATTCCATAAATATTGCTCAAACCAAATTACACCAGCAGATTTTCAGTGTAACAATTGTAGTACTGTCACTTAAAAGGGGTGCAACTTTGCCGTGAGAAGTAACATTTCACAACAAAGGGAAGACTTTTGTTTTTCCTTTTCACAAACATTGCCTATCAAAACGTATGGTCCTCATAAAAATTGGAATCGATGGTTGAATGTAAACTGTTCTATCTCCATAATTATCTAAATGTTGATAAAACTGTTTTCAATTGTACTTTGAAAAAAATCACACTCCAACAAAACACTTGTGGTAACATTTTATTTCAAAAAATATTCTAAATAGAAATATAAGAGAAAATGGTAAAATATAAAATATTGTTATGCAACAAGATTAAGGTATAACTCTACTACATGTATATTACACATGTACAAATAACTGCATGTACCTGAGCTGTATAAATTGTACAAAATCACGGCCATTATTAAAGTAAATAATTATGAAAAATTGTCTAAAAATATTATTAAGTTTAAAATGATTAAGTGTGGGAAGAAATGCTATAAATGTTTTAAAAAATAATATTAATTTTAAAATGATTTAGTGTGGGGAGAATTGCTAGAAATGTTTTAAAAAATAATATTTAGGTTAAACTGAATAAAAAGCATATATTTGTCATTTATAACTAAAATACAAAATTAATGATTTGGAATTTAAAAAATGCTATCTTGAGACAATAAATTTATATTTATCAGAGTGAAAAAATTCAATAAGGAATCTTAATTGTAAAATTAAATGCCATTTACACACTGCGTGGTGACCTTTTAAACAAATCTTTATTGAAACGTGACATTGCACTTAATATTATTTTAAAAATGACATATTTTAAGCTGTTAAAATCAATCAAAAGCAGTTTCAAGTGGTCAAATAGTTTTTATATACCCGGTTAACAATATATTTCACAACTTGTACCCTCTAAGGAATGTTAATAAATACACGTTTTAAAATTCCAATCAGCATTATCATTAGAAATGAACTTTTGAAGAAATCCGAACATAAAATTATGCGCTCTTAAAATGCATGGAGCAGTATGACGTCTCGCTATTCTCAGACAAGTACCCACCTCTAATGTTTATATATTGTGTTCACTGAACCTTCACGGACATGCACTTGCTTCAATATTAGGTACAGGAATATTTATTATACATACAACTACAATTCGTTTCAACAAAAATAAAATCTTATCTAAAAAAAATAAATAATAATTAACATTAAAAAATGAATAACAATTAGATTATAAAGCAACAATAACATAATGCTTGCACAAAACCACAGCATGAAAGCTCGTGATTAATTGGAAATATATCTAGACATAAATGTTAGAATAAAATTATAATTTTCCTTCTGTTCATGCAATCTCTTATATTAATCTCCAAACCATTACTATCCAAAACTTATTTAAGAAATTATTTTCTCCCATTTCTGCTCATAGAAGATACGGGTTTTCCCCATGGAGGAAAACTCTATCTTCCATGTCACGTGACAGCTTTCTCACATGGCCTGATGAAAATCTGGGACTAAATCATTTTTTGTAATCTATTTCCTTATATTTTTGTGATGAAGGCCATTATCGAAGATCTATCATTTGACTGAGATGAATGTGAGAGAAAAAATCCATCATGAGTTCATCCATGTGGGATAGAAAAATCTCACTCTCTGGGTCAAAAGTACATGCAGAAGTAACGCCAGTTTTGAAAATATTTGTTGCAGTTTTTTGTCATGAATAATCACAAATATGATGTCTTTCAACCATTTACAAGAGTAATGACCCTTTCCAATTAAGGGTCTTCACAAACCCATAGTGTGGTGGTGGTGGGGGGGGGGGGGGAATTCTAATGTAATGTAAATAATTTTTTATGGAAATTGCCGTGTGTCCATTTAACAATAGAAATAATATGAGCAACCCATATACAAATATAAATGTAAATATATGTGTATTATTTTACCCTAAACTTAAATTAATAATAAGGTTTATTACAAGGTTCTAAATACTGTAAAAGATAATGCCACAAATGTTTTCAATTTTACACACTCTTCAGCAGTGGTCTAGTGGTAGGTCATCTACCTTGCATGCGAAAGGTCATGGGTTTGATCCCCAATCGGGTCATACCAAAGACTTGAAAATGGTCTTAAAGCTTCCTTGCTTGGGGCTCAGCATTTAGAGGATAGTTCTAGGTTTGATCGGCCCAGTGTCAGTATAATGTGACTGGGTGGGGTTCATATCATGTGTACTCGAGTGTGGCAGAGCTCAGACTACTGTCTCAGGTAGATACTGGCATGATGACTGAAAAATTGAAAGTGATGTTAAAAACCATACAACAACAATTTTGCAAAAAACTATACAAATTTGATGATAAGTGTAAAAACTTTGGTATAACTTACATTAAAAAAAATTTACTTCAATAAATTATGACTGTGTGGCTCTTAGTCCAGTGACACAGCCAATTAATTCTCAATTGATTATTAATATCAAAACTGTTGTATCAAAGTCGTATGAGAAAAATCAATAAATAAAACAAAGGTTTTTATAGCAATTCAGTTTTATACCCAAAATACTGTCATTTTAAATCATTTGTTTTGCAACAAAATTTGAAAATTTTGCTAGTTTAAAGTCTTGGTGGATAGATATTATTCTGTACACCAGCAATTTGATTGGTCAGTTGCTTTGGGAAAAGTTTGAATTACATCAGTTTGGTAAGCACTTTCAATAGCTATGAATTGTGGGACAGGCATGGAATATTCCTAAGGGTGTACATTGTTTGACTCAGTTACAATATTCCTATATAACGTGCTGGTCTACATGCAGAACTTGATACTCCCTAATCAGGTCAATTAACTAAACCTCATTAAAAAAAAAAAAAATTCCATTCCATTTAGCGTTTACTAAACTGATGTCATTCAAACTTTCCCTGAAGCAAATGACCAATCAACATGCTTAAATATGGCTTTCCCAACGTCAAATTCACAGACCAATCAGCTTCCTACTACTATATTGATAGATGACAGCGAATCAGTGTGCTCTTAAAAACTGCTATTTAATGGACCCACTCAGGAGAGCTGGGTCCATTCAACAGACTAATGAAGACCACATGATCTAGTGGTGGAGCACTGGACCCAGGGTGTACATTGTTTGACTTGGTTACAATATTCCTATATAATACAAAAAAAGTTTTACATGATAATGGAATGATCCTAAAATAAGAACAGAAGAGTCTTTTGAAAAATTAAAAAATCGAGGGGTCGGATCACTACCTTACTGCATAAATAGTTATGTTACAATCAAAGGGAAACTAATTCTAGTATAAAACAACAAATGGATAGAATCTCCAACATTATGGCAAGTTTCATTATACTATACAATGTATTTACATATTAATTAAGTATTTGCATCCAACATCATTAATGGCGCCGATCTCTCAATCCACACCGAGGTTGATTGTTCAAGTCACGCTCTGTTCAAAAATGTAATATGAGAAAGCTTGCCAGTTATAGTACTTGCGGGGAAGGATAGTTGGTTCTATGTCATTTCAAAAACTTGACAGGTTATAGATGGTGTATATAGTAAAATTGGTGCAGGAAGACCTCAGATTAAATCCTTCCAAATCTAGCCGGTAAACTTTTTCACATAAGATTTTAAACCTGACTGGGCCCATATCCACAACCTGAGAGTTAAGTGATCATTAGACACCTTATGTCACTCGACCATGTTTTGTTAAAAATGCCTATTGTCTTCAGTTTAACCAATTTAAGACAAACACATATGGTCAAAACTGTCTTAAGCAGCCAAAGGTTTGAAAGGGATCTTTTAAGGCAGGTGATAGCTTAACACATATGGATAAAGAAACATTTTCTGTTTCAAACAGCTGGCTGCTAAATAGAGGTCACTACAAATGCAAGTTAGACTGATTCAAAACTGGTGGTCTGGTGGTAGAGCATCCAACTCGCATGCAGAAGGATGTGGGTTTCATCCCGGCCGGGTCATACCAAAGATTTGAAAATGGTACTAGAAGCTTCCTTGCTTGATGCTCAGCAACTAGAGGATAGTTAGTTCTAGGTCTGGTTGGCCCAGCGTCAGTATAATGCGACTGGGTGGTGTATCGTACCATGTGTCTGTGACATGATACTCCAGAGTGACAATGCTTAGAAAACTGTCTCGAAGTAGACAATGTCGCAATTTGAGTGAAAAATTGTTGAAAGCAAATCTAAACACAATACAACATAGACTGCTTCTGCATTTTCAAAATGTCTTATTTACCTTAAAAAAGTCTGTCTATCAGAAAATCTTTTTACAAACAATGGTTCCCGGTTACAGTGTTACAATGATAATAGATCTATCACATGATCATGAGTATTTAGGTTACAGAATTTGTGAAGCTTTTCGAATCAGTTTGTAAATGATTTAACATTGAATACGACCAGTAAACATAATGTAAACAGTTGGTACAGCAGGGCACCAAAAAAAGTGAGATGCAGAATCACCAGGGCACCAGTCCAATGTATGAAATATATATATTGATCAGGTATGCTAAAAATATAGCTGGGAACCAGTTCATGTGAGAAAATAAAAAAATCAGGCAACCATTCCATGTGAAAGGTAGGTACAGCAGGGCATATATTGATGTGAAAATTAGGTACGACTTAGTACCAGTCTAGGGACAACATGGTGACCAATCTGTTTCTGGGTAGCCCTGGTACAGTCCATTGAAGAATATTGCAAATGAAACGAACAGAAGAAATACAGCCAGAGTGACCCAGCCTACTGTTTTCTCCCACGGCTTCTCTCGTATGTTCTTCATCACAGCAATACCCAAAAATAAACCTGAAAATATAAAGTCTACAGTTATATATGTGACAACATTGCAATTAACACTGCTGGATTAGAGGTGGGGATGGGGTGTTTTGACTCAACCCTCTGAGCTTTCCAAAATATTTAAAAAGGTCCATATTTCAGCGAAAATGCTGAAAATGAAAACCATGTACATGTACTTTAACCATCCTGCAGTTTAAGCACATTTACTGACCTACAAGTATGTGACAATCTTATTTATAAACATCTGAAGGCCAAATATATGTGTGATCACATTTACTGAAGACCAAATGTATGTGTGATAGCATTTTGTGAATACCAAATATATGTGTGATAACATCTAAAGACCAAATATATGTGTGATAACATTTTCTAAAGGCCAAATATATGTGTGATAACATTTTCTAAAGACCAAATACATGTGTGATAACATTTTCTAAAGGCCAAATACATGTGTGATAACATTTTCTGAAGACCAAATACATGTGTGATAACATTCACAAGACTAACCCTATATACATTATTGCATTGGCTTCAATACACTTATATGGCAATAAAATTGTGTGTGATAATATTGCTTAAACTACAATAATTATTATACCACAATTATATGCTATTACATTGAATAAACTACAATTATATGTGTGATCACAGTGAATAAACTACAATTAAATATGTGATTACATTGAATAAACTACAATTAAATGTGTGATTACATTGAATAAACTATAATAAAATGCATGATAACAATTCAATGTGTGATTACAGTGAATAAACTACAACTAAATGTGTGATCACAATGAATGAACTACAATTATGTGTGATCACAGTGAATAAATTACAATTAAATGTGTGATTACAGTGAATAAACTACAATAAAATATGTGATTACAGTGAATAAACTACAATTAAATGTGTGATCACAATGAATAAACTACAATTATGTGTGATCACAGTGAATAAACTACAATTAAATGTGTGATTACATTGAATAAACTATAATTATATGCATGATTACATTGAATAAACTATAATTAAATGCATGATTACAATTAAATGTGTGATTACAGTGAATAAACTACAATTAAATGTGTGATCACAGTGAATAAACTACAATAAAATATGTGATTACAGTGAATAAACTACAATTATGTGTGATCACAGTGAATAAACTACATGTACAATAAAATATGTGATTACAGTGAATAAACTACAATTATGTGTGATCACAATGAATAAACTACAATTAAATGTGTGATTATATTTACTAAACTACAATTATATGCATGATTACATTGAATAAACTACAATTAATAAATGTGTGATTATATTTACTAAACTACAATTATATGCATGATTACATTGAATAAACTACAATTAATATATGTGTGATTATATTGACCAAACTACAATTATATGTGGGATTATATTGACTAAACTACAATTATATGTGTGATTATATTGTCTAAACTACAATTATATTTGTGATATTGACTAAACTACAATTATATGTGTGATTATATTGACTAAACTACAATTATATTTGTGATATTATTGACTAAACTACAATTATATGTGTGATTATATTGACATAACTACAATTGACTAAACTACAATTATATGTGTGATTATATTGTCTAAACTACAATTATATGTGTGATTATATTGACTAAACTACAATTAAATGTGTGATTATATTGACTAAACTACAATTGACTAAACTACAATTATATGTGTGATTATATTGACTAAACTACAATTTTATGTGTGATTATATTGACTAAACTACAATTATATGTGGGATTATATTGACTAAACTACAATTATATGTGTGAATTTATTGACTAAACTACAATTATATAACAATTATAATTACGTCTGCTAACTGATTAAACTGCAATTATATAAGATGACAATACAAGTAAGTATGATGTGAATACACTGGCTAACCTACAATTATATGCGACTTACCTGCTATCAATCCTCCCATATGAGCTGAGATTCCAATACTTCCTCCTGCTGGGTCGAAGAAACGTCTATACACTGCATTGGCTGTGTCCAGTCCAGCTGAAAATTATATAAATTTCATTTAAATTTTTTCTAGATGAACAGGTGTTCATATTGTTACAAAACTGATCTATGTCAAGTACAAAATCCTTAGCTCACAATTTTAATTGCAATTATGTAAAAAAATGAATGTAGAAATATTTTTATTTTGTTTTGTATCAGTTTTTTTTCACCGCTTTTCAACAGTATTTCAGTTATACAATGTCGGCTCTTGGTGGTTGACAACTACTGGACACACTTCAGCTCTGTCGACTACTTCACCACATATTCAGAGTTATTAGGTTGTTGCGAATGTAAATTTTGCATAAATTCAAGGGCAACAACTTTGTGGAGTTACAATGGCCATTCTGACACTTCTTAGTGGAAAACACATGGCAATATGGAAATAAACATACCATTTGTATTACAATCCTGCCGACAATAATGAAGTTAGTACCTCAGGGAAATGGATGATTCCAAATAAAAATTCCACCGCCTTCACTGGGAGTGGGGTGTGGAGATACAGACACAGAGCAGGACAGACAGACAGACAGACAGACAGACAGACAGACAGACAGACAGACAGACAGACAGACAGACAGACAGACAGACAGACAGACAGACAGACAGACAGACAGACAGACAGACAGACAGACAGACAGACAGACAGACAGACAGACTGATGGCAGACAGACAGAGTTACATGGTACAGCAGACAGCCAAACTAACCTAACAACAGCAATACGGTCAAGCGTACTGGAGCACTCAGTAAGAATCTGATGGGATTGCCGTCACAACACTCGTGGTTCATCTCTGCCCAGTTCTGAAATATTTAGTCATAATTCATCATTATATCATAAAAAAAGTGAAAAATTTGTTTGAAATAATATGCCATCAAAGGCTAACAAACCATCAGTTAACCTAACCACTGTTTCTAGGGATCCTGTAAGGTTAACCAGTACTCAAGCACAATCTCCTCAAGTAACTGACAACTTCCTACTTGAATCAGTGATGATAGATGACAATGAGATGCAATTTTGTATATCAACCATCCCGGAGACTTGGCCGAGCAAAGATTCAGATTTGTGACCCTTGGATTGATAGTATGACATGCTACAGACTGAGCTAACTGAGCCCACCATCAAAAATGTTGGACAAGAAGGTAAGGGTGTTGTATTTAATTGTGTGGTGTTTAGTAGCTTTCAACAACCTTCAATAACATAAGGTGAAATAATGAAACAAAAATGTCAATAAGTCACACTCATCTCAGACAGGCCAACTTCATGTATTTAATTTAATGCTTTTTTGTATTGAATTTTGCACTGTATAATGGGTGCCACTGCTTCTAACCATTGTATCCACAAAACATAATATTATCATGCTATTAAGTATGAGATGATTCACGTAAGTTTTCTGTTTAGCATCACTTTCAAAAATTTTTTAGTTATCACAACAGTGTCTACTTGAAAAAGTACTTTGAGAGCTACCCCACCCAGTCACTTTATACTGACTACGGGCTGACCAGACCTAGAACTATCCTCTAGATGCTGAGCGCTAAGCGAGGAAGCTTCTAGTACCATTTTCAAGTCTTTGGTATGGCCCGACCAGGGATCAAACCCACGACCTGCATGTAGTGGGAACTCTCTACTCCTTGACCACCACTGCGGTTAATTGCAGTACAAGAAATTTGAATATTTAGGGTCATTTATATGCTACTGAAGGCTAACAAATGATCAGTTGACCAAACATCAGTTACTGTTTCCTGGGATTCTGGAAGGTTAACCAGTACTTCAGCAAGTAACTGATAACTTTCCCACTTGAATCAGTGGTGAGAGATGAATAAAAATGAGATACAATGACATGTATCAATCGTTAAGGAGGCTGTAGCTGGACAAGGATTTGAAATCGTAATCCCTAGATTGATTGTCAGACATGCTACCTACAGAGCTAACCAGGCCCAGCAGTATAAGAAATGAAATTATTTGAAAGCTGATCTATAACTCCATTGTTTTCAAACAAAATCCTTTACTATGAGGAGAATGAGAGAGAAAGACTTGCTGATACTCGATGTATAGAGGTCATACGACAACTACGGAGGCCAGATGAGCACGCGATGTATAGAGGTCATACTTACGACAACTACGGAGGCCAGATGAGCACCCGATGTGTAGATGTCATACTTACGACAACTACGGAGGCTAGATGAGCACTTGATGTATAGAGGTCATACTTACGACAACTACGGAGGCCAGATGAGCACCAATCAATGCATAACATCCCCCACTAGCCCCAGCCAAAGCTACATTGTGATCCGTCAGGGAATGGGCCAGTGATCCTGGAATGTAATACGGAATAGAATGGAATGGAATGGAATCAATCATGTAATAAATCAATAAATCCTGAAATCATTTGATCAATCAATCAATCAATCAAACAAATACTGAATGAATAAATGAATGAATGAATGAATGAATGAATGAATGAATGAATGAATGAATGAATGAATGAATGAATGAATGAATGAATGAATGTGTTAAAACTAGTTAATTTCATAATATTTATGTAAATTAATTGACTGGTAAAAAAGAAAAATAATAAACATGTTTGAATATAATAGTCATAACTAATGAACAAACAAAACACAATAACTAATATGATAGCTCCACTTCCTGGAGTCCTAACTGCATTATTGCTGGTCCGGAAATGGACTGTGGCTTATTTTTTAAATCATTTCAAGTTGAAGGGTTAAGCAGTACTCAAGCATACCTATCTCCACAATTAAATGATAACTTTCCCACATGAATCAGTGGTGAGAGTCAAATGACAATTATATACAATGTTGTATATCAATCATCACAGATGTTATGACCAGTCAGAGATTTGAACTCACAACCCCTGGATGGATAGTCGTATACCTTACTGAGCCAACAGGATCATTTTGAGATCATTAAATAGAGAGTGTAGTTGTCATTCTTTGGATCGCTAACATTTAATTAAATTCATCCAAATGTTTTGGAATTGGAGGGGAATGTTGGTGCTTTTCCAGTAAAAAGAGTAGAGTGTGGAGACCATCTCAATATATAAATAAAAATAAGCAGGTAAGTACATGTATTCACAAATTAGACATGTGTTTGCCAACACAAATGCCCCCTCCTCCTATTGATTGGAAACCAGAATAAAGCTGAAAAAAATAACATAACTCCTGTAAATTTTAACCAACATAGATAAATATTGAACTTGACCTGTATTTTTTAGTTAAAAAGGTAAACACGAAATATTAATTAAATACAAAGACCCCTTCAGAGGTTATTGATCAGGCAAACAGACCTTGGGACAGATGAACAAATGAACGTACAGGGGTAACACGTAATGCCCCTTAACCAGTCTTCGCATTGCGGGGCTATAAATATGTCAGTCTTAATGAACTCAAAATATACACTTACCAGCAATAACCCCACAGCCGTACACTATGAGCACCCGCCACCACTTGTGAACAATTTCCAACGGTAATCCTAGAATCAGTTGAAAAATCAGATTACCAACCAAGTGCATGTACCTGAAATAGATAGGAAAACAGCAGATGTCATCAGATAAACACACTGAACATCACAATTAGAATCATATAAATACATAAAACATGAGATAAACACATGACCTTAGCCCTGACAGATATGGAGATATGGGAATAATGACCTTAGCCCTGACAGATATGGAGATATGTGAATAATGACCTAGCCCTGACAGATATGGAGATATGTGAATAATGACCTAGCCCTGACAGATATGGATATATGTGGATAATGACCTAGCCCTGGTGGATAAGGAGATATGTGAATAATGACCTTAGCCATGATGGATAAGGAGATATGTGAATGATGACCTAGCCCTGGTGGATATGGAGATATGTGAATGATGACCTAGCCCTGGTGGCTATGGAGATATGTGAATGATGACTTAGCCCTGATGGATAAGGAAATATGTGAATGATTACTTAGCCCTGAAGGATAAGGAGATATGAGAATGATGACCTAGTCTGGTGGATATGGAGATATGTGAATGATGACCTAGCCCTGGTGGCTATGGAGATATGTGAATGATGACTTAGCCCTAATGGATAAGGAAATATGTGAATGATGACCTAGCCCTGGTGGATATGGAGATATGTGAATGACGACCTAACCCTGGTGGCTATGAAGATATGTGAATGATGACTTCGCCCTGACAGATATGGAGATATGTGAATAATGATCTTAGCCCTGATGGATAAGGAGATATGTGAATAATGACCTTAGCCCTGATGGATAAGGAGATATGTGAATGATGACTTACCCCTAATGGATTAGGAGATATGTAAATGATGACTTACCACTGATGGATATGGATATATGAGAATGATGATGTAGCCCTGGTGGATAACAAGATATGTAAATGATGACTAAGACCTGATGGATATGGAGATATGTGAATAATCTTCCCCCTTATGGATAAGGAGATATGTAAATGATGACTTACCACTGATGGATATGGAGATATGTGAATGATGACTTACCCCTAATGGATAAGGAGATATGTGAATGATGACTTAGTCCTAATGGATAAGGAGATATGTGAAAGATGACTTACCACTAATGGATAAGGAGATATGTGAATAATGACCTAGCCCTGGTGGATATGGAGATATATGAATGATGACTTAGGCCTGATGGATAAGGAGATATGTGAATGATAACTTAGCCTAATGGATAAGGAGATATGTGAATGATGACTTAGTCCTGATGGATAAGGAGATATGTGAATGATAACTTTGCCCTTATGGATAAGGAGATATGTGAATGATGACTTAGTCCTGATGGATAAGGAGATATGTGAATGATGACTTACCCCTGATGGATATGGAGATATGTGTATGATGACTTAGCCCTGATGGATATGGAGATATGTGAATGATGATTTAGCCCTGATGGATAAGGAGATATGTGAATGATGATTTAGCCCTTATGGATAAGGAGATATGTGAATGATAACTTAGCCCTAATGGATAAGGAGATATGTGAATGATAACTTACCCCTAATGGATAAGAAGATATGTGAATGATGACTTACCCTTGATGGATATGGAGATATATGAATGATGACTTACCCCTGATGGATAAGGAGATATGTGAATGATCACTTAGTCCTAATGGATAAGGAGATATGTGAATGATGACTTAGCCCTAATGGATAAGGAGATATGTGAATGATGACTTACCCCTGATGGATAAGGAGATATGTGAATAATGACTTACCCCTGATTTATAAGGAGATATGTAAATGATGACTTAGTCCTGATGGATAAGAAGATATGTGAATGAAAACTTAGTTCTGATGAATAAGGAGATATGTGAATGATGACTTAGCCCTGATGGATAAGGAAATATGTGAATGACGACTTAATCCTGATGGATATGGAGATATGTAAATAATAACTTACCCCTGGTGGATATGGAGATATATGAATTATGACTTAGTCCTAATGGATAAGGAGATATGTGAATGATGACTTAGTCCTGATGGATATAGAGATATGTGAATGATGACTTAGTCCTGGTGGATAAGGAAATATGTGAATGGTGACTTACCCCTAATGGATAAGGAGATATGTGAATAATGATGACATAGCCCTGATGGATATGGAGATATGTGAATGATGACTTAGTCCTGATGGATAAGGAAATATGTGAATGATGATTTACCCCTAATTGATAAGGAGATATGTGAATGATGACTTAGTCCTGATTGATAAAGAGATATGTGAATGATGACTTGCCCCTAATGTATAAGGAGATATGTGAATGATGACTAAGTCCTGATGGATAAAGAGATATGTGAATGATGACTTGCCCCTAATGGATATGGAGATATGTGAATGACGACTTACCTCTGATGGAAAAGGAGATATGTGAATGATGACTTGCCCCTAATGGATAAGGAGATATGTGAATGATGACATAGCCCTGATGGATAAGGAAATATGTGAATGATGACTTACCCCTGATGGATAAGGAGATATGAATGATGACTTATCCCTGATAGATAAGGAGATATGTGAATGATGACTTAGTCCTGATGGATAAGGAGATATGTGAATGATGACTTACCTCTGATGGAAAAGGATATATGTGAATGATGACTTGCCCCTCATGGATAAGGAATGATGTGAATGATGACATAGCCCTGATGGATAAGGAGATATGTGAATGACGACTTACCCCTGATTGATTAGGAGATATGTGAATGATGACTTACCCCTAATAGATAAGGAGATATGTGAATGATGACTTACCCCTTATGGATAAGGAGATATATGAATGATGACTTAACCCTAATGGATCAGGAGATATGTGAATGATGACTTATCCCTAATGGATAAGGAGATATGTGAATGATAACTTACCCTTAATGGATATGGAGATGTGAATGATGACTTAGTCCTGATGGATAAGAAATATGTGAATGATGACTTACCCCTGATGGATAAGGATATGTGAATGATGACTTACCTCTAATGAATATGGAGATATGTGGATGATGACTTACCCATGATGAATATGGAGATATGTGAATGATGACTTACCCCTAATGAATAAGGATATATGTGAATGATGACTTGCCCCTCATGGATAAGGAGATATGTGAATGATGACTTACCCCTTATAGATATGGAGATATGTGAATGATGACTAACCCCTAATGGATAAGGAGATATGTGAATGATGACTTACACCTAATGAATAAGGAGATATGTGGATGATGACTAAGCCCTGATGGATAAGGAGATATGTGAATGATAACTTACCCCTAATGGATAAGGAGATATGTGAATGATGACTTACCCCTAATGAATAAGAAGATATGTGGATGATGACTTAGCCCTGATGAATAAGGAGATATGTGGATGATGACTTACCACTAATGAATATGGAGATATGTAAATGATGACTTACCCATGATGGATATGCAGATATGTGAATTATGACTTACCCCTAATGAATAAGGAGATATGTGGATGATGACTTAGTCCTGATGAATACGGAGATATTAGGATGATGACTTACCACTGATGGATATGGAGATATGTGAATGATGACTTACCACTGATGGATATGGAGATATGTGAATGATGACTTACCCCTCATGAATAAGGAGATATGTGGATGATGACTTAGCCCTGATGAATAAGGAGATATGTGGATGATGACTTACCACTGATGGATATGGAGATATGTGAATGATGAATTACCCCTAATGGATAAGGAGATATGTGGATGATGACTTAGCCCTGATGAATAAGGAGATATGTGAATGATGACTTACCACTGATGGATATGGAGATATGTGGATGATGACTTAGCCCTGATGAATAAGGATATATGTGAATGATGACTTAGCCCTAATGGATAAGGAGATATGTGAATGATAACTTAGTCCGGATTGATAAGGAGATATGTGAATGATGACTTACTGCTTATGGATATGGAGATATGTGAATGATGACTTAGCCCTGACAGATATGGAGATATGTGAATAATGACCTTAGCCCTGATGGATATGGAGATATGAGAATGATGACTTAGTCCTGATGGATAAGGAGATATGTGAATAATGACTAACCCCTGGTGGATAAGGAGATATGTGAATAATAACTTACCCCTGGTGGATATGGAAATATGTGAATAATGACTTACCCCTGATGGATAAGGAGATATGTGAGATATCTCCATGCCTCATGTCTCCTACTTGGCTTGTATATAAAGGGGCTGTACAGGGGCACACCAGAAGTAGCGGTGATGGGGTCATTGGTATCTTTAAGCTCCATAGCATATATAACAAAAACAATAATCTGAAATAACATAAATAAACATGTATATTAATCTTTATCACCATACAATAACCCGTATAATAAGTATATTTTACATGGGTTTCAAAATTCAAGTTATCAGATTTGGATATATATATATTGAATCATGTAGCAAACTCAAAATACCAATAGTTTGACATCCACTCAAGGATGGAGGGAGGGAAGGAGGGGACAGATTATATATATCATAACATGATAATATGGTGGCCATTTTGGTGGCCATCTTGGATTTGTGACCAAACATCCCCACAGCCGTAAGTTTTAAATGGATTTTCTGACTTTGCGAGGAAAGCTTAAAGCTTGTATGAACCACTCTCGCATCCGCTTCCTGGGCAGAACCAGTACTATGTGTAGCTATTTGAGAGGACTCAACTCAATCTGGGAATCATACCGGTAACTCCTGGAGTGAGTGGCAAACACTCTTATATTCATTACACAAGCACTCTGTCACCGTGATATTTTCTTTTTATTCACCAAAATATTCGCTGTACCCAGTCCATTTCAGGCAGCCACCTATACATACTTACCTCAATGACACTTATAAGGATCATAAATATCGGGGGTGGACGGCAGTTGTAATGATCCAGAAAATCTTCTTTCATGTGTTCTGGTACAATGTTGGCAAGTACGGTTCCGAGGAAACCTTTCATGGCCGTTCTTTCTTTTTTAGATAGAACTCCGGGTCGACTCATCTGAAGTAAGAAATACATATATGTTTGTCATTTAATAAATGTGTAACACATAATGGAACACACATGCCAGCTGGTTTCCTAGCAAATGTTTTTGCTGGTTGCCAGGCAAACACTATTGCTGGTTTCCTTGTAAACAGATTGCTGAGATGATGGTATACATTTTTGGGTTTCCTGGCAAATATATTTACTGGTTTCCTGGCAAACATTCTTGCTGGTTTCCTGGAAAACATTTTCTTGCTAGATTCAAGGCGTAACATGTAAATGCAGATTTTAACACACCGGGCCTGGTTAGCTGTCAGTATCACATATGTCTATCAATTCAGGGGTATTTTGTTTAAATCCTCGTCCGGCCACAGTCTCCACGATGATTGATACAAGACATTACATCTCATTATCATTCAGCTTTCACAACTGATTCAAATGGGAAAGTAATCAGTTACTTGTGTAGATGTGGTGTGTTCAAGTACTTTTTAACCTTCTAGGAAAGAGTGGTTAGGTTAACTGATCATCTGTTAGCCCTCGATGGCATAGAAATTACACTAAATATTCAATCTACTTAACACACAATACAGTTGGGTTCTTCACATACTAGCCTGTTGATTTCCTGACATACATGTCTGCTGGTTTTTAGAATAACAGGGATTTTACAGTATATAATAGTCTGACCTCTGCTCTAATAGCACAATGCCCTGCTATTTATAATGATTAGCCAATCAAAGCACAGCTTACAAAAATGTGATCATCTGATCTAATCATAACTAATAAACAATGATGAAGTAATACATTTTCAATAATTTACAGCATGATTTAAAGGGAGTATATAAATATCTTAAAAAATTAATCTATTTTTAAAATGGATAAAAAACATCTCATTATCATTAATAAATATAATCCGAATGGTTTGGTATGTGAAATCAGCAAAAACGTGACAAAATTGATATTTCAATTGGATTGGTAAGCTTGAAACAAAATCCCATTCTAAAAATAGACAGCACTTAAATACTTATCGATGACCTTCACACTGTCATTAGGACTCATTATAAGATGAAACAATTTTACTATGCTTAAACCTGTTTAATGGAATGAAATCAAATGAAATCAAACTGAAATCACTCGACTCATTTAATACGTTAAAGGCAGTAAATCTATTTCAGTCTAACCTAGGCGCACAGCCCAAGTTAGGAAATGCCTTTACAATATATTATTTAAGCATGTTTGAATAGATATCCATTTGGCAATACGGGGTCAGTGAGTGTATATATAGACATGATATATTGGAAAAAATGTTTAAAGCCATTCAATTTCTTTTTAAAATCCTGATATATTCCCTTTAACATATAGAAGCAAGGAAATCAGCCACTAATTAGGGAGTGTATGCCTTAATAAACGTCAGTGAAAAATCCATTGAAAAAAAATCTACTTTACCAAGTTAATAAACTCTGCAAACGTAACGTATGCATCGCCATCTCGGTCGGCCTTCTCAATAAGTAGGTCAAGCCTATCCTCGGGGATCGTATTAATGATACCTGTCTCGTCCAACTCATCCTGCAACTCGGACACCAACACTCCCTGGTTACCGTGCTATAAATAAATCAAACTGAAGCTTAATTATTTCCTTATTTGGAACAAGAATCATAATCATCAGAGAATTTAAAATATGACAAATACATAATTATTTATGTTTCTTTTATTTTTATTATAGATATTTGATTAAAGGTGCTCTACATTACAAAATAATTATGTTTGCTTAAAATGGGACATCTTGTCTGTTTTCAGCTTCCACACAGAGACCTGGTACATGCCACGAGGAAGAAGAGGCGGTAAATTAGCCTGGGCAACATAATGATCCAACAAAACAATGCACCTGCTCACGCAGCATCTATCACACAGCTTGCGCCTGCTCATGAAACATCTATCACACAGCTTGCACCTGCTCATGCAGCTTCTATCACACAGCTTGCGCCTGCTCATGCAGCATCTATCACACAGCTTGCTTTTACTCATGCAGCATCTATCACACAGCTTGCGCCTGCTCACGCAGCATCTATCACACAGCTTGCGCCTGCTCACGCAGCATCTATCACACAGCTTACGCTACTCACGCAGCATCTATCACACAGCTTGCTTCTACTCATGCAGCATCTATCACACAGCTTGTGCCTGCTCACTAGGCATCTATCACACAGCTTACGCTGCTCACGCAGCATCTATCACACAGTTTACGCTGCTCACGCAGCATCTATCACACAGCTTGCTTCTACTCATGCAGCATCTATCACACAGCTTGCTTCTACTCATGCAGCATCTATCACACAGCTTGCACCTGCTCATGCAGCATCTATCACACAGCTTACGCTGCTCACGCAGCATCTATCACACAGCTTGCGCCTGCTCACGCAGCATCTATCACACAGCTTGCGCCTGCTCACGCAGCATCTATCACACAGCTTGCGCCTGCTCACGCAGCATCTATCACACAGCTTACGCTGCTCACGCAGCATCTATCACACAGCTTGCTTCTACTCATGCAGCATCTATCACACAGCTTGCGCCTGCTCACTAAGCATCTATCACACAGCTTACGCTGCTCACGCAGCATCTATCACACAGCTTACGCTGCTCACGCAGCATCTATCACACAGCTTGCGCCTGCTCACGCAGCATCTATCACACAGCTTGCGCCTGCTCACGCAGCATCTATCACACAGCTTACGCTGCTCACGCAGCATCTATCACACAGCTTGCTTCTACTCATGCAGCATCTATCACACAGCTTGCGCCTGCTCACTAAGCATCTATCACACAGCTTATGCTGCTCACGGAGGATCTATCACACAGCTTGCGCTGCTCACGCAGCATCTATCACACAGCTTGCACCTGCTCATGCAGCATCTATCACACAGCTTGCGCCTGCTCACGCAGCATCTATCACACAGCTTGCGCCTGCTCACGCAGCATCTATCACACAGCTTGCTTCTACTCAAGCAGCATCTATCACACAGCTTGCACCTGCTCACGCAGCATCTATCACACAGCTTAAGCTGCTCACGCAGCATCTATCGCACAGCTTGCTTCTACTCATGCAGCATCTATCACACAGCTTGCGCCTGCTCACGCAGCATCTATCACACAGCTTGCTTCTACTCATGCAGCATCTATCACACAGCTTGCGCCTGCTCAAGCAGCATCTATCACACAGCTTACGCTGCTCATGCAGCATCTATCACACAGCTTGCTTCTACTCACGCAGCATCTATCACACAGCTTACGCCTGCTCAAGCAGCATCTATCACACAGCTTGGGCCTGCTCACACAGCATCTATCACACAGCTTATGCTGCTCACGCGGCATCTATCACACAGCTTGCTTCTACTCATGCAACATCTATCACACTGCTTACGCCTGCTCAAGCAGCATCTATCACACAGCTTACGCCTGCTCAAGCAGCATCTATCACACAGTTTTCGCCTGCTCAAGCAGCATCTATCACACAGCTTACGCTGCTCACACAGCATCTATTACACAGCTAGCGCCTGCTCACGCAGCATCTATCACACAGCTTGCACCTGCTCACGCAGCATCTATCACACAGCTTGCGCCTGCTCACGCAGCATCTATCACACAGCTTGCGCCTGCTCACGCAGCATCTATCACATAACTTGCACCTGCTCACTAAGCATCTATCACACAGCTTGCGCCTGCTCACTAAGCATCTATCACACAGTTTGCGCCTGCTCACGCAGCATCTATCACACAGTTTGCGTCTTCTCACAAAGCATCTATCACACAGCTTGTGCCTGAGCCTTCCACCTTACAGTCCCAACTTGGCTTCGATGGATTTCCAAGTGTTTCCGGAAATTAAATCTCAGCTACTTTAACAGTGCAATGAGTTGATGATTAGGGTTAAGCGCACAGCAAATGGATTTTGCGTCACATAAAGTGCGTAAGAACCGGGGGTGGCTATATTGAAAAAGTGTTATAAGTCATTCTGCGCGAACAGTACACAGTATGCGCCAGGTGGCAATAAATCTTCTTCTTTGAACTAATGTAAAATTACACATTAACAACACATATATCTAAAAAATTATTGATTGTGAAGATTTAAGGAGATATTAATTTATGACTGGTGCGAAAATTTTGTCGTCATATAAATGTTAAAAATTGCTTTTAAAAGCTATTACGAAAGTCCACAAAAATTCTGAGACACCCCTCGTATCGAGTGCTACATAATTGAGAAACAGGACATGGTAGTGTCAATTGAGTACATTAATGACATAAGTATAATAAATCAATTTTATTCATTGAATATTCATGAATTATGAACGTACATGTAATAAGCAAAGTTTGTGTGAACCCCTGGGGTTTGTACACTTGCTTTGCGCATGTTGCATAATCTCGTGAACTTTTAATAAATAACATTCATTAAATCCTTATTTTCAAATTGGTGCAGCTACATATTTTACAAATTTAGATATAAATTATAAAACAAGAAAAAATGTGAAATTGTTGGTGAATCATACATAAAATGTAAAAAAAAGTTTTGAAATTAGCTAAAAAATTTAGAATTTTTTTTTTTAATCAATGGTGCGGCTATGCTGCAACATGCCACATCCGTGTCTATGCCCATGAATTTATCTGGGGGGGAGGGTCTTCCTTCCCTAATATACATGGTTGCCATATATAAGGTGCCCTCTAATGTATTGAAAATGACGTTAAAACCTCTCATTAATTACTCTACACATAAATATAACATCATACACACACAATTGTTGACTTCATGCACTTTACTTTTTGTATTAATTACGTTTTGTTTTGTCATACCAGTCAAACAAACCATGGCAAATGAACACTTCACTGCAGTCACAATAAACAATGACATAGTTACAATACCTGTTGTACATATACAGTGCTAATCTTTATTACTATTAATCCAGATTCAATGAATTGACCGGGACACATGTACAAGAAAGGGATAAACAACCAACTTGTTTTAATTCTGGATTAATCAAGCTTTATATTGTTGATATAACAGTCGTGAGACTGATCTTACAATCGCATACCTTACATTTTATTTTCATTGTTTAGGGCAAATTTATTATTTTGTGTGTGTGCGAGTTCTTTTTGCAATAATTTTTTATTAAAAGAAGTTTTAGTGGCAAGTGAATAAATAACTATCACATTGCATATATACTGGTTGTTTTTTGGGGTTTTTTCAAATAAAATTTAATGAACATGTAATTTATGTTTTTAAAAATTAATAAGTTTCATTTCAAATATAGCGAGAAAATTACAAACAATTAAATTTCTGTCATCGTAAGTTAAATTAAATATAAAATTTCATTAATTTTATTTTTTTTCATATACTAACTTTGCTTGACTCGGCTGCCAAGTAAGGTTAGATGCATCACTTGGGTCCGTTTTACTGATAGTGTTGCATTGGGTTGAGCCCTGTATCGAACATTCAACCACTGGCATGGGCAGTCAACTGTCTATCTTCTTCACTAATGTCCCATTTATTTCTTTAAATTGGATTTTAAAGCAATTTTTAAAACATAACAGCTTTCATTGTTATTATATATGGCATATCCAGTTTTTATTATTGGAGGAAGACCTTAGAATGAATCTGAGTAGAGCAAACATCCTTCTGCAAGTAGCTGGCAAACTTTCCCATCTTTATAAACTGAATACTGTTTAAAAAAAAAAAAAGGCTCATAATGCCATAATAAAATAATTGCTAGATTATCATCCACGCCCTACCCCTAATTTTCATGCCGTCCCGACCTTTTTTATTTTCATAATTTATTTGGGTGATAATCTAGCTAATAATTTAAAATGGCCTAAAAAGTACATACAAGCAAACACATGCAAAACAATTAAAACTCATTATATACAAAACATTTATTTAAATGATTACGTAATTTATGAATAGTACTGTTACTCACCCTTTCAAACAATGGCTTAAATTGCTGCATGGGAACCATGTCAAGTACACAATATGAAAAGATAAGATAAGAGAAAACAAAAAATTATCAGATGCACGTATTCCATTGTTTCTAGATCACAGTTTAATAATCATTTTCCAACAGAAAATAAACTTTGCTTTTTCTTTTTTTTTTTTAAACAATGGAAAACAGAACTTCTGAAAAGTATGTTAACCATTGACAATCAAAGTATGGATATATACCGGTAGTAAAGATAGCGGCGCTATCGAAGTTTCAATATGGTGGCATTCTATTTTATACAAACAGCAATATTGTGAGGGATACAATAAACATAGGTGCTGCATCTGGTTAGCTCAGTTGGTAGTGCATCTGACTATCAATCTTGAAAGGGGATGTGAGTTTGAATCCCTGCCCAGCCACAGTCTCCTTGACAATTGATATACAACATTGCATCTCATTGTCATTTGTCTCTCACCACTGATCCATGTGGAAAAGTTATCAATTATGGTTGTTCTTCAGTACTGGTTAACCAACCAGGATACCAGCTAGAAAGAGTGGTTAGGTTAACTGATTGTTTGTTAGCCCTGAATGGCACAAAAATGATGCTAAATGTTCAAACAAATTCCGAATGATGAATGGACTGGTAAAAAAACAAAACTGTCACAGTCTGTTGTACAATTACAGATTATAGATCAATTATTTAGTTGCGTACCCTTCTGATATAGTCTAGAATGACATTTTTTGTTGATGTACAGGAATCTGTGATATGTTGTTTTTGTTTTTGTTTCTAATATTTAGTAACACAAGACAAAATGCATTATGAATAATTTATAGTGAGCTGGTTGAGATCATATTTGAATAATAAGCTATTATTTACATATGCATAAAATGCACCTTAATATTTACACTGTGTAGAATTTGCAGGGGCATATCAAAGATATGTAACCTACTATAAATACAGTTTCACCAATCTGTAAGTTCATGAACATACCAAGAAAAATCTAAAGTTATTAGACTCAGTTCACAGATGTAAGAAATGTTGGTCATTTTTATGCATTTCCCTTTATAAAAGTTATGCAATTAAAACTTTGCAGCCCTCTGGTGGCTGCATCTTGAAAATAAAACTGACCAAGTCAAAAATTTGAGAAATGTTCACCAAAGCAATTTATGCTGCACATGAAATTTGATCTGCCGTGAATAAGGGTTTCAGACGTGTTGTTTTCAGTTTTTCTCAAATTTAGTCTATTTTTTGAAATAGCAGCCATACTGGATTCAGTGGGAGGGTCTGAAAGTGCTCCATCAAAGGAACATTGTGTAACCAAGTTTTATGACAATCAGTACAGAGCTTATTTAAAGAAATAATGACAGATGGAGGGTAAAGACAAAACAACAATGACTGACAACCATACAGGAATAGCTCAATTAAGGGGTCAATTGAGCTTTGCTAAATAAAAGACATAATAATATCCCATTATAATAAAAACCCATTAAAGAGTATCCTACAGTGAATCTTTATTATTCCTTTAAATCCATTATTATTTATTGCTGGTTTAACTTTATTAACTTGAGTCATTTTAGTCTGGATATGAATTTAATGGACAAAAATAAATGTTATAAAACAGTAATTTAATAATTTTATGATGTAAACTTCTGGTGTCGGTGAAATATTATTTTTCCAATTTTTTCTTAATAGTTAAATAATAAAATAAAAAGACTAATCCTTTATAGTTCTCATTCCATAATCGAACGTGTACATACATGTCATTTAGAATCTAGGCTGTAAATGTTGACTTTTACATACTGAACAGAATAGCTGACCCACCACCTGACATTTTATGTATTTTCTCAAAAAATATCAAAGTCATTTCCTTGAAATTTGGACTTGAATAAGAAAAAACATGTAGGTTACATAAAAACACATAAATGTTTGTGAATTGCATATACAACTTTTACTAGCGCTACTCCATATTTTGATGAGGATATTAAAAATACGAAACTGGCAGGTTAGCTGTTCCGGTCTGTATATATGTTTTTATTATAAACCAATACTGACAAATCAGTATAACATATATTTCATGTACATGTATGTAACTTCTAACCGGCTTAGATCGATGCTGATCTACTTTCTCAATCCTGAAACGGTTTCATTGGCTAAGGAAGTAGGTCAACATCTACTGACGACCATGACATTCTATATTAAATGGAACGTTCTATTTTGAAAACTCAGAGCTATTTTACTGGCTTAGAAAGTAGGACAACATCTTAATTTATACATGTATTTATAAGTTTTACTAAATTGACAAAAATCGAAAATGGGCGTGTATTTAATCATTTTAAAATTACAAAGCTA
The DNA here is from genome assembly GCA_029582155.1 of Panopea generosa. Taxonomy (NCBI): domain Eukaryota; kingdom Metazoa; phylum Mollusca; class Bivalvia; order Adapedonta; family Hiatellidae; genus Panopea; species Panopea generosa. The sequence goes on along the minus strand of CM055905.1, from coordinate 4,049,040 downwards.
CACACCAAATATTGATTAAATACACCCAGGTTCTCCACAGGCCATTTAAGCACAGGGGCAACCCAGGGCTTGACTATCAGAAATGGTATTCCCCTAGTGCTTGAATTCTTTAAAAAATAATTGCAAAAACTTTCTTTCCTTTAAATCATTCTTTTTCTTTGCATATCTTTTCTCATTTAAATGCCTAAAACGAAACATACTAAATATGATGACTTTAACTGATTAATACAAGTTGTACTAGTGAAATAAATTTCAATGATTGTCTTACACAGTGCTTGAAAATGTGCAGAAGGTGTTTATGCGCTCTTACCCCAGCGCTTGCATTCCTTCCTGTGGAGAACCCTGTACAACCTTTCAAAAGTTATTCAACAGAATTAATTCAATTAACATACAGATGGATGGTCCACAGGGTTCCTTTTCAATGCTCTATCACCATTCTTCATACACATCATTACTTTTAACATCATTATCAAAACGTCACTTCAGTTAGCCACATACTATATCTATATAGGCAGTAAGGCAAATTTGGCAAGTACAGTCAATGGTTAAAGATGATGAGAGGTCAAGAACAGTTTGCTTTTCGCTGTTCCATCCTTGTAATTTTACTTGAGGAAGAATATAGAGAAGGAAAGGCAACTGATTGAGATTTTATGAACGATCGCCCCTTATTTACGCAAAATCTCACAATATCTCGTTTTCAATTATCTTAACTTCCATTCATCTTAGGAACACAATTCAAAATTCTTACATTGCAGAATGAAATTCTGGTCAAAACAATACCATTCCCAGAAATGTGTGTTTAAAATTGTTGAATTAATTATGATTACAAATTTTTTATTCTGCAGCTAAATTAACGACAAATTATGATAAATTTTCCTTCTAACCTCAATATCTTTTATTCAAGATGATTTTGCGCAATTGAAACAAGTTTATTCATCTAAGATGACATACATCTTACAGTTATGTACAAGAATCGGTTGTCTGTGAATTATGAATGATTAATTTTCAAAGTATTAATCCTTTGTCTGCTATTTTATCAATATTTAGTCTGGAGATGCAAGTTTCCTATCCTTCTATACAAGTCCTTAGTTGGACCTTTCAAAATTTAAATTTTTAATCAATCGTCAGCCTTTACAAGCAGTAGACCCATTTCTGGAAACCATTTACTAAGCTAAACTAAGTGACCAAAAAAGAAAAATTAAATAATGTATTCAATGCACAGCATAATTATTATGCTGTAGCCAGAGCTTGTTAACTTTTCTCATATTCTGAAGTTAAGTGCATAGTGCCGTTGAAAATAAAGGAATTCGGGTGTAAATTATATCAACGCCTATGTTTGTACTAGTTTTGTTGATGTCATTTTAAAGCCCTTATTCAGGGGTGTAGTTTGGGTGAAAACGATGTATAGACACAGTTGTAGGGTTCCGGGTCATGCTCCCCCGAAATTTGTTTTCAGCTAGGCTGTCATAGGTGCGTTAAGGCGTATATTTCTTATGTTTTTAGGGGCCTGGGTATCCTTAATATCAACCTAGAATTCACTGTTTTATAACCAAACAAACAGGTAAAATGATGTTAAATATCTGGATCATATTAAATGATCAATGTATTTTTTTTGTGAATTTATAGTTTACCCATGCTAGAGATCCGATTTTTATTATATTTTTGGCATTTTTATTTTTTGATTTCTACAGCTTCAGTGCCTATAGGAAGCTACGCCACTGCTATTTCCACTTAAAAGTTTGAAACAGCTGTAGACTTAAGCTTATAAATCTAGATGGTCAGCCCGAATATACTAGATAAACAGATGACCAGTAAATGACCAAAGGTCATTGACATTCAGATCCTTCTACTCACTGGCTAATTATTCCACCCTCAGGCAATTAATGACATATTTATTTCACAAGTCTTTAATAGTATACTTTGTGTCATAGGTTTTTTTGTTGTTGTTGTTTTGTTTTTTTTACTATAATCTTGGGCACAGCATGGTTGGTTTCGTAATTAACAATTCTGCAAAGGCTTCACTTGTTAAATTTAATGACATTGAAAAAAAAGAAGACATTTAGAAACACGACACCGTTCCCTTCTTTGCTGACTGTAGATCCTCACCTGGCAATATATCAAAACTTCAAAATGCAAAACAACATGTAGGTCTAGATCCAATAAGTACATTGGTTTAAGAATAGTTTCATACGATCGACATAGAAAGTATATGTTTAGTACATATGTTCATAAATAACAAGATGTTTGCAAACTTTCCCATGTTTGCAAACTTTCTCACCCTTTCAAGTTCCCGGCGAAACTGTTCTTCTTCATCCACGGTCCTTAATTCTACATCTCTGGCGCTTCTCGCACTCCTGCCGCGTGAGCGCCGACCCCGGGCCATTACTATGCTACCACACCTTTTCTTATCCAAAAGAATTCACGGAATCTGCAATCAACAACCGACACAAACTTTTGTTTTCAATATACAAACATCCAGGTCACCGGTACGGTACAGGTACGCTATATGGTATATGCTGTGACGTCATAATAAGGTAAAACCCCATACCTATGCATTTAGCATGGGTCGTTCAATAAATATTGTTACTGCAGTGCACTTATGAGTGTGGCGAAAATAACGCGATATCATTTACGCAATCGTGAAACATCGGGTATTTCCGTATCCTCCGTAGAATACACCAACGCGAATTGCCTGTGTTACAAGTCTGTGTTCATTCGCGTGAAAGTAACAACTAATGTATCCGTCATTAAGTTGATTATATATGGCGTTGTTATATCGATTTTTTATTTATACACTCGACATGGGTCATATTTATAGGGAAATTTAAAATATCAGTCTTGATTAACGACGTTTATATTTTCAACGTACATGTATATAAACAGGTGGCATAAGGGGGGAGGGGGGGGGGGGGGCATTTTATTTTATCATGTGACTGAAAGTATTTCCAAAATGGCGCCTTATTATGTCAGAGGTCTATTGCGGAGCATAAAGGCCGAGATGATCAGATTGATCATGTACGCTCTGTTTCAACGGAATATACAAATTAACGAAAACACGAAAATGTAATCCTGTTGTAACTATATATTTTAACCACTTTGGAGATTTGGACCCACGGCCCCTGCGGAATAATATAAAATATTGAATATATATTTTTATTTGCATTTTCTTACAAAATATATAATTCAGCTTATTTCGACAATTCCATCTTTCAGGTTGACATACATTATGCGATGTTAAAAAGGGTGTTAAAAAGTAATCGGAAAGTGCCCATATTTATTGATAAACCATCGCAAGACGATGAAACTGAAAGTTTGCAGATTCGTTCATTGCAAATTGATTTACAAAATATCGTTGTCATTGAAAAAAAAAAGAATGCGTGAAAATGGATGCTTATGGCAACGTCACTACACAGGCCCAGATTTTTTCCCCAGCTTTGTATAATGTGAAACATGGCGTATCATTTATACATTTATTACGTTAATGCTAAAGCGCGGTGGTAGTAATGCCAAAAACTTAGTACATGGCTTCACATAAAAAATCTGAAATCAAAATATTGTTTGGCAGTAAATGTTCAAAATACATCAATAATGCCATTCAAATAAAAAAAAATGAGCATTAAAATAAGAAAAATGCATTTTTTAAAGAAGAAGAAACGATGATTATTTATAACCGCCATTATGCGACGGTGGTATTATGTCTTAAACGGCGCATCGGTAAATTTTAACGGTCCAACGGTATATTTTATCGATGCACCAATAAAACAAAAGTATCGGTGCAGCGATATAATAGCGGTGCACCGGTATCAGTGCTTTTGACCCTGATTGTACACCATAAAAATGAGAGCGGAACAGAGATCAGCGACACATTTGTGTTCTGAATGAAATGTCACGGAAAGAAACAATGGCTTTGTTGTAGAAGCCATATGTGGCAGATAGCAGCGTATCACTGAGAGGTAATGTAGATTCTTAGATGGTCAGTAGATGCTCAATGATGCCCCCACGAAGTGGACATCCGTTTTCGAATCCACAACGTCAAATCACGTCACAAAAAATATGCTCGACACCGGCCGTCAGTCACATCATGCACGATGAACTGAATATGCGAAGATTATGTGCCAGGTTCGTTCCAGGTTGTTCTGGAAAATGCTGACCAAACATCAAAAGAATCAGCGCGCGGTATGTTGCCGGCGATTCTTGGATCGATCATGTATTTCTCGACGTTGATTTGCAACTGCGAATCGATTGTCTGCAACTCGATAATTTGTTATACATGGGTAAACAGACGAAGATAGCGTAGTTTTTTTCATCAAGGACTTATAGAAGGATAGGAAACTTGTTGGGGAGTCATTTTGTGAAAAAAAGTGTGCAATTTTTGAGAAAAATACCAAACTTGGCACAAACATAGAACAATGTTAACTGATTATTTTAACACCGATTAATTTCAAAATAGCGGGAAATCCAAGATGGCTACCAAAATGACCGCCAAATTTGATAAAACATATTTGTCACGTCTTATATTTTCAGTAATGTATGATATATTGATAGCCCTTTATGACTTATGTTGTTAAGATATATCTATATTTTTTATATCAAAGCTATTATTCCGATTGAATAGTTTTAAAAATAAGCAAGAGTTCGCTCACATACCAAATGGTAGGACCCAATCAGATAATAGAATTAAGTAAAATATTGTAAAGGCCGATGTGATTGGTCGTTTTAACAACATTCAGCCGAGGCTGGCTTCGACTATTTTCGTATATTTTCGTATATTTTTATATCATATAACACACAAATAAAAAAAATATAGACACATTTTAAAGGGAATTTATCATGACTTTTCAAACATTTAAAATTGGTTAAAACATTTTTTTCCAATATATCATGACTATATAAACTCACTAACCCCGTATTGCCAAAAGGATATCGATTTCAACATGCTTAAATGATATATTAAAAAGGGATTTCCTAACTTGGGCTACGCGCCTAGGTTAGACTAAAATAGATTTCCCGATTTTAAAATTCCATCATATTTTGTGACGTATAAAATGAGTTTTGATTTCAGTTTGATCCGTTATACCGTTTAACACGTAGTAAAATATTGCTTCATCTAAAAAAGAGTCGGAAAGATGTCAAAAAATATTTTAGTACATTCAATTTTTAGAATGGGGATTTCGTTTCAAGTTTATCACTCAAATTTATATATTGATTTTGTCATGTTTTGGTGGATTTGACATATCAAACCACTCGAATTTTATTTATTAATGATAATGAGATACTTTTTATCAATTTCAATATATTTTATTTGTTTTTTAACACATGAATTGCGTTTTTTCTGTTCTATTCGCTTTAAGACACACAAGAGAAACAATAAAACCATATTATACTATAAAACACATATGTTAGAAACCAAATTAAAACACACGCACCATTAAGCACAATTTTAACACATTACATACACAACAATAAGACATAAAAGAGACACAGTTAAAACGCATAATAAATATAACACGCTAGAGATACAATTAAAACACATTATAGATAAGTATAGCACGTTAGAGACACAATTAAAACGCATTATAGATATAGCACGTAAGAGACACAATTAAAACGCATTATAGATATAACACGTTAGAGATGCAATTAAAACGCATTATAGATATAGCACGTTAGAGATACAATTAAAACACATTATAGATAAGTATAGCACGTTAGAGATACAATTAAAACGCATTATTGATACAACACGTTAGAGATGCAATTAAAACGCATTATAGATATAGCACGTAAGAGATACAATTAAAACACATTATAGATATAACACGTTAGAGATGCAATTAAAACGCATTATAGATATAACACGTTAGAGATGCAATTAAAACGCATTATGGATATAGCACGTTAGAGATACAATTAAAACGCATTATAGATATAACACGTTAGAGATATAATTAAAACACATTATAGATAAGTATAGCACGTTAGAGATGCAATTAAAACGCATTAAAGATATAACACGTTAGAGATACAATTAAAATGCATTATAGATATAACACGTTAGAGATATAATTAAAACACATTATAGATAAGTATAGCACGTTAGAGATACAATTAAAACGCATTATTGATACGGCACGTTAGAGATGCAATTAAAACGCATTATAGATATAACACGTTAGAGATATAATTAAAACACATTGTAGATATTAGCACGTTAGAGATACAATTAAAACACATTATTGATACAGCACGTTAGAGATGCAGTTAAAACGCATGATTGATATTAGCACGTTAAATATACAATTAAAACACATTATAGATATAGCACGTTAGAAATACAATTTAAATGCACTGTAGCTAAAACTTATTAGGGACAAAATTAAATTAAACACACTCTAGACATAGCACAGTTTAGACAAAATTAAAACGCATTAAAGATACGGAACATTCACGACACAATTAAAACGCATATAATAGACACAATATTGTTAGAGACAGGATTGATATGCATCATAGGGGACACAATTAAAATGTGTTACGGACAAAGCAAATTGGAGCCTATCAATTTAAACACGGAAGTAGTTGCGAGATATCAAAATCCAATGTTCTTAAGAAGAAGAAGAAGAAGAAGAAGAAGAGAAGAAGATGATGATGAAAAAGAAGAAGAAGAAATTTCTTCAATCAAACGAAGAGAAACCTTTAAATTAACAGAGTTCTCGTAATTCAGTTACAATGTCTAGACAATTGGAGACGTACAATGTAAAAAAGCCTGTATTCATATACTGATGATGATAACAAACCCATTAACGACTAATTAGAGATGGCAAGTGTTCCATGTAATTCGTAAAGTCTATAAATAGTGACAACGACTTCATTTGAATTTTTTAGCCAATATTCGAATCAGTATGTAGCAATGTCAGTTGTTTTAAAAAAAAGCATGCTCGCTGGGTCTGTGTGTTTCCATTGGCTGATCCAGGAATTTCATTTAGAGTGGGGTGATACATGATAGTGGTGTTCGGAGTTTTCTCCACTGAAAAGAAATAATAAGGACGTCAAATAGCGCAATTTGACACGTAATTGAGGACATTTTGCTAAAGGATCGATCTATTTCTATAAACTTTTTGAAGAAAAATTCAATAAAGATAATACGATATGGTGAAATATACGTGTACCATGAAAAGTGCCGGCTTCATAACAGAGATTTAATTTGTTTTTGATTTACACATTTATAACTGAAAATGATAATTTTGGTAAAATCTTGAGAACTTGTTATATGTGATACATACCTAAAATATGTACTGAAAAATGTACCGTAGCTAACAACAGAGGGTCATTTCAAACCAACTGCAACATTCTATAAAGGGTGTATCAATAAGTCACCATTACGAGGAGGACAATTGTCATTTCTATAAAAACACGGGTTTCAACAACAACAACAACAACAACAACAACAAAATTGCTAAATCATAAAAAAACGGCGTTTTTTCAGCTCTACTGAAAATGGTGAACCTCCACCTGAAAAAAAATCTTGGATTCTTCTATGATATATATATATATGAGCAACACCTCTACACATTTTCTCTCTCTCAGTTTTAAATAGTGTAGACTTAATATTTAAAAAAATCCGTGGTGAGTTATTGCCTAATCATCAAGTTATAGGTCAAGGACTTGTATAGTTATATCTTTATATAAGTCCTTGATTAAGTCAATACTTCCCAATGCTCTTTAACTCGCACATTGCCGTTAAAAATCATCAACACCCAGTGTATATTTTAGAATATTTTTTAAACATATATAGTATCAAAGATAAACAACGTCATTAAGTCACTGATACTATATATCAATGAAACTAATGTGTGAAGGTTATAAAAAACTATTGTTTGATAACAGAAGTTCATCATATATATGCATTTTTCTATATAAACGTTCTCAAAATTATGTTGTTATTTTAGTTTTGTTCTCCTGCACCTTATGCAACACTCTTCGATCTACGTTCCCTAGTCAGAACGATTATTGAAATGGAAGAGATCGACAGGTTCTTCCAAGAACGCATCAACCATGATACCTACGCCAGCTCCTTCTACCCCAGGACGATAAGAGAGCGGAACTGTCTCCCCACTAGCGTAGTGACAGCTACAACTCTGGAAGCCTTCAGGACTCTCCTCGCGGAGTGACCTGACCACACATCACCAAACTTGGAGACTGCAGGCCATCACGCAGACCCACTCTCGTTGAGCTATCTTTGAGAGCCCAGCTCAGTATAGGGAGAAGAAGAAGAACTATTCAACCGATGCTTCACGGTATCTCCGAACCAGTTATACCACGTACGTGTCTATCCCGGTTTGTTTATTATTATCTGAATAGTGTGTTACCATGTTATAGGGAAATATACGACATTCTTACTATTAGTTTTAGCGAGAAAATACTTCAGTCTCTCGAACTAGATTTTCAATTCATACAGAAAAACACACACACACAAAACGATTAATTCATATAATACTTACTGAAGTTCAGAATTTCCGACATGCGTTGTTTTTTTATTGAATTACCTAACTGTTCATATAACAATAAACATATTAATTATTTGCATTTGAAACTATATCTGGCTGTTATTTAAAGCGATATACAGTAAAACCTTCAAGTCCATTCGTCAAATAAATATGTTTATCTATGAACGTATATCAATATGATGATAGTGGGCTCCATTTTTTACTCTCTGAAATTTATTTAGAAAAATATCATTAGCTACTTAAACTAGTTGTGTCAGTCGTGTCTTGAAAATAATAGTTAAATGTTTATGTTTATTTATGCTATTAATAAAACGAAATACTATAAAGAAACTAAAATATATTTTTGGGTGACGGTGGGTGGGTGGGGACCATAATGCTGCGAAATAGAGAACACCTTTCAACAATTTACCAGAGAAGTGTCCTTTTTCTAAATAGGAACTAAATAAAAAGGTTTTAGAGAGCTATACAATTCCTTGATATATGCATTGCCTATCACTTTCCACCGTGAAACATGACTAACGTATTCGTTTGTGTTTTTAAAAGGTTATTGGAATTACATTAGTTACTACGTCATTCTGATAACTAATTTATATATGCATTTTTAAACGTGATATGATAGCCATCCCCCCACCCCCAAACACACACACACACACACACACACACACACACACACTTCCTATTATTAAAAAAACACTGCCCCGATGAAAGGAAACATTTGCAACGACCCTCGCTATTGGAAAAAAATAGAATACCGTTTGTTTTTTCTTTCTAATCTAACTACTGGAATTACAAGTGTATGATTTATTTTTATATTGAACGGATAACCTTAAAGATAGACTTGAACGTCAGCGCACTTTTAGATCAGTCTAAAATAAGAAATTATTTATTTTCATCAGGGTATAATTTGCATATGATAATTAATCATCTTTTCGCTTACGACATAAATAAAAATAAAATATGGCTGTTGATAATATACCTTAACACTGAATATTTTAATTTATCTGCAGTATTATTTTTTCAAAAGCAGTGTGTGCGTCTGTATAGAGGATAACGACGACCGTTAACGATACTATTCCAGAAAACGAATATAGTTAATAGATATGTATTAAATGTTGTTCTTGTTGTAAGCGGTTTAATGCGCAAACTCAAGGAAGTGCTCGGCCATGAAAATAATTTAAAGAGTGGACGATTGAATAAACAATCAAAATGTCGGGGAATATTGGGATGGAGCAGCTTATTCCGATAGTGAATAAGTTGCAAGATGCGTTTGCTCTCCTCGGAGTCCCGATCTCCCTTGATCTACCACAGATCGCAGTAGTAGGAAGTCAAAGTGCAGGCAAAAGTTCAGTGTTGGAAAATTTTGTTGGAAGGTTTGTTTGGTCAATTTTATATGTTTATCGAGTAAATATTTCGTTGTGAATGGTGAGGCAGACATACAGAGACCGGATTTAGTAATAAATCAATGGTTTATTGTATTTAAATCCAATGGATTCAAACGGCAATAGATTTGAACAGGGGGCGTTTTTGCATTTACATAATAAATTAGTGGGTGGGGTATAAATACATTTTAAGAGTTGGATCAATATTTTCTTCTTATTGCTTGCTATTATGTTTAAGATTGGTTAAAGTAAAGGAATGAATATTTCATATCTGAAACATAGTATTTTATAACTAGATACGCAATATTTCATACCAAAATAACTTTCAACGAGTTTGATTTGATTAATAATAATAGTATTTCGTAATATTTACTATATTAATGTTAATGTTTTTGTGTTTCTATGGAAAATCACTGATTACATGTTCATTACAGATTAAACATAAGTAAGGGATGCGGTTGTAGGATTTATGATTAATTATAATCATGACTTCAGAATAATGATATGATATAGAACTGTGAAATCTGTAAACGTCACAATGTCACAATGGTGTATGGCAATGCCCACTAGTTACGGTGAGGAAAAATTTATGATGTTCGACTCATTTCATTCAGTTTAGGGAAGCAGAAATTACTTTTATTCTACGGCCACATATATATATATATATATATATATATATATATATGTATATATAGTGTTACGGTAACTTCTTATTGTCCTCTTGAATATGACTTAAAAATAAATATAACCGTCATACACATAAACAATAACAAAACAAAGTTATTTGTTTCGAAATAAAAACAGTTTCTCAGCCACCATGTTGTTTTTATAATATTACTTTCATTTTCCATATTAGAAAACATGCTACTGCATATGCGGATTTTTATTTATCTTTAAAAATTTGAACATCTCAAACATTTTTGTTGTGGAACTGAATATTATTGACTATGATTTCATAAACATCAAATACCGTAAGTGGGCAGGTTTATCAGTTACATTCAGTGTGCTTGAGTACTGGTTAACTTTTCAGGAAGGAGTGGTTAGGTTACAATGTTTTTTTCCCGGCCATTTTTATAGCCGTTGGGTCATATTCCCAATAGCAAATAGTATCTTTTTTTCCCAATTGAGTGGTAAAAATTCCCAGTTGAAAGCTTCAATAATTTTAAATTAAAACTTGCCATAATTCCTTGAGAAAATATACAAAGTTTTCCCCATTCTGAATTGAGTGACATTGATTTTTTAATTAAATGGCCAGAGAAGCAAGTGTACACATTTTTATGAAGTTGAACAAATATATTTAATGCAAAAGTTTTCCCAATTGTTATGAAAACACCGCTACAATTCCCAATTCCAAGGGTATGGGTCATCTTCCCAAAATGGTGAAAAAAACACTGGGGTTATTGGTCACCTGTTACCTAACTAAAATTTCAATCAATCAGTCAAAAGCATTTTTAAAGATATCAGGCCCTTCCCCAGGCGCTTTAAGCACCGCAGTACCGCAGCGCCTTGATTTTCAAACACCTGTGGTGTCTAGATTTCGGCAAGCGTCTTATCTTTATTGCAGTAGAAACAGTAGGTCTTTTAAATTTACCTTGATTTGACCTACATTTTTGCCACGGGACAGTGTAACGTGTCGATTGTTATACATAACCTCCCAACATCAGCAGGACTAAGTTACACGCGACTGGACAGTAGGATACTCGATACACATTTGCTGTATATATTAGGGATTATCTTTTTCATCCCAAACTGACTTTTCTTTTTTGTTAAGACTGCCATAATATCATTACATCACGTGACAATGACATAACATTTAGTTGGTATGTTTGAAACAAAGTATAATAATATACCCATAGACTTCCAGAAACGGTGACAAAACCATACTCTGGGTCATAAATAAATTATTAACACAGAAAAGTATGAGCTAATCAGAAGTCAGAATACACTCGTGGCAGGCTGTAAACCCGCCCGTAACACCGCCTACTTTACTTTAAAATCTATATTAAGATGCCGTGTCACAGCACAAGATAAGACACGCTATTTCCTCAAGTAAATTTTACCAATTACATATCAATATTTGACTTATTAGATACGGTTACAAATCCTCCGCTATGGATATGAATATAAAAACTTGCATATTAAATTCTGCAAAATGTTGATTCAACTCTTCAGCCGCATGCGCATTACTATAACTGCAAGCATATTCTCGCTGTTTGTCAAATGCTAATTTCTTCTGCACAAAAAGAAACACCAATTAATGCAAAGTCTATTGTGACAAAAAATCTAAAATGGGATATTGTGTCAGCAGTGAAAATAACTTTGAAACAAACATCCACACTGACAGATTTGTTAGAATTGTGGCTACACTTTACCTTGGGCCCTGGAAAATATGCACATCTAGCTGAAATTAGACCGTTTCTGTTTTTGTTTTTCTTTATTTAAATTAAAGTGGAATTCATAATGAATCTTTTTTTAAATAAAAAGACCGTTTTATTAAGCTTATCAGTCTTTCCCATAGCTGATTGCCTAATTACTGTATATTAAAGAAAGTTGTTTTTGCAAAGAATATGGCACTTGTGTCTATTTATTTGATACACAATATGCAATAAGGTACTTAATTAATCATTTAAGGTCCAACAGCAGTTCAGAAAGCAGGGGAACACTGGCATGCTGAGAAACCAAAGAGGGTGCTATTTAGTTGATGTTTGTTAATGTGAAAAAAATAAAATAAATGACATACACGTTAAATAGTGCTATTTAAACCTAAAAATGACAATAAAAGTAAAATCAAATTTCTTTTTGTTTGTTTGTTTGTTTAACATCAATATTTAGTCCATAAACAATTTTAAATGGCACCATGTAAAGTTGAAAAATGACCAAAAAATGTCAGTAACAATGCATGTTTTATTTTATTTTAGTGCAATATTTAGTCCCATGTACACCTAAAATGAAAAATATCGAAGCGGAATGGGGTAGAACCCCTCCCGCACCCACCCCCTACATTGCATTCTTACCCCAGCGCCTGAATAAAATCCTGGGGTAGGGCCTAGATATTAATATAACATTGTTGTTCACAAAGCGACGTCAGAGGGTGCAAGTAGGAAACTTGATTACCAAGTTTGTGGTGAAAGACTTCAAAATTTGTCATTTTGGTGTAAACAACCAACATGCAAAAACTTTTTATACATTATGTATCTACATTATGGCAGACAAGTATTAACAAATCAAAATGCATGTTTTATTGACATTCATCTTATTTGGGAGAATGTAAAAACGACAGAAAATGACACAGATCAATTAATTGGACTATTTGTAATATATCAGAAGTGGAACATGATTATTGCTGTATCGTGGGCAGCAGCAGCATGAAAACTTGATTGTTATACTTTGTATAAGGAACCAGTTGTCTGTGAGATTTAAATGATTAATTGCCAAATGTCTATTTCTTTGCATGCTATTTTATCAACATTTAGCAGAGGTGCAAGTTTCCTATTCTTCTATAGATATCAGTCCTTGTTACTATTACTGCTCAGGTTAATGATATCATTTGTAAAATTTAAGAGAACGCTGTATCTAATGTTGAGAGAACTTGCGACCAGACCCTTTTGCCTTAAACTGTATTAAACTTGTATTGTATATGGAAATAAAATATGTTAAAAACAAGCAAACTATTTACACCTAGTTCATTCAGTATGTTTGACTGTCACTCAGTTAAGTCTTAATATACATTTCAAATTAATGAACCATGATTGGAGGGTTGAGGATCGCTCCGTCGCTACGGCTATTTGTGATGTCTATGAGCAAGATACTTTTTCCGCGTATGCTTAGTACAGGATCTACCCAGGAACACTCGGAGTGTGATTGGTTAAAGTTGTAGAAACTTATTTCACAGTTGAAGTAAAATACCGGTAAATAAATGTTAGAAAGAGTTTAAATGAATTCAAGTAGTAGTTAAATGCTGTCCATTTTGAGAATGGGGAGTTTGTTTAAATTTTACGACTCCAATTTACATATCAAATTTGTCACATTTTGGTAGATTTGACAAACCAAACTATTCGGATTTGATTTATTAACGATAATGAGATGCTTTTTAGCCATTTTGATAATTGTGTTATTTTTTAGGACATTAATAGCATTTTTTCCTGACAATTTCCTTTAAACTCGCATGATTTGTCTCTCAGACAGTTGTCAAATGAACCACCTAACAAAATGAAAATGAAATTTAAAATCTTTTTGATATAGAAAATCAACATATTAAGCAGGAATTAATATGTAGTCTCCATTGCAATAATGTGCTCTTGTTTTTCTTAAATTGAAAATGGTATTAAAATTTACATATTAGTTAAATATATGCAAGTCAAAGGATATATTTGTTTTGTTTTCCATTAAGGTATAAAGAAAAAACCTGCGTCCTCACTAATGTCGCATAAAAAATTCGGCTATGGCGGTTTGCAATTTCCCTTAAATTATATGTTTATGCACATTATTGGTATGAAAATTTGATTGCTAAAAAACCCAGATGTATGGTCAGGTTAACAGGCACACAGTTGTTTTACCGTATGCCTTGGAATAAATACCCTGTGAGCAATGCATTTTGTGAAACGCTTAGGGGAGGGTGCTTTATTTGGGCCTGAGAAATCAAAGTATAAAATGTGTGTAAAATGCCATAAACACATACTGCCATTAATGAGATATTAATTCAACTTTTAATTGTTGAAACCTGACTCAAGATTAAATGTAAATTACATTTATTAACAGCCAAATTCCATATTACTCTGGTAAGTTTTTTAACTTCATAAAAAAACAGATGGGATCGTTTGTTAATTTAAGGGGGAGATTTATTCAGGTGTGTATGGTATTTTGCCAAATTTATGTGTTTTCTTTAGTTAAAACTTTCAACAATTTTTATCATGTGTGTTCTCATTTAATTTTTGAAAAAATCATCTGCTATGTAAGACATAGTTATTCCTGAGGTTTCTTTAGTGAAATAGGATGCGCATTATGACAGGTACGGAGTATAATATCATATGCGTGAATACGGTAATGCAATGTAAACCACATATAGTCCATACTTGTTACAATTGCTCTCCTGTTTTAACAGACTATATATGAGAGAATACCGTAATGTCAATCTGCAGTATATAATGTGCATTAAAACATTTGTGGACTTTATATGGGAGAATACGGTAATGTCAACCTGCAGTATATAATGGGCATAATAACGGGTTTGGACTATATATGAGGGAATACGGTAATGTCAATCTGCAGTATATAATGTGCATTATAACAGGTGTGGACTGTACATGGGAGAATACGGTAATGTCAGTCTGCAGTATATAATGTGCATTATAACAGGTGTTGACTATACATGGGAGAATTCGGTAATGTCAATCTGCAGTATATAATGTGCATTATAACAGGTGCGGACTATACATGGGAGAATACGGTAATGTCAATCTGCAGTATATAATGTGCATTATAACATGTGCGGACTATACATGGGAGAATACGGTAATGTCAATCTGCAGTACATAATGTGCATTATAACATGTGCGGACTATACATGGGAGAATACGGTAATGTCAATCTGCAGTACATAATGTGCATTATAACAGGTGCGGACTATATATGGGAGAATACGGTAATGTCAATCTGCAGTACATAATGTGCATTATAACAGGTGCGGACTATATATGGGAGAATACGGTAATGTCAATCTGCAGTACATAATGTGCATTATAACAGGTGCGGACTATATATGGGAGAATACGGTAATGTCAATCTGCAGTATATAATGTGCATTATAACAGGTGTTGACTATATATGGGAGAATACGGTAATGTCAATCTGCAGTATATAATGTGCATTATAACATGTGCGGACTATATATGGGAGAATACGGTAATGTCAATCTGCAGTACATAATGTGCATCAATTCACAACATTCTCCTCAATTGGCCCACTCTATGAGGAAATAACAAAATGTCAAGTGAATATTTTGCCGCATCTGGAATTTTTAAGAAAGTGTTTCATATTGACAATTTTATGTCTCGTGAGTGCCACAGATGAATGTTATGATCATTCACAAATCAATATTTAACCTTTCTTTTGTCAAAAGTTAACATCTAAGATATTAGGGTGTCCCTAAAGGCTTTTTGCCAATCTGCACAGTCTGCAATAAAACGGGCTATTGACACGGCAGTTGCTGTTACTGGGGAAATCAAAGTTGTGATTGGAGAGGTCTTCTGACCTTGTCATATAAGTTACAATTAGGATGCAAGGGTCCACAGTGGCCGAGTGGTCTAAGGTGCCGTCTCAACATCACTTATCATTCACCGCTAAGGTCATAAATTTGAGGCCCGTTCACTTCAAAAACTTTATGTGAGAAAGTTTGCCAGTTACTTGTGGAAGGACAATGGCTCAACTCAGATTCATTCTGAGGTCTTCCTCCACCATTTCAACTGGATATGCCATATTTAATCTGGAATGTGTTGAAAAGGGGGTAGACGCCATTCAAAATCAAGAAAGAAATAAGAATAAGATGCATGGGCCTTTACTGTTACTTTTTTGTTATATTTTATGGACTAAAGTGTAAAGAAGTAATTTGAGAGATGAATGACAATGAGATGCAATGTCTTATATCAGCCATCACGGAGACTGGTCGCGTGGGGATTCAAACTCGCTACCGCTTGATGGATAGTTATTTGTGCTTCAGACTGAGCTAACCAGGTCCAGCTGTATATCTTTTGAGTTATTAGAAAGGAATTTTTTAAATGCATATAAAACCATGAAAGCTCTTTGCATTAAAGTGAGTATATCAGGAAAAAACTCTACAAATGTCTTAGAAAAATATAATTATTTTTAAAATTGATAAAAACATATCATTATCATTAATAAATAATAATTCAAATGTTTTCGAATGTCAAATCCTCCAAAACATAACAAAATCGATATGGAGTGGTAAACTTGAACCGAAATCCCCATTCTAAGAATTGGTAACACTTGAATACTGCTTGATGACCGTCACATCATCATTCGGAAGCTTTTTCTTTGATAATATTTTTATTATGTTCAATTGAAATCAAAATGCAATCACATTACTCATTTAATACGTGGCAAAATATGTTGCCATTTTCAATATTTTATTTTGGCATGTTTAAATAGATATCCGTTTGGCAATATGGGTCAGTAAGTATATATAGGTATGCTATATTGGAAAAATATGGTTTAAGTTAATTTTAACATTTTAAAAAATCATGATATATTGCCTTTCATGATTAGTTCAGAAACTATTTGCAGGCAATAGAAAATATCCCTCTTTCTTAGTTAACAAAATGGTTTTGGGCCCGATTAGCTCAATCTGTAGTTTGTCTTATTTATTTTAATTCGATTGTGAAACAAGTTTTTATAACTTAGACAAATCATGCTTGAAGTATGCCTGACTGTACTAAATTTAGCATGAATAGAATCAAGTATATGCACCACATACCTCGCAATAAATACTCTCCAAATATTTTTCAAAGCATTTTACACAAATTGAATTTTTGATTTATCAGGACCCAAATATCCATCCCAACCTTGCCAGAAAGAATTGCGCTCAGGGATGTTTATTTACAGATATACGGCATATGAAAGCCTATATTGGAAAATCAGTGTTCTCTCGGACTTCAGGTTAATAGGACAGTTATCCTCTCCGAAAACTTTTATTTCTGAGATTGAAGCAACTTCAAAATTGGCACTGTTAGCATTATCTACTGTAAAGCGGCCAAGGTTTGGAGAGAATTGCATATACCAGGAGCAGGAATCAATATACACACTCTCTCTTACAGCAGTCTTTATACACAGAAACCTGGGCTATTTATTGGGGGAAGTGATCAATGAGCCTTCCAATAATCTAACATTTCTATTTCCTGATCAACCTCTCCAGAAGTCAGTTTGTACATTAACAGTAAACATTGGTACTGTCAGTGAAAACAGGAATAAAAGGAGGATATTTAGCAATTAATTATCTGAGATTTGTAGTTTCATTTTTAGATGTAATAGTGATTCTGTTAATATTTAAATGGGGGTGGTTATGGTGGTTACGGACCTACTCTGGTTTGACTACCAGGAGCAAATAAAGGGGTGTTATATCATTGGTCAAAAGTATGGAGTTCATTTTTTCAAAAGCCTATTGGCCATATACAGTCCCATTAAAGTCCAGGTCACAAAGTAAACAAATCCTGGTTCATATACACATCATAGTAAGAAAAATACACATATAATATTGTAAGTGCTGGTTACAAAATTCATTTGGAAGTCAAGGTCACAAAAATACATACAAGTCCTGGTTTCAGAATACACATACAGGTCCTGGTTTAAATATACACGTACAAGTCAAGGTCACAAAATATATATACAAGTTCTAGTTACAAAATATACATACAAGTCCTGGTTTCAAAATACACATACAAGTCCTAAATACAAAATATACATACAAGTCCTGGTTAAAAAATACACATACAAGTCCTGGTTTCAAAATACACATACAAGTCCTGAATACAAAATACACATACAAGTCAAGGTCACAGAATACACATACAAGTCAAGGTCACAGAATATACATACAAGTCCTGGTTACAAAATATACATACAAGTCCTGGTCACAAAATATACATACACGTCCTGGTTACATTTACAAAATACAGATACAGGTCCTCTTTACAAAATACATATACAAGTCCTCATGGTTACAAAATACACATACAAGTTCTGTTTACAAAATACTCATACAAGACCTGGTTACAAAATACACATACAAGTCCTGGTTACAAAATACACATACAAGTCCTGGTTACAAAATACACTTAGAAGTCTTGAATACAAAACACACATACAATTCCTGGTTTCAAAATACACATACAAGTCCTGGTTAGAAAATACAGGTACAATTCCTGGTAACAAAATACAAGTACAAGTCCTGATTACAAAATACACATACAAGTCCTGATTACAAAATACACGTACAAGTCCTGATTACAAAATACAAGTACAAGTCCTGGTTACAAAATACACATACAAGCCCTGATTACAAAATACACATACAAGTCCTGGTTACAAAATACACGTACAAGTCCTGGTTACAAAATACACATACAAACCCTGATTACAAAAAAAACATACAAGTCCTGGTTACAAAATACACGTACAAGTCATGATTACAAAATACACTTGGAAGTCATTATGGTCATAAAATATACATATGTTTCTTGGTCACAACACTTTCATGGGGGTTCTGTTAACAAAAATCACTTTAAATCATGGTAATATAAGTCACATTGGATTCTGGTTTCACAAGTCACAAAGAATTTATTGTATCACATGTCGCACATACGTCCTGGTCACATGTCACATAGAATTCTTGTATCACATGTTTCACATACATCCTGGTTACAAGTCACATAGAATTCTTGTATCACATGTTTCACATACATCCTGGTCACAAGTCACGTAGAATTTCTTGTATCACATGTCGCACATACGTCCTGGTCACATGTCACATAGAATTCTTGTATCACATGTTTCACATACATCCTGGTCACAAGTCACATAGAATTCTTGTATCACATGTTTCACATACATCCTGGTCACAAGTCACGTAGAATTTCTTGTATCACATGTCGCACATACGTCCTGGTCACATGTCATATAAATTCTTGTATCACATGATTCACATACATCCTGGTCACAAGTCACATAGAATTTCTTGTTTAACATGTTGCACATACGTCCTGGTCACATGTCACATAGAATTTCTTGTATAACATGTTGCACATACGTCCTGATCACATGTTACATAGAATTTCTTGTATCACATGTTTCACATACATCCTGGTCACAAGTCACATAGAATTTCTTGTATAACATGTTTCACATACATCCTGGTCACAAGTCACGTAGAATTTCTTGTATCACATGTCGCACATACGTCCTGGTCACATGTCATATAAATTCTTGTATCACATGATTCACATACATCCTGGTCACAAGTCACATAGAATTTCTTGTATAACATGTTGCACATACGTCCTGGTCACATGTCACATAGAATTTCTTGTATAACATGTTGCACATACGTCCTGATCACATGTCACATAGAATTTCTTGTATCACATGTTTCACATACATCCTGGTCACAAGTCACGTAGAATTTCTTGTATCACATGTCGCACATACGTCCTGGTCACATGTCATATAAATTCTTGTATCACATGATTCACATACATCCTGGTCACAAGTCACATAGAATTTCTTGTATAACATGTTGCACATACGTCCTGGTCACATGTCACATAGAATTTCTTGTATAACATGTTGCACATACGTCCTGATCACATGTCACATAGAATTTCTTGTATAACATGTTTCACATACATCCTGGTCACAAGTCACATAGAATTTCTTGTATAACATGTTTCACATACATCCTGGTCACAAGTCACGTAGAATTTCTTGTATCACATGTCGCACATACGTCCTGGTCACATGTCATATAAATTCTTGTATCACATGATTCACATACATCCTGGTCACAAGTCACATAGAATTTCTTGTATAACATGTTGCACATACGTCCTGGTCACATGTCACATAGAATTTCTTGTATAACATGTTGCACATACGTCCTGATCACATGTCACATAGAATTTCTTGTATCACATGTTTCACATACATCCTGGTCACAAGTCACATAGAATTCTTGTATCACATGTTTCACATACATCCTGGTCACAAGTCACGTAGAATTTCTTGTATCACATGTTGCACATACGTCCTGGTCACATGTCATATAAATTCTTGTATCACATGATTCACATACATCCTGGTCACAAGTCACATAGAATTTCTTGTATAACATGTTGCACATACGTCCTGGTCACATGTCACATAGAATTTCTTGTATAACATGTTGCACATACGTCCTGATCACATGTCACATAGAATTTCTTGTATCACATGTTTCACATACATCCTTGTCACATGTCACATAGAATTTATTGTATCACATGTTTCACATACATCCTGGTCACAAGTCACATATAATTTCTTGTATAACATGTTGCACATACGTCCTGGTCACAAGTCACATACAATTTCTTGAATAACATGTTGCACATACGTCCTGGTCACAAGTCACATACAATTTCTTGTATAACATGTTGCACATACGTCCTGGTCACATGTCACATACAATTTCTTGAATAACATGTTGCACATACGTCCTGGTCACACGTCACATACAATTTCTTGAATAACATGTTGCACATACGTCCTGGTCACAAGTCACATAGAATTTCTTGTATAACATGTTGCACATACGTCCTGGTCACAAGTCACATAGAATTTCTTGTATAACATGTTGCACATACGTCCTGGTCACAAGTTTCATGGAAGTTCTAGTTACAAAAATCTATTGGAGTCCTGGTAGTTTCGGACAAACTCTCTACTTGGAGACTATCAAATTGACTACATACCTTGCCAGTATTGAAAAGTCACATACTTCTCTTCCCTCATGTCCTACATGGAAAGGAACAGGAAGCTAGCAACTGTATATTGTTGGTAACAGGGCTTGAAATTTCTTATAAAAGCTACTCATCCTCCCTTTCCAACATCTTTTATTGAATGTTTAAAAACAAAGAAATATTAAGGTCAATTTCTTAAATCTTACTTTTTGCCATTACTGTAATCAATGTTGTTTTTTTTTGTGTGAACTTGCACCCCCCATGGAAAGTAATCAAACAGGTGATTGGAACAACTTTGCAGAGCAGATTTTCTAACAGATTAATTAAGACTCTGTATCCTTAAATTTAGTGGCAATCGGGCACATTTTACACATTTTACAACTACCACAAATTGGTAGAAGAATATTACAACAGCTGGCAGTATCTGTGGTCATTATAATGGGTTTGAAATTTGCTCAAAACTTGTGGTCGTGACGTAATTGGTGGATTTTAAGGGTTCCAGCAATATCAAAGTAACAGACCATTAAATAAAGAAGCAAAAAAAAATATCATTAAATAAACGCTTAATTAACAGGGTGTGATGATAAGGTAGACTTACAGCATATGATGGTTTTTATTCATTTACAAGAGTTGTGTCCCTTATTTGGAATAGAAACTGAATTTAAAGTCTGCAGGTATTTGAAGTTCATGTCTCGTTGCATCATAATTATATAATACCGATTACCCCCTTATAAAAACGTTCTACATCTAATAAAAATCCCTCCCCACCCCCCCTAATTTTTGTCTAATTTTTTTTTATTAAATGTTATCAGTAAAAATTAAATTAAACCTAATTGTAATGTGTATTTTTTGCTTGTAAAATAATTATCAAACAAACACAATACTGCTTGTAAACTCATAAAAATAAAAGTTCCCATTTTGGAAAATGCATCCACCAGGCGTGTTTATTCTGGGGAATAAGACAACTTTTAGAAATATATAGTGGTAAGAGAGAAAAAAATCCCTTCAAACTTCAATGAGAATACATGTACCGGTATACTCCATACTTTGAGAAAATAATTGATGTGAGTTTATTTTGAATTGTTTAATTATTTCTATCTGCAGAGATTTTCTTCCAAGAGGAAATGGTATTGTGACAAGGCGCCCCCTGGTGCTGCAGCTGATCAATGCTAGTACAGGTATGTGTGATGTGGGTGTGTTGTTGATTGTCAAAATATCTTTTGCCTATCATTGCTGAGATCGTGGGTTCAAGTCTGTTTCAGTCTTAACACTTTGTGGTACCGGTCACAAGTGACTTGGCCAAATTGCAAATAGTGAAGAAATTATTATTCAGTAGTGAAAGTGAACAGATACAGTGAAAGTATTTAATCTCCAACCCTGTCTTGAATCCAGTCAAATCTGGTTGTGAGTCAAACCTTGATTGCTCATCAACAGGAAATTGACAATTCAATCAATTAAGAAACGTGTGATTATTGTTGATACAATAAATGGGAAGAAGGAAGAAGGTTGACCTGCATTTGAACAAGTGTTTTTCTTGAGGTCTATTAGTTATGTAATTGTAGGTATGATATTTTTTTTTATGATCCCAGTATTTGAAGAATAGTAAAATGGGATAAAGTGTTACCCCTGTCTCTCTGTTAATCCGTCTGTCCATCTGTACACAGTGTGAAATCAGTATTTAAGTGTCTAGGGTTTAGGGTTAGTAAATTGTTTTTGTTGAAAAAAATAATGCGGCTGTTTCTAGCCACAGACACTTAAAAACATAGTTTTATGTGGCTAAAATCTGTTGTGTGTGTACAAATTTAGCCACACAAGTAATCAGCTGGGCACATAAAAGCCACTTATCCCTTTACTCCATACATACGCGTTTTCTCACACCAATCACAGAAGGCCTTTGAAAACAGTGCAGGAAGAGTTCAGATTGTTGTAACGAGCAATCTGAACTCTTCCTGCACTGTTTTCAACTCTGTCAGTTAATATAAACATAATTCACCCAATAATTCAAAAGCCTTCTATATCAGGTGCCCAAAGACATGTATATTAGAGGTGTCCAAAACCATCTATATGAAGTAAAGGGTTAAATACCCATTTGTTAGAACTGGTTTGTGCATCTATCCGAGGCAAAAAAAATGTTTTCCAATCTATTGGGAGGGCATTCATGTCAGCAGATGCATTTCTAGTTTATTTATTTATTCAAATTCTTCATTCTGTAGTAATAATTTTTATTTCTTACTTTATTTAATAGTAAAAGTTGAATTTATGTACATTCATTTCAATTTTGGTATTATCTAGTGAGTACATATGTACCAATATATGCAAGTGATTGAATGCTAAAAGAATAATTAATTTGTAAAAATGTATATTTTGATTATGTAAATTTTGTACTGCTGGACCCAGATAGCTTCACTTAGCTACATGTCTGATTGTCAATCCAGGTGTTGTGCTGCTGGGCCCATATAGCTTTACTTGGCTACTTGTCTGATTATCAATCCAGTTGTTGTGATGCTGGGCCCCGATAGCTTCATTTAGCTACTTGTCTGATTGTCAACCCAGATGTTGTGATGTTGGGCCCAGATAGCTTCACTTGGCTACTTGTCTGATTGTCAATCCAGGTGTTGTGCTGCTGGGCCCAGATAGCTTCACTTGCCTGATTGTCAATCCCGGTGTTGTGATGATGGGTCCAGATATCTTCACTTGGCTACTTGTCTGATTGTCAATCCAGGTGTTGTGCTGCTGGGCCCATATAGCTTCACTTGGCTACTTGTCTAATTATCAATCCAGATGGTGTTATGCTGGGCCAACATAGCTTCACTTGTCTGATTGTCAACCCAGGTGTTGTGCTGCTGGGCCCATATAGCTTCACTTGTCTGATTGTCAATCCAGGTGTTGTGAGTTTTAATCCCTGCCCAGGCAATCTCTCTGTTGATTGGTCATGAACTTTTTTCTATGGCCAACTGTCTCCCAACTCTGATTATGTGGGAAAGAAGTTGCAGAGATATATGCATCTATATTGAGTGAATTACAGTAAGATGATTAGGTGTGCTGACCACCATTAAATAACAGAAATACTGTTAGAAAAACATGTAAAACAGTCATACATGCTTTTATAATGAGAACAATCAAGTAAATCTTATACAGAGAAGGCCCCACTTCCTTAGAGCCCACTGGGATTCCCTCCAGGCCCTATGAGAATCCCTCCAGACCCCTCTGGGGTTCATCGTTTCAATACAGTGTAAATTTCACAGACTTACGTCAGTTTGTTTACAATACATGTATAATAGTAATATGATGAAAAAAATATAAGATATAAGAATTGTGACCTTTTTCATAATTACTTATTTTACTTTTGAAATGGGATCCCTGGTGAAACGGTATCAGAATCATGTGACTAGGCAGGGTTCTATACCATGTGTAGCCTGTTACTGGGTGGGGTACTTTACCATGTGTAGCCTGATACTGAGCAGGCTACAGTAACTATACCATGTGTAGCCTGATACTTGGCAAGGTCCTATACCATGTGTAGCCTGATACTGGGCAGGGTCCTATACCATGTGTAGCCTGATACTGGGCAGGGTCCTATACCATGTGTAGCCTGATACTGGGCAGGGTACTATACCATGTGTAGCCTGATACTGGGCAGGGTCCTATACCATGTGTAGCCTGATATTGGGCAGGGTCCTACACCGTGTGTAGCCTGATACTGGGCAGGGTCCTATACCATGTGTAGCCTGATACTGGGCAGGGTCCTATACCATGTGTAGCCTGATACTGGGCAGGGTACTATACCATGTGTAGCCTGATACTTGGCAAGGTCCTATACCGTGTGTAACCTGATACTGGTTGGGGTCCTATACCATGTGTAGCCTGATACTGGGCAGGGTACTATACCGTGTGTAGCCTGATACTGGTTGGGGTCCTATACCATGTGTAGCCTGATACTGGGCAGGGTACTATACCATGTGTAGCCTGATACTTGGCAGGGTACTATACCATGTGTAGCCTGATACTGGGCAGGGTCATATACCATGTGTAGCCTGATACTGGGCAGGGTACTATACCATGTGTAGCCTGATACTGGGCAAGGTCCTATACCGTGTGTAGCCTGATACTGGGCAGGGTCCTATACCATGTGTAGCCTGATACTGGGCAGGGTCCTATACCATGTGTAGCCTGATACTGGGCAGGGTCCTATACCGTGTGTAGCCTGATACTGGTTGGGGTCCTATACCATGTGTAGCCTGATACTGGTTGGGGTCCTATACCGTGTGTAGCCTGATACTGGGCAGGGTACTATACCATGTGTAGCCTGATACTGGGCAGGGTACTATACCATGTGTAGCCTGATACTGGGCAGGGTCCTATACCGTGTGTAGCCTGATACTGGTTGGGGTCCTATACCGTGTGTAGCCTGATACTGGGCAGGGTACTATACCATGTGTAGCCTGATACTGGGCAGGGTACTATACCATGTGTAGCCTGATACTGGGTGGTGTACTATACCATGTGTAGCCTGATACTGGGCATGGTCCTATACCATGTGTAGCCTGATACTGGGCAGGGTCCTATACCATGTGTAGCCTGATACTGGGCAGGGTCCTATACCATGTGTAGCCTGATACTGGTTGGTGTCCTATACCATGTGTAGCCTGATACTGGGCAAGGTCCTATACCATGTGTAGCCTGATACTGGGCAGGGTCCTATACCATGTGTAGCCTGATACTGGGCAGGGTCCTATACCATGTGTAGCCTGATACTGGTTGGTGTACTATACCATGTGTAGCCTGATACTGGGCAGGGTCCTATACCATGTGTAGCCTGATACTGGGCAGGGTACTATACCATGTGTAGCCTGATACTGGGCAGGGTACTATACCGTGTGTAGCCTGATACTGGGTGGGGTCCTATACCATGTGTAGCCTGATACTGGGCAGGGTCCTATACCATGTGTAGCCTGTTACTGGGCAGGGTCCTATACCATGTGTAGCCTGATACTTGGCAAGGTCCTATACCGTGTGTAACCTGATAATGGGCAGGGTCCTATACCGTGTGTAGCCTGATACTGGGCAGAGTACTATACCGTGTGTAGCCTGATACTGGGCATGGTCCTATACCATGTGTAGCCTGATACTGGGCAGGGTCCTATACCATGTGTAGCCTGATACTGGGCAGGGTCCGATACCATGTGTAGCCTGATACTGGTTGGGGTCCTATACCATGTGTAGCCTGATACTGGTTGGGGTCCTATACCATGTGTAGCCTGATACTGGGCAGGGTACTATACCATATGTAGCCTGATACTGGGCAGGGTCCTATACCATGTGTAGCCTGATACTGGGACGGGTCCTATACCATGTGTAGCCTGATACTGGGACTGGTCCTATACCATGTGTAGCCTGATACTGGGTGGGGTCCTATACCATGTGTAGCCTGATACTGGGTGGGGTCCTATACCATGTGTAGCCTGATACTGGTTGGGGTCCTATACCATGTGTAGCCTGATACTGGTTGGGGTCCTATACCATGTGTAGCCTGATACTGGGCAGGGTCCTATACCATATGTAACCTGATACTGGGCAGGGTCCTATACCATGTGTAGCCTGATACTGGGCAGGGTCCTATACCATGTGTAGCCTGATACTGGGCAGGGTCCTATACCATATGTAGCCTGATACTGGGCAGGGTCCTATACCATGTGTAGCCTGATACTGGGCAGGGTCCTATACCATGTGTAGCCAGATACTGGGCAGGGTCCTATACCATGTGTAGCCTGAAACTGGTTGGGGTACTATACCATATGTAGCCTGATACTGGGCAGGGTCCTATACCATATGTAGCCTGATACTGGGCAGGGTCCTATACCATGTGTAGCCTGATACTGGTTGGGGTCCTATACCATGTGTAGCCTGATACTGGGTGGGGTCCTATACCATGTGTAGCCTGACACTGGGTGGGGTCCTATACCATGTGTAGCCTGATACTGGTTGGGGTCCTATACCATGTGTAGCCTGATACTTGGTGGTGTCCTATACCATGTGTAGCCTGATACTGGTTTGGGTCCTATACCATGTGTAGCCTGATACTGGTTGGGGTCCTATACCATATGTAGCCTGATACTGGGCAGGGTCCTATACCATGTGTAGCCTGATACTGGGCAGGGTCCTATACCATGTGTAGCCTGATACTGGTTGGTGTCCTATACCATGTGTAGCCTGATACTTGGTGGTGTCCTATACCATGTGTAGCCTGATACTGGTTGGGGTCCTATACCATGTGTAGCCTGATACTGGTTGGGGTCCTATACCATATGTAGCCTGATACTGGGCAGGGTCCTATACCATGTGTAGCCTGATACTGGGCAGGGTCCTATACCATGTGTAGCCTGATACTGGTTGGGGTCCTATACCATATGTAGCCTGATACTGGGCAGTGTCCTATACCATGTGTA
The DNA here is from genome assembly GCA_029582155.1 of Panopea generosa. Taxonomy (NCBI): domain Eukaryota; kingdom Metazoa; phylum Mollusca; class Bivalvia; order Adapedonta; family Hiatellidae; genus Panopea; species Panopea generosa. Next base: position 4,021,207 of record CM055905.1, on the reverse strand, counting down.
GCCTGATACTGGGCAGGGTCCTATACCATATGTAGCCTGATACTGGGCAGGGTACTATACCATGTGTAGCCTGATACTGGGAAGGGTCCTATACCATGTGTAGCCTGATACTGGGCAGGGTACTATACCATGTGTAGCCTGATACTGGGCAGGGTACTATACCATGTGTAGCCTGATACTGGGTTGGGTCCTATACCATGTGTAGCCTGATACTGGGTTGGGTCCTATACCATGTGTAGCCTGATACTGGGCAGGGCCCTATACCATATGTAGCCTGATACTGGGTTGGGTCCTATACCATGTGTAGCCTGATACTAGGCAGGGTCCTATTCCATATGTAGCCTGATACTGGGTTGGGTCCTATACCATGTGTAGCCTGATACTGGGCAGGGTACTATACTATGACTGTGTAGTCTGATACTGGGCAGGGTCCTAAACCATGTGTAGCCTGATACTGGGTGGGGTACTATACCATGTGTAGCCTGATACTGGGCAGGGTACTATACCATGTGTAGCCTGATACTGGGCAGGGTCCTATACCATGTGTAGCCTGATACTGGGTTGGGTGCTATACCATGTGTAGCCTGATACTGGGTTGGGTCGTATACCATGTGTAGCCTGATACTGGGCAGGGTCCTATACCATGTGTAGCCTGATATTGGGTGGGGTACTATACCATGTGTAGCCTGATACTGGGCAGGGTCCTATACCATATGTAGCCTGATACTGGGTTGGGTCCTATACCATGTGTAGCCTGATACTGGGCAGGGTACTATACCATGTGTAGCCTGATACTGGGCAGGGTCCTATACCATGTGTAGCCTGATACTGGGCAGGGTCCTATACCATGTGTAGCCTGATACTGGGCAGGGTCGTATACCATGTGTAGCCTGATACTGGGCAGGGTCGTATACCATGTGTAGCCTGATACTGGGCAGGGTCCTATACCATGTGTAGCCTGATACTGGGCAGGGTCCTATACCATGTGTAGCCTGATACTGGGCAGGGTCCTATACCATGTGTAGCCTGACACTGGGCAGGGTCCTATACCATGTGTAGCCTGACACTGGGCTGGGTAAAATACCATGTGTAGCCTGATACTGGGCAGGGTACTATACCATGTGTAGCCTGATACTGGGTTGGGTGCTATACCATGTGTAGCCTGATACTGGGTTGGGTCGTATACCATGTGTAGCCTGATACTGGGCAGGGTCCTATACCATGTGTAGCCTGATATTGGGTGGGGTACTATACCATGTGTAGCCTGATACTGGGCAGGGTCCTATACCATATGTAGCCTGATACTGGGTTGGGTCCTATACCATGTGTAGCCTGATACTGGGCAGGGTACTATACCATGTGTAGCCTGATACTGGGCAGGGTCCTATACCATGTGTAGCCTGATACTGGGCAGGGTCCTATACCATGTGTAGCCTGATACTGGGCAGGGTCGTATACCATGTGTAGCCTGATACTGGGCAGGGTCGTATACCATGTGTAGCCTGATACTGGGCAGGGTCCTATACCATGTGTAGCCTGATACTGGGCAGGGTCCTATACCATGTGTAGCCTGATACTGGGCAGGGTCCTATACCATGTGTAGCCTGACACTGGGCAGGGTCCTATACCATGTGTAGCCTGACACTGGGCTGGGTAAAATACCATGTGTAGCCTGATACTGGGCAGGGTACTATACCATGTGTAGCCTGATGCTGGGTTGGGTCCTATACCATGTGTAGCCTGATACTGGGCAGGGTCCTATACCATGTGTAGCCTGATACTGGGCAGGGTCCTATACCATGTGTAGCCTGATACTGGGCAGGGTCCTATACCATGTGTAGCCTGACACTGGGTGGGGTAAAATACCATGTGTAGCCTGATACTGGGCAGGGTACTATACCATGTGTAGCCTGATACTGGGCAGGGTCCTATACCATGTGTAGCCTGATACTGGGCAGGGTCCTATACCATGTGTAGCCTGATACTGGGCAGGGTCCTATACCATGTGTAGCCTGACACTGGGTGGGGTAAAGTACCATGTGTAGCCTGATACTGGGCAGGGTACTATACCATGTGTAGCCTGATACTGGGCAGGGTCCTATACCATGTGTAACCTGATACTTGGTGGTGTCCTATACCATGTTTAGCCTGATACTGTGCAGGGTACTATACCGTGTGTAGCCTGATACTGGTTGGGGTCCTATACCATGTGTAGCCTGACACTGGGTGGGGTACTAAACCATGTGTAGCCTGATGCTGGGCAGGGTCCTATACCGTGTGTAGCCTGACACTGGGTGGGGTCCTATACCGTGTGTAGCCTGACACTGGGTGGGGTACTATACCATGTGTAGCCTGATACTGGGCAGGGTCCTATACCATGTGTAGCCTGATACTGGGCAGGGTCCTATACCATGTGTAGCCTGATACTGGGCAGGGTCCTATACCGTGTGTAGCCTGATACTGGGCAGGGTACTATACCATGTGTAGCCTGATACTGGGCAGGGTCCTATACCATGTGTAGCCTGACACTGGACAGGGTCCTAAACCATGTGTAGCCTGATACTGGGTGGGGTACTTTACCATGTGTAGCCTGATACTGGGCAGGGTCCTATACCATGTGTAGCCTGATACTGGGCAGGATCCTATACCATGACTGTGTAGTCTGATACTGGGCAGGGTCCTAAACCATGTGTAGCCTGATACTGGGTGGGGTACTATACTATGTGTAGCCTGATACTGGGCAGGGTACTATACCATGTGTAGCCTGATACTGGGCAGTGTCCTAAACCATGTGTAGCCTGATACTGGGTGGGGTACTATACCATGTTTAGCCTGATACTGGGCAGGGTCCTATACCATGTGTAGCCTGATACTGGTAGGGGTCCTATACCATGTGTAGCCTGATACTGGGCAGGGTCCTATACCATGTGTAGCCTGATACTGGGTGGGGTACTATACCATGTGTAGCCTGATACTGGGCAGGGTCCTAAACCATGTGTAGCCTGATACTGGGCAGGGTACTATACCATGTGTAGCCTGATACTGGGTGGGGTCCTATACCATGTGTAGCCTGATACTGGGCAGGGTCCTATACCATGTGTAGCCTGATACTTGGTGGTGTCCTATACCATGTGTAGCCTGATACTGGGCAGGGTCCTATACCATGTGTAGCCTGATACTGGGCAGGGTCATATACGATGTGTAGCCTGATACTGGGCAGGATCCTATACCATGTGTAGCCTGATACTGGGCAGGGTCCTATACCATGTGTAGCCTGATACTGGGTGGGGTACTATACCATGTGTAGCCTGATACTGGGCAGGGTCCTATACCATGTGTAGCCTGATACTGGGCAGGGTCCTATACCATGTGTAGGCTGACACTGGGTGGGGTAAAATACCATGTGTAGCCTGACACTGGGCAGGGTAAAATACCATGTGTCTGCTTCACGATAGTTTAGCATGACAGTGCTTCGTGTGCCATGATCTCAAACAGACACCGTCAAAATTATTAAATATGATTGAAATATTGCCGAAAGCTAAAACACCATACAATGCAATACAATACACGTGTATTCTCCTTTAGAATTTGAAAAGATGTTTCAAAGAATTTTAAAGAACTGCACGATCAATGTATTGATTAAATTAATAAAGTCAGTAAAATACTGCTTTAATTGACAGTTGTTGCTATAAATGTAAAAAGCATTAAATTTACAGACACATTATTAAGTTTGCATTTACAGATCTCTCGCATTATTCTCAGCTTATGGAGATTGATCAGATAACACAATTAAGAATAAAAAGCTACTGAAGTTGACTTGAGTTGATACAAGACTTAGTGTATATTGATATTTACATATTCTGAGTTTGCCGATATTATTTATTTACTTTGTTCTGTATAATAGTTATTTAGACATATTTACTTGTTTATGGGTCCTACATGGCTGGGCGATCTAAGGAGCTGTTGTTTAATGACCACTTTCCTCTCAATGTTGAAGTTATAGGTACGAGCCCCGCTCGGTCCGAAGACTTAGTGTGAGACTTAGTGTGAGAATCCATTCTGAGGTCTTCTTGCCAAAGTAAGCTTTAGATATGCCAACCTTTCATTTGTTGGATTTTTTTTTTAAAATACATAGAAAATATACACGTGCTTAGAAGGTATACCGGTACATGTAATAATCCTATCTAAGATGGTCAATTAACACAAGTATTTGGAGTGCTTTGCTTGTTTAATGGATGTTATTTGAATTTCTTTTTTTTTTTATTTTGAGCCTTAAAGGGAGTACCGGTATATCAGGAAAAAATGCTAAAAATGTCTTATAAAATAAAACAATTTTTAAAATGGATAAAAAGCAATTTATTATCATTAATAATCGGAATGGTTTTGTATGTTAAATCCACTAAAATGTGACAAAATCCATATTTGAATTGGAGTGGTATAACTCTTGAAATAGACAGCACTTAAATACTGTTTGATGACCTTCACATTGTCATTTAGACTCTTTCTAAGATGAAACAATTTTTACTATGTGTATAATTGATCAAATTGAAATCAAAATAAAATCATGGGACTCATTTAATGCATTAAAAATATATTGCCATTTTAAGTGGAAAATCTATTTTAGTCTAACCTTAGGCGCGTTGCGCAAGTTAGGAAAGCCTTTTTAATTTGCCGGGACAAAGTCCAAGGATAGCTTTTGTAATGATCCTGGCGTCGGCGTCGTCTGTAGACACCCTGGTTAAACTTTTGCGTTTAAGTTTAAGATATCTATGCAACCACTCATTGGATGTGAATGAAACTTCTCATGTGTGTTCACCATCATCAATGGAACACAAACAGACAAGAACCATAACTCTGGATTGCATCTTGGCACAGTTATGGTCCTTTTTGGACTTAGACACCCAGGTTAAACTTTTGTGTTTAGTTGCATTTAAGTTTAAGATACCTATGCAACCACTCATTGGATATGAATGAAACTTCGCATGTGTGTTCACCATCATCGATGGAACACACAGAGATAAGAACCATAACTCTGGGTTGCATTTTGGCACAGTTATGGCCTTTTTTAGAATTAATTTTTCAGGTTAAAGTTTTTTATCAGGTAAAATATCTATGCAACCACTCATTGGATATGAATGAAACTTGGCATGTGTGTTAATCATCATCAATGGAACACACAGAGATAAAAACCATAACTCTGGTTTGCACTTTGGCACAGTTATGACCCTTTTTCGACTTAATTTTTCAGGTTAAAGTTTTTTATCAGGTAAGATATCTATGCAACCACTTATTGGATATGAATGAAACTTCGAGAGTGTGTTCACCATCATCAATGCAACACATAGAGACAAGAACCATAACTCGGGGTTGCATTTTGGCACAGTTATGGCCTTTCTGGAAATAATATTTTGTTGTAGACACCCAGGTTAAACTTTTGTGTTTGGTTGCGTTTAAATTTTGGTGTTTGCCTCCAATCTCAATATTTGCATGGGTGGTGAGATTTATCGCATCGGTGAGCTTTGTTGTCTTCTGACAACTCTTGTTAATATATTATTTTGGCATGTTTAAATAGATTTCTTTTTATCAACATGGTGTCATTGAGTATATATGGTAAAACCTGTCTTAAGCAGCCAGTCAAGGGAAGGAGCTAAAATCGTCTTTTATTAAGACAGGTTGTTGCCTAATACAGGTTAATTTACTCTGAAAGCATTGATATGGGAAAAAGAAACATTGATTGCATAAAACAGGTGGCTGCTTAATAGAGGTGACTGCTTACACCCAGTTTGACTGTATTGTCAAGGGATATTGGAGAAAAAGAAAGTTTTTAGCCAATTTCAAAATTTTAAAATTTCCTGATAAATTTCCTTTTAAGTGTTATTCTTATTGATGTATCACCAGCATGTGTAAATTAATACTTAATGCTCAAAAACTTAAATTAAAGATAACCACCCAAGTGATCATGATTTTAGACTGGATCTGCATTTGATTTCATTTGATTTTCATACATTAAAGAATGTTTAAGTCACCAGTCTAAATTCTATTTATGGTAAGTTTTTAAGTATTTAAGTAAAACTGGCCAGGTTGTACCACATAAAATGGCATATCATATTGTTATGTTAGCATATATCCTCCCTGGATTATTGTGTATGTTGTCTTACTGGGCATATCTTCCTGACGATACTTACATAATTATGGGGTGCTGCATAATTGATGACCACTCTGTCCATCAGGTGTAATTAACATACTGGTATTCAAATAATTAATGAACCCTGATTGGTTCCCGGCTTGATCGTACACAGGGATGCTGTACATGAAAAACTGAGACTTGTGTACAGATTTGAAAATTTTGTTTTTGTTTTCCCATTTTGTTGTTATTACTTGGCATTTAATGCATTATTTATGTAAGTGGGTGGATTGGGCGGTGGGTGTTTAGGAGGGAGGGTGGATAAGTGAGTGAGTAAATAAGCGGGCCAGTGAGCGATTGAGTGCATGTGCGTGAGTGAGTTAACAATTAAATGAGTAAATAACATGAAGAAAGATAATCGTATTTTGCTTCTTTTTTGGTATATAATTGTATGCATCAAATATGACTTTCATGATTTTTTTTCTCCCAAATGATTATAAAATTCATAGTTCATTAAAACTTGCTTTTCATCCTTTATAGATAGGCAAGTCACGGAATCTACAATGTTTTTGCTTCTGTATTTCTCCAACATATCTGGTTGTCTCTATTCTGTATGGGAGAATACCACAACTAAACTGATATACAGTCGAAACTCGTTATCTCGCTATTGGAGGGAATGCCAAAAAATATTGAGATATCAAAATAGTGACATAGATTAACTGATTTTGTCTCAGATAAATATCTATTTTCATTACCTGATAATTGTCATCTGTCTTGTCAATTGTACTTTCACTTTCATATTACAGTCCTCGCAGTAGAATTACACTGTTGTGATAAATGTTCATAATCGCCAATATTGTCTCAAACACCGGGTCCTTATTTGAATTGCTCGGATTGAGTCAAATGATATTGACACAATTTACATGCAATCACTCAGTTTGATGATATGATGTTTACAACACTGTCTGTCATTAAAACTGACACTTTTACAGTAGGCCGATAATTTGTGTTGTATTAAACAAATGGTGGAAAATAGCATGCGCAGATTTTCACATGATGTGGAAAACAAAACAATATTATAATGACAATTACAATATTGAGACAAACATACAATTAAAGGTGTGAAATGATCAATCAGGAACTTAAACTTGGGTCAAAATATTAAACAAACTGGCATAGTTAATATCTGGAAAAAAGAAATATATTTACATTCACAAAGAAGGGGTAAAGTTGGGAAAGGCTTAAAATATCAGCACTACCAGAATATCATCTCAAGCGATATCGTCATAATGCATTTCAACTGTAACCTTTCACTATTTCAAGATTCCTGACAAACTTATCTTCACATTTGTATTATTACCATTACTCATGTCATTTCAGAACATGCCGAGTTTTTACATCAGAAAGGGAAAAAATATGTTGACTTTGATCAAGTACGTAAAGAAATCGAGGCAGAAACCGACCGAGTCACTGGAAGTAACAAAGGAATATCCAACGTTCCAATCAACCTGAGAGTTTACTCACCGCACGGTACGTTCTTCTGTCCATTTGGCATTACCTTTTTTTTATGTGGAGTGTGTTGTTGAGTGGTAGAGTATCAAATTTAGGATCTGAGGGTCGTGGGTTAGATCATCCGCCACGGCTATATGTGGTGTCCGCCACGGCTATATGTGGTATCCGCCACGGATATATGTGGTGTCAGTCATGGCTATATGTGGTGTCCGCCATTTATATATGTGGTGTCAGTCATGGCTATATGTGGTGTCCGCCACGGATATATGTGGTGTCAGTCATGGCTATATGTGGTGTCCGCCATGGATATATGTGGTGTCCGCCACGGCTATATGTGGTGTCCGCCACGGCTATATGTGGTGTCCGCCACGGCTATATGTGGTGTCTGCCACGGTTATATGTGGTGTCCACCATGGCTATATGTGGTGTCCGACAAGGCTATATGTGGTGTCCTTGTGTAAGACACTTCATCCACATATGCATAGTACTAGCTGAATTCTACCCAGGAAGACTTTGAGCGTGATTTGTCCGAGTTGGTTTACTTGGAAAAACAACGGCACGTGGCAGGTGGTTGGAGCGATAGTCGCACTCTGGTCAGGTCAGTTCTGTTGTATTTATTTTGTCCACTTATCACAACTGATCTGACCACTGTGCTGTTATAAAATAAAATTTTATGCCTGTTGAATTTGTCTGAGCATACACTTTCTGTATGTTAAGATTGTCTGTTACCGCTCCAGCAAACAGTATCAGCCAAAAAGTTAAAAAAATCCTAAATCCAAGCGATAATTGTATGATTGGATAATTGCTCACTGTCATGTGATACTGCTGAGGTCGTGGGTTTAAGACCAGCTCAGTCCAAATACATTGATGTGAGAAATGGTTATATCAGTTATATATGACAGGATAATTGTTCTGCTTATTAAACAACTCAGCATGCCATATATAACATGCATGTTCAAATAGTTTAGTGTCTACAGCTTGATTGTGAAGAAAGCTCAAAGATTATATGAACCACTCTTCCTGTGTTGAACCTGTACTGAGTGTTGTCAGTTTCCTGGGTAGAACCAGTACTGAGTGTTGTCAGCTTCCTGGGTAGAACCAGTACTGAGTGCTGTCAGCTTCCTGGGTAGAACCAGTACTGAGTGTTGTCAGCTTCCTGGGTAGAACCAGTACTGAGTATTGTCAGCTTCCTGGGTAGAACCAGTACTGAGTGTTGTATTTTAGAAGCATCTGGTCGAGCTGGCCATGGAACAGCTAACACACTATCCGTTAAGCTACCGCCCTAAATATGAAATAAGTGATATTTTTTAGCTCGACTATTCGTAGAATAGGGTAGCTAATGTACTCGCGCCTGCGTCGACATCAGCATTGGTTTTTCAGGTTAAAGTTTTATATTCACATGAGTGTTCAACATCTTCTAAGAAACTCATACAGACTGACAAGAATTATAACTCTTGATTGCATTTTGGCCAAATTATTTCACTTTGAGACTTAGAAATTTTGTTTTTAGCAGGTTAAAGTTTGTAGCACAAGGCCTTGATCTTAGATGTTTGACAAATAGCGTCAGTTTGTAGTCCTCTCTCAAATTTTTTTTTTCTAAAAGTTGAATTTTTTTTTTTTTGCCGCCTTGTTTTAGAACATCATCGAAATAGTCGAGCATGCTGTGCCTCTGGTACCTCTTGTTTATTAATGCTATAACTGTAAATCAAATGAAATCGACACATGTCTCTTTTCAAGTGTTTATATAAATATCCTGTTTTTCTGTTCCAGTACTGAACCTTACACTGATAGATTTACCTGGCATGACGAAGGTTCCGGTTGGTGACCAGCCAGCAGACATTGAACAGCAGATCCGAGGCATGTTGATGGAATTCATAACAAAAGACAGTTGTCTTATCTTGGCTGTCAGTCCTGCAAATACAGATCTCGCAAACTCAGATGCATTGAAAATTGCCAAGGAGGTTGACCCTCAAGGTACAAGAGTTATGTTTTTATTGCCTTACCTCTCATACTGGATAAGTATATTTACCATTTTACTGCAAATTTCTTGCACACCGGATAAGGATATCTGCATTTTTACGGGTGTTGGATATTTCTAGTTCACCATAGGGCCGAGATAAAATTCTGGTGCTGTGATGTTGGATCCATCTAGATGATGTAACGTATAAAATATATGATGCACATCATACCATAAAATGTCTTGAAAGCGATCGTTGTAAAATCTATAATGATAAATTAAGCTAAACTAAATATAAATGTGTTAAGTATGCAAGAAAAAATCATTCAAGGCTTTTTTGGTTCTGACAGAAAATTCCATTCCTTGGGATAACTGTTTACATGGGAACCTCAATCCCATGTAAGATTCTTATAATCTTGACTTGTGGTCAGAATAAATTCACAATTTTGCCCTGTGATGTTACATAAGATTAATTTTCTAAAAATAATTGTTCAATGTTTGTTTAGACACAGTATGCTTTAAAAAAATCAATCGTAAGTTAATTTTTATTCGATATTCTCTAGGACAACTAATAAAGGGACTATATCAGAAAAAAAACTATAATTGTCTTAAAAAATTCTTACTATAATGATTTTGAATCCTCAGGTTTACGAACTATTGGTGTGATAACAAAGCTGGACTTAATGGATGACGGAACGGATGCACGAGACATTCTTGAAAACAGGCTACTTCCACTACGCAGAGGTAAGCTTTGTTTTTTTATGCCCCTGACATCGGAGTAATGGTAAAGGGGCATTAAGTTTTATCCACGGCCGTCTGTGCGTCCTATAAATAACTTCTGAAGGGTCTATGTGTTAAATTAATATTTCATGTGCACTTGCATAATTATATAACATTGGTTAATTTCATTATTTATTGATGTCTGCCGTAGCGATTGTACTAAATGGTGTCATTATTGCTATCATACAGAAAATATGACTTTGTTGTCCACATACATGTATATGCCTAGATTATAATTATAATTTAGCAAAAATATCTCAAAAATTTGAAGAAATAGTTTTTAGTAGGCAACATTTGTTTGGTAGGCATTAGAGAGAGAGCAAGCAAACAATCTTTTAAGTTTGGACTGAGTGACCTTGTGTTAATTGTCAACACATCAGGGTGGTAGTGCAGTGGTTAGAGTGTTGGCCGCTCTTGCTAGAGGTTGCGTGTTCACCACCAGCGTGTTCACCACCAGCTCTACCTGTTTGCTTCTCTGGAAACAACACTCTGTACACGTTCTACCCAAACACTGTACACGTTCTACCCATGAAGTGGTCTCAAAATCATTTCATGTAAACTCTGAGCTTACTTCACAATCATAAATATGAATAAGTGTAAACTAACCATCAAATGCAGGCTACATTGGTGTGGTGAACAGATCACAGAAGGATATAGAAGGCAGGAAAGACATCCGAGCTGCCATGGCGAATGAGCGCAAATTCTTTCTCAGTCATCCTTCATATAGACACATAGCAGACAGAATGGGCACACCATATCTACAGGTAAGATATATTTTTTGTACATCAGCTGCTGTCCGTCTGTTCTTTTGTTCATTCATCGTTCGTCTGCGCGTCTGAGATGAAACATTGGTTTTTGATCATTTTCTTCTGAATGGATCTGTGTATTTGTTTGATATTTCACATGTAGCTGTGCAATTGTAAAATACAGGTCATATTTGATATTTGGCCCTTTTTTTACTTCATTTTCGTTAAAAAAAAAAAATTCCAATAATTAATTTCTAAAGGGGTCTAATGTTATAGTATTTGACTTAAATTGAGAAATGAATTAAGATAAAATGTTGTAAAATAATAAAATGTAAAAGCACTTAACTGTCAGTTCAGAGCAGAACGGTTTTACTGTTAATGTTTGCTTTTGTTTGCAATGCTTTGTACCTGTTTTAGTTAGATCGGTGCATGTAATACTTGTTTCTGGGATCCGCTAGGCGACTAACTTGTACTAGACACCCCTTATCTCTATAGATCACTGACAAGACAGCTTCTCCACATATTAAGAGGTTGGAGACTCGTGACATTTGAACAAAAGTGCATGGCAAATCATCGCAGAGACTGTGGCTGGATGAGGATTAGAACTCGTGACCCCTGGATTTGACAGTCAGACATGTTACTGATGGTTACCTGTTATATGCTTGATGCACATCACATTTTAATTTGTGAAGAATTTTCTACTCTTTTCGCATTTTATAAACTTCTGAGATTTGCAAATACACATTCTTATTTGGTAAAAACTGACCAATCAGCAATGGCGAACATGTGACATCCCAGTATACTATTTATACATCAATTACACCTAGTTGTATTTTTACTCATTTTAGAAAGGGCTAAATCAACAATTGACCAATCATATTCGTGATACATTACCTGCCCTGCGCAATCGGTTGCAAACACAATTATTATCCATGGAAAAAGACGTGGAAGAATTCAAAAATTTCCGACCAGATGATCCAGCAAGAAAAACTAAAGCCATGATGCAGTAAGTGATAGAAAATTTCTTTGTTTCAGGTGAAATCCTCTCTATGGTTACATAAAATCACCACTGTGTTGATGTTGTATGTTTTTTTTAAAATCACTTTTACCAATTTTTTTCATCTACTCAAGACAGTTTTGTAAGGGCTGTTATTCTGAAATCTCATGCCACCGACACATGGTATGATACATCACCAAGTCATATTATACTGGCCTGACCAGACCTAGAACTATCCTCTAAATGCTGAGCTGCAAGTGAGGAAGCTTCTAGTACCATTTTTCAAGTATTGTATGACCCGGCCGAGGATCCAACCCACGACCATCCGCATGTGAGGCATACCATTGCATACAAGTTCTTGTGGATTTGGGCAGTAGAACTAAAAGCAGTGTGTATTTTGTTTCCTTATCAACACATGCCCTACAATTGTTTCAAGTTAAATAACATTTCAATTTTATAAAATGCATCTGTCTTAAGATCACTTACCTCCGGCTGCTGAGGCACCATCTGTTTTGAGATCACTTGCTGCTGGCTGCTGAGGCACCATCTGTTTTGAGATCACCTAATGCTGGCTGCTGAGGCACCATCTGCTTTGAGATCATCTGCCGCTGGCTGCTGAGGCACCATCTGTTTTGAGATCACCTGCCGCTGGCTGCTGAGGCACCAGCTGTCTTGAAATCACCTGCCTCTGGCTGCTGAAGCACCATCTGACTTGAAATCACTTACCTCCGGCTGCTGGGGCACCATCTGTCTTGAGATCACTTAAAAATAATATTAACACCCCCACCCCACTACTACTCTGATATCTTAGAATAATAAGAATTGTGAATATTGTTGGCAGGTCCGATCCTTCCAGCAATATATGTAAAATGTATTCTGTGACCAAGTGATCTAAAGCGCAGTCTAATGATCATTTACCTCTCACCGCTAAGGTCGTAGGTGTGAGTCCTGCTGGCTCCAAAAACATTTTGTGAGAAAATTTGCCAGTTACTTGCGGAAGGATGGAGGTTCTATCCAGATTCATTCCAAGGTTTTCCTCCACCAATAAAGCTGGATATGCCATATACATGTATAACCTGAAATGTGTTGAAAAAGGGAATTTTGCATTTACTGTGATCAGTAGGTATTTGAATCATTGGCAATGGTTAGTTGATCGTAGTTTTTACTATTAATGGACACATTCGGGACACTCAATGTTGCACTCCTGCAGAATAACACCTTGATATTTACAATCAATGTCAAAGAATTTAAAAGAACCTGCGCAAATTAAAAGACATCTTTTAAACAACCAATCAAGAAAAAGAACTTGTGAAAATATGATACAAAAATTGAAGTGGTCACTTACTACAAACGTTTTTTTAAGACTGCTCTTGATCAATTCAGGATCATTTAGAGGCTTCTGTAATATAATGCAGCATAACAGTTCTGCTAAGATTCATGTTTAGGAGTCTCGTGTCTTCCTCCACCTATAAAACTGGTTGCCATTTACTACCTGTAATGTGTAGTGCTAAGCCTCATTAAAATGATAAATGTATTTAATTTTACTCTTTTATCAGGATGGTGCAGCAGTTTGGAATAGATTTTGAAAAAAACATTGAAGGTTCTGGGGCACAAATCAACATGAAGGAATTATCGGGTGGCGCGAAGATCAACAGAATTTTTTACGAGAGGTTCCCATTTGAGTTGGTAAAGGTGAGAGATATATTAACTAGATAACTATGGATATTATATTCCCCCAAATAAACACCGATTCTTCCTATAAAATAATGGATATTTTCTAATAATATATAATAATGGAATTTTCCTTAAACGTAAAGGACATATTATGTATTTTTGGACTTTTCTTATGAAATTATTGACAATTCCTATGAAAAAATGAACTTTTCCTTTGAAATAATTGACTTTTTTTTTTTATGCAATAATGGCCGTTTATTGACTTTTCCTATGAAATAATGGACTTTTCCTATGCAATAATGAACTTTTCTGACACAATAAGGGACTTTCTTATATGAAATGCAATGATGGAATTAAGTTATCGTGGACATCACCTGTTTAATGGTAGACTTTGATAAATGTTCATAATATTTTTGTTTTAGATGGAGTTTGATGAGAAGGAGCTGAGACGTGAGATCAGTTATGCCATCAAGAATATCCACGGTATCAGAACTGGCTTGTTTACACCAGACATGGCGTTTGAGGCCATTGTTAAAAAACAGATTGAGAAACTTCGATCACCATCGCTGAAATGTTGTGACATGGTCGTTCAGGAGCTGACTACGGTTATCAGAAAATGTACAGAAAAGGTTTGTCTCTTGTTTGTTTGTTTGGAATGTTAAAAGGAAGAGTCGAGGCACAATCTTTCTTGAGATCACTTACATCTGGCTGCCAGGGCACCATCTGTCTTGAGATCACTTACCTCTGGCTGCCGGGGCACCATCTGTCTTGAGATCACTTACATCTGGCTGCCGGGGCACCATCTGTCTTGAGATCATTTACCTCTGGCTGCTGGGGCACCATCTGTCTTGAGATCACTTACCTCTGGCTGCCGGGGCACCATCTGTCTTGAGATCACTTACCTCCTTTTTAACCAATAAAACTGGATACGATAAATATATAAGCTGTAAGTGTTGAAAACGCTGTAAAATCCCACATTAATAACAAGAATTCTATCACTGATGACCCATTGGGTAAGATATTTGATGTTATACTTCACTGAGCAAATATAAAAACCAACGTAAAGAAGCCAGTCTAATTTGTTTGATTATTTATTGTGATTTATGCCATGGGAAGCTAACAGACAATCTCACCACTCTTTCCTTGCATCAAGCAACGCCATCCCTGCCAGTAACTGATATTTTCCAGTCTTGACACGGCAAAGAGACAAATGACAATAAGACACAATATCATAATCATGTCAATAATCACGAAGACTGTGGTTGTGTGGTATAACTAAAAATACATCGGAAAACCAAATTTTCCTAAAATACCAACAAAGTTAGGCCATCCTTAAAAAAATGTATGTTTGCTGTGCTCCAACCCAGTATTATTCATGTCGGTTGGAAGGTAGCTATTTTTTTTTGTTGCCAGATTTTGATTTTTAAAGAAAATGGACAAAAGTCTGCTTCAGAGAAACACTATTAATATGAATATGGTAAACAATTTGACATTCAGATCTAAACCGGAAACGTAATCAGCTTCCTCTTTGGACAGGCTTAAATAACGCGACTCTTAACAAAAAACAAGTGTCCAGTAGGGCCTTATACCAATAAAATTTATTAAATTACAGTATTAACTAAAAGATGATCATGAAAAATATTTTATTCAAATGTATAATAACATTATTAGAAATTTACACAAATTAGAAAATTACTATTATGAAAACGACCAATTATTTCCAAATAAAAAACACCAAAATGTACAGCTATTTTTAGCTTGAAAAGTTAACAGTAAAATTGCTTTACTCAATGGACTGTTTTTCAAATTTGTTCTTATTAGGTTCATACATAAAATTACACATGTTCTCCATAAGCAGGTCTTTGTTATATAATACACATTCTATAGATAATTATGGAGTTTAAAATACTGTCTGTCAATTGCCAGGGGCTAGGTTCTGTAGAAAAAAGACTAGACGTTTTTAATTATTTAAAAGCCAAAAATTGTCATATTTATTGTCTGCAGGACATACATTCTGCACAACACACTGAAAAATTCATTCAGACACAGTGGGGTAACAATAATTGCCTATTTAGCTCAGTTAATTCTAATAAAAGAGGGGTAGCAGTGTTATTTAATAAAAACCTTGACCTTACAATTCATAAACACTTATCTGACCCTGAGGGGAATTTCATTATAATAGACATAACAGTTGATAATCACAGGTTCAACCTCATTAACTTGTATGGGCCAAATATTGACTCACCAGCATTTTTTAATAATATTATGTCAAAAGCACGATCCATAAATAATAATAACCCTTATATTCTCTGCGGAGATTTCAATGTTGTACAAGACTACAACCTAGATAACTGTAATTATAAAAAAGAAAATAATAAAAAAGCTCATGATTTAATTCTTGAAATTATGCAGGATTTTAATCTAATCGATCCTTTTAGAGAAAATAATCCATTGTTAAGAAGATATACATGGAGGAAAAAAACACCGTTACAACAAGCCAGGCTTGACTATTTTCTTTTATCAGAAAGTTTACATGCTTCAGTAAACAAATGTTCTATTGAACCTAGTTATAGGTCAGATCACTCAATGGTAATTCTTAATATGTCTTTTACAAATTTTATTCCTGGGCGTCCGTTATGGAAACACAATAATTCTCTTTTAACCGATCTAGATTATTTAAAGATCATTAATAATAAAATATCAGAAATTAAATGTCAATATGCATTGCCTGTATACAACCTTGAAAACATTAATTTGATTCCTGATAACCAATTACAGTTCACTATAGATGACCAGCTATTCCTCGAAGTTTTATTAATGGAAATAAGGGGGAAGTCAATTTCATATTCATGCTATAAAAAGAAAAAAAATGACCAATTAGAAAAAGATTTAATAATCGAAATAGAAAAACAAGAAAATAAGGTCACAAATGAAAATATAGATTATATTGAAAATCTAAAAATGAATTTAAAAAATATACGTAAACACAAAATGCAAGGTCATATGATACGCTCAAGAGCACAAATAATAGAAAATGACGAAAAACCAACAAACTATTTCTGTAACTTAGAAACTTTTAAATCTTTAAATAAAATCATACCTAAATTGGAAAAATCAGATGGAAGCATCATAACAGACCAAAAGGAAATATTAAATGAAGCAAAAGGTTTTTATGAAAATCTTTACTCTAGTAAAGATAACAATTTAATTGATATTAATTTAGAACAGGAATTTATTAATTATGACATTCCTAAACTTAGTACAGAAGAAAGCAATTTGCTCGAAGGACTAATCACTTATGAACAGGCATCGGCATCTCTAAAAGCCATGGCTAATAACCGTTCACCTGGCACATCAGGATTCAATGCAGATTTCTTTAAAGTGTTTTGGAAACAATTAGGTCATTTTATTGTTAGGTCAATTAATTACGGATTTAAAAAAGGGGAGTTATCCATAACACAAAAAGAAGGTATTATAACATGTATCCCTAAAGAAAATAAATCTAGGTATAATATGAAAAATTACAGGCCTATTTCTTTATTAAATTGCATCTATAAAATAGCCTCAGGTGTTATAGCAAACCGAATTAAATCAACTTTACATAAATTAATACATAAAGATCAGACAGGTTTTATTTCAGGCAGATATTTAGGTGAAAATACAAGATTAGTATACGATATTATGCATTGTGCAGAACAAAACAATTTGAAAGGATTACTGCTTTTGATAGATTTTGAAAAGGCGTTTGACTCAATATCTTGGGTTTTTATTAATAAAGTTTTAAAATTTTTTGGCTTTGGTAAATCTATCATATCTTGGGTAAACTTATTTTTTAACAACGCAAAGCTTGCAGTAAACCAAGGTGGTAACTTATCATCATTCTTTAATATAGGCCGTGGTTGCCGACAAGGAGACTCGTTGTCACCATATTTATTCATTTTATGTGCTGAAATTCTTGCAATTAAAATAAGAAACAACAAAAATATAAAAGGTATCAAAATAGGCAATACAGAATATAAAATATCACAATATGCAGATGATACATCAGCTTTTTTAGACGGATCACAACAGTCTTTAAATGAAACACTATCTGAATTATCAAGTTATGCAGAATATTCCGGTCTCAATGTTAACTTTGACAAAACACAAGTTATATGGATAGGGCTGAAAAAATACAGTACTGAAACTATCAAAACAAAATGGAAACTAACATGGGGAATAACAAACTTTAAACTGTTAGGAATACACTTTGACGTAGATCTGGATAAAATAATATCAAAAAATTACCAAGAAAAAATATCAAAAATAGAAACCTTAATCAAATCTTGGAAACGGAGATATCTTACTCCAATAGGGAAAATAACGGTTGTCAAATCCCTTCTAATTCCAATATTAAATCACCTATTTATGTCCCTTCCAAACCCAAACCTCAATACTATAAAACACATTAATAGTCTATTCTACAGTTTTATCTGGAATGGACCATCTAAAATTAAACAGTCGGTTCTTGTTAAAGAGTATAGCCAAGGAGGACTTAAGGCCTAGAGCAAATAAGAATAATTTATAGTGATGCCAAGATTGTACATAATATGAATGAACATTCTTTGTACACATATAAATCAAAATTGACTTTTATGAAAAGGCAGTCTGAAACTATTTGTGTTTCAAATTTCAGTAAAATTGGTTGATCGGTTACGAAGATATGAAAATTTGAAGTTGCAGATTTTCATAAAAAATAGCTGTTTTTGTGTGACATGCATTTTTTTTAAAATGTATTTTATTAAGAAAATATTCTGTATAAACTGTTTTACACATTTTTAATATTAATACAATATGTTGACCATAAACCTATATGCATGTAAACCATTGAATATTTAGGATTAGTCACAAATATTTTTTTGAGTATATTTTGAAAAGTACCCAAATGAAGCCAAACACCTTAATTGATACCTTTATCATATATCTGTGTGCCAAAACAAAATAATCAAACTTTTTACACAGGAAAGGGTTCTTTTTAATTGTAATGACTTCTTACTTCAACATTAACATTTCAGTTTTTACATATATATGCATGTCACCGCACAGCACATATCCTTTTAAAGCTTGTTTTTGTCCCAACCCTAACAGCTTAACACTTAGCTTGTTCCTTTGCATGTAGCATGTTGTTTCAGTGAGTTTTGCATGCCTAGCTAGTCGCACTATGCTCCTTAACACTTATTGTTTGCACTGATATTTCAGGTACAGCTGTGTTTCTACTCTGCTCATCATAACGGCATTCTTAATCATGTCCCAACCCTAACGCTTTTTTGTCCCAACCCTAACGGTCTTATTCTAATAAGAGTACTCTAATAGGATTAATCTTTAAGTGTTGTAAAGACATTATTCTCAACAACATACACAAGCTTTTCATTAAAAATTCATTTTAATGTTTTTGGAACATGTCAGTCTATTTTTAGCATTATATAAGTTCATAATTCCAGGAAATATAAAATAAAATATATGACATCATAAAATTAATGTAAATTTTTCCTGGAATTTCTTTAAATCCAGTTAAATCTAGTTGGAACTGGTTCAATCATATATTTTAATCCATGTATTTCAGTATAAGCCTTAAAAAAGTCATTATAAGCCTTACAATCAGTACTGTTAGGGTTGGGACACTTTTTCTGCTTTGACAGTTGCTGAAGTAATAGTGTGTTTTTAGATCAAGAATGGAAAAGTTAAAAGTAAAATTTGATTTTGGCAAACTGAGAAAGCCATCAAAAGTAACTTTAAGAAAAGAAAAGCTGCAAGAAAGTGAAAGCAATGAAAAAGTGAGCAAATCTAAAACTGGGGCAGAAAGATCAAGAAAGTTCTGGCAAAAATGGAAAAACTGTGATGAAATAAGAGGAAAGAACATGAAAAAATGTTCCGAGTACAGGCAAAATATGAAACAGAAGAGACAGCAAAACTCAAAATATGATGAGAGAATGAAACAGAAAGAACGAGAGAGAAAAGCTGAATACAGAAGAAAACTGAAAATGATGAAAGCAAAGTCGCTGAACACAGACAGTACAGCTGAAAAGACAAGTAAGTGTGACAGAGTAGTTAAACTACAACAGAAAGTAAAAATTCTGCAGCAGTCAAAGCGTCGCAGTATCAAGACTGTTAACAAAATGAAAGAAACAGTTCAGTTGTTTGACAAACAAGTAAGTCCCCAGTCAACAAGGAAGAATGCACAAAGGGTGAAAAAAAACCTGCCCAAATCTCCAAAAAAGTGGGCATCCACAATTGCACACATCCTTCGAAATGCGTCGCCAAGAAAGCGAAAGTGTTTAATACACCATACACAAAGGTAAGAAACAGAGAAATGTTACATAGAGAGAAAATTATCGATCCAAAGTTGAAGCATTTATGGACAGTGACAGAATTTCATGCAAGATGCCAAACAAAAAAGATGTGATTATGGTTAATGGTGAACTTATTGCAAAACGCCACCTTCTTCTAACAAAGAGAGAAGCCTTTATGAAATTTATAGAAGGAAATCCATCATACCCTTTCAGATACACCACATTCCGCAAAAGTATTTCCAGGTACATCAAGACTTGACATTATTCTTACAGTAAATAATTATCAGTTTAAATTTCTCCTGTGGTGTAAAATTTTCAGCAGAGACCATACATGTAGATCTATATGTTTTTGCAAAATTTACTTGGAATAAGATTATTTAATTTTACAAACAGTTGACAATATGTAATATGAAACAGTATTGCTTATACGGTGTATGCTGTAAAATAATCGAATCACTTGCAAGCAACAATTTTACTTTTACTGAAAATTGTCCCAACCCTAACAGTTTGGAAGTTTCCATTATTTGTCAGTTTTCTTTTTCCAAAAAAAAATGTAAACAAATGTATACATTTTTTTATTGATTGATAGTGCCTATACAATTATGTTAAGGACACTAAAATGTGCATCATGGTGTTTATAAGCTTTGTCACTTAGCAGGCTTATAGTATTTAATATTTTCTTGATAAATGACAGTCTAAAATCATACTCAGGTCATAACTGTAATATTCTTTTGTGTTAATATGAGGATTTAAGCTTCACTGTATTGTGTTCATACTTTTTTAAGAAATCCTTTTACCAATAACACTAAAAAGCACATAAATATACATTCACATAGTATGTCCCAACCCTAACAGTTAAAGTGAAAATGACTGGCCCATTTCCAGAGCTATTATCTTATAGACCGTTCATGTTATAGCCATGAAACCTGACACATACATAGATATTGCATTGTTATATTTGTTAAGCTGTTGGTTCTCATGCTATATGTTCACAGTTACTCAAAATAAAATTTCAATTTGTCATTATTGACTTTCTTCTATTTATTTTTTCAATAATTCCAGAAAAAAATAAAGAGAATTGAATATGGCGCAGGTCTAACAGATAAATGTGTTCATTTTAGTCTTATGCACTTTGAGAATAAATTTATATGGTATCAATTAGTGCTCACTGTGCATGTATTTTGCATGCAAGTCTACCATGTATTTTTATTTTTTGTCCTAATTTGGCTGTATCTATTTTCTTTTTTTCAAAAACGGTCACCAAGTTTTCTGAAACCTTATATTTTTTATAAACTTTGATAGTTTTGCTGTAAACTGAAAGTAGAAAAAAAATATTTAAAGACAATTATTTTTTTGAACAAATGTCACACTTTATTTGCTCTAGGCCTTAAGATGATAAACATTAATGCATTCATAGCAGCTTTAAAAGTCACCTGGATAAGACGATTAATATTAAATGATGGAAAATGGGCAAATATAACGCATATACCATTAAAATATTTGATAGATTTCGGGGACTCTTATATTTTGAAAATAATGAGAACTATCTCAAATCCGTTTTGGTTAGATGTACTCAAGTCACTACACACATTAATAAAAATAAAGAAACCTCAAAATATGGATAATATACTACAAACACCCATCTTTTTTAATGAAAATATACGTATTGGAGGAAAACCATTTTTTTACTCAAAATGGTACGATAATGGAGTTACATTTATCAACGATTTCGTAAACAATACTGGGGACTTTTATTCAGAATTGGAATTTAAAAATATATTTAATGTAAAAACAAATTTTATACAATACAATGGAGTAGTAAATGCTATAAAATCGTTTGTACATAAAAACAATATGACTTTAAATAAAAAATGTTTAAGACCAATACAACCTCCAACATATAATTATATTACAAAATCTAAAAAAGGTTGTCAAGACATATACTCAATACTTAATAATAACAATGATGAACCTACATCAAAGTTAAAATGGCAACAGATCTACGTCATAGATGAAGTAACATGGGACAAAATATTTGCGTCACCTTTTAATAACAATCTTAGTGCACAACAACAATGGTTTCAAACCAGAATAAATCATAGGATTCTACCATGTAAGAAATATCTACATACATTAAAAATAATTAACAGTCCTCTATGTACATCCTGTAACCAGGAAGAGACCCTCGTCCACATGTTTTGGACATGTCCAACAACACAAACATTCCTTAATAAACTCAAAACTTGGTTCTCTACTATTAATGTAAAATGCTCATTTTATGAAAAATGTTTTATATTTAATACCAATATAGGAAACAACATGTCACAAACAGAAATCCAAATTATTCTTGAAATAAAATATTACATATTTTCTACAAGACGACTGAATGGAACACTTTCCACTGTTGCTTTTAAAAACAGACTCAAATATACACTTTTATCACTCAAAGAAATAGCAATAAAAAACGGAAAAATTGATACCTTTAAAGCACAGTGGCATAAACTTCTGAATATTTAAATTAATACGACATATAAAAGGATAACTTTATCCTGGTAATGAAAATATGTAAAATAATCTTTAATAACAATGTTAGGACACTCGCAGAATCTGGACCCTGGCACATGACAATTTTCAATTATATTAGTGGATTACTACCACAAGACCGTATATGGAGAACATTGTGTAATATATTTAACCTAGTCAAAGTATATCAAATTTACCATTTATTTCCCACTAGAAAAACAATGATATCTAGAAAACTGTAACAAAATAAAAAAAAAATCTACACCTTTTTTGAATTGGAGAAAGACTGAGAGAAAGAGATTTGTTTTATAGCGAGAAAGATAATGATAATTTGTTATTTGATTACAACTATGCTATACTATGTATTTATAATGTAAATAAAAAGTGGAATAAATAAAAAAAAAAAAAAAATAAAAAAAAATAAAAAATTATGAAAAAAAAAATTAAAGCTTTAAAAGGCAATAAAAAAAGTTTGGGTAGTGACAATATTGAGAAAGTAGGTAGGGGCACAGTAAACAAGTTTTTTTTAAGGACAGCCTTATAAGATAGTTTCATGGTTTTAGGTTCCTTCCCAAGAGGTAAATGGGGTCACATGTGGGGGTGAGATGTTTTATCCATACTGAATGTTTCTCATGAATGAAGAGGAAACATCATTTAACACCACTGCTGTAAACTATCTATTAAAAATTGTATATTTTTGTTGGTATGAAAGTAAATCATTATGATGGAGACAGTGGTTTGGCGGAAATTCGAACTTGCAACCCTTGCATTGATAATCAGATGGGCTACAGGCCGAAACAACCAGGCCCAGCAACAGTTTATCGTAGGAGTTAATTCTCATGATAATAAACCCATGAATATTATTTCCAGATGACTAGGTATCCACGGTTACGGGAAGAGACAGAGAGAATAGTCAACTCCCGTACGCGTGAACGGGAGGCTTCCTGTAAATCTCAACTTATGATGACCGTCGATATTCAACTCGCATATATGAACACAAATCATGAAGATTTTATAGGCTTTGCCAAGTAAGTAGTTTTATAGATATCAGTTTGATGAAAACATAAACAATATTTTTATAGGCTTTGCGAAGTAGTCTAATAGATAGTTTATACTAACTTATTGAAGCTTGTTTGTGAAACAATATGAGCATATGAGCTTATACGAACTGCTTTCAAAGTTGTTTAATCGTTGGAGCCAGTAATGTGTGTGGTTTTAACCGATACATTGGGCAGACCTGAGAATCGAACCTGCGACCTTCAACATGAGCATTCCAACACCTTGCCCACTGCACTACCGCCTCGCTCTATTTTATAGATAATGTTTTGATTAAACAAATATCATGATAAGTATTACAGGCTTGAGTTAATAGTATGTTGCAAAAAACCGGCTCATCCGTTTGAATAAAAATCTCAATATTTTGTTGCAGGTACCAGTAACTGGCTTGCTCATTCAAATATAATATTTGATGTTTTTACGTGTTTTTTTTCATTTATTTAATTTTGTAGTCATAACATGAATTTATTTTTGTCTTCATACATACTGGTATTCATTTCTTTCAGTGCTCAGCAAAAATCTGATAATTCTACAAAAAGAAAAGTTGGTAACCAGGTATGGTTTCGTTTTTACTTACATTTAATTTACTGTATACAATAATGTGACTGTCATAAAGCAAGGGGAATTAGTTATTTCACATTTACTGTGGATCACATATATACTCAGGTTTATGGTGAAACAAGGTTTGTACTCTCTGTTTGAATCACTCTTGAAATCCTCCTGGGAACTTAAAACCTGCCTATTCCATTTCATGCTGTATCACTTTTCTTGCCTATCTCAAGAAAAATATGTGCTTAAGTTTATATTATGATTATTCTAGCTCAGAGCTTATTTGAATGGCTCTTTAGTAGTACACTATGTGGCTAGAACCAGCACTGATTGTTGTGTTTGAGAGGCCATGGAGTCAGGCCGTGGATCGAACCTCAGACCCATTGTGAGGTCAATACTCTGTATCAACTACACTACTGTCCTGTTTTGTTGTTTGATTGGTTAATCAGTTTTTTTACTGTTTGGTAAAATAATTTGACATACATTCAAACCTGTGTAAGTGGTCATCTTTATTAAGCAGCCATTTGTTTTAAGCAGCCACATTTGCAATTTCCCATTTCTATGCTTTCAGAGCAAATTAACCTGTATTAAGTAACAACCTGTCTTAAAAGGTCACTTTTTCTCCCTTACTTGATTGGCTTCTTAAGACAGGTTTGACTGTATGAATCTTTTTATTTTATCGGTGTAACATTTCGAACACTGCAAAGCCGGACCCAGTCAGGTCATCCAGGGGTCATAAGTTTGAATCCCTGTCTACAATCTCTCTGATGGTTGATATAAGACATTGTGTAATGTCAATTGTCTCTCACTGCTGATTCAAGTGGAGAAAGTTGTCAGTTACAAGTGGAGATGGACATAGTGGAGGACTGTTTAACCTTCCAGAATCCCAGGAAAAAGTGGTTAGGTTAACTTGATTGCCTAATAGCCCTTGATTGCATAAAAATGATGCTAAATATTCAAACAAATATTACACCGTATGTTTGTGATTTCAGGTGATCAGAAAGGGCTGGTTAACACTCCATAATATAAGTTTTATGAAAGGTGGTTCCAAGGAGTTTTGGTTTGTTCTCACTGCGGAAAGTTTAGCGTGGTTCAAAGATGAAGAGGTAGGTGTTTATGAAGTATTTTATAATGATATGATATATTGTAATAATAACTTGAAGCCGTGAAGAACAATTGCTATAGATTTTCTCAAGATCATTTGCTTATCACCACTAAGGTTGTAGGTTCCAGTCCTGCTCGCTCCAAAAACTTTATGTGTGAAAGTTTGCCAGTTACTTGAGGAAGGAAGGTGGTTTTACTCTGAATCATTCAGAGGTCTTACTCCACCGATAAAACTCTGGGTATGCCAAATATAACCTGAAATGTGTTGAAAATGGTGTAAAACCCCATTAAAAAATAGAAAAAAAATATTTATAAAAGTTCATAATTTTGATGAGAATCGTTCAACTGGTCAAAAACTGATGTAATGTTGTATTTTTCAATAATTAGGCACAAATGAAAAAAAAGAATCTGACATGTGTTTGAGGTTTGGATTAAAAATTCAGTCCTAAGAGTTTGCTGTTTTTGCAGGAACGAGGCTCTGTAGAGAGTCGATATCCCATGAATCGGTTATCCCAAGGGACAGAATTTGATATTCCAAGTCAGAAAAAGCTATGAATGATTCTTTTTCTTGCATACTAAACTCATCGGATTATTATTTAAATTAATCCAGTATTTTATTTTTACCAGGATTGCTTTTAAGATACCAGCATATGATTTATGTCGTATTTATATGTCACATCATGGTTGATTCTAATGTGACAGAGCGAGATTTTTGTCTCAAACTTAGGGTGAGATAGAAATATCTAACCCCAGTTAAATGCAGATATCTTTATCTGGCATGTAAGAAGTGTCGGTGCTTGACTTCTCTCCAAAGATATGTTAATTCAACAACAAAAAAAGTATTTGTATAATTTTATGCAAGAAATAAATATAAATGTTATTTTTGTGGAACAATATTCATAACAACAGATGGACAAGTTTGTTTTTACAGTCATTTGGACATAGGTCAAGGTCACTGTTACTTTAAATAGAACAATTCATAGGTGAATTTTTGTGATTACCTTGTGTCTGTCGTCTGCTCGTCATTAACTTCTGCTTAAAACGACTTCATCTCTGAAACTGCTCTACAGATTTTCACCAAACATGGTGTGAATCATTGTTAAATGAAGCTCTCTCAAGTTTGCTCAAATCATGATTTGGCCCCACCCAAGGGGCATATCGATTATTTTTTCTTCAAAATTTAAAAAAGTTTTCTCTAAAAGTGTAAAGCTAGCAGGGGTTCAAAATGAGAACTGCAAGTCAAATTCGTTCACATTTGATATAATAGTCCCTATGAGTAGGGGTTTCAAATTTGTTCAAATAAAGCAGCTATAATGATACAGAGGAATTTACATAGGAATTCTATAGGAAAACAGTAATTTCTGTATTTTTATCTTTTTTAGGAAGTATTTCAATCCTCTTGAGAATTGCAGTAATGTTTAGTCATAACAGTTGAGACTGTGTTACTTGTAGGGGATTATAATATCTGTAAGGGGCCATGTGGAACTAATGTTTATTGGTACCCAGTAAGGTGACTTTGATTTACATGGTAATGCAATGAAA
Source organism: Panopea generosa (assembly GCA_029582155.1). Taxonomy (NCBI): domain Eukaryota; kingdom Metazoa; phylum Mollusca; class Bivalvia; order Adapedonta; family Hiatellidae; genus Panopea; species Panopea generosa. Next base: position 3,994,314 of record CM055905.1, on the reverse strand, counting down.
AGCAGTTGATTTTCGTTTTTCTCATCTATATTTCTTCAAAGACTTAGTTTATTAAAAAGGTGAAAAGAAATGGCAGATGAAACCAAGTGAGCAGCTTGACTACATTTGTACCTGTATTTGAAGATTGTAAAATGTCATATATGATTAATAGACATGCTTTCTTAACCCTTTACTTCATATAGACGCCTTTGGACACCTTTAATATAGACGCCTTAGGACACCTCTAATATAGAAGGCTTTTGAATTATTGGGTGAATTATGTTTATATTAACTGACAGAGTGGAAAACAGTGCAGGAAGTGTAATGAGCAATCTGAACTCTTCCTGCACTGTTTTCAAAGGCCTTCTGTGGTTGGTGTGGGAAAACGCGTATCTATGGAGTGAAGGGTTAATACACAGCTAAATAATATAAATCAAATTCAGATATCATCCGAAGATCCTAATCTTGCTCCCCTTTCCTGCATTTGTCTAATGCAAGTCCAGCGTAGAGACTACCCATCAGCTTAGAGCTCTCCCCCACCCCCCTCTGCTACGCCTGTGTATACAGCTTTGTTTATAAATTAGGCCATTATAAATTATTTGCTAAATTATCATCCAAATTTTTCTTAAAAAGGGGGAGGGTGGGGGAGGATTTTATTTATTATTTTTTAATTCTTTTATTTTTTTAAAAATGTTTTGAAAATAAAAGGGGTGGGGCAGCATGCATAAAAATTAAGGGGCTGGCGGGAATGATAAACTAGCAAGTGATTTATTATGACCTTGTATTCCAATAAAGGTTATAAATATTGAAGATGTCAACAATTGTTTATACTGGTAAATAATCAAATGGGCATGTATTTTTTGTCTTTATACAAACTTTAAACATTCATCTAATCGACGGACATTTTTTTTTTTTTGTATAGATAATTTTAAATCTATATTTGAAGCTATTCATCGGACAAAGATAACCTTGAATGTTTTATGTGGTTCTGCTAAATTGTAACAGTTTCATTTTCAGTCGGTGACCTATACAGTTAAATTAAAATCTGCATTTAAAGCTACCCTTTGTATATAAAGGTCCTGAAAGAAGAAATGTGCATGCAGCTGTTCTAATAGCTAGAAATGTAACTCTGCATTTTCAGATTTTAAATATGATAAACCAGCAAAACTTTAAGTCAAAATTGTGTAAAATATCTTTCTTGAATCCCCTGAAATGTATGGACTCTTTACTGCATCAATACTAATGTTATTAAAGGTGTAATAAAGGGGTCTGAAAAGAATGTCCCCTTGGGATTACCTAAATATTGTTAGATGGCAGCAATTTCAGTTGAAATTTGAAGTTTATTAGCTTGATCCACGTCTTCTAGAGTATGCCTCTATAGGTTACTGATCCCCATCTCCTAGAGTATGCCCCTTGGGATTACTGATCCCCATCTTCTAGAGTATGCCCCTTGGGATTACTGATCCCCATCTCCTAGAGTATGTCTCTAAGAATTACTGATCCCCATCTCCTACCTAGAGTATGTCTCTATGGATTACTGATCCCCATTTCCTAGAGTATGCCTCTAGGGATTACTGATCCCCTTCTCCTAGAGTATGCCTCTATGGATTACTGATCCCCATCTCCTACCTAGAGTATGTCTCTGGATTACTGATCCCCATCCCCTAGAGTATGCCTCTAGGGATTACTGATCCCCATCTCCTAGAGTATGCCCCTAGGGATTACTAATCCCATCTCCTAGAGTATGCCCCTAGGGATTACTGATCCCCGTCTCCTAGAGTATGCCTCTAGGGATTACTGATCCCCATTTCCTAGAGTATGCCTCTATGGATAACTGATCCCCATCTCCTAGAGTATGCCCCTAGTGATTACTGATCACCATCTCCTAGAGTATGCCTCTATGGATTACTGATCCCCATCTCCTAGAGTATGCCCCTAGGGATTACTGATCCCCATCTCCTAGAGTATGTCCCTAGAGATTACTGATCCCCATCTCCTAGAGTATTACTGATATTTTTTACAAAGTTTCATCAAAATCCAATGAGCAATTAAGTAGATAAAATGAAGACAATATATGATCCCCATCTCCTAGAGTATGTCCCTAGAGATAACTGATCCCCATCTCCTAGAGTATGTCCCTAGAGATTACTGATCCCCATCTCCTAGAGTATGTCCCTAGAGATTACTGATCCCCATCTCCAAGAGTATGTCCCTAGAGATTACTGATCCCCATCTCCTAGAGTATGTCCCTAGAGATTACTGATCCCCATCTCCTAGAGTATGTCCCTAGTGATTATTGATTCCCATCTCCTAGAGAATGCCCCAATCTGTCTCCTTGAGTATGTCTCTATGGATTACTGATCCCCGTCTCATGGAGTATGTCTCTAGGGATTACTGATCCCCGTCTCATGGAGTATGTCTCTAGGGATTACTAAATGAATGCTGAATGTTAGTTCACTATCTTGGAGCCCCGCCCCACCTCCCTCTGTCTCTCTCTCCAAATGCAAACAATCCTTGATCTGCATATGAAATTGTCACCTGATGCATGATGGGTATATCAAAATTACCAAGATTAAACGTTACAGATATTTGAGTATACCGTTTGCTGCCTAATAAACACCTTCTCACCTTATTTTCAATACAAATAAATTATTCAAGCCTAGTTCAGATGAAACAATTCAAAGTTGACTAAATGACTCATTGCTGGCAATGTGTTTTATAGCATTTTGCCCTCTCATTTACAAAATGCATCACCCCTGGGGTGTTTATAAAGGGGCGTACGATATTCTTTAAAATATGAAATGTAATTTACCTGTTTAAAGCAAATAATAATCATTGATGCAAACATTGTAGTATGTTATGCTTGGATTTGATTGTTTGTCCCTGTTATTAACCTTTGCATCATGACTAGCTTTGATATACTAATATATAGATTGTGCATCACAGAGACGTTTGATATATGTTTGTGTCATTGTTTGAGGTTGATGAGAGGTTAGTTAATTATATCTATGTATTAAAAAAACAACACTGAAGACATTCTGAAATTACTGTATCTAAATTGATACAGTATTTATTTTGGTGGGATTAGTGTAAAGCAGTATTTTTTTCTACTTTTGAAACTGAGCATTTAAAACTCAATCCATTTAAATAAATATGAGAAGGACAGTTTTTATTTTATCGAACCTGACCCTGTTATCTCAGTCAATAGCACATCAATCCAGGGGTCGTTAAACAAATTCGAAATTGTAAAGTGAGATTTTTACGATAATGTATAACTTGTTGAAATATTTTATAGCTTAACTTTGCATGCAAGTACAAACAATGATCCAAATGTAATACTTCAGATTTGACAGTAATTGTTTTGCTGTATATGAAATTTGTAATTGCATAAAAAATTTATGTATGTTTGTCTCACCTACAAGTCATTGATATCCAGGTCACGCGGAATGATGAGATAGTCATACCCATATGTGCTCGTCTGGCATGGGTTAAAGAAAATGTCATAAAATAGTTGTCAACATTATTCCGACTTATCATCTTGTTCCATATGGAGGAAACTATGAAGAATCTTAAATGAGTGCTCAGTTATAAACATAATTACTATCATATCAACCCTCGGGTTTGATTTCCTTTCCCATTATGCATTGTCTTTACAGATTCACTCTAACTCTTTAACGAATGTTGAAAAATGCTTAATGTGATGGATATAAAATGTAATATTTTATACCTTTGAAGTTATGCTGAGCTAGAAAATATTCCAAATAGCGCACCTGTGAACTGTATTAAGCAACCACTAGAGTGGAAAACCAAAAACTGGCCTCTTTTGACAGATGGGGTTTTAGTTTTAATACAGGCTAACAGGCTTTTTAATAATTAATACTTACACTTAGAAAATGGGGATATCTTAAAACTATCAATCAAATGGTTGCTTAATAGAGTTGACAGCTAACACAGGTTTTTGATTGGACTATTCAAAAAAATAGAAAGAGCTGTTGGTGTGAATGCGTTATCCCATTTTATATCCCCCCCCCCCCCCTCCCTTTATTCAAACAAAGTGACCTAAGAAGCGACTTATAATACAGAAAATTCATAGAGATATTTTTGGGGTTGCAATAGTTTAAAAACCTATTTCTTGCATGCTGGACAATGATTTCTACTGTTTGTAGAAATTTTGTACAAGTTTTTCAAGTTGGCAGTACACCTGAAAAAAAGTCATTATTAATAATCCTACTTGCCTTTAGGCATTAGTTCTGGATTACCGTAGTCGTCCAGTAGTTTGCAACTTTACTTTAATATTAATCCGTTATAGCCTGTCAAGTATGTTTAAAAAACTGTTGAATCGATGCGCTTGGTCCCCTATGCCCAATTAGCAGCTAGGACTGGTATCTTCTGCTTGTTTCTTCTGCTATGGTTGAATGTGGGTCGGAGATCTCTTTATTCTTTTTAAGTTCACTTGGAACACAAACCTAGCTTGATTTCTTCAGTACAAGATTTTGTATGAATGAAAGTTGCTTGAGGTTGGTCCTTTAGTTGGTTATTGCATCATTATACCTATACAACAACAACAACAACAACAACAACAACTCTTCCAGGAGAAGGACAAGAAATATCTTCTGACACTTGATAATCTGGGCCTGCGAGACGTCGAGTCCGGATTCTTCTCTAAACATCCCTACTTTGCGCTCTTCAATAGTGACAATAGGTAACATAGGTTTACAAATAGCTGGTCACATGGTTGATCACGTGCTGATCACATAGTTGATCACATGGTTGATCATATGCTGATTAGTGTCAGTCATGTGATGCACTATGTTTTTAGTAAAATCCTCCTTATTGCATGGTGGCTGGTGCATGAGGTTCAATGGCTGTTTGTTTTTTACGCTTGTGCATATTATATTAATATGAGTTGTAAATGTATAACAATAGATGTAGGTACATGTTTTATTCTGGGATACTCTTGTAACAGTATTTGTTTGGATTGAGCGCATGGTTTTAAATATATATATACATACTGTCTGAATTTCATTCGTCTATTCTGCTTTAATGAAAAACAACTCTTGGATTAAGTTGCCTTATTATATGCCTTGGTAATATATAATCAGTGAACCAATTTACAATATTTTGTCAAAGTATTTTTAATCCATACCAAAGGTATATTACCACATGTTTTTGTACTAAGTACCTTTCAAGCAAACCTGTTCGATACCCAGAATGCACTTGCTCACTTAAATCACATACTATAATCTATAAATAGAATACACCCATGTGGTTACTAATTATAGATGTCAGAATAATTTAATTATAGATGTCAGAATACTCTAAATATAGATCAGAATATTCTAAATATAGACAAGGAATGTGATCGCACATTATTACTGTTGCTATATTTAGAATAGATATAAAAGTAATGTGCACACATGAGATAATGCTTACCCTTCCTATATAATGGAGTTAGTTTAAAATACCTTTATAGCTGAAAAAAATTTCTGTACCTCCTCAAATTATTCAAATTTATTTAGATTTTAAAAAAAAATGTCTATAATTAGGATAACTATAAATAGACACAGTCTATTAACTTACCTAATGTTTTATGATTAACTCTAGGAAAAAGACAAGAAATACATGCTTGCGTTGGACAATTTAAGTTTACGAGATTTGCAAGACTCTGGATTCATTAAACAGAAAAAAATGTTTGCCCTTTTCAACGTTGACACCAGGTGGGCTATGCAGGGTTTCTTTTTTCCAACCCAGATAAGGCGTCTTTGTTTTGTTGAAACGTTCACTCCTTTATTTCTGTTGGGCAGTATACCTGTTTGTGGTGTTCAGTTTGGACATAGAAATGCTATTGTTTATTCCTGGTTATGTGTAAAGAATGCAAGTATAAACTATTAGACAGTTTTAACCCTTTAGGTTTTTGTACCTCCCACAAAAAGTATTAAAGAAATTTCTTGGGGAGACTAAGATAAAAGCTTTCTCATTTTAATTGAATAAAATGATAAAAATAATATATACTATTGAAAGCTGGGCATGGTAAGCTCGGACATTATGGCATCTGACTACCGGTATCCATCTAGGGTTCGGAGTTCGATTTTTTGTCTGGCTGCGGACTCTGTGATGATTGATATATGACATTGCGTCTCATTGTCATTTGTCTTTCACTACTGGTAAAGTTATTAGTTACTTGCAGAGATAGGTATGCTTGAGTACTGGTTAATCTTACAGGATCCCAGGAAAGACTGGTTAAGTTAACTGATTGCCTGTTAGCCCTTAGTGGCATACAAATAACTCTAAATATTAAAAAACATATACCATTTAGTGGGACAGAATAATTTTCAGTTTTTGTCCTTCATGGCCGAGTAGTGTAATGCTGCGTCTCAGTATTCTCTACTTCTCATCACTTGTGTCATGAGTTCCAGCCCAACTCAGTCTAAAATAGATGTAAAAAAAAAATGCTATATATAAGCCATGAAAATGTCTTAAACTGCATTTAATAAATAATTCTATATATAGATATAAACATTTACACAGTTAATCATGGATAACAAGATTGACCAACTGTCAGCTGAGCACCATAAACTGGTATAAGCCGGTTATACTGTGTTTTAAGTGGGGCTTTATGTAAGCCTTGTTCACGTGTATTTATATGTTGTGTAGTTTGCACGCTTTATTTTAGACATATTCTTGGGATGTCAGCTCATCAGATAGAATGCACATAACTAAATAGGGATGTAACTGGCATTCTACCATTCTTTCTTTGCAGTTAAATTTATTCAAGAAAATACAGTTAAAAAATTAAATGATGTCTTTTATAAAGACTCAACGGTTTGGAGCAGTTTTTGAAAATGTCCAATACTTCACCAAAAAAAGGGGTTCAGAAGATTTTTATCTTGAGAAGTGTTAGTGCACAACTAGCTTTACTCAATATAGACTAGGTAAACTAGTTTTGCAAAAATCCCTCAATATTTCTTTGAATCTCAAAATTGTGTCGGAAATTATTTTTTAATAAGGTCAGTACAGCTATCATTTCATTATCTATTTTACCATAATCTGTCTTTGAGTGTTAAAATGTATAAACAGAAATTAAATAACATTTAAGTCAACATAAAGCTGATAAATTACTTCTGAAGGGATATATATATATATGCGTTGTGAATGAGCATCTGAAAAGATCCCAAAAATTGTAAATTCCGTTGTTGTGAATTTAATTATCTCCCTTTATATATATAATTATTATTCTGTATGTACCTGTGTGTACCTGTATGTACCTGTATGTACATGTGTGTACCTGTATGTACCTGTATGCACCTGTGTGTACTTGTATGTACCTTGTACCTGTGTGCACCTGTGTGTACCTGTGTGCACCTGTATGTACCTGTGTGTACTTGTGCGTACCTGTATATACTTGTATGTATCTGTTTATTTTTAAAATACAGGTCAAGTTTAACCTTTGTCATCTTCATTCAAAATTAACATGAGTTAGGGCCCCCTTTCAACTTAATTTCCGGTAATAAATTGGTTTCCGGTCAATAAGGGAGACATCTGTGTCGATAGGCATATTTAATAATTTAGTTTTAAATGTTAAGCAATATAATGGGAACTGGATTTTAGTCATGATATTAGTTTTTCACCATAATTTAGTTATGTGACTTGTATCTCAATGGACTGACATCCATAGACATGTCTGAAAATATTCTATCATAATCACATAAAAATAATTTACAGGTAAAAGCAATATATCTGCATGCTTTTAACTTAGGGATTATTAATACTTAATTCTTTTGACCTTTTAATAAATAACAGGAAAAAGAAAAACGCTTTATGTTGCCTCTTGATGGCCTACGTCTTACTGCAGATTCTGAGACCAGCGGAATTTTTTCAAAAAAATATATTTTTAATTTATTTAATCCTGAATCAAGGTAAGTAGTTCTGACTTGTAAATGATCAGTAAGAGTTGTATTTCCTAGCAGTTTGCTGCATTTAGATTTTTGTAATGATTTTGATATGGATTAATCTGCCTGTGGGTTCTCCATGGCTGAGTGGTCTAAAGCGCCATCTCAAGGTCACCTACCTATCACCACTAAGGTTGTAGGATCAAGTCCCGCTTGCTCCAAAAACTTTATGTGCGAAAGTTTGCCAGTTACTTGTGGTAGGATGGTGGTTCTATTCAAATTAATTCTGAGTTCTTCCTTCACCAATAAAACTGGATATGCCATATTCAACAGAAATGTGTTGAAAATGTTAAACCCCATTTAAAAAAAATGGTTAACATTAAAATTCGGTTGCTTATACATGGTTTTCGTTACCATTCAGGTGTCTACACAAAGAATGGTACCATAATTATAAGCTTATAAGCCAGTTCACCATGTGGAAGCAGTGACTTTATAACAGAGATTGGCAGGCACCTTTAGATTTTCTTTTATAACTTTTTGAATATTTGTCTGAATTTGATAATGTTGATATGAAAATAACGCTGATAAAAATGATGACTTTTTAAAGAGGAAAAGGTTTAAAACAAGACACCATGACTATGGCAAAATAAAGTTACCATTAAATAAAAAAATGATAATAAAATATATTGGCGCGGGTAAATAAATTGGGGGTGAGTGGAGATGAAAATTGAGGAAGCATTCATGGCTGTAACTCAGAAGTAGATGATACAATTGTTCTATGTTCTGAACCCCCAACGTGCAAATTTTCTTTAACTAAATAGGCTCATCTATAAAAGTTTTGGATCATTCTATTTTCATTTAAGTCAGTTTTATAACTCGGATCTAAGCGGCTTACACATATTCACAAATGCTAGGATTCACAAGAAGTGGAAAGTAAAAAGAAAAATGGATATCTTTCAAATACAACTGAATGAAATAGATAAACTGCTGGGAACTTCCAACTCGTACTGGAATTTTTTATCCAGGTTTTGCTTAATTCATTCTCTATATAGAACTGACATAAAACTTGGCGAGTCGTTGACCCAATCCTGTATCAATAGAAATGAACAGGAGTAAGACAAAAAAGCAAAAGTCAGAAGTATTAGCATTTTGTTTTGGATCCAGATTTCTTGTATCATTAAAACCCTATCAGAATACAGTGGTGGAATTCCACAAGAAAAAAATATTTTCAGTTAAGATAATTCTTTAGTTGTGGAGAGTGTGGCTCAGAGGTAGAGCAAAATAAAATAGTTTAAAATAATTCTTTAGTGAAATGACAAAAATCTTAAAATTAAATCCAAGTTTTGTGTCCTTCTTGGAGATTGCAGCGGTGTGTATTTTATATGCTAATTTTGCCTATGTAGTGTTTATTCTGGATTTTTTTCTTAGTGTAAACTGATAACAGGTTTGGTTCATGTACAAAAGTGAAATCCAAGTGAAATTGAATTAAAGTAGCGAAATTGCCAAATATTGCAGAAAATTTAAGCATGATATAATTTTATGAACTGTTCTTAAATTAATGGCCATTGATGGATTTTATATCTATTAACCCTTTACTCCATAGATACAAATCACAGAAGGCCTTTGAAAACAGTGCAGGAAGAGTTCAGATTGCTCGTGACGAGCAATCTGAACACTTCCTGCACTGTTTTCCACTCTGTCAGTTAATATAAACATAATTCACCAAATTATTCAAAAGCCTTCTATATTAGAGGTGTCAAAAGGTGTCTGTATTAGAGGTGTCCAAAGGCGTCTTTATGAAGTAAAGGGTTAAAACTTAAAATTGAAAAAAAAAATATATATATAATAATTTATGGAGGAAAGCCAAAAACTTGATGAACATGTACGAGGTTCAGATAACTTTTAAGAAATGCTGGTTTACGTTGGATTTTGATATGATACAGGTTATTTTTTTATATAGAATAGAAACATGTGTATGTTAAATTTTGTAAAAATGGGAATTTGTTGTAGTATTGGTCCAAGTGTGTGGCTAAATGCTTCATAAGTAACACCGCAGACAACTCTTTACTTTAGATGCCTCATTCTCTTTGATGGGGTTGTCTATGGTGCTGCTGGACCAAGATCACTTGTTCCACACTGCTGAGGCCGTAGGCCCTGAGTCATGATTGGACCATAAACTTTTACCAATTAATGGCAGAAGGATCTACTGAGATTAAATCTGAGGCATTCCTCCACTAATAAAAGCGGATATGCCATGATTATATAACCTGAAACATGTTGAAAATGGCTTTAAACCCCAGAACAACAGCAAAAAAGCAATGAAACAGGAAAAGTTGTATATAACCTGAAATGTGTTGAACCCCATTAAAAAAATTTTTTCTTTGCCAAGTAGCCGGATACAGTTAATCCTGTACTGAATACATTTAACTTTTTACCCACTATTTTAATAAAGTAAATTTCATGAACACATTATACAAACTTAAACATACCTTTTATCAGTTTCGCAACTCTGTAAATATTCAGCATGACTAATTTCAGCTTTTTAACAATCTTTTTTGTCCTAGCTACATAATATACACTCAGGTCCTGTTATTACGTGGTTCTTGGGGTCCATAAAATGAAAATGCATTATATGCGGACAGGTTATAGGAATAACTACCTTGAAAAAAATAGAAGTCTGTTATTCACACCTATCATGCTGTCCAACTCCGGGTGAATGGTATTGTTTGCATTGTAATGTGAAACAACGCGTATTTGGTTAGAACAGAATGATACACTTAGATATGTATATAATTAATAAAAAATAAAGAAAAGAAAGAAAAAAGGTTTTCTTGTTTTGATAAAACTAAAATTGGCGGCTATTTCCATTTAATCCGGAAGGAGAAAAAATGGTGTCTATATAAAAATCGCGCTTCAATTTTAACTCAACGCTATTAGTGTTAAAATATTAAAAATATATATCTGAAGTATTTACAACAATAAAATAATAAATATAAGTTTGTGATTATGATCCGATAAGATGCCCGCAATATATTAATACCTGTCAACCGCTTGGTTGCTTGATCACGTGATCACTCGAGAATAACAAAGTTTGCATATAACTTCCATGTTTGGCATGTGGCATTTATTGAAGCACTCGGGATTATGACAAACTGTTAATAGTCAATGCTGGTAAGAATCAATCACTTTAACTATCCTTAAACCACCATGCAGTAATGGTTATAATAGTTTATTATAATCAAGCCTAATTGGTGAGTAGAAGATAAGCGATTATCAAATCAAAACATGATGACGATCTACTGTTTGGTTGGCATTTGATCATTTGCGCAGATTTTCAATTTTATATCATAACTTTTCCGCCTTCGCTGAAAAAATGGGAGCCAAGCAAACGGAATTCACATTATATTGGACCATGTTATAACTGGACCGCAGTGTAGTTGCCCTTTGGGCACACATAATTGACCTGATGTGGGCTGTCAATCAGACAAAACGATAATCCAATCAGTGATTTATATTGATTCTAGCCTCGCCACTTTCCTTAGACAAGTTAACAATGTTCAAATAAACACCACATTGTATTTACTTGGACAAACACCACCACTTGAACAGTGGGCAGAGGGATAGTTGTTCTCACGTCAGGTCATTTGTAAGACTGGACACTTTTAACATACTGGTGGAGGCATATTGTCCAATCCTTATTTATTTATTTAATTAATATATGTTTTTCTAGGTCAATCTGTAAAATAGCTGACTGGGCAGCCAAACTCAGATGGTGATACAGACAAAAGAGAGAATATGTTGCCCATTATTTTCTTCTTTTTTTTAAAAAGTATATCAGTATTTTTTTTTAAAATTGAATTGACAAAAAGTTTATTTTTTGTCAGTTATATTGTGCCTTAATTTACTCATTGTTCCATTATTGCCATATTTTAATTGTTTTTGGTCATTTGAACAAAATTGGACAGAATTCATGAACAAAACAACAAAATGCTTTCAAAGTCAATACATGTATATAAGTTTTGTTAGCTGCAATTTGAGTGCATAAGTAGGAGCGTGGAAAGACAAACATTTTTTTAAGTTGAGTCTTAATTGATATGAAAGCAACATTTGAAAAATTTGGACAGATGTGTACATGCTTGGTTTATTTTGTAATTTTATAGTAGACTTTAATAAAATGAGCAGCATCAGTGGTGGCAGTCCTATAGGAATGACAAATGCCATCATCATCTGAATTTAAGATGCTTATAAAAACAATTGTGCAGCATACCAAATATACGTACAAAAGTTTTGAAATCATTGGTTATTGTCGCACCATGCCGCACCCATCTCTACACCCATGTTTTGTAATAAAATGATGCGGTCGAGACATTTGATTTTACAAAATTCTCTTTGTGTCAAACCGTGATCAACTAAAGACCATAGCTGCGGCTCAGTTGTAGTCTCCACCTCACAAGTTGGAGGCTTGGGTTCAGTTATGCCGCTGTAATATGTATTTACCCTTTACTTCATATAGACACCTTTGGACACCTCTAATATTGAAAGCATTAATTTACTACATATCAGCAATGGGTGAACTATGATTATATTAACTGAGCGAGTGGAAAACAGTGCAGGAAGTGTTCAGATTGCTCGTTACGAGCAATCTGAACTCTTCCTACACTGTTTTCAAAGGCCTTCTGTAATTGGTGCGGGAAAACGCGTATCTATGGGGTAAAGGGTTAAATGGTAGTATATTCGAAAAAAAAAAAATTTCAGATTTTCTCCCAGGCCCCTCTTACAAAAATCTAAGTCTGTAATTTACTTTAACTCAATAGGGTGATAAATTTCATAATTAAATTCAGCTCACTATTTGAGTTTAGGTAAAATAACAGACTAGAGGGAATTTATCAGGATTTTTCAAACGTTAAAAATTTGCTCATATCATGTTTTTCCCCCAATATATCATGCTTTTTGCCGAAGGATATCCATTTCAACATTCTAAAATAATTAAAAATGGGATTTCTTAACTCGGGCTACGATATCAATTTTTGTCACGTTTTGGTGGATTTGACATACCAAACCAATTGGATTTTATATTATTAATGATAATGAGATGCTTTTAAGCCATTTTAGTATTTATTTTATTTTTTAAGTCATTTATAACGTTTTTTCCTGATATATTCCCTGTAAGTATTTTCGTGAAACCAGGGCAGTTTTGTTTTTCTCAATTTATTAAAGACTGCTTGGTGTGTATTTTATGTAGATGGCACTCTTGTTCATTTCTTTTCACTTCCCTTTTTTATCGTTTTGTGTAAAAATGTATGACATCTTTATATGTGCATGTACATTACATAATATAATAATAGTTCAGCACAGTCTATGTCTATTTATAGCACTAACTTGAAATGTAACTATTCAATGTTGTCGAGTTTTTACTATGATGCGAGTGCGATCATATACTATGGTTACTACTGAGTTTATCCAATTGTCTCTAATTTTGTCAGTATGCACGGGTCACATGACCAAAATGATGTCATTTTGGTTAATGCGGTTCAATATGACTAAATTGTCATATCACTTATATAATAAGGTAGTCACCAGGAACGTTAAGTTAACGGGGAAACAGTGGATCGTTATTAACGGTACTGTAATGCAAATAAATGGAAGAGCCACCATGGTAAGTTTAGTTTATGATCAAACTCGATCGCTCTGTATTATTTCATATCTGGTGCACTTGTCACACATGTTACACTTGATGTAACACCTTCGTTACTTGCACTGTTCATAACTTATTTCTTGGGGGTTGTTGTAATACATGTATATTAAAAAGTTTAAAAGTGTGTAGAGTGATGAGATGCATGAACATAACGTAGTTTATATGTATTATTATTTTTAAAAGTGTAAAAATTGTTGTTGAGCATGAACATGAATGAGTAAAAGTTATTTGAACATTGTGACTTACCATTCAGTGGTGTGTAGGTAGGTAGGTAATCTTTTTTTTTGTAATCAATCTGAGAATCTTTTTAAGGACAGGTAACGACCGAGAATATTTCAGCTATAATCTTTATTACTGTGTCAGATTTAAATAAAAAGGATAGAAACACACACACAAATATACATGAATGAGTTATGTAAACAGGAATTAAAAACTTAATAAATTACCGGTAGAAAAAAAAATAAATTGATTGAATCACCATCTCCATTAGATTATTATTGACTTACTAACTTTAATATTCTGTCAAAGACTATACATGAAGTCTCAAAATCAAAACCACAAATCACAAGTCACAAATCATTGCCATGGTAATCAAATTATGGTTAGAAATGTAACTTCATCATTCTACTGTACATTACCCGTAAATATAAGTTATTTACATGTCGCCCATTTAGGAATGTTTATAAAGACTACAAACAGCTGGAGTTGTCTGCCGAGAGTCAAGAAGAAGTTGATAGTTGGAAGGCGTCATTTTTACGTGCCGGAGTATATCCTGATAGATCTCAGAACTCGGAGCATGATGTAAGTATTTGGTTAATTTATTACTTTGTTACAGTTTGATTTTTGTCTTGCCGTGAAGAATTGGAGACGAGATTAAGGTGTTGCTTTTCCGTTGACGGCGGCAGCGTCAAACATTTATATTTAGCTCCAACGTTAAATTTTCATTTTACAAGTGTTAGGACACTCATACTTGGATCATAGTTACAACTAACACCCTGCATGACATTATATACTGCAGATGCTGAGTGTGACGTACATTTCATGGTCCATTGACATTGTTTGATGCTGAATTTTGCATTTACCTCGAACATTAAGTTTCGTTTTTACACTATTTCTCAAGTACAAGTGCTAGAACACTCATACTTGGATCAACGTTACAACTAACACCCTGCATTACATTATATACTGCAGATGCTGAGTGTGACGTACATTTCATGGTCCATTGACATTGTTTGATACTGAATTTTGCATTTACCTCCAACATTAAGTTTACGTTTTTACACTGTTTCTCAATAAGTACTAGAGCAAGGATACTCATACTTGGATCATAGTTACAAATAACACCCTGCATTACATTAAACACTGCAGAAGCTGAGTGTGACCTACATTTCATGGTCCATTGACAATGTTCGATACTGAAGTTTGCATTTACCTCCAACGTTAAGTTTAAGTTTTTACACTGTTTCTCAATAAGTACTAGTGCTAGGACACTCATACTTGGATCATAGTTACAACTAACGCCCTGCATTATATAATGCAGATGCTGAGTATTTTTCTTGTATTGTAGAAGTGATATTAAGGAATTACAGTAAGTTGTAAAACAAAATCATATTTAAAACTGAGACATCAATATCTGTCACTGAAATACATTTTATGTTTTTAACAGTCAAAAGATGACCTCGGCTCCATGGATCCACAGCTGGAGCGACAGGTTGAAACAATCCGGAATCTTGTCGACTCGTACACTAAAATTGTTGGCAAAACACAACGTGATCTAGTCCCGAAAACCATCATGCATATAGTTGTCAATGATGTAAGTGGTGTACTATTGCCCTGATTTAACATTGTGTACATTTTAGGCCTTAAACCTTTGCTCCATAAGCATTTTCTTGGATTCTTCCAATTGAAAGCATTAATTCACCATGTATCAGCAATTGGTGAATTATGTTAATATTAATTGACAGAGTGGAAAACAGTGCAGGAAGTGTTAAAATTGCTCGTTATGAGCAATCTGAACATTCCTGCACTGTTTTCAAAGGCCTTCTGTGATTGGTGCGGGAAAATGCGATGTATCTATGGAGTAAAGGGTTAATTTTTGTTACACAGATTTCGTAATGAAAGTTGAAAGGCTCTAAATTTTATTGATCAATTATTGACATTTCTCAGTAAATTAATTTTGATAATTTCTATGTGAAAAAGTGAAATTATAATGTTAAATCATAAAATAAAGTTTAAATGGAATATTATTTAAACACCAGAACTTGGCATGCTGACTGTGGCTTTGTTACTTGTGACAGTCCCATTACCAGTGCTCACTTGATGAAATAAGCTGGGATCAGTTAGCTCAGTCTGTAACACATCAGTCTATCAATCCAGGGGTCATGAGTTTGAATCCTCGTCCGGTCAGTGTCTGTGACTCCAGTCTGATAGTCATTCATCTCTCAATGCTGAGTCGAGTGAGAAAATGATCAGTTACTTGTGGAGTCGGTGGGTTTGATTATTGGTTTACCAGGCAGGGTCGGAGGAAAGAATGGTTAGGTTAGCTAATTGTCTGTTAGCCCTTGATTGCATAAAAATGATGATAAATATTCAATCAATCAATCAATCAATCAATCAATCATTGATGAAATAAAAATGATATTTCACAGTTGCTCTCTGTATATTAAGTTGATTGAACTTAAAATACTATTTGGAATCAGCTTTTTTATAGCACTGTGCTACGTGTATGGTAGTGATTGGAATCAGATGAAATTTTCACAATCGATTATCGGTTATAATCAGTTTGGTTCAACTGATTGATAATCGAATAATCGACCAATATGGGTTTATATGATAAATTGCCATTACCTTTGCATTTAAAATGAAATGAGAGAAAGATAAAATGAACTACCCGGTACTTGTCTTTGTCATTGAAATGTGCGATTCAAATAAGCAATTTAAACCTATGTAAAAGAACATTCTAAGAAAAACATGATAAAGAGGGAGACAGAGATATATAAGTTATTCTCCTCATGTATACCAGGTAGTCTAAAACAATTAGTCTGACAGTAAGTAAACCAAAAATGTCACTGTGCAGCGACAATCGATTGCGAACAAACACAATCGATTATCGCCAACTTTAACTCAAACATATCAATTATCGATGTTTAAGACAATAGGAACACTACTAGTGAACTGTACTGTGTAACATGTAGCTAGGAGCCTCCTGTATATTGTAACAAATACAGTCAAACCTGTCTTAAGCAGTCAAACCTTGCTTAACCTGTCTTAAACAGTCAAACCTGTCTTAAACAGTCAAACTTTGCTTAACCTGTCTTAAACATTCACACCTGTCTTAAGCAGTCAAACCTGTCTTAAACAGTCAAACCTGTCTTAAGCAGTCAAACCTGTCTCAAGCAGCTAGTCAAGGGAAGGAGCAAATTGGCTTAATACAAATTAATTTACTCTAAAGGATAGAATTGGGAAATAGAAAATATGGTTGCTTAAGACAGGTGGCTGCTTAATAGATGAGACCATTTACACAGGTTTGGCTGTATTAGGAAATTTTGTTGCTATACTTTTTATTTTTGCTCACTTCAAAACTTAAATGCTTAAATAAAGTTGTTTATTTTGAATTATAAGCATTGGTTGTTATTTTTTAGGTTAAAGAGTTCATTGGCGCAGAGTTACTCGCCCATCTGTACTCAACGGTTGACCAGCAGACCATGATGGAGGAGTCCGCGGAGGAGACCGTGCGAAGAGAGGAACTTCTTCGCATGTACCATGCTACGAAGGAGGCCCTACAGATTATCGGTGATGTGTCAATATCTACCGTATCTACACCGTGTCCGCCACCTGTAGACAATGAGTGGCTCGCTGTGGAGCAGTCGTCGGGATCGTCTAATGGAGGATATGGAGGGTACGGTCAATGTTGAATTTATTTGTCTCAGTTTACTGTCACACTTGTTGAGGAGACTGTAAATTCAAAGACTGGGTTGAGAATTTAAAGATGCCTTTTCAAAAAGCTTATTTAGCATAATGTTTGTTTGGATTTTTTCAACAGTATTCAGTTTACAATTACACTTATTTATTTTTACTAAATTGTAAAGAAAGCTCAGAGCTTATAGGCACCACTCTTGAATTTGCTTCCAGAGTAGAACCAGCGCTTAATGTTGTTGTTGTTTGTTTTTTTAGGTGGTGGGGTGTGTTAGCTGAGGATCAACCCTGCATTTTCTGGCATGAGCGATCAATTCTCTATCCGCTACAATATTGCCCAATTCATTTCAGTTCAATGGTCAGAGTACTTAATCGCCATTCATGTGATCCACTGGTAGTTAACTAGTATTACACTTTTACAAGTAAATAAAAGAAAAATAAGTATATTTTTTTGCTCAAAATAAAAAAAATACACAATCATTGCAGGAGGCCCTCATCACCAAAACCAGGAAGAGCTCCCCCACCACCACTCCCTAACAGACCAGGTGGTCCCAGTGGGGCTTCAATGCCATCAATACCCAACCGCCCAGCACCCGGCGTCCCATCACGCCCGGCACCAACAATGCCAGGCCCTGCCATTCCATCGTAAGTAGTTATTCCTTCACCTGCTATTATATATAAAATTATACACTGTGTTATACACGTTAACCTGTATAGAATAAAACAGGCTTTTAATGTCAAGTTCAGTTCAGTTTTGAGTTCTCTTTTGTCAGATGAACAAAGGTGGTGTCTAAAGATCTCTTGTTATTAACCGTTGGGGTTGTTGGTTAGACCTAAGCTCGGTCCCATTGCTATGTAAGTCTCCCAGCTACATTCAGAAAGACATAATAATTTCATTCCGAGGTCATTCTTTGATAAAATGGAATGCCATATATATCCTGTTTAATGCTAAATATTTTCAACATTTGAAGGGGTCCATGTATTTCATTGATATTTGTCAACGGCTGACATACTTTACAGGAGTTACAGCCCCTTTTCCACTTATTTTTATGCAAAAAAATTAGTTTCTTATCAAAAGCATGTTAAATAGTGTTAAATATTCTAGGAGAAATCTCTGAATTGCAACATATCATTACATCAAAACTATTTATTATTATCCGAGATAATTTGTAGATATACTAGCTTGAGCATAGGTTAGACTATAGGATCAAATAAATAAAGCTTTTGATGACAAATATGCTATATTATGCAAGCTTTCACTAAACCTGACAAAACTAAGTGTATACACTTTTGTATTTTGTGTAACTAAACCATACCCTGTCATACCTGCACTGCCCTGGGAATGATGCTTATATCTTCTTAACAGTCATCAGGGGGTGGAGTGGTCAAGCCATGTGACTTTTTTGGTGGGACATAGCTAATTTCTCTAAAACTTGATCACGCTTTTGGGATAGGATTTGGTAAACAACTCGCAAAGTGCAGATAACCTGAACGTAAGTGGGTGCTATCAATTGCAGTCATCCAGAGATATTGGATGCCTTCCCGAATGTTTCAGTGAATGATATCAGTGTCATGGTGTCCATTTGATCAAAGTGTTTGAAAGAAGTACTATATAGATCTGGATGACTGTCAAGTACTATATAGATCTGGATGACTGCCTAGATCTGGATGACTGCCAAGTACTATATAGATCTGGATGACTACCAAGTACTATATAGGTCTGGATGACTGCCAATGTTCTGTGTATTATATCTAGCCATAGGACCGAGTTTAAATGTATAAAAATATTGACGAAAATTATATAAATTGATGTCTTAAAAAATAGCCATTGTGATAAAAATAAATACGATAAATTAAACTAAAATAATAAATTCATTGTGTTTCTTTACAAGAAAAAGAATTGTTCATTGCTGTTTTCGCTGTAACTCTTCACAGGTTCATTCTCATCAAGAGCCGGGCCTGATTAGCTCAGTTGGTTACGCGTCTGACTATCAATCCAGGGGTCGTGAGTTCGAATCCCCAACTCGGCAACAGTCTCCGTGATGATTGATATACGACATTGTGTATCATCATTCGTCTCTCACCACTGATTAAAGTGGGAAAGTTATCAGTTACTTGCGGAGATGGGGTGTGCTCGAGTACTGGTTAATCCCAGGAAACAGTGGTTAGGTAAACTGATTGTTTGTTAGCCCTCGATAGCATAAAAATGACGCTAAATATTCAGTCAATCAATTAATCAATCATTCTCATCAAAACAGTTTTCCCTCGAAATTAAATTTTACTATCTGAACATTTAACCTATGTAAGATTCTAATAATTCAGGGCTATCTGCATTTTTTTCCAAAATCAGTTGAATATCAGGTAAAACTCTTAGGTATAAGAAGTTCAGTTTGTAAAAAATTGGCAATGGACAATACCAAAAAAAGTCACATGGGTAATGTATATTAATATCATATAAGTTACTTATCACTATACATGTGGAGTGTACAGCTGTGAAGTATGGGGTTTGATTATTTGAAAATTTTACTGGTGGAGTAACTGAAAATGATATTTGATTCTCTTGTGCAAATATAAACCTTATTCAATTTACAATATGGACAATAGATTATATTTTGTTCAACTGTGTGCAACAAATGTTTAATATGCTTTGAAAGTTAAGAAGAAATAAACATTGTAAAAACTTAGTAAGCATCACAGTTATTGAAAAAAATATTTTATCCCATTTAATGGTTTTAATGATGCATATGCACCAGTCAATTTTAACCCCTGCCTTCCCCAGGCAAAGAAATAGTGGGAACTGTGACTTTAATCTTTGCAGGGGCCAGGTAAAGTCCTGCCCTACAGGGACATGCTGATGATTAAAGTCCTGCTCAAACCTAATATGGTTGCATATCTGCTGCATATGTTTGCTCAAGATCTGTTAAACAATGCTATCACATACACAGCATTATTTAAAGCAAAGACAATTGGAGGGCAGGTAACTCATAGGTAGTAATTATATGATCAGGCCAGTTGAAGAAAGATGAGCAACTCTATAATCCTGGCTATGTTTGGCGCTAAGTAAAACTCCCGCACTGTGGGGAAATTCATGGGATAAGAGCACGACTCTTTATGCCCCACTGTCCCCCGTTATGTCTCGGTCTGGGGAAGACACGGTTATAATTAACTGGTACATTATTTGTGATATACACTCAATTTATTTATTTTGAATGTTTGCATTTATGCTTGATATCATTTATCTCAGTTCATGGCATATTAGTATTGTTCACCTATATTATGTAGCCTTTAAGTTTATTTATTTGAGTCTCGACCCACTACCTTCTGCACATGCTTGGTAAATTATAAATCCTTAACAAGACAATACATGGTCATTAGCTGCCAAATTAATTGTAAATCTGTTGTTCAGAACGTATATTTAACCCTTTACTTCATATAGACACTTTTGGACACCTTTAATATAGACGCCTTTGGACACCTAATATAGAAGGCTTTTGAATTATTGGGTGAATTATGTTTATATTAACTGACAGAGTGGAAAACAGTGCAGGAAGTGTTCAGATTGCTCGTTATGAGCAATCTGAACTATTCCTGCACTGTTTTCAAAGGCCTTCTGTGATTGGTGCGGGAAAACGTGTATCTATGGAGTAAAGGGTTAAGGAAAAACAGGAGTCAAATTTGATAGCATTCTTTAATTTAAGCATAAGATTTGATAGTGCAAGAGTCGTCCGGAATATATATATATACTGTATATACATGAGAGATCTGAGTTTCCGGAATATATTTGATTCAAGCTTTAAAAATTGCGGTAGTCGACCGTGTGAGACCAGACTATTTTTATTTGTTTGTTTACACATAACATTTATTTTGTGGTCAAAAAAGAAGAAATAATCAGAAAATTTGGTAAAAATTAAAGAACAAATTGAAATTTACAAAATATATCTGCCAAATTTAGATGTCTTCTTTGTTTTGCGTTTGAGCACTCAATGATGCTGAGTGTATGGTTTTGATCTGTTAAAAAATTTTTTTTTATATTTTTTCCATTTTACAATATCAGCTATAGAAAAAAGTTAATATTGAATTTTATTTTTGACTAGATGAATTTAAAAAAAAAAATGATGGATTTTGTAAACAAGTAAATAAAAACAAAATGACCATATTATGTTATTGCCAATACTGTTTATTGCTATAAAGCATGTTTATTAATAGCGACATTGTTGTGAATTGTTGTTGTACAGGATGACAGGTAGTGCAGTGAAATATGGCTCAGCCTATTCATCCAGGTATACTTTCTGAAATTTCTGGGGCTTTTAGCAAAGTCTTTAATGGATTAACGGGTCACATTACTGAGCTAGCAGTGTTTTGTAGAAAAGTTTTAAAACATTTTAGTATCAAGCATTCAAGAACAATTTTGTTTAGACACTGAATTTAAAAAGAAAAAAATCCTGGAATTTTTTATAAACTGTTTTGACATTTTGGTTAAGAATTAATTGTATTAATATCTTAAAATATGGAAATTTTAATGAAATCTTATATAAAAGTATTAAAAATGAATACTCCTGGCATGTTTGAAGAAGTTAAAAAAAAGTGTTGGCAGAATACCTAAAGGTAACAGTCAAAAGATTTAAAGTACCAAAAAGTCCATTTTTGATTGGAGTCATTACCAAGAAATGTTCAGCTTTGTTGATACCAAAGAGATTTTAAAACATTTTTATTGTTTTGTGTCTTGTCTGAGTGTATATTTTTTCTTCTGTAATATTTTCCCCTAAATCACTTGTATACTTCGCTGGTTACAGAATTTTTCACATCTTTTCTAACTCTTAACCTCCTGTTCTCATCAGTTGTATTTACCATTTACAAATAATGAAGAACGTCATATCTCCTGAATCAGGTCTATTAACCCCAATGAAGAAGCAATGAATTCCTTGCCTGTCCCGCGTTTCATTACTATTGAACGCTTTCTAAACTGTGACATCATTCAAACTTTCCCTGAAGCAACTGACCAATCAACATGCTCAAATGTGGCTTTCCCAACACCAAATTCATTGACCAGTGAGTGTCCTCCTACTTGCTGATATATGATGGCAGTGAGCTTGTAACAATTGCTAGTGAACGGACCCAGTCAGGAGAGCTGGGTCTCCCTTACAGACTAACCATCATCACAAGCTCTTTGGAATCAATACACAGAATTCCTGGTGTGATCTCACAAGCTCTTGTAAATAACTACACAGAATTCCTGTTATGGATCTCACAAGCTCTTACGAATCAATACACAGAATTCCTGGTATGATTCGTACAAGCTCTTGGGAATAACTACACAGAATTCCTGTTATGGATCTCACAAGCTCTTGGAAATAATTACACAAAATTCCTGTTATGGATCTCACAAGCTCTTAGGAATCAATACACAGAATTCCTGGTGTGATCTCACAAGCTCTTGGGAATAACTACACAGAATTCCTGGTGTGATCACATAAGCTCTTGGGAATAACTACACAGAATTCCTGGTGTGGATCTCACAAGCTCTTGGGAATCAATACACAGAATTCCTGGTGTGATCTCACAAGCTCTTGGGAATAACTACACAGAATTCCTGGTGTGATCACATAAGCTCTTGGGAATAACTATACAGAATTCCTGGTGCGATATCACAAGCTCTTGGGAATCAATACACAGAATTCCTGATGTGATCTCACAAGCTCTTGGGAATAACTACACAGAATTCCTGTTATGGATCTCACAAGCTCTTGGGAATAACTACACAGAATTCCTGGTATGATCTCAAGCTCTTAAGAATCACTATGCAGAATTCCTGGTGCGATCTCACAAGCTCTTAGAAATCACTATGAAGAATTCCTGGTGTGATCTCATGAGCTCTTCAGAATAACTACACAGAATTACTGCTCAG
Organism: Panopea generosa; assembly: GCA_029582155.1. Lineage (NCBI taxonomy): Eukaryota > Metazoa > Mollusca > Bivalvia > Adapedonta > Hiatellidae > Panopea > Panopea generosa. Next base: position 3,970,931 of record CM055905.1, on the reverse strand, counting down.
TGTTCCTGGTGTGATCTCACAACCTCTTAGGAATCACTATGCAGAATTCCTGGTATGATCTCACAAGCTCTTGGGAATAACTACACAGAATTCCTGGTGTGATCTCACAAGCTCTTGGTAATATCTATACAGAATTCTTGATATGAACCTCATGAGCTCTTGGAAATCTCTTTATAAAATCCTTGTGTGACCTCTTAAGCTCTTGAGCATCTCTATACAGAGTTTCATGTTGTGATTTGGCTGTTAGAAATCTCTACACAGAATCCCTGGTGTGGACCCAACAGTTATTGTTTTGTTGTTGTACATGTAGATGCGACTTATTCCATTTACCATTGTTTTTATTTCATTCCCTTATAGTGAACCTACATTTATAGGAACAGAAGCATTTAAGCAGTGTATCATTTAGATTTTATATAAGTACTTGCATGCACAGGTCCAAAGGAAGCATAAAAGTGATCATGATCAATTGAAAAAAGGAAGCATAAAAGTGATCATGATCAATTGAAAAAAGGAAAATCAGGAAAATTCAAAGTATTAAACCTGGTTGGAAATCTCCTGCATGTGCACTTTGTAAGAAGAGACAAATACATACATGCTATCAAAATATATAAATCACACAACAAATATGTATGAATGACACAACTAATATATATGAATGACACAACTAATATATATGAATGACACAATATGTACATGACACAATTAAATCTACACATGCTACATCAGATAAACAGAGCAAATCAATATTACAGACATTTTTAGCAGTTTTAATCTGTGGATCATTCTAGTACAGCTTATACATGTACATATTATATGACTGCTTGGTGAAGGACTTCGCACTTTTGTTTACTATCTCTTCCAGATAACGTGTCATTCTACAGGAATTCCATGTCTGTTTCTATATTTAGATGAGTTGTTACGTAATTATAGCCAGTCATGATTTATCTTCATCTCAGCAGAGCTGACACAGAAGGAATTCTCGAAAGATTAGAATATTACAGACTACATGTACTTAATGAAATTTTCAAAATGAAAATTATTTAGTAAAATTTTGAAATGACCATGCTTTTTTTTTGTAAAGCCAATCTTGTGTTGCCATGGAAATAACAATGTAGTTATTAATATTTGGTTAAGTGCTGCGATTTGAAATGAAACTTTTGAAAGATATTTTGAATTTGAGTCCAAATCTTTGCATCTATTGGAGGTCCTTCTGCTCAACAGCTGTTTTCTGCTTCCAAGTTATTCTGTTTAGCTGGTACCCTTTGTAAATATATAGTTCAATTATTTTATGATAGACAATAAAAAACTTGATGGATTAGATTTTATTATATTTTCACCTCTTTGTAAATCAGTAGTATTTAACATTTTTCACTGTTTGCCGTTACTAATATTTATTACATGCTATGGCTTTATTCTACTAACTCTCTGATATTCTTTAATGTTTCGCAGTTGTGTACTTGTGTAGTTTTTATTAACATTGTCGCAATATTATGAAGCTAAGGTCAAGAAGCGGGAAACGAAACCATGATGAAAAATAAGTTACAGGGGACAAACTTGAGATACCATTACTGTACGTTATTAACTTGTTTAAAAAGGAAGCTGAGCCCAGTTAACTTAGTTGGTATGGTAATATAAGACAATGCATATCCTTATCATTCTTCTCTCACTGCTAATTGAAGCAGGAAAGATATACTTGCGGAATTGAGTGTGCTCGAGTACTGATTAACCTACCAGGATACCGGAAAGGAGTGGTTAGGTTAAATTATCATCTGTTGGCCTCGATGGCATAAAAATGGTGCTAAATAATTTAATAAATAAATTTTGAAGAAAAAAGGGGCACAGTTGTACTGGTCCCAGTGTCTTTTTTTTACCAGTCTGGGAAGTAAGGCAGTCAAGTACGATGACTCTGCTATGAATATAACCAGAATTATGGCTCTTGTATGCTTTGAAAATCTAATTACAGGTGATTGGCCAGCTATCTTTCTAGTAATATTTCAGTAAATACTGATCATACTGCAATGTATTCTCTATCATGATAAGAGCACTTAAGGAGGCATGTTGGGATAACTTTTGAGAGAATTTAGGCAGGAGTTATGACCCTTTTTTTGCATTTATCTTTCTGAAAGGTAACAAAGTATGCATAAAACTTTAGTTAACATTTTCTGGGAAGCTAGTTTTATGATTGATATTTTATTTATATTGATTATATCCAGTCAAACCTGTCTTATAAAGCAGCCAGTCAAGGTAAGACGTAAAAGTGGCTTTTAAGACAGGTTATTGTTTAATGCAGGTTAATTTGCTCTGAAGGCATATCAATAACAAATGAGGCTGTTAATGACAAGTGACTGTTTGATAGAGGTGACTGCTTATACAGGTTTTACTGTATTCCACATCACAGTGGTTTATGAAAAGGATTAATATAATTGAGCACTCTATCCTATGACAGCTCTTGTTTATATTAAATGAATGAATGAGTGGGGTTTTAAGGCATACCAACACATTACAGGTTGTTCAATGCCAACAGGAAGGAAGATTCCAGGTTCATTCTACATGCACAAAAACAACAAATTAACATTGTATTACAGATTAAAAAGAAACGTCAAAAATGAATATGCGGAATGAACCTAGAACTTTGATACATGCAGAACTGCCAAGTTTCAGCAAATTCTGTGGTATTACTCAAATTGTCGCTTCTGATGACATGCATGAGCCACAGTGATCCTATTCTTGCCATCACTCATATGGCTCCCTGAAACCACACAGGGGTTGGTATTTTGTCCACAATAATGAACATGACAAAAAATGATAAAATGAACATGACAACCATTCGGAGGATTCCTACCCCTCTACAGAGATTGACAGTGATTCTATTCTTGTTAATTTAAAATGTACTTTTAAAAAAATGTGTTAACAAATATATAAGTAAGAGATGATTAAATTTTGTAGTTGAGTTACAAATTATGAAAGATGCAGTGACACTTAATTAATTGTTTTGTTTGTGATCCTGCATGTATTTGTCATTTGCCTCCATCTTGTTTTGCTGTAAAAAAACTGGTAAGTAATTGAAATATGGTAATATATGTATGTAATAATAACTTTATATTATTTTTTTGTTATTTCAGACGTGGTCCGCCATCCAATGCACCAAGAATTCCAGATCGACCATCTATACCAGCACGACCCAACTAGATCATGTAGTTATTCATAGTTCAAGGGAGAGAATCCAGACTTTTTTTCTTGGATGAAAGGGAGATAATTTGAATAAAGGTCTATCTGACAGTAGATTGTGGAAGAAGGAAGATTGAAATGTTATAATATGTACAAGGGAAGATATTTACAGTTGTGTTAAAATCTAGATTATTTAATATATATAAAAAAAGACTTGTGTCACACTTCATTAATTGGTAGTATATGAATAAAGGAATAGAGCAGCAATGGAGTTTATTACAGTATAGTAATGTTTTCAATTTTATTTGATATCTGTAGTAAGGTATGTCACAAAGCTAATATTTGTAAAAGCTTCTATTGAAAGAGTAGAGTGTGTCCAGGGTGTCAATTGATAATAACTAGTCACAAGGGAGATAATTTGATTGTTGTTGCAGACGACATGGATGATTTACTGATGAAAAATAATATTGATTTCACTAGATACATGAAATACCTTAACCTGAGATGCTTTATTCTGCATTAAGCTTGTTTATAAAAAAGAAAATGGAAAAAACACTTGCATGTATCTCCTAGGGAAAATGGAAAAAACACTTGCATGTATCTCCTAGGGAAAATGGAAAAAACATGTATCGCAAAGGGAAAATTGAAAAACATTTACATGTTTCTCAAAGGGAAAATTGAAAAACACTTGCATGTATCTCCAAGGGAAAATGGAAAAACACTTGCTTGTATCTCCAAGGGAAAATGGAAAAACACATGTATCTCAAAGGGAAAATGGAAAAACACTTGCATGTATCTCCAAGGGAAAATGGACAAATGTTTACATATATCTCAAAAGGAAAATGGAGAAGAATTAACATGTATCTCAGCTTGCTAATTTTGAGGATACTTGTACGACTACCTCACACTTAAATTGTTAAATTGCAATTTCTATTAATAAGAAAATAAGAGGCTTATTACGTTACGTAATGCTAGATTAATTCTGAGTCACGAGAATGTCCTGTGTTACTTTCAAGGGATACCTGTATTTAAATTGCTTCTTATTTTTTTATAGCCCTGGTATTTATACGGTGGGGGAGCATATAGAATTGCCCTTGTTTTTTTGCTCATAATCTATACTTCTTATTTCACACCAATAGCTTAGTTGCTTCTTGCTTTATTACCAGTGATAGACTATAACTTGCAGAGTAAGTCTTATGCTTTAGGCGATAATAAATTAATTGCTAGATTATCATCCTCACAGGCCCCCTCATTTTCATGCTGCCCTGACCCTTTTTATTTTCATAAAAAATATAAATAAATAATTTAGTTCAGTTTAATCAGCGATATGACTAGATCAGTCGGTAGCACGTCTGACTATCAATCAAGGGGTTGTGAGTTTGAATCAACCCTCAACAACCTCTGTGACAATTGATACCCGACATGTTCAGTCGTCTTTCACTTCTAAGTCAAGTAAGAAAGTTATCCATTACTTGCGGAGATGGGTTGGCTCAAGTACTGCTTAGCCATCCAAGATTCCAGGAAACAATGGTTTGGTCTGATCATCTATCAGTCCTCAATGGCATTAACATGACAATAAATATTCAAACAAACAATCTACCAATGACACATAAATACTCTGGTCATACACATACAAAGCATCTGACTGAAACAAACACCTTCAGAAAAATGATGTTGGCGAGTAGATAATGGTTGCTGCCTATTAGCGAAGTGAGACAAGTGATTATAGATAAGGTTTTCTTGCATACCGGTACTGAATAAGGTTACCCGGGATTAGATATTTCTGTCTCAGCCCTGGGCCAAGATGTAAGATAAGGTTTTCTTGCATACAAGATAAGGATACCTGTGTTTTTTCTATCTCTGCCTGGGGTCGAGGTAAAATTCTCTGCCATGACATTAAGAACCATTTATGATGTCACATATAAAATATAATTTTATGATGTAAATTATATAATCTAATGTTTTAAAAGTGGTCGTAAAAAATATGATGATGAATTAAGTTTAGATGATCATTCAGTGTTTTGGGTATGCTAGAAAAAGAATCATTCATGGCTGATAGAAAATTTCATCCCTTAAAATAACTGATTTTGCAAGAACTTGGGCAGAGCCTCATTCCCGCCAAAACCGATATCCTGCCAAAACCGTTATCCCTCGGGGACAGAATTTTTCTATCCGATCCAGCTCAAACCTATGTAAGATTCTTATTATGTCGCGTCCCACATGACATGGATATCCCCGTCTTGTACTGACAAGGAAGATAATTATCATTGTAAGACAATCGACCGAGTGTGTTACTGGTTAATTGCATTATAACTGTATTTCTCGGAAATAGTAAATATGCCATGCCAGGTAAGCACCCTGCTTTATAAGCATTTCTTACCCAAGCATTTCTCCCGAGGTATATTGCCATTCATTCCAAGAAGGCTAAGAAAAATTATGGTATAATAGTTTCAGAAGAAACACATCATCTGTTCTGTATGTATTTATTATGCAATGTTTAGATAATGTAAATCTGTGATTATGTAGAGTTATTTAGCAATTAAATGTATATTTGATAAAGGTACTCCTTCTAATGAGCGTCTGTATAATTATGAAGAAATAAATTCTACTTATCAGTCACGTCTTGATCGTGCTTGACACATGTCATACATCTCGTATATATCAAGTTGGAGCTTTAACTGATTCAGCTTGTCTGAATCAACCAATCACGTGAGAAAAAGTTTGAGATAGTCGCGTGCATCATGTTCTGGTTTGTCTTTGATGTGGATGATGTTTTATCTAACATAAAGTGAAGAATCTCCAACTTAATATGCAAGGAGTTTAGGAACGTGTGAATGCAACAGCAAAAAAACAACAAAAAAACCCACAAAAAAACAAAAAAAAATTTCCGATCTCTAATAAAGTAACAATGTTGCGGAATAGTAGTGACACTATTATTTACGAGTAACAGAGTGTTAAGCATTCATTGAAGAATGATCATTGACCAGTATTCTGCCCTAGATGAATTAAATATGTTAATAGAAACAACTTTTAAAAATAATTTATAGAGGGAATCCAAAATTTAATAAATCCTTCGGACATGCCAGCAGCAGATGGCTATCTGCGTATCAATTTGAAAACAAATCACTGTTATGAGACGAATTTAGTATATTTATGGAAATGTTCAGTAAAAGAAATATGTGTCGGGTTGCATGAAGAATTGAGCCGTAATAAAATTGATTCCTAGACATCCATATATGTTTCAAGTTAGGGACTGGGGGTGCAATTTTAATTTTGAATTTTTCAGATTTTAAACTGAAGTATGGCATTAGGCACAAATTAAAGAAAATCATTAAAAGGTTAAAAAAACGCGGGATGTTTTGGCAAACTATGGTTTTCGTTGGCGGAATTTTATACAATTCTTTTTAGAATATGTCAGAGGCGGGTCAAAAAACAGGTGCAAGCTGGGATGAAAATATAGGAATTAATTTATTATGGCTCATTGTTATTGTATAAAAAATAATTTGACTGATTATTGTAGCTTGTGACTTTAAAACTAACCAATGAAATTTGACATGTCCATTAGTTGGAATCTGCAATTACAAAATATTGTCACTTTGTCAATAATAATTAATGTGTATAAAATAAGATAAATAATGAATAACTGATACATTTTTTTACTGATTTAAGATGGAGCAATGAATATGTGATACATTTTTTAAAAACTTTAAGTGGGACACCTTTAATATAATATACATACTTGTTAATTAATGTTAGAACTTTGTCTTGTAGAAAAAAAACATGTATACAACTTTCATTATGTACTTATATAGTTCAATTATTGCATTGTAATGTTGATATGATAACTACACTGTATCTGTCACCTTGGATTAAAACAATTAATAGTCGTAACATTGCACGCCTAAACTATACTCAGAAATACTGGAAATGCAAACTGTTCAAATGGTGTGATTATTATGAGTTTTGGACAACTACAGGTCCTGGATTTACAGTAGATGATACCGAGCCTTGTATTATTCTCATCTATTTGTGTGATTCCCGTATATGAAACCCCTTATATGAAATTAAAAAAAAAATGAGTCTTATATAATTTTCATATAAAACCTAACGTGATAATGTTATGAAAATATCTTAAATTTGCAATGGATCTGAGGTGAGATGGACTCGCTCTGTCCACTGGCCACGTGGCTGTTTGTCTAAGTAATATAGTGTACTGTTTACTTAGCAATGTTAGCTTGTAACCAACATTGATTGCTGATTGGATTAACAACTTGTTTGGTTGACAGCTCGCTTCAGGTCAATTGTACTTCATATTTTTTCTCATATAGGTTTATTTATTCTCATATAATCTAAAACCAGTATATGAAATCTCCCTGAAGTCTACAAAATAGCCACATTAAAATGATTTTCATTTACAAATCCTGGGTGAATTTCAGAGCCACATTGTTTTTAAACTACCAGTTTTGTAACTTTAGAATGAGGTTCTAAAGTTCACATGGCATTTCTTTATCCTTTCAATTTATGTCGCCAAGCAGGAGAAACCTGAAACAATAAAGCAATAGTCATACAGCTCATAATTGTATGTTCTTATTATATAAAATTATATGTCTATCCTATGAGACGGTAATCGTAAAAAAAATAATGAGAATAATATTAATGCCCTTTGGTATGAAAATTACACTTGGTACAATTGGCTGTGTAATGTTAACTTCTGATCTATGTGGCAGATAAACTATGATGAAAGGATAAAGAAACGATGGGTGAATTTCAGAACCATAATATCAAAGTATTATGATGACGATATTTACAATTTTAGAACATTTATGTATAGATACCAGTCTATTCATGATTATAGACTGAGTCTGGAACAGTTTTGAAGAAATTTCATTACTACATACATGTATAGGTTTTTGTAGAAGTTGTATGCTCATATGCTATATAAGACTTGTATATTGGTATGTATATATATATGGTAAGATAAGTTGGCAAAGTTTTGTCAGGTATGAGTTACAGTGAATGTGGCCATGTTGTGCAGCGTAATAATGGCCGACAGTGGAGGTAACAGAAGGGATCTTTTGTGCACAACTTTCCATGTCGCCTGGATATATACAAGAATGGCAGACATTGAGGGATCCATTTGTCCATTGTATGTTGTTATTTGTCACAGTCTTTTCATGATTCTTCGTACATCTAAAGTTCATTTGTGCTGTTTGTTTGGGTGTTTGGTAACCTAGGAATCTGAAGGTCAAAGGTTGAATTTGCCTCGTGCTTCTAATTTAGAATCTGAAGGCCAAGGCTGGAATCCTTTCTCGACTGCTTCAAACTCTGAATCAGACGGTCACAGGTTGACATGCTTTCTTCTCTACTTCAAACATAGAATCTGATGGTCAAACAGTTTAAATCCTTTCTGCACTAATTAAGACTTGGAATCTGAAGGTCAGGGGTTTAAAACCTTTCCCGACTACTTCAAACTTGGATTCTGAAGGCCAGGGGTTTAAATCCCTTCCTTGACTACTTCAATCTTGGAATCTGAAGGCCAGGGGTTTAAAACCTTTCCCGACTACTTCAAACTTGGAATCTGAAGGCCAGGGGTTTAAATCCTTTCTCGACTACTTCAAACTTGGAATCTGAAGGCCAAGGGTTTAAATCCTTTCCCGACTACTTCAAACTTGGAATCTGAAGGCCAGGGGTTTAAATCCTTTCCCGACTACTTCAAACTTGGAATCTGACGGTGAAAGCCTCAAATTCCTCCATCATAGTCCTTAGCTGGTAATAGCCTGTAGAATATGGCTGTGTAATGTTTTCTTACATATTGTTTATTCATTGAGCATGTTGTAGACATATAGGAATCCCATTTAGGAATAGAGCTAAGTTCCCTATTTCATACTTTGTAATCTGTATCTGTAAAAAAGATATTCTGTTCAATTCATCGCCATTTAATACTAACACTTACAGACAGTATAGGTTGACCTCATTAGTATGTAAAGTGAAGGTCATACATTCCTTGTCAAGATGAAAGCAGACTACTTGTGTGTTCAGGGGACACTTCTAGGGTTCTATGAAAAACTGGCGATGCAGCCGAATGAATATTGCAAAAGACGCAACAATTTTGAGTGCACCTCTTGGTTTGTTGTAGTATATAGTATGATAATTTATGTAATTAATGAAAAAAAAAGTAAACTGTTATTGTTCTATGATATATGCCATGTAGAAATATATGTTACTATTTGTGCAATGTGTAGAGGAATTATCATCATGTAGTTTAACTTACACACATGTTTGTACCGTATTTATATTAAAACTTATGATGTATACAGAAGACTTTTTTTTTTCTTTATTAATTTTAATTTATTTTTTAATCAATTCATTAATCATTATATTATCACAGCTGCCCATATTATTAATCATTCACTGTAAAATTATGTAATATACAGAGAGTAGTTCTGGAAAAGCGGGTAGGGTAACTTATCTACCTGGCAAACTTTAGGTTCACGAAGACCCAATATTGGCCCTGTAAAATGCATTTCTTTTATATACTAATTTTTCAGCAAAGCTTGGTGTTTGTTTGAAATGCTCTTTATTCTTTTAAAATATGTTTATTTTATCTTTTAATTTTATGTTTTTTCTAATCATAGAATGATCCAAAGAGCGTAAAATTGAAAAACTAAATTTATATTTTTTAAAAGAATGAAGTATTATTAAAATAAAAACATCAAACTTTGCATAAAAAATAGGACTTAATTTATTGAAGTTTCAGGGCTATTTGGTGGGGTGGGGAGGGGTTCCTTTGTTTAAAACAAGTGAAGGTGCATTAAGTGCCTCCATCTGTTCATTCCCATGGTAACACTTCAGACGGGATCTGTATTAAATTAATATTTTGTGTTAACCTGTATAATTATAAAATACAGGTCAAGTTGGATATTTCTCCGCATTAGTCAAATTAGTTTCAGATCAAGACACATTTCTTGTTCATTTTTCTCCGACATGTTTTTTTTCCAGCCTATTGACCTGTATTAAGCACTCAATCACCTCAGCCTATTGACCTGTATTAAGCCCTCGATCACCTCAGCCTATTGACCTGTATTAAGCCCTCGATCACCTCAGCCTGATGACCTGTATTAAGCACTCGATCACCTCATTAAGAGGTTCAATTAAAAAGTGCTTTTTCATCAGATTGCTTAGATTGAATCACCAGCGTTTTGCATAATTGGTAATTTTGATTCTGAACCAGGGAGCCATTTCACAAAAAAACTTACTATAAAAATAGGTTGTAAACACAAGTAAATATTGTTCATAATATTTTATATATTACTCCAAATAAAACCAAACTTGATTGAATAATTAAGTAAATGGTAAATTTTCTAAAAATACAATCCTAAGTTCATGTGACTATGAAAAATATTATGCATATTTGTTATGTCTATGACTAGTTTTTATTGTAAGTTTTTTTATGAAATGCAAGCCTGCTTTTTAGGCTGATAATGGTTTCTTATAGTGTTGGGAGTCGGTCAGAAATGTTAATTGATTAATCAGACATTTCAGAAGATTGATTATTAATAGGTTTTCTATTATATACTTGTAATAGTCACGGGCGTCTGATCCTTCAAAAGTTATAAAATCATCCGTCTTTGTCTTTGTCAGTTGGTAAGTTGGACTGGGCAAGTTTGATTAGCTGCCAGACTTAATTTTTTGTCCAATCAGTGTTCAATTTAGTTATAAGGAAGATTGATATCTCTTAAGCAATAATAAGTATAATTTATAGTGAGCTGGTTGAGCTCATATTTGAATAATAAACTATTATTTACATATGCATAAAACGCACCTTAATTCACCAACAAACAAAAGTCCATCATTGATGAAGGTGCTAGTGGCTTTTGGTAACAATTTTGCGATCTATCAATGTGAATGTAATTTTTATGTCTTGCTGAAAAAGCTTATTAAATTATTTTCACTCATATTTTTCGTTGCAAATATACATTCTACAATTTTAACAGCTGATACTTGATTGTATCCTGCAATCGAATCAAACGATGTGAACCATCACATGAAATCTGCTATTTCACCTAGTTGTAAATATTTCTATCTCGTTTCTGGTTTAGTTTGTAATTATTTTTAATTCCATTTCAAATCAAACCATCACAACTGAGAGTACAATAGGGTGGGTTTTACACAAAGAAACCTTGTGCTGTTTTTATGTAGTTTACATCAATTGTGAAACAAGTCTACAACTTGGACAAATTATGCTTGAAATCAGTGTTCAGTACTGTAAAATAGCCAAATAAACATTCATTTGGAATGGTCAGATGTTTATCTTAAAATTAGCGTCCAAGATATTGAGATTGATATCTATTCATTTGCATTTGTAATCAAACGACAATCTCATTAAAATCAGATCAACTTTAAACTACCATACTCTACACAAAGTAGATCTGGTGGCGTCGCATAGGTCACCTCAAATTGATCTTTCCGCCAGCCAATCAGAGCATTGTTTTCAAAGTTTTGTTTAACCGAAGAAAAATCTACACCAGTATTTAGCATGAATCACAATACCATGTGCAATTATCACACATTTATAATGTTACAACGAAAACATGGCTGTGACCATGTTAAATGTAAATGATCTTCAGAAATTGAAGAAATCGGGGACGATACCGTGACTTTTTTTTTATTTATACACCAACATAGGAAGATCCCTATGGCCGAATTAACACTCAGGAAATGGCACTTTGTAAAAATGTATCAATCCTCATGTTGTAAAACTGCAAATGTAATAATTAATCTGATTGGCTGAATTGTTATGAATATTACTTACATGAAAGGTCAATCTTATGCAATGCTGTCAGATCTACTGTGCATAGAGAATGGAAGCTTAAAGTTGATCTGATTTTGATAAGATTTGGTCAAAAGAATAATTAGAATACTAGAATATTGCTTTTCCATACAAAGTTTATTCAGTTCAGCACGCGAAAATGCAACAATAGATGGGCAGAGCCTCCTTTCCTAGTTGCGTTTTCGTAGCCTCACCTAATAAAATGAAAGGGAAAGAGCACTAACCTAATATTCTCTATACAGTCTTTTACATAGTTATATTAAACACTCGGTTAAAGTTCTATGTTGATATATCCTACATTCACTCCTGTATAATATTCATCATATGTTATTATTTATATGTCCAGACATCATGTCATAATTAATATTAAAAGTCTGTAAAATAGTGATCAGTGCTCCGCTTCTTTTATTTTGTTGATTCCTGATTTCTGTTCCATGAGCTGGACCCCTGTTAGCTTGCTCAGTAGGGCAACTTGCTATCAATCCAAGGGTCGCGAGTTTGAATCCCCGCTTAGCCCCCGTCACTGTGATGATAAATATACCACAATGTCCCAGTCATTCGTCTGTCACTGCTGATTTATGTGGGAAAATTATATTGGTTACTGCGAAGAAATGTGTGCTCGAGTTCTGGTTAACCCTCTAAGGATCCCAGGAAAGAGTGATTAGGTAAACTATCATAGATGGCATAAACATGAAGCTAAATATTTAAACATGTTTCAACATTCACATTATAACTTGCTGAATTTCTGTAATAGACTCATCCACAAGTGTTTTTTAAAGTCCTTTACTGGACTTTAAGTTTATCCTCTGTCCTTCCATGTGTAGGTTTGATGTCTGCCCGCAAAATCTCGATCTTAAGTACTTAAAAGTAGAGACATGAAACTTGATAATGTGATTATATAAGATGGCAAGGAGATTAACCACATATAAACTGCAGTCAAACAAATTTTTTGGTTATGGTAACGAAATTGTAAAAAATATTGCCAGACCAGACTATGGCAAGCTACAATGCAAACCATCAACAATATAAAGGCATCTACCAAACCAATAGATTTGGTATCATCCATGATTAAGGTTTTACATGCATCACATCCAGACAGGACAGACAATTTACATACATGAACCGATAGATTTGTGTGAGTAAGATCCAGTTAATGATTCATGACTACTCACATGCTGTATAAAGGACAGACATAGACAGTGAAATCCTATGTATTTATTTCATAAAGGGAAATAATTGAAATCACAACAACGGAATTTCACAATGTATGATATATATATATTCTTTAAATGTGCATATTGAAGGATTAATATAAAGATGACAAACAGTTTTTGTCTTTACAAGAAAGTTTATTTTGATACAGAAAACACACAATGACCAATAGATCCTTATGAACATGTAATATGGCACAATGGTTGAACAACTATCTAAAAATAATAAAACCATTTCTTTAGTTTTAATGGGGCTCCCATTTTTAGCAAATCACCGGTATTCCATAGCACAGAGGAATAACTCAAGATTAAATATGAGTAGAATCATAATGTTACATAGCACAAAGGAATAACTCTAGATTAAATCTAAGTAGAACCATAATGTTACATAGCACAGAGAAATAACTCAAGATTAAATATGAGTAGAATCATAATGTTACATAGCACAAAGGAATAACTCTAGATTAAATCTGAGTAGAACCATAATATTACATAGCACAGTGGAATAACTCAAGATTAAATATGAGTAGAATCATAATGTAACATAGCACAGAGGAATAACTCGAGATTAAATATGAGTAGTAACATAATGTAACATAGCACAGAGGAATGACTCAAGATTAAATCTTAGTAGTACCATAATGTTACATAGCACAGAGGAATGACTCGAGATTAAATCTGAGTAGTAACATAATGTAACATAGCACAGAGGAATGACTCAAGATTAAATCTGAGTAGTACCATGATAATGTTACATAGCACAGAGAAATAACTCGAGATCAAATCCGAGTAGAACCATTGTCCTTGCACAAGAAGATGGCAAACTTTAACACAATTTTTTTTTGTACCGGTTAATGATCAGTAGATGAAAGACATTTCAAGTGAATGAATAGTAAAAACTTTAGTATTATAAATATTGCACTGGCATATTATGGCAACATTTCAGGAGGGAAAAATAGTAAAAATATGTGAACAAATAATATCATCTTGATACAGTAACAGTTTCAATAAAAAAAAAAATCTTCAGTAGTATAGCTAAGGCCATTATAAATTAATTACCATCCAATTTTTTCTTTAAAACGGGGAGGGCAGGAGGATTTAATTTTTTATTTTTATTTTTAAAATTATTGATGTTTTTTTTTAAAAAAATTTTTTATGAAAATAAAAAGGTTTGGGGTGGCATGAAAATTACTGGGCGGGCCAGGGAGGATAATCTAACAATTGATTTAGTATGGCTTAACTTTGATACATTAATCACATGAGAAACTGGACAATCACAAAATTAATATTAATGAATGCCCCACTGTGATTTTGGGCGATAGTTGGACTACCGTAGTTAGTTTAAACCAAACAATATTCCACTCAGACATGCTCCCCTACCCATAGTTTATCTTTACTGCAAGATGTAACCATTTCGAGTATTGGATATAAAATATTCTCGCAATACTCGGCAACCTCGAGTTGCTTAAATGAATATTCTGCATCCTTGATTGATTGATTGAATATTTAGCATAATTTTATGCCATCGAGGGCTAACAGACGATTAGTTAACCTAACCACTGTTTCCTGGTATCCTGAAATACTAACCAGTACTCGAGCACACCCCATCTACGCAAGTAAATGATAATTTTCCCACTTGAATCACCGGTGAGAGACCAATGATAATGAGTCAATTTCATATAAATCAATCATCATGGAGACTGTTGCCGGGCGACCTCTGGATTTATAGTCGGACGTGTTACCGACTGAGCTAATCAGGCCCGGTCCTGAAACGTTGAGGTACATGTTCTAACCATATCTAAGCTGTGTAATTGGTCTAAAGACAATGACTTTAAAACTAGGAGTTGGCGACATTTCAAGAATATTCATTAGTTTGACAGATAATTGTTTTGGCGGGAATGTGGCTCTGCTGAATTACTGTGAAACAATTATGCCAACGAGGGAGTTTTTATCCATGTTGAAAAAAGCCATGATTAAGCATAACAATCAAACATGAATGATTCTTTTCTTGCATACCAAACACATTGAATAGTTACTTTAATTTCATCTACTATATTGTAAATGGTTCCAATGTCACCCGCAAGTATTTTATCTCGATCCTCGGCGAGATATGGGTTTGAAAGATATTATTTCTTGTATATTACCCTACCTGTGTAATTTTATAAGATTTTAATTCTGGTGTATCGTTTTACAGTTGTACAAGTATACCATAGTATTAATGATTGAATATGTAACAGTGCGAGGATTTTATGAATGACGTTATGTCATAGTGGGAGAAGGGAAGGACAAGTAAGTGGAAGGGGTGTAGGATTCAAAATCCATACCTGGTAAAAATACATGCAAATCCCTGTCCAGTATGCAAGGAAATTATTTCTGGTATGCACTGGACTAGGAATGCTGCGTATTTTTACCAAAAGTTACGCCGCAGGACGGAATTTTCAATTCCAACCTATAACTTGTATAAGATTCTTAATATAATGTACCCAGATAAAAATGCAAATATCTTTTGTCATTCCTGAACCAATCCGGACAGAACTTATTAACATTCATTATACAGCTATACAACGTTAATAATAAAAAACAATTATTTATCTACAATTCTGGGACCCAGTCTGCAAAATAACATGATAATGAACACAATGAATTTGAAAAGCTATACTGAAAGGAACAGCTTACCAGCTACCTGACATTTTATATACCTGACATTTTAATAATTTATATATATGACATTTTATATAACTGACAATTTATATATACGACATTTTATGAATTTTTTCAAAAAGTACATAAGCAATTTCCTTAAAATTTGGACTTGGAAAAGAGAGAACACTAATATGTTATTATAACCCTTTGCTCCATAAGCATTTTCTTGGACTCTTCCAAATTGAAAGCATTAATACACCATCAGCAATGGATGAATTATGTTTATATTTACTGACTGAGTCAAAAACAGTGCAGGAAGTGTTCAGATTGCTCGTTACGAGCAATCTGAACTCTTCCTGCACTGTTTTCAAAGGCCTTCTGATATTGGTGTGGGAAAACGCGTATCTATGGGGTAAAGGGTTAAATCTATACATAGTCTGTTAATGTTGTATACAAAATTTTATAAAGCTACTCCATATTTTGATGAAGATATAAAATATACAAAAGTGGCGGTTAGCTGTTCTGTTCACTATATATTTGCATCACAATGAAAAGGAAACAAAAAATACCACCAACAAAATCAATCACAAAAAAAGCAATAACAAGATTAATCAGTGATAAACACCACAAATTATTTGGTTGTTTTTTTAATGGGGATCAACGCCATTTTCAACACATTTCAGGCTATATATGGTACATCCAGTTTTATTGGTGGAGGAAGACCTCAGAATGACTCCAAGTAGAACCACCGACCTTCCGCAGGTAACTGGCATAAATACATGAGCAGAATTGTGACAGTTTGGTAAAATGTACATGGCGACTAGAAGTAAAATGAATGAAATAACAATAGCAATACGTTTCCATGGTGATAACAATATTACATGTAATATATAACTACTAATTACAATGTCAATTAGTTTCTTTCAACATGGAGAAATAAGCAATAAGTCTGCTAAATATAAGTTGCTTTTCCTTATAGGGACATTCAGCAATTTTGATAAATTCTCACTTAAAGGGAGTATATCAGGAAAAAATATTATAAATGTCTCAAAAAATGAATTATGATATTGATAAAAAGCATCCCATTATCATTAATAAATGAAAATCCAAATCGTTTGGTATGTCAAATCTACCAAAACATAACAAAATCAATATTTAAATTGGAGTGGTAAACTTGAAATGAAATCCCCATTCTAAAAATAGGCATCAATTAAATACTTCTTTACAACCTTTGTAATATTATTCAGGTTCTTTCTAAGTTCGAACAAATTTTACAACAATCTGTACGACAGATCAAATTGAAATAAAAATGGATCATGAGACTCATTTAATATGTCACAAAATATGTAGCAATTTTAAGCTGGAAATCAATTTAAGTCTAACTTAAGTGTGTAGCCCATGCTAGAAAATCCCTTTTCAATATGTTATTTTAGCATGTTTAAATAGATATATTTTTGGAAATACAGGGTCCGAGTGAGTATATGTAGGCACGACATACTGGAATTTTTATTTTTGCAAATTTCAAAATTTTGAAAAATCCTGAGATATGACCTTTAACATCTTATCTGATTGTAATACATGTACATTTATTTCATGCAAATATAAATTTAAAATTACTCAATATATTATGTAGATCCTTAATTTTGTATTTATTTTTGGAAAGGGGCATAACTCTTTTAACTATTAAAAGGCATGCTCAGTTGTGCATTTGTGTAGAATATATTTTGTCTATACATGTAATAATTTATTTTAGCTTGATTGTTAAGTAAGCTTAGAGCTTAAATGAACCACTCAATGTCAAGGGTTTCAGAAAAGAAGCAGTTGACAAAGAAAGAACGGACGGACAAAATGCAATCAGAATACCTCACTTGAGCAGTAACTCAGGTAAACTAATAAAAATAATTTTTAAATTGATTTTGATTTATAAATAAAATATTGTGCGAGACAATTATGTTGATACAACTTCTGTGTAAGTTTAGTGAAAATCAAATGAAAAATGCAGATGATAGAATGCGCACAACATAAAAACTAATCTCCCTAGTCAGCGAAAGATTTCCTCTATGTTGAAATGGAAGAGAAGCAAACTATTCAAAATATGCTTCAGAAGCGTACATAAAATCAACTCAACTATCAGCAAACAACTCAACTCCAACTAATCAGGCAAACGACTCAACTCAACTATCGGAGGCAATTGACTCAACTCAACTATCAGGCAATCGACTACAAAAGAACATCTACAGATACATGGCAAACCAGAAACTTTTAAGCCTCTCGTTCAGCTTATAATACAAAATACAATAAATATCTTTGTAGAAATGAATAATAAGAAAATCTTCAGTAAAGTTGTTCGTCACAGACCCGATTAAATTCAGCTGTGTTGATTGACCCAGAATCAATCAGATCACTGTCGGGTATTGCATTGGTACTGAAATAAAAATAAGATGAACTGTATACATGAACAATTTTGCGTAACCAAATTTTTGCAAAATGAAAAAATCAAACCCTTTGCATGTTGAAATATTTTGCGAAAATCTATTAACAGGCTGTTGTATTTGTATATATAATTTATATAACAGACAGTAAAATAAACAGTGATACCATTAATTCTAGTATTGATCACCTTCAATGATTGTTATTCTATGACTTTCTTTGAAAAAAAAAAATGTAACAAGATTCTGATAAAGTTTTTGATTGGTCGATTTAAACAATCAGATTACCTCAACGATTTCTCTAGCATTTCATCAGACTATCATTAAGATATTTATTTTTGTATTAACTTTTTGTTTATTTGATGTTTTTTTCTATTTGGCAAATAACTTAGACAAGCTATCTACAAAGGAATAAAAATGTTTTACTTTATTTAAAAATAACGATAGCAGAGTTTTGTTTGTTTTAGCCAATCAAATTTCATTTCACAATTCAGACATATTTCTGTAAAAAGTGTAAAGATGTTTGTCTTTTAGATAAGCACAATATCAACGATGATAAGACTATATTAGTTCAAAATTTGTTTTAAATTTATTTATTTTACATTGGTTGTGAACCAAGTCCTTACAACTTATACAAATCATGCTGGAAGTCTGTATAGCAGCAGGAGTACCAAGCATATGTGGATAAAAGTATCTTTCGCGGGTTTGGGGTGGGGATTGTATATTCCAACCAGACAGATAACTGTTAATGCGGTAATGAGGCTCTTTTTCTTTTAAACAACCGAAACTGTGTGATTTTTTAAGATTTTGATTCTGGTTTACTTTTATAGTAGGGCATGAATGAATGAATGAATACGTCATAGCACGAGGATTTTATGAATGGCCTTACATGATAACGAGAGGAATTTGTCATAGTGCCAGGATTTTATGAATAGCATTACATCATAACGAGAGGAATTTGTCATAGTGCCAGGATTTTATGAATAGCGTTACATCATATTGAGAGGAATTTGTCATAGTGCCAGGATTTTATGAATGGCGTTACATCATAATGAGAGGAATTTGTCATAGTGCCAGGATTTTATGAATGGCTTTATGTCACAGCACAACCTCGGGTGAGATAGAATTATCTAACCCCAGTAAAAATGCAAATATCCTTATCTGATGTGCAAGAATGAAGGGTCTTACTCAAGGACACCACAAAAAAGCCGTGGAAGGGGATCACACACAAAGCCATGGCAGGGGATCACACACAAAGGTGTGGCAGGGGATCACACACAAAGCCGTGGCAGGGGATCACACACAAAGCTGTGGCAGAGGATGACACACAAAACTGTGGCAGGGGATCTCACACAAAGCCATGGCAGCGGATCACACACAAAGCTGTGGAAGGGGATCACACACAAAACCGTGGCAGGGGATGACACACAAAGCCGTGGCAGGGGATCACACACAAAGCCGTGGCAGGGGATGACACACAAAGCTGTGGCAGGGGATGACAAACAAAGCCATGGCAGGGGATCACACACAAAGCTGTGGCAGGGGATGACACACAAAGCCGTGGCAGGGGATCACACACAAAGCCATGGCAGGGGATGACACACAAAGGTGTGGCAGGGGATCACACACAAAGCCGTGGCAGGGGATCACACACAAAGCTGTGGCAGGGGATGACACACAAAGCCGTGGCAGGGAATCTCACACAAAGCCGTGACAGGGGATGACACACAAAGCCGTGGCAGGGGATCATACACAAAGCCATGGCAGGGGATCACACACAAAGCTGTGGCAGAGGATGACACACAAAACTGTGGCAGGGGATCACACACAAAGCCATGGCAGCGGATCACACACAAAGCTGTGGAAGGGGATCACACACAAAACTGTGGCAGGGGATGACACACAAAGCCGTGGCAGGGGATGACACATAAAGCCGTGGCAGGGGATGACACACAAAGCTGTGGCAGGGGATGACAAACAAAGCCATGGCAGGGGATCACACACAAAGCTGTGGCAGGGGATCACACACAAAGCCGTGGCAGGGGATCACACACAAAGCCATGGCAGGGGATGACACACAAAGGTGTGGCAGGGGATCACACACAAAGCCGTGGCAGAGGATCACACACAAAGCTGTGGCAGGGGATGACACACAAAGCCGTGGCAGGGGATCTCACACAAAGCCTTGGCAGGGGATCACACACAAAGCCGTGGCAGGGGATGACCCACAAAGCCGTGGCAGAGGATCACACACAAAGCCGTGGCAGGGGATGACACACATAGCCGTGGCAGGGGATCACACACAAAGCCGTGGCAGGGGATCACACACAAAGCCGTGGCAGGGGATCACACACAAAGCCGTGGCAGGGGATCACACACAAAGCCGTGGCAGGGGAACACACACAAAGCCATGACAGAGGACGACATACAAAGCCGTGGCAGGGGATGACCCACAAAGCCGCGGCAGGGGATCACACACGAAGCCGTGGCAGGGGATCACACACAAAGCCGTGGCAGGGGATCACACACAAAGCCGTGGCAGGGGATCACACACAAAGCCGTGGCAGGGGAACACACACAAAGCCATGACAGAGGATGACACACAAAGCCGTGGCAGGGGATCACACACAAAGCCGTGGCAGGGGATCACACACAAAGCCGTGGCAGGGGATCACACACAAAGCTGTGGCAGGGGATCACACACAAAGCCGTGGCAGGGGATCACACACAAAGCCGTGGCAGGGGATCACACACAAAGCTGTGGCAGGGGATCACACACAAAGCCGTGGCAGGGGATCACACACAAAGCCGTGGCAGGGGATCACACACAAAGCCATGGCAGGGGATCACACTCGTGAACTCTGATCTTAGATCCGATGTGCAACAACTAGTAACGAGATATTTAGTCAAAATACTTTAACCCTTTACTTCCCGCACCAATCACAGAAGGCCTTTGAAAACAGTGCAGGAAGAGTTCAGATTGCTCGTAATGAGCAATCTGAACACTTCCTACACTGATTTCCATTCTGTCAGTTAATATAAACATAATTCACCTAATAATTCAAAAGCCTTCTATATCAGAGGTGTCCAAAGGCGTCTATATTAGAGGTGTCCAAAGGCGTCTATACGAAGTAAAAGGTTAAGCTGACCAGAAATGTAATTATTTGTATTTAAGATCAACTTCCAGAGTGTCTAATCATTTCATTTTCTATAACATTAGTAGGGGTGTGGGGATGGGGTTTATTATAGGTGGAGCACTTATTCGTGGTATACAGTAATTTACAGACTGCCATGAAATTAAGTTACTGCCTAAAGTGTAGCTTTCTTTCAGTATTTTATTTTACATATTATGCATGTAATGAAGTTCTTCTTACTTGAAATTGAAATCTCCTCCAGAATTCATAATCATGTCACTAGGGGTGTTGTCCATTTCCACTTCTGGGTGTGGAGGACTTGCCTGGTAATCCATCAACAGGTCCTGATTTATAGGTTGGCTTAACACATTGCTCATTCCATCTGGTGGAAACCCATTATGCTGCAGTAATAACAATACATTATTTAGATCTTGTGTCTGTCCCACTGATTTTTGTTCCTGCAAATGATCAACCAGCTGTTGCAGAAGTTGACTGGTGTCTGTTTGCCCTGTTTGATTGGTTGATAGACTCTGATTTGAATTAAGTAGCTGATGGTGAATCTGAAATTCTGCTGTCGGCTGTTGTGTGTGATAGCTGTTGTCATAGGCATATTGTGGGGAATTATTGGCTGATCCAGTATTGACAGGCATGGTCTGGTTTGACTCCTGAAAACATATTTCGACCCTATCTGCAGGGCTCGGTGAATGTTGTCTATGGACATCGCTGACCGATGCATGCACTGATAGATTTGTTGGAAGTGGTGGCGATTGCATTACAGAGCAGATGAGGACCTCGGGGCTAGATGCTGGCGGAACATCACTGCTAAAATCAAAGTTTTGACTTTCCACAACTGTTGGTATGTTACTCACAGCAAGTTGTGCATTGGTAGTAAACATCGGAGAAATATTCATTGGGGAAGAACTTCCAGGACACCCGTTCCCCCTTGTACAACCTATTGCGTCCAGCTGGCAAGGTGAAATTGTTGATGTGGAAACATTATTCTGAAGACCACCAGCTGTCATGGCAACAATAGGCATTGCTTGAGAAGCTTCACTGTCAGAAGGAATTGGAGAATACAGGCTTGGGTTAGGAGACGTTGTGTATGAAAAAATGTCTGACTGATGGCTGGGACTTTCATTAACGGAAGCTGTGTAACTGCAGCTTGACTTTGTGGCAAGCAAATTTCCCATTTCAGGATGGTTGTCAGCCAAACTCCTTCTAGCTTTCTTCTTACCTGCTCCAACTGAAAAAAAGATGTACAAAATACAGTCTAACCTGTGGTAAGAAGTCAGGCAAGAGAAGGAGCAAAAAAGGCCTTTTATGGTTTGTTGATCAATACAGGGTAATTTGCTCTGAGAGGCTTATGTCAAAGGTTTCAGAGAAGAAGCATTGGACAAACAAATGGACACAGGATAAAAATAGTGAGAATAGGTCACTCAAGCCTTTGGCTCAGGTAGACTATTGAATATTCGACGAAAGCGGCTTGTCAGTAGTAGTGACCACTTACACAGGTTTTACTAGAATCAAACCCTGCAATAATTTTTTATTCCAGTTTATGCTTTTGCATTAATCAACCTAAATAGAATGAAAGCCGGCAAAAGTTGCCAGCTATTTATCAACTAGAGATAGTTGTCAGCTATTTTTCAAGTCTATACAGTCAAATGCATTAATCAACCAAAATAGTATCAAAACCCGCGATAGTTTAAATAAAATTTGACGAACATTGATAAATATGGAGCTTGACCTGTGTATTATAATTATACATGTACATACAAAATATAGATATGGACCTTGACCTGTGTATTATAATTATACAGGTACACACACGATAGAAATATGGAGCTTGACCTGTGTATTATAATTATACAGGTACACACAAAATAGAAATATGGAGCTTGGCCTGTGTATTATAATTATACAGGTACACACAAAATATAAATATGGAGCTTGGCCTGTGTATTATAATTATACAGGTACACACACAATAGAAATATGGAGCTTGGCCTGTGTATTATAATTATACAGGTACACACAAAATAGAAATATGGAGCTTGGCCTGTGTATTATAATTATACAGGTACACACAAAATATAAATATGGAGCTTGGCCTGTGTATTATAATTATACAGGTACACACACAATAGAAATATGGAGCTTGGCCTGTGTATTATAATTATACAGGTACACACAAAATATAAATATGGAGCTTGGCCTGTGTATTATAATTATACAGGTACACACACAATAGAAATATGGAGCTTGACCTGTGTATTATAATTATACAGGTACACACACAATAGAAATATGGAGCTTGACCTGTGTATTATAATTATACAGGTACACACAAAATAGAAATATGGAGCTTGACCTGTGTATTATAAATTTACAGGTACACACATAAAAGAAATATGGAGCTTGGCCTGTGTATTATATTTATACAGGTACACACACAATATAAATATGGAGCTTGACCAGTGTATTATAATTATACAGGTAAACACACAATAGAAATATGGAGCTTGGCCTGTGTATTATAATTATACAGGTACACACAAAATATAAATATGGAGCTTGGCCTGTGTATTATAATTATACAGGTACACACACAATAGAAATATGGAGCTTGGCCTGTGTATTATAATTATACAGGTACACACACAATAGAAATATGGAGCTTGGCCTGTGTATTATAATTATACAGGTACACACAAAATATAAATATGGAGCTTGGCCTGTGTATTATAATTATACAGGTACACACACAATAGAAATATGGAGCTTGGCCTGTGTATTATAATTATACAGGTACACACACAATATAAATATGGAGCTTGACCTGTGTATTATATTTATACAGGTACACACACAACATAAATATGGAGCTTGACCTGTGTATTATATTTATACAGGTACACACACAATAGAAATATGGAGCTTGACCTGTGTATTATAATTATACAGGTACACACACAATAGAAATATGGAGCTTGACCTGTGTATTATAATTATACAGGTACACACACAATATAAATATGGAGCTTGACCTGTGTATTATAATTATACAGGTACACACAAAATAGAAATACGGAGCTCGACCTGTGTATTATAATTATACAGGTACACACAAAATAGAAATACGGAGCTCGACCTGTGTATTACAATTATACAGGTAAACACACAATAGAAATACGGAGCTCGACCTGTGTATTACAATTATACAGGTACACACACAATAGAAATACGGAGCTCGACCTGTGTATTACAATTATACAGGTACACACACAATAGAAATACGGAGCTCGACCTGTGTATTACAATTATACAGGTACACACAAAATAGAAATACGGAGCTCGACCTGTGTATTACAATTATACAGGTACACACAAAATAGAAATACGGAGCTCGACCTGTGTATTACAATTATACAGGTAAACACACAATAGAAATACGGAGCTCGACCTGTGTATTACAATTATACAGGTACACACACAATATAAATACGGAGCTCGACCAGTGTATTACAATTATACAGGTACACACACAACATAAATACGGAGCTTGACCTGTGTATTATAATTATACAGAGACACACACAAGATAAATATGGAGCTTGACCTGTGTATTATAATTATACAGAGACACACAAAATAGAAATATGGAGCTTGACCTGTGTATTATAATTATACAGGTACACACACAATAGAAATATGGAGCTTGACCTGTGTATTATATTTATACAGAGACACACAAAATAGAAATACGGAGCTTGACCTGTGTATTATAATTATACAGGTACACACAAAATAGAAATACGGGGCTTGACCTGTGTATTACAATTATACATGTACACACAAAATAGAAATATGGAGCTTGACCAGTGTATTACAATTATACAGGTAAACACACAATAGAAATATGGAGCTTGACCTGTGTATTATAATTATACAGGTACACACAAAATAGAAATATGGAGCTTGACCTGTGTATTATATTTATACAGAGACACACAAAATAGAAATACGGAGCTTGACCTGTGTATTATAATTATACAGGTACACACAAAATAGAAATACGGAGCTTGACCTGTGTATTACAATTATACATGTACACACAAAATAGAAATATGGAGCTTGACCTGTGTATTACAATTATACAGGTACACACACAATAGAAATATGGGGCTTGACCTGTGTATTACAATTATACAGGTACACACACAATAGAAATATGGGGCTTGACCTGTGTATTATAAATTTACAGGTACACACATAAAAGAAATATGGAGCTTGGCCTGTGTATTATATTTATACAGGTACACATACAATATAAATATGGAGCTTGACATGTGTATTATAATTATACAGGTACACACACAATAGAAATATGGAGCTTGACCTGTGTCATCATTATACAGGTACACACAAAATAGAAATATGGAGCTTGACAAGTGTATTATAATTATACAGGTACACACAAAATAGGAATATGGAGCTTGACCTGTGTATTATAATTATACAGGTAAACACACAAAATAGAAATATGGAGCTTGAACTGTGTATTATAATTATACAGGTAAACACACAATAGAAATATGGAGCTTGACCAGTGTATTATAATTATACAGGTACACACAAAATAGAAATATGGAGCTTGACCTGTGTATTATTATTATACAGGTACACACAAAATAGAAATATGGAGCTTGACCTGTGTATTATAATTATACAGGTACACACACAATAGAAATATGGAGCTTGACCTGTGTATTATAATTATACAGGTACACACACAATAGAAATATGGAGCTTGACCTGTGTATTATATTTATACAGAGACAAACAAAATAGAAATACGGAGCTTGACCTGTGTATTACAATTATACAGAGACACACAAAATAGAAATACGGAGCTTGACCTGTGTATTACAATTATACATGTACACACAAAGTAGAAATACGGAGCTTGACCTGTGTATTACAATTATACAGGTACACACACAATAGAAATATGGGGCTTGACCTGTGTATTACAATTATACAGGTACACACACAATAGAAATATGGGGCTTGACCTGTGTATTACAATTATACAGGTACACACACAATAGAAATATGGGGCTTGACCTGTGTATTACAATTATACAGGTACACACAAAATAGAAATATGGAGCTTGACCTGTGTATTATAATTATACAGGTACACACACAATGGAAATATGGAGCTTGACCTGTGTATTATATTTATACAGAGACACACAAAATAGAAATACGGAGCTTGACCTGTGTATTATAATTATACATGTACACACAAAATAGAAATACGGAGCTTGACCTGTGTATTACAATTATACAGGTACACACACAATAGAAATATGGAGCTTGACCTGTGAATTATAATTATACAGGTACACACACAATAGAAATATGGGGCTTGACCTGTGTATTATAATTATACAGGTACACACAAAATAGAAATATGGAGCTTGACCTGTGTATTATAAATTTACAGGTACACACATAAAAGAAATATGGAGCTTGGCCTGTGTATTATATTTATACAGGTACACATACAATATAAATATGGAGCTTGACATGTGTATTATAATTATACAGGTACACACACAATAGAAATATGGAGCTTGACCTGTGTCATCATTATACAGGTACACACACAATAGAAATATGGAGCTTGACAAGTGTATTATAATTATACAGGTACACACAAAATAGAAATATGGAGCTTGACCTGTGTATTATTATTATACAGGTACACACAAAATAGAAATATGGAGCTTGACCTGTGTATTATAATTATACAGGTACACACACAATAGAAATATGGAGCTTGACCTGTGTATTATAATTATACAGGTACACACATAATATAAATATGGAGCTTGACCTGTGTATTATAATTATACAGGTACACACAAAATAGAAATATGGAGCTTGACCTGTGTATTATTATTATACAGGTACACACATAATATAAATATGGAGCTTGACCTGTGTATTATAATTATACAGGTACACACACAATATAAATATGGAGCTTGACCTGTGTATTATAATTATACAGGTACACACACAATAGAAATATGGAGCTTGACCTGTGTATTATATTTATACAGAGACACACAAAATAGAAATACGGAGCTTGACCTGTGTATTATAATTATACAGAGACACACAAAATAGAAATATGGAGCTTGACCTGTGTATTACAATTACACATGTACACACAAAGTAGAAATATGGAGCTTGACCTGTGTATTACAATTATACAGGTACACACACAATAGAAATATGGGGCTTGACCTGTGTATTACAATTATACAGGTACACACACAATAGAAATATGGGGCTTGACCTGTGTATTATAATTATACAGAGACACACAAAATAGAAATATGGGGCTTGACTTGTGTATTATAATTATACAGGTACACACAAAATAGAAATATGGAGCTTGACCTGTGTATTATAATTATACAGGTACACACAAAATAGAAATATGGAGCTTGAACTGTGTATTATAATTATACAGGTAAACACACAATAGAAATATGGAGCTTGACCAGTGTATTATAATTATACACGTACACACAAAATAGAAATATGGAGCTTGACCTGTGTATTATTATTATACAGGTACACACAAAATAGAAATATGGAGCTTGACCTGTGTATTATAATTATACAGGTACACACACAATATAAATATGGAGCTTGACCTGTGTATTATAATTATACAGGTACACACACAATAGAAATATGGAGCTTGACCTGTGTATTATAATTATACAGGTACACACAATAGAAATATGGAGCTTGACCTGTGTATTATAATTATACAGGAACACACAAAATAGAAATATGGAGCTTGACCTGTGTATTATTATTATACAGGTACACACAAAATAGAAATATGGAGCTTGACCTGTGTATTATAATTATACAGGTACACACACAATAGAAATATGGAGCTTGACCTGTGTATTATAATTATACAGGTACACACAAAATAAAATATGGAGCTTGAACTGTGTATTATAATTATACAGGTACACACACAATAGAAATATGGAGCTTGACCTGTGTATTATAATTATACAGGAACACACAATAGAAATATGGAGCTTGACCTGTGTATTATAATTATACAGGTAAACACACAATAGAAATATGGAGCTTGACCAGTGTATTATAATTATACAGGAACACACAATAGAAATATGGAGCTTGACCTGTGTATTATAATTATACAGGAACACACAATAGAAATATGGAATATGGAGCTTGACCTGTGTATTATAATCATAAAGGTAAACACACAATAGAAATATGGACCTTGACCAGTGTATTATAATTATACAGGAACACACAATAGAAATATGGAGCTTGACCTGTGTATTATAATTATACAGGAACACACAATAGAAATATGGAGCTTGACCAGTGTATTATAATTATACAGGAACACACAATAGAAATATGGAGCTTGACCTGTGTATTATAATTATACAGGAACACACAATAGAAATATGGAGCTTGACCTGTGTATTATAATTATACAGAGACACACAAAATATAAATATGGAGCTTGACCTGTGTATTATAATTATACAGGAACACACAATAGAAATATGGAGCTTGACCTGTTTATTATATTTATACAGGTACACACACAATAGAAATATGGAGCTTGACCAGTGTATTATAATTATACAGGAACACACAATAGAAATATGGAGCTTGACCTGTGTATTATATTTATACAGGTACACACAAAATAGAAATATGGAGCTTGACCTGTGTATTATAATTATACAGAGACACACAAAATAGAAATATGGAGCTTGACCTGTGTATTATAATTATACAGGTACACACACAATATAAATATGGAGCTTGACCTGTGTATTATAATTATACAGGTACACACAAAATAGAAATATGGAACTTGACCAGTGTATTATAATTATACAGGAACACACAATAGAAATATGGAGCTTGACCTGTGTATTATATTTATACAGGTACACACACAATAGAAATATGGAGCTTGGCCTGTGTATTATATTTATACAGGTACACACACAATAGAAATATGCAGCTTGACCTGTGTATTATAATTATACAGAGACACACAAAATATAAATATGGAGCTTGACCTGTGTATTATAATTATACAGGTACACACACAATACAAATATGGAGCTTGGCCTGTGTATTATATTTATACAGGTACACACACAATAGAAATATGGAGCTTGACCTGTGTATTATAATTATACAGGAACACACAATAGAAATATGGAGCTTGACCTGTGTATTATATTTATACAGGTACACACACAATAGAAATATGGAGCTTGACCTGTGTATTATATTTATACAGGTACACACACAATATAAATATGGAGCTTGACCTGTGTATTATATTTATACAGGTACACACACAATAGAAATATGGAGCTTGACCTGTGTATTATATTTATACAGGTACACACACAATAGAAATATGGAACTTGACCAGTGTATTATAATTATACAGGTAAACACACAATAGAAATATGGAGCTTGACCTGTGTATTATAATTATACAGGTACACACACAATAGAAATATGGAGCTTGACCTGTGTATTATAATTATACAGGTACACACACAATAGAAATATGGAGCTTGACCTGTGTATTATAATTATACAGGTACACACACAATATAAATATGGAGCTTGACCTGTGTATTATAATTATACAGAGACACACAAAATATAAATATGGAGCTTGACCTCTGTATTATAATTATACAGGTTAACACATAATATAAATATAGAGCTGGACCTGTGTATTATAATTATACAGGTACACACACAATAGAAATATGGAGCTTGACCTGTGTATTATAATTATACAGATACACACAAAATAGAAATATGGAGCTTGACCTGTGTATTATAATTATACAGGTACACACACAATAGAAATATGGAGCTTGACCTGTGTATTATAATTATACAGGTACACACACAACATAAATATGGAGCTTGACCTGTGTATTATATTTATACAGGTACACACACAACATAAATATGGAGATTGACCTGTGTATTATAATTATACAGGTACACACAAAATAGAAATATGGAGCTTGACCTGTGTATTATAATTATACAGGTACACACACAATAGAAATATGGAGCTTGACCTGTGTATTATAATTATACAGGTACACACACAATAGAAATATGGAGCTTGACCTGTGTATTATAATTATACAGGTACACACAAAATAGAAATATGAAGCTTGACCTGTGTATTATAATTATACAGGTACACACACAATAGAAATATGGAGCTTGACCTGTGTATTATTATTATACAGGTACACACACAACATAAATATGGAGCTTGACCTGTGTATTATATTTATACAGGTAAACACACAACAGAAATATGGAGCTTGACCTGTGTATTATAATTATACAGGTACACACACAATATAAATATGGAGCTTGACCTGTGTATTATAATTATACAGAGACACACAAAATAGAAATACGCAGCTTGACCAGTTTATTATAATTATACAGGTACACACAAAACATAAATACGGAGCTTGACCTGTGTATTACAATTATACAGGTAAACACACAATAGAAATATGGAGCTTAACCTGTGTTTTACAATTATACAGGTACACACAAAATAGAAATATGGAGCTTGACCAGTGTATTATAATTATACAGGTACACACACAATAGAAATATGGAGCTTGACCTGTGTATTATATTCATACAGAGACACACAAAATAGAAATACGGAGCTTGACCTGTGTATTATAATTATACAGGTACACACAAAATAGAAATACGGAGCTTGACCTGTGTATTACAATTATACATGTACACACAAAATAGAAATATGGAGCTTGACCTGTGTATTACAATTATACAGGTACAGACACAATAGAAATATGGAGCTTGACCTGTGTATTATAATTATACAGGTACACACACAATAGAAATATGGGGCTTGACCTGTGTATTACAATTATACAGGTACACACACAATAGAAATATGGGGCTTGACCTGTGTATTATAATTATACAGGTACACACAAAATAGAAATATGGAGCTTGATCTGTGTATTATAAATTTACAGGTACACACATAAAAGAAATATGGAGCTTGACCTGTGTATTATATTTATACAGGTACACACACAATATAAATATGGAGCTTGACCTGTGTATTATAATTATACAGGTACACACACAATAGAAATATGGGGCTTGACCTGTGTATTATAATTATACAGGTACACACAAAATAGAAATATGGAGCTTGACCTGTGTATTATAAATTTACAGGTACACACATAAAAGAAATATGGAGCTTGGCCTGTGTATTATATTTATACAGGTACACACACAATATAAATATGGAGCTTGACCTGTGTATTATAATTATACAGGTACACACACAATATAAATATGGAGCTTGACCTGTGTATTATATTTATACAGGTACACACACAATATAAATATGGAGCTTGACCTCTGTATTATATTTATACAGGTACACACACAATATAAATATGGAGCTTGACCTCTGTATTATAATTATACAGGTACACACACAATATAAATACGGAGCTTGACCTGTGTATTATATTTATACAGGTACACACACAATATAAATACGGAGCTTGACCTGTGTATTATATTTATACAGGTACACACACAATATAAATACGGAGCTTGACCTGTGTATTATAATTATACAGGTACACACACAATATAAATACGGAGCTTGACCTGTGTATTATAATTATACAGGTACACACACAATAGAAATACGGGGCTTGACCTGTGTATTACAATTATACAGGTACACACACAATAGAAATATGGGGCTTGACCTGTGTATTATAATTATACAGGTACACACAAAATAGAAATATGCGGCTTGACCTGTGTATTATAATTATACAGGTACACACACAATAGAAATATGGGGCTTGACCTGTGTATTACAATTATACAGGTACACACACAATAGAAATATGGGGCTTGACCTGTGTATTACAATTATACAGGTACACACACAATATAAATACGGAGCTTGACCTGTGTATTACAATTATACAGGTACACACACAATAGAAATACGGGGCTTGACCTGTGTATTACAATTATACAGGTACACACACAATAGAAATACGGGGCTTGACCTGTGTACTACAATTATACAGGTACACACAAAATAGAAATACGGAGCTTGACCTGTGTATTATAATTATACAGGTACACACACAATAGAAATATGGGGCTTGACCTGTGTATTACAATTATACAGGTACACACACAATAGAAATATGGGGCTTGACCTGTGTATTATAATTATACAGAGACACACAAAATAGAAATATGGAGCTTGATCTGTGTATTATAAATTTACAGGTACACACATAAAAGAAATATGGAGCTTGACCTGTGTATTATATTTATACAGGTACACACACAATATAAATATGGAGCTTGACCTGTGTATTATAATTATACAGGTACACACACAATAGAAATATAGAGCTTGACCTGTGTATTATAATTATACAGGTACACACACAATAGAAATATGGGGCTTGACCTGTGTATTATAATTATACAGGTACACACAAAATAGAAATATGGAGCTTGACCTGTGTATTATAAATTTACAGGTACACACATAAAAGAAATATGGAGCTTGACCTGTGTATTATAATTATACAGGTACACACACAATAGAAATATGGAACTTGACCTGTGTCATAATTATACAGGTACACACACAATAGAAATATGGAGCTTGACCAGTGTATTATAATTTTACAGGTACACACAAAATAGAAAAATGGAGCTTGACCTGTGTATTATAATTATACAGGTACACACAAAATAGAAATATGGAGCTTGAACTGTGTATTATAATTATACAGGTACACACAAAATAGAAATATGGAGCTTGACCAGTGTATTATAATTATACAAGTAAACACACAACAGAAATATGGAGCTTGACCAGTGTATTATAATTATACAAGTACACACGAAATAGAAATATGGAGCTTGACCTGTGTATTATAAATATACAGGTACACACAAAATAGAAATATGGAGCTTGAACTGTGTATTATAATTATACAGGTAAACACACAACAGAAATATGGACCTTGACCTGTGTATTATATTTATACAGGTACACACACAATATAAATATGGAGCTTGACCTGTGTATTATAATTATACAGGTACACACAAAATAGAAATATGGAGCTTGAACTGTGTATTATAATTATACAGGTACACACAAAATAGAAATATGGAGCTTGACCAGTGTATTATAATTATACAAGTAAACACACAACAGAAATATGGAGCTTGACCAGTGTATTATAATTATACAAGTACACACAAAATAGAAATATGGAGCTTGACCTGTGTATTATAAATATACAGGTACACACAAAATAGAAATATGGAGCTTGAACTGTGTATTATAATTGTACTGGTAAACACACAATAGAAATATGGAGCTTGACCAGTGTATTATAATTATACAGAGACACACACAATATAAATATGGAGCTTGACCTGTGTATTATAAATATGGAGCTTGACCTGTGTATTATAATTATACAGAGACACACAAAATAGAAAGATGGAGCTTGACCTTTGTATTATATTGATACAGGTACACACACAATAGAAATAAATAAAAAGAACCTGTCAGAAGTGACAGACAGACAGACAGACAGACAGACAGACAGACTTACCAGCACATGGTTGTGACATTGGTGCAGCTACTGTACACTGTTGGGCTGCTGGAGATGAGATTCCAGAATCTATTGAGTTGGACCGATGTTTCCCAGTGGATACAGAGAGTGTGCTGGAAATATAAGATAATATTCTATTAATATTTTGGACTCTTAGCTCGCTTGTCAAGTCAATGGTTGTTAGGCTCTCAGTCAATAAATTGTTATTACTACTTCATCTAAATGAAAATAAAATTATCCATAAACAATGCTTTGATTTGTTTGTGTGAATGGTTAGCATCATATTTATGCCATGGATGGCTAACAGATGGATCAGTTTACCTAATAACTCTTTCCGGGGAACCTGGAATATTAACCAGTACTCAAAAACACCCATCCCTGCAAATAACTGATTAATTTCCCTGTGGCTTGGTGGGGGGTGCAAACACACGAACCCTGGACTGATACCAGTAGCCAGACGTGCTACCAACTAAGCTAACTGAGCCACGCAGACTTTAAAGCATCTTAATAGAAATGCAATAAGTTTGTTGGGAGTGTTAAGAATGTTGTTGAGATGTGTAGGTGTTGCAGTCTTCTTTAGAAAGTTACATGCTTTGTTGAAGAGGTCTTTAAACAATAAAAACTATACCTGAATAACATAATTATTTGAGATGAAGTTTATCTGGAACACTGATCCTAGACCACTAATTTGAGATAAGGCTTTCCTTCAGCACTGTTTCTGTTTAATAAATCTGAGAAAGCTTTCTACGAGTACTATACCTGAATAACACATTTGAGATGAAGCTTATCTGAAGCTCTATCCCTGTTTAATAAATTTGAGATAAAGTTTACTTGTAGCACTGTTTCTGCTTAATAAAGCTGAGATAAAGTTTATCTGTAGCACTGTTTCTGTTTAACTAATCCGAGATAAAATTTACCTGTAGCACAGTTTCTGTTTACTTAATCCGAGATAAAATTTACCTGTAGCACAGTTTCTGTTCAATAAATTTGAGATAAAGTTTACTTGTATCACTGTTTCTGTTCAATTAAACTGAGATAAAATTTACCTGTGGCACTATTTCTGCTTAATAAATCTGAGATAACGTTTACCTGTAGCACTATTTCTGTTTAATTAATTTGAGATAAAGTTTACTTGTAGCACTATTTCTGCTTAATAAAGCTGAGATAAAGTATACCTGTAGCACTGTTTCTGTTTAATTAATTTGAGAAAAAAGTTACCTGTAGCACAGTTTCTGTTCAATAAATCTGAGATAAAGATTACCTGTAGCACTGTTTCTGTTTAATTAATCTGAGATAAAATTTACCTGTAGTACTGTTTCTGTTCAATAAATTTGAGATAAAGTTTACTTGTAGCACTGTTTCCGTTCAATAAATTTGAGATAAAATTTACCTGTAGCACTGTTTCTGTTTAATTAATCTGAGATAAAATTTACCTGTAGTACTGTTTCTGTTCAATAAATTTGAGATAAAGTTTACTTGTAGCACTGTTTCCGTTCAATAAATTTGAGATAAAATTTACCTGAAGCACTGTTTCTGTTTAATTAATCTGAGATAAAGCTTACCTGTAGCACTGTATCTGTTAATTAATCTGAGATCAAATTTATCAAATTTACCTGTAGCACTGTTTCTGTTTAATTTATCTGAGATAAAGATTTCTTATAGCACTGTTTTTGTTCAATAAATCTGAGATCAATTTTACCTGTAGCACTATTTCTGTTTTATTAATCTGAGATAAAGTTTACCTGTAGCACAGTTTTTGTTCAATAAATCTAAGATAAAGTTTACCTGTAGCACAGTTTCTGTTTAAAAAAAGACACATGTTTCATGACCTGGGACACTCTTAAACAAATGTGTTAAAGTTTACCTGGTGCACTGTCACAGTTTTACAAATGTGAGATTAGGCTTATCAGGAGCACTGTTCCTGTTTCACATATTTGAAATAATGCTTACCTCATGGCCTGGTCCAGGTCAACAATGAAGGCATCTCTCACACCTTCATACCCATCCACAATGGCACCTACAAACATAGGTGAGATATAGCATATTCAGAGGTCATTTTTTTAAAAATTTTTGTTATATTTGTGTTTGTTTAATTTGTCTGACAAGAGTACAGCAAATTTAGTTGAAACTGATTTATTTTACTTCGATTGTGAAGCAAGTGCTTACAACTTAAAACAAATCACACTCTAAGTCTTCCTGGGTAGAACCAGTATTAAGTATGTGCAGAAAATGTGTCTTGCTCAATGGTACCAGACATAGCCGCAAACAGTGGCAGGTGCTCGTCTTTTATCATCAACATCATGGCTGCAAACATGTGAAATATGCTAATGTTAATTCGTCTGAAGCGAAAACAATTACAATGTCATGTTTTAGTGTAACGTGGCAGGTTTTGTCTTTTACTTGTAAAACAAGTTATTACAACTTACAAATCATGCCCAAAGTCTTCCTGGTTAGAACTAAGCATATCTGGATAAAGCGTCTTGCCCAAGAACACAACACATAGCCGTGGCAGAGGATCGAACCCATGACACTCCAATCCTGGGTCTGATGCTCTACTAATAGACTGTGAGCTCTACATAATAATCCTAGATAGGGTACTGCATAGTATTTAATATCGACAGTGATTTTGGTGCTGTTAAGTCCAGAATGCCAAAGTATAATATTGTCAATCAAGATTCCTGCTGTTGCCTTCATTCTATCATATAAATGATGATTTTCAACAACTCTACTTATTTGAATTGCACATTTCATAGACAGCAAGACAAGATCTCCCTCTAATTTTATTTTAAATGCAAAGTTAATGGCCCTGTATCACTAAAACACATAAGGCCGTTTTTCGGATTATTGGTTGAACCAAACCGACTGTAACCGATAATCAATCGATTCCCATCACTAGTAGTTGGATACTTTTCAAGTAATTTTTGTGGATATGGTTAATTTTATTTTGACAGAAAAAACAAATTACACAAAAAGGTGAAGGGCATAAAAAGCAAAGACCTTTCACTGAAACAAGCGTCCAAAACAAATATTCTTTTAAGTCTATTTATGTTTGAAGATGTTCATTTGTTGAAAGTCGATATTTTGCACAGTGCAAATTTTTTTGTCTTACAAATATTAGTTTTAGTGGGTCCTCCGTGGTTGAGTGGTCTAAGGCACCATTTCAAGATCACTTTCCTCTCACCATTTGGGTTGTAGGTTTGAGTCCTGCTTGCTCAAAAAAAACTTTATATGAGAAAGTTTCCAGTTACTTGTGGAAGGACGGTGGTTCTACTTAGTCTGACTCAGTCTGAGGTCTTCCTCCACCAGTAAAACTAAATATGTCATATATAATCTGAAATGTGTTGAAAATGACTTTAAACCCAATTAAAAAAAAAACAACAAATAATAGAAATAAAACAAAGACTTTGTTTATTTGTTAGAAAAAAAATCTTAGTAGAACCACTGTCCTTCTGCAAGTTATTGGCAAACTTTCTCACCTAAGTTTTTTGATCAAGCTCAGAGTATCCTAAGACTTAATGATATGTGACTCCGCTATGGAGTATCCTCAGACTTTATGTGAGTCAGCCAGGGAGTATCCTCAGACTTTATGATATGTGACTCAGCCACGGAGCATCCTCAGACTTTATGATATGTGACTCAGCCACGGAGTATCCTCAGACTTTATGATATGTGACTCAGCCACGGAGTATCCTAAGACTTTATGACATGCGACTCAACCACAGAGTATCCTCAGACTTTATGATATGTGACTCAGCCGGAGTATCCTCAGACTTTATGATATGTGACTCAGCCACGGAGTATCCTCAGACTTTACGATATGTGACTCAGCCCGAGTATCCTCAGACTTTATGATATGTGACTCAGCCCGAGTATCCTCAGACTTTATGATATGTGACTCAGCCCGAGTATCCTCAGACTTTATGATATGTGACTCAGCCCGAGTATCCTAAGACTTTATGATATGTGACTCAGCCCGAGTATCCTCAGACTTTATGATATGTGACTCAGCCCGAGTATCCTCAGACTTTATGATATGTGACTCAGCCCGAGTATCCTCAGACTTTATGATATGTGACTCAGCCCGAGTATCCTAAGACTTTATGATATGTGACTCAGCCCGAGTATCCTCAGATTTTATGATATGTGACTCAGCCCGAGTATCCTCAGACTTTATGATATGTGACTCAGCCACGGAGTATCCTAAGACTTTATGATATGTGACTCAGCCCGAGTATCCTCAGACTTTATGATATGTGACTCAGCCCGAGTATCCTCAGACTTTATGATATGTGACTCAGCCCGAGTATCCTCAGACTTTATGATATGTGACTCAGCCCGAGTATCCTAAGACTTTATGATATGTGACTCAGCCCGAGTATCCTCAGACTTTATGATATGTGACTCAGCCCGAGTATCCTAAGACTTTATGATATGTGACTCAGCCCGAGTATCCTCAGATTTTATGATATGTGACTCAGCCCGAGTATCCTCAGACTTTATGATATGTGACTCGGCCACGGAGTATCGTAAGACTTTATGATATGTGACTCAGCAACAGAGTATCCTCAGACTTTATGTGACTCAGCCACGGAGTATTCTCAGACTTTATGATATGTGACTCAGCCACGGAGTATCCTCAGACTTTATGATATGTGACTCAGCCACGGAGTATCCTCAGACTTTATGATATGCGACTCAGCCATGGAGTATCCTAAGACTTTATGATATGTGACTCAGCCCGAGTATCCTAAGACTTTATGATATGTGACTCAGCCACGGAGTATCCTAAGACTTTATGATATGTGACTCAGCCACGGAGTATCCTAAGACTTTATGATATGTGACTCAGCCCCAGTATCCTCAGACTTTATGATATGTGACTCAGCCCGAGTATCCTAAGACTTTATGATATGTGACTCAGCCCGAGTATCCTCAGATTTTATGATATGTGACTCAGCCCGAGTATCCTCAGACTTTATGATATGTGACTCAGCCATAGAGTATCCTAAGACTTTATGATATGTGACTCAGCCATGGAGTATCCTCAGACTTTATGATATGTGACTCAGCCACGGAGTATCCTAAGACTTAATGATATGTGACTCGGCCACGTAGTATCCTCAGACTTTATGATATGTGACTCAGCCCGAGTATCCTCAGACTTTATGATATGTGACTCAGCCATGGAGTATCCTAAGACTTTATGATATGTGACTCAGCCACAGAGTATCCTAAGACTTTATGATATGTGACTCAGCCACGTGTATCCTCAGACTTTATGATATGTGACTCAGTCGAGTATCCTCAGACTTTATGATATGTGATTCAGCCACGGAGTATCCTCAGACTTTATGATATGTGACTCAGCCCGAGTATCCTCAGACTTTATGATATGTGACTCAGCCCGAGTATCCTCAGACTTTATGATATGTGACTCAGCCACGGAGTATCCTCAGACTTTATGATATGTGAATCAGCCCGAGTATCCTCAGACTTTATGATATGTGACTCAGCTCGAGTATCCTCAGACTTTATGATATGTGACTCAGCCCGAGTATCCTAAGACTTTATGATATGTGACTCAGCCCGAGTATCCTCAGACTTTATGATATATGACTCAGCCATGAGTATCCTCAGACTTTATGATATGTGACTCAGCCCGAGTATCCTCAGACTTTATGATATGTGACTCAGCCCGAGTATCCTCAGACTTTATGATATGTGACTCAGCCCGAGTATCCTCAGACTTTATGATATGTGACTCAGCCCGAGTATCCTAAGACTTTATGATATTTGACTCAGCCCGAGTATCCTAAGACTTTATGATATATGACTCAGCCACGGAGTATCCTAAGACTTTATGACATGCGACTCAACCACAGAGTATCCTCAGACTTTATGATATGTGACTCAGCCGGAGTATCCTCAGACTTTATGATATGTGACTCAGCCACGGAGTATCCTCAGACTTTACGATATGTGACTCAGCCCGAGTATCCTCAGACTTTATGATATGTGACTCAGCCCGAGTATCCTCAGACTTTATGATATGTGACTCAGCCCGAGTATCCTCAGACTTTATGATATGTGACTCAGCCCGAGTATCCTAAGACTTTATGATATGTGACTCAGCCCAAGTATCCTCAGACTTTATGATATGTGACTCAGCCCGAGTATCCTCAGATTTTATGATATGTGACTCAGCCCGAGTATCCTCAGACTTTATGATATGT
This sequence comes from Panopea generosa, assembly GCA_029582155.1. Classification (NCBI taxonomy): domain Eukaryota; kingdom Metazoa; phylum Mollusca; class Bivalvia; order Adapedonta; family Hiatellidae; genus Panopea; species Panopea generosa. The sequence continues at coordinate 3,930,459 of CM055905.1, read as the reverse complement.
GACTCAGCCATAGAGTATCCTAAGACTTTATGATATGTGACTCAGCCATGGAGTATCCTCAGACTTTATGATATGTGACTCAGCCACGGAGTATCCTAAGACTTAATGATATGTGACTCGGCCACGTAGTATCCTCAGACTTTATGATATGTGACTCAGCCCGAGTATCCTCAGACTTTATGATATGTGACTCAGCCATGGAGTATCCTAAGACTTTATGATATGTGACTCAGCCACAGAGTATCCTAAGACTTTATGATATGTGACTCAGCCACGTGTATCCTCAGACTTTATGATATGTGACTCAGTCGAGTATCCTCAGACTTTATGATATGTGATTCAGCCACGGAGTATCCTCAGACTTTATGATATGTGACTCAGCCCGAGTATCCTCAGACTTTATGATATGTGACTCAGCCCGAGTATCCTCAGACTTTATGATATGTGACTCAGCCACGGAGTATCCTCAGACTTTATGATATGTGAATCAGCCCGAGTATCCTCAGACTTTATGATATGTGACTCAGCTCGAGTATCCTCAGACTTTATGATATGTGACTCAGCCCGAGTATCCTAAGACTTTATGATATGTGACTCAGCCCGAGTATCCTCAGACTTTATAATATATGACTCAGCCATGAGTATCCTCAGACTTTATGATATGTGACTCAGCCCGAGTATCCTCAGACTTTATGATATGTGACTCAGCCCGAGTATCCTCAGACTTTATGATATGTGACTCAGCCCGAGTATCCTCAGACTTTATGATATGTGACTCAGCCCGAGTATCCTAAGACTTTATGATATTTGACTCAGCCCGAGTATCCTAAGACTTTATGATATATGACTCAGCCACGAGTATCCTTAGACTTTATGATATGTGACTCAGCCCGAGTATCCTAAGACTTTATGATATATGACTCAGCCACGAGTATCCTCAGACTTTATGATATGTGACTCAGCCCGAGTATCCTCAGACTTTATGATATATGACTCAGCCACGAGTATCCTCAGACTTTATGATATGTGACTCAGCCCGAGTATCCTCAGACTTTATGATATATGACTCAGCCACGAGTATCCTCAGACTTTATGATATATGACTCAGCCACGTGTATCCTCAGACTTTATGATATGTGACAATCACTGCACATGAAGATATCTCAAGAGTTTCTCTTTAAAGCTACCGTCCTTCTTTTCCAACATTTATAATACAATGCTTAAAATCAAAGAAATATTAGGGTCAGTTTCTTAAAGATCACTCGTCCTGACCAAATGTTCACTTGCCATGGTGAGCGAACGAGTGGAAATTTCCGGCCTTGTATCACAAATCACAAAGTGAATGACTGCCATATTCTACTTACTATTTTTACAATAAGTATCAAAGGTTTCCTCGCGAGACTTGTTGCCAGGATACAACAGGCGATACACATTCCCTTGTTTGTTCTTGTCCAAGGTTTCCATCAAGATATTTGCCAGGTTTTTATCCTTAAGCAATTTGTGGCCAGCCAACTGCAATGGGGTGATCTTCTTCACTTTCGCTCCTAAAAATTAAACGCAAGTATGTACAATATGAAATTATCTTCTTTATGACTGCATGCATGTATGCCATAGTATGTGACATTCTTACATAAAAACATTCTTACATTCAAGGGCGGATACAGGGGGTGGGGGGTAAATTTTTTTCCTTGTCATTAATCTTTATTGTTTCGGGTAATTTTACGCGAAAAAGTTTGTGATGGCGGCACCACCAGCAAAAATTCAAAAAAAGCCAAATAGCTTTTTTACGAGTAGATGTTCATCTGTACAAAATAAAACGCAGGTGAAAAGGTATGTATATTTGCATGTGATGAAATGTGTGTGTAAATGATTTTAAATGGACCAGTCTGTTAAAACATGTATACAATAAATTAAAATATCTACACTGCATAGGCCAAACCTTCAAAAGCACCGAGACAGAAAGAACCAAACTGGTGGACAAACTGAGACAAACAAATAATCAATACAACACTGAAATCTATGTTTCATCTTTTTTCATTCAATGTTATATTAAAAAAGATTTAGTCAGAAAAACAATATGCCATTGGTCTGCTCCTAACAAGAGAGTGACATGCTATTATTGTGATAATAAATGCTCAATGTCTAAATGGCCCTGTAGCGTAATAGGTAAGGCATGCGCCTGTCAATCTAGAGGTCTAACGTTCGAGCCTGCCTAGCATTATATATATATATATATTTTTTTTTTTTCAAGAAAAATGTTTATAAAAAAATTCAAGGCGATGGTGTTATTTTGTTTATTTTTATTAGAATTAAGTTATAAATGTACATTCAATAAAACATATTTTCTCTTTTTTCAGTCTTATTTGTAAAGGCAGATGTCATCAAGGAGATTTAGTAAATGGTGAAAGTCAGTGTACTTGTATCGCACTTGTTTTTTTAAGTAGAAATGGTTATCCTAAGTGTACAAGAGACGTTGACCGCATCCTTCAAGATGGTACTGACCTGCTTTCATCAATATCAAGCCAGGGACACTTGCTTATTAACGAATTACCTGCAACAGTACACATTGGAAACAATGTTTTAGAATTAAATTAGTGTGTGCCAAGAAGTGGGATGATGTCTCAAAGTACGGATGATTCTGAGTCACAGACTTATAGAATCACGTCAGCTTTGCAGCAATGCTTTGGAGATTCGAGTGGAGCTTTTTTGACATTAGGAAATTCAGGTTCAACCATTGGAATCAAGCAAGTGGGTAACGGTGCCTTTATTGCTATGGATTCACATAGCCGAGATGATCAAGGCATGTGTTGGCCAGATGGAAAAGCTGTTGTCTTAAAATTATTGACATTAATAGATCTGTTTAATTATGTTAGATATATGACGAAATCGATTTCAATGGACAATATGCAGTTTGAAGTAACACTGGTATCTATCAGAAAATGGTAAATACTATTAGTCTTGTCATTTCTATTAACTATTGATGAGCTGATTTATTTATTTTCTCAGTAATGAATGTGACAGGAATATAAATATATATATATAAGGAGACACATTACAAACAGCCTAAGACACAAACACACATACAGATTTACTGCGGGCGGCAGTGACGCTTCGCCAATGTGCATTGCATAGCACACAATGGAGGCAACCTACTGTACAACTAAAAAAGAAGTGTTTGACCTACGCCATATGTTTATACAATTACACAATGACTCGCAAATGGTACAAGACATATGCATACATTAACATACACACATTAATTACAATGATATCAGATCGGATCCAGTATGGATTCACAAACAGCATGTTATAGATAGACACAGAGACACAGAAGTATGACGGATCTTTTCAGATACAATGAATTAAGAATTAAAATATTATGTTATTTATATATGAAGAACATGTATTACTTATACTTTATCACTTGACTATATTTTTTCAGTTCGGATGGTAACGATGCAACTAGCACTGACGAGGTTAAAGTTGAAACTACAGAAGATATGACCTGCCAGGAACAAAGTGGAAACTTGGATGATACAGGGAATCAAGAGGTAAAGAAACTTAAACAATTCCGTCTATTCATCTTGGAGATACTAATTTGATTAGTTTAATGATTTCTGAAGTCTGAAAAAGTATTTTATAGATGAAAAACAAAAATATCTGTTTGTTAAACCCTTTAATGTATATAATAGGCAGTACTTGTGATCCTATTTATGGATATTAAGCTTCTTGCAAATTGTTTAAGAATTTGTAAAACAGTCATAATGATATGTATGTAGAGTCAACCTCTGCAATAACATTTCAGGGAATACGTGATGATCAACAGCATGGGGTTCAAACTTCATCTCTGGATATAAAGAATTATGACCCGAAGAATGCTTCAGATGCAGAAAAGTTCAGACTCATTCAAGAGAGAGAACCAGAGATTAATTTCAAATTTCGGCAAGACTATACAAGGACAAACGAAAGAAGTCCGGACTAATGAAACGATTTTGTATCAGGGAAAGGTTTACGAGATTCACGTTGAATGTTCAAACATCCTACATCTAGAATCAACGTAACGATGACAAGTGAAAATGAAGCAAAGATTGCACATAACCGAAGAATACTGCAATCTATATTACATACCTTAGTGTTTTGTGGCAGACAGGGAATAGCATTAAGATCACATCGTGATGATGATTCATCATGTGACAGCAGTCTTAATATGGGTAACTTTAAGGAACTTATAAAATTTCGAGTAAATGCAGGTGACAAAGTGCTTAACAGTATATACAAAACAAAATTGTAGAAGAGGTCAAAGCCCAAGACATTGGTCCTTTCTTTGGATATCAGTGTGACGAAGTAATAGACAGCAGCAACTGGGAACAACTAGGTCTTGTACTTCGTTACAGTACTACAGGTGGAAAACCAGTTGAACAATTGTTTGAGTTTATTGCTTGCTTGGTGAAGCAATATGCAATATCATTATAACTTCGTTAACAAATGTATGGCTCGATACCCAACTTTGCTGATCTCAGACAATGGACAGTGCCGGTAATATGGCAGGGAAGAATCTTGGCTATGCTGCGACGTTCAAAAGACATTCACCGAGAGCAGTTTATCACTACTGTTCAAGTCACAACCTTAATTTGGAAATATGCAAAAGTTGCCAGGAGACAAGATGGGTCGAGAAACATACATGTCTGGACGATTTCCAGGAAAAGTATGAAGCGCTTCTAATATGACTTGATGCCATATCTGTTGTCGAGCGGGGTTGGGACACAAAGGCAGTAATGGATGCCAATGGGCTCTTAAAACGTATAGCAGATGCCAGTTTCATTATATGTTTTCAAACAGTTCATAATTATTTCGGGTACTTCAGTGGATTGAGTACAAAGCTCCAAAGCTCTACACTTGGTTTAATTCAGGCATATGATATGGTAGAGAATGTCAAAACTGTCATAACTGAAGCAAGAATCGATGAAAGTGAATATGACAAAGTGTATACAAAGGCCAAAGAAATGGCTGATGTCATCTCTTGAGCCACCCAGGTGATGTGGAATGCAGAAGCAAAGAAATAACGTCCCTTCATCTACCCCAGAAGAATATTACAAGCGAGTAATATACTTACCCTTTGTGGATTCCTTAGTCAGTCAAGTCAGTATGAGGTTTGGGAGTTTGTCAAAACAGGTAGTTCGGGCCCTTTGTATCATACCAAAGAATCATGATTTGATCAACGAACAAACCATTGATGCAATTATTGAGTACTATGGGGAAGACATGCCTTCACCATCAATTTTCCGACAGGAACTGACGTTATGGGAACACTTATGGAATGGTCGAGAAGAAAAGCCATCAACAATCCAGGAAACACTTTCTAGTGAAAGAACATGCAGGTTGATGTACCAGAATATATACACGATACTTCATTTACTTCTGCTGACGTTGGTAACGTCAAGTAGCGTAGAAAGAGCAAACTAGTCATTGAAGTACATAAAGAACAAATTAAGAAGTACTATGGGAGAAGATCGCTTCTATACACTCGTGCTTATGTATGTACATAAAGACATACCCATTGACATATACTCTATTGTAGATATGAATGTACATAAAGACATACCCATTGACATAGACTCTACTGTAGATATGTATGTACATAATGACATACCCATTGACATACCCATTGACATATACTCTACTGTAGATATGTATGTACATAAAGACATACCCATTGACATAGACTTTATTGTAGATATGTATGCCAGAAGACATCCAAGTAAGATGGTTCTGTTAAATCCCTTATCAGCATGAAATACTGACTGAGAAGTTACTTGTACACAGCTGTACACATCTAATTGGAATACTTGTATTAAGCATTCCCATGGAAAATCCTATGTTCAATCTGAGCCCCCCCCCCCCCCCTTCTTCCCCCCCCCCCTTCCCCAAACATCAATTCCTGGATCAGCACCTGTCCTTAGAACATAGTATATGACATTCTTACATAAAATGTGTTTGACAACATAGTGTATGACATTCTTACAACATATTGTATGCTATCCTAACAACAGTGTATGACATTATTACAACATAGTGTAAGTTATCATAACAACAGTGTATGACATTCTTACAACATATTGTATGCTATCCTAACAACGGTGTATGACATTCTTACAACAAAGTGTAAGTTATCATAACAACAGTGTATGACATTCTTACAACATATTGTATGCTATCCTAACAACAGTGTATGACATTCTTACAACATATTGTATGCTATCCTAACAACAGTGTATGACATTCTTACAACATATTGTATGCCATCCTACTTACACTGTATGACATCCTTATAACAGTGTATGATATTCTTACAACATAGTGTATGCTATCCTTACAATATAGTGTATGCTATCCTTACAACAGTGTATGACATTCTTACAACATATTGTATGCTATCCTAACAACAGTGTATGACATTCTTACAACATAGTGTAAGTTATCATAACAACAGTGTATGACATTCTTACAACATAGTGTATGCTATCCTAACAACAGTGTATGACATTCTTACAACATAGTGTAAGTTATCATAACAACAGTGTATGACATTCTTACAACATAGTGTATGCTATCCTTACAACAGTGTATGGCATTCTTACAACATAGTGTATGACATTCTTACAACTTAGTGTATGCCATCCTTACAATATATTGTATGCTATCCTTACAACAGTGTATGACATTCTTACAACAAAGTGTATACCATCCTTACAACAGTGTATGACATTCTTACAACATAGTGTATGACATTCTTACAACATAGTGTATGCTATCCTTACAACAGTGTATGACATTCTTATAACATAGTGTACGATATTCTTACAACATTGTGTATGCCATCCTAACAACAGTGTATGACATTCTTACAACATAGTGTATGACATTCTTACAACATTGTGTATGCTATCGTTACAACAGTGTATAACATTCTTACAACATAGTGTATGACATTCTTACAACATTGTGTATGCCATCCTTACAACAGTGTATGACATTCTTACAACATAGTGTATAACATTCTTACAACATAGTGTATGCCATCATTACAAAATAGTGTATGACATCCTAACAACAGTGTATGACATCCTTACAACAGTGTATGACATCCTTACAACAGTGTTTGACATTCTTACAACATAGTGTATGACATTCTTACAACATAGTGTATGCTATCCTTACAACATAGTGTATGCCATCATTACAAAATAGTGTATGACATCCTTACAACAGTGTATGACATCCTTACAACAGTGTTTGACATTCTTACAACATAGTGTATGACATTCTTAAAACATAGTGTATGCCATCCTTACAACAGTGTATGACATTTTTACTACATAATATACGCCATTCTTTCAACATAGTGTATGACATTCTTACAACATAGTGTATGCTATCCTTCCAACAGTGTATAACATGTTTACAACATAGTGTATGACATTCTTAAACATAGTGTATGACATTCTTATACCATAATGTGTGGACATACTTATCCACAGTGTGTGACATTCAACTACCATAATGTATGGACAATCTTATACAACAGTGTGTGACATTCAACTACCAAAGTGTGTGACATTCTTATACGACAGTGTACAACATTCAACTACCATAATGTGTGGACAATCTTATACCACAGTGTGTGACATTCTCATATGACAGTGTGTGACATTCAACTACCACAGTGTGTGACATTCTTATTTGACAGTGTGCAACATTCAACTACCATAATGTGTGGATAATCTTATACCACAGTGTGTGACATTCTTATACAACAGTGTGTGACATTCTTATACGACAGTGTGCGACATTCAACTACCATAATGTGTGGACAATCTTATAACACAGTGTGTGACATTCTCATATGAAAGTGTTTGACATTCAACTACCACAGTGTGTTACATTCTTATACAACAGTGTGCGACATTCAACTACCATAATGTGTGGACAATCTTATACCACAGTGTGTGACAATCTTATACAACAGTGTGTGACATTCTTATACAACAGTGTGCGACATTCAACTACCATAATGTGTGGACAATCTTATACCACAGTGTGTGACATTCTTATACAACAGTGTGGGACATTCTCATACGGCAGTGTGTGACAATCAACTTTCACAATATGTGGACAATCTTATACCATGGTGGCTGTTTTTCTATAATATATTTATCAGGGACCATGTAACGTACCATTCTCTTCCTTTATTACCATGACAATGCTGGTAATCATTCCAAACACACTCTTTATTCCCTGGCTGTCCAAGATGTTATTATCAGAGAAGCGTAATATGAACATTCCGCTTCTGTGAGTTGGGCATGTCTTTAATTTCTTCTCTGCACAATCCTTGTCTATGAATCCCTCAATCAGTCTTGAACAGAAAATTTTAAATAAAAATAAGAAAATGTACTGAACGGATCGGCTAACCAGCCACTTTTGTATTTCGAATATCTTCATCAAAATATTGAGTAGCATCATTTAAATTTGTATACAACATTGACAGACAGTTATGTATTGATTTTGTATTATTATTCATCTATTCATTTATCTATGTCCCTGCTACACTTTTCTCTTATAAATACGACAGCATGCATACGTCTATATTGTAAAACACAGAAATGCTCAGGTAAAAACATGTACAGTCAAACCTGTTCAATTTTTAAATTATTCAAGAACACTAAACATTATTTTTTGCTCTGCAAACAACAAATGACAATCGTACCTATTTTATACTATCCTGTCACATGTTGAAACATGTGGCGGAGCAATTGGTGAACATTCACTGAGCTCTTGACAGTTCATCACCGAGTGGTTGTTGTTGGTTGTCAATGTTCGGTAAATGGTTGGCGAATGATTGGTGAATGATCATTCGTTTTTCCCAATTGGTTGCGATCAGTTGCTGATATTTGCCGACCAGAAACAGCTTGCTGAGTGCCTGCAACCACTGACAACAACCATTTGCCGAACACTGACAACCTTTAACTGACTGTCAACAACCTCTCTATGACCTCTGACAACCAACTACTGACCAGTGGTTGTTGGCAGATGGCAATCTGTGGTCTCTCTAGTGTGACTGGGACTTAAGACATGTTTGACTACATATATAAACTGACACTATACGTAGATGTAGTTGATGATATTGTAGAAGCCAGAGCAACAAGAGAATAATAACAACAGTAATTGTCAATGTTCCTGCCACAAAGAATTTCACTCAAATGTTTTGAATTCTGAAACTTGAAAATTGCAACTCTCTCATAGCAAAAGGCACTACTATACCACTATGATTTAGAGTTGTGTTGTGGAAACAGAAAAAATTGTCATTTTGACTATTTGTTTCCATAGTAACAGACAAAATCTTGAAATTGAAAACTCATAGCAAAAAACACTACTAGACTATTAGGTGTACATTAAGTGTCATTAAGTAATTTCGTAATTTTGATTATTTGTTTTTTCAGTAACAGAAAATAATATTTAAAATAAAAATGAAAACTCCCTTATAGCAAAAGGCACTACAAGACCACTAGGATAGCATCTGTACAGTTTTATGCCGGAAAAACTTTTGGAAGCAATTTAATACACCCCAGCCCCTTTGCAAAATTGAGTTACAGGACATAGTTAAGGGCACAACAAGACAGATAAGGAAAATATTTCGAAGAATATTTTTTAATGAGGTTTTAACATCATTTTCACTGCACTGCAGCTTATCTACAGCATGTCCAGTTTTATTTGTTGAAGAAGACCTAAAAAGAACCATCCTCCTTCCACAAGTAACAAACTTTCTTGAATAAAGTTTTTGAAAAAACCTGGGCTCGGACCCACAATCTGGACAACATAGTCATAAGATGACAGCACCATAAACCACTCAATATTGGAGGACCCTTCATGTGATATAAACAAGATGTGTTACCCGTCCTTCCAGTAGTCGAGAAGATATTTCTCCAGCAGGTTGTAGTTCCCCAGGAACCATTTCCAGAAGGAGAAAGAGCACAGTTCCTCTTTGTCAGACCGGTCCATCTTATCCTGGAACGTATGATTATTAATTAGAACTATCATTACCGGTAGGATGGTTTAAAATTTATTTATTTTACATCTTACAGTTTAAATGAATCACACACTAAGGCTTCCTGGGTAGAACAAGTACTAAACATTTTCTGATAAATTGTCAGTCTCAAGAACACTGTACATGGCTGTGGCAGAGGATCAAACATGCGACCCTTAGATCCGCTACCACTAGACCAAGCACTACTGTCCAGTCATTATTGATTCAGAACCAAAAAGAAACACAACAATGTCAAATTTTATTTATGGTCATGTATCAAATCACACACTACACCCACGAATGTATACCATACACTATACCTACAAATGTATACCATACACTACACCCACAAATGTATACCATACACTACACCCACAAATGTATACCATACACTACACCCATGAATATATACCATACACTACACCCACAAATGTATACCATACACTACACTCACAAATGTATACCATACACTACACCCATGAATGTATACCATACACTACACCCACAAATGTATACCATACACTACACCCATGAATGTATACCATACACTACACCCACAAATGTATACCATACACTACACCCACAAATGTATACCATACACTACACCCATGAATGTATACCATACACTACACCCACAAATGTATACCATACACTACACCCATGAATGTATACCATACACTACACCCACAAATGTATACCATATAAAGATATTGAGCTTCAAGTTTTACTATTGGAAACTTTTTTCATAAAACTAGTGACATCACTCTAGTTTTGTAAATACATGTACTACTAAAGGACTGAACAGACGGACAGAATAAATTTGGAAGTATGTATAAACAGTAATAAAGCTTAAAATGACATATTTAATTATAAGGATTTACATAAGGCTAATAATAGTGTAACACTAGTTTAAACATAGGTATTTATAGCGTATGACCTTCCAAATACAGGATTGTTGATTATAAACAAGAGGGCCATGTTGTCCCTAAACAGCTCACCTGTGGCAGAGGAGACAATGCCAAAGTAGCAAGTTGTGATCATGCAAGAGTCATACGAGAGAAATATTATAGATCTATATAACTAAAATTTTGTGAAGAACAAATGAGTACTCAAGGTGCTGGAGTGCATATAACGAATAAATAACTCAATTTTTGATGACTCAAAGGCCATAACTCTGATATTAATTATCCATTTCAGTCAGTTCAAACAATATGTGTAAGATATTATGATTATACTGCTATAGTTCAAGTTTGATAAAGATTGAATGAAAACTCTAAATTTTTATAATTCAAGGGTAACAACTCCCTGAATCTTTATACAGTTTAGCCAGTTCAAAAACTCGTACATGATATTTAAGTTAACTACTGTGTAAGTTTGTTGACAATCAAATGAAAACTGAGTACTAGAGTGTGCACAACATCAAATAAAACAATTCAAGGGTGATTAGTCTGACATAAAACCCATTTGGCCAGTTCAAAACTTGTCAGAGATACATAACTACTGCGTAATTTTGTTAAGGATCAAATGAAAATTACAGGTGCCAGAGTGCATACTACTTAAAACTTCACGGATGGCAAAGAAAGGGCAATAATATAGCTCATCTAATCTAAGACTAATGACGACTATTGACATGAACTCCAGTATTAATCTATTTTATTAATCAATCAATCATTCTATTTTATCAATCCATTTGGTAGATATATATGAGCAACTTTAGTTTTGAATTGGAAAAAGTTTTTTAATAAAAATTTAGTCAAAAAGGAGCAGTAACTCCTTTTAAATATTGGCTAATGTTGACCTGTACTTTATATATTGGCTAATGTTGACCTGTACTTTAAATATTGGCTAATGTTGACCTGTACTTTATATATTGGCTAATGTTGACCTGTACTTTAAATACTGGCTAATGTTGACCTGTAGTTTAAATATTGGCTAATGTTGACCTGTACTTTAAACATTGGCTAATGTTGACCTGTACTTTAAACATTGGCTAATGTTGACCTGTACTTTAAACATTGGCTAATGTTGACCTGTACTTTAAATATTGGCTAATGTTGACCTGTACTTTAAACATTGGCTAATGTTGACCTGTACTTTAAATATTGGCTAATGTTGACCTGTACTTTATAACTATCCAGAATACACAAAATATCAATTAAAATACATTAAGCTCTTCAGAAATTATTGAATGAAAACCAATTATTTACGTTGGAAGACGAATAAACAGATGAACGAAAGACAGCACACTTAATCATGACCCTTCGCCATTCTCCCAATGGCAGGGGTATAAAAAAGGAATTCCATTTGAGTTTAGCCTAAATACATTAGCTGTCTACAAGCAACCTAAAGTGGGGAGGTTTTCTCGTCTATAAGCAAAATATAGCTGGGCCTGGCCAGCTCAGTCAGTCATGCAGCTGACTGTCCAGAATTGAATTGAATTCTTGCCATCACAACTTGATTGTCCAAGAACATTGTTCTCCCACCTACATATGTGGAGAAGTAGTCAGTAACATGCAGGAATATAAGTGTGTCTAGTATTCGTAAACGGCCTAGCAGATTTAAGGATAATAATTATACATGAAAACTGCCATTCTATAATTAAAATACTATTTATACTCCCTCCCCCTTACAATAAAAATACAATATAAGCAGCTTACAAAGCAAAACCGATTCAAAGACACTAGATGGTCATCATCAAATTCCCCTGCACCTAGGAGGCGTCTCTTCAGATGGGCCAAGTTCTCCTCTGACAGGGTACGTTTATTACACAGCTTCGCCATCTTCTCCTTCAACATTTGCGCCACTTCACACCATGGTAGACTGCTCTTTTTCTTCAGTGGCATTGCATGCTGAAAGAAAAAATTAGTTGACATTTTGAAATTGATTCAAAAATTTATCTAATGTGACAAATCTAAACAATTGTTGGCAAAATTCAGTATTTTTTAATTGAAACAATAAAATGAAGTAAAATTTTTGTTTTGAATGATATTTTAAAATTAGTATATCAGGGGAAAAAGCTTCAAATTTCATAAAAAAATCAAATTACTTTTAAAATTAACACAAAGCATCTCATTATCTTAAATAAATAAAATCCACCAAATCATGAAAAAAATAAACTTGATACTTGATGAGAGGTAAATCCCCATTCTAAAAATAGACAGTACTTAAATACTGCTTATCAACCTTCTCATCATCATTCAGACTCTTTCTAGATGAAACTAATTCTACAATATGTAAACCAGTATGATGGATCAAATGGAAATGAAAATGAAATCAAATGACTTATCTGATAGATCACAAAATATGTTGCAATTTAAGCGGGAACACTATTTTAGTCTAACCTGGATGTGTACGCCAAGTTAGAAAATCCCTTTTCCATATATTATTTTGGCATGTTTAAATATATATCTATGTGCCGTATGGTAATACAGAGTCAGTGAGTATATATAGGCATGGTACATTGGGAAAATCTGTTTTGAGTCAATTTCAAAAATTTCAAAAGTCTTGATATACTTACTTTAAAAGTGAAACATTTTTGAAAAATACAATGTACAGTCAAACCTGTCTGAAGCAGCCACTCAAGGGAAATCAAAAGTGACCTCTTAAGACAGGTGACTTGTACAAGTTGATTTTAACTTAAGTATAAACATGGTAAAAGGAAAATGTGGCTGTTTTAGATAAGTGGTTGCTTAATAGAGGTGACCACTAACACAGGTTTGACTGTACAAAGAAACTTTGTTGAATTCAGGTCCCTCATGGAAAATGGTAAAATATAAAAGGGGCACGCTTGATGGTCTCCTAGTGTCAATAGAGCTTATTATATCATAACTTACATGCATACATTGATAGAGCAGACATAAATATATGTATGAACATATGTTTTATATCAATAAATAGGTTGAATTTTTTTTTTATAACTTCAACGCCCAAGTCTGACCTTGACATCAGAGTTACAGACATGATTGTTTCATTCTGCACATCAACTTTATGTTGTAAAACTTGTACCTACTTATATTAAAATCCTTATTAGCTTGTAAGAGTTAAAGATTGCTTTATAAACATGAAAACATTGTTGTCTCCTTAAAAAAATTACTTTTTAATAAATAAATGCTCATGTGTAACCTTGCCAGTTAAGGTACAGACTTGGGGCCCTTTTCACTAACATTCATAAGTCTTAATATTTTCTTACAAACAAATTCTGACACCCTGGAACATTCAAAATGGATACTATTTACCGTACAAGACTTACTGATGTAAAATAAACACTAAATGAATTTCCCCCCCGACTTCTACAGTGAGAAATTCATAAACTTATGGACTTAAAGAACACCCACTAATGGTACATTTACATATTATTTACAAAATACAATAGCAAAACAAAATAAAATATATATAGTTTTTTTTTGTTTTAGCAATCCTTTGAAAGTCTCTTTGATTTAAAAAAAACAACATATATATATACAAAATTAATCAAGAAAGTGAATATTACTACATCTGTTACAACAACAAAAAAAAGCAACAAAAACAACAAAACAACAAGTATAATTATGTACTGTTAATGATATATGTGTGAGTACATTGGAGGTGATGGTTTATTTGTAGCACTTGCGATAATAATTGTTTAATTATTACCAAATATTATCTTCTGGACATATGAAGTAGTTCATTCTATTTGTAACCATATACAAAGTTAAAGCCCGTCACCTATAACTTTCTGTTCAATAAATGATGGAAAGTTTATTGAATCACAAAGAGGAAGGTCCCATTTGAAGATAATGGTGGATTCCGTCCTTGTAGTTTATCTTAATTATGAGAAATTTGTTAAAACACAGGTCGACATTTTTCTTTTTATTCGTCAATGCTTTAGCATAACCAGATACTGGCCAATGAGTGATTTTATCACGGGACGCGATTTAATATTTGGTCATCACTACATTTTTACACTACAGAGACAAAATAGAATATAAGTTATTGAACAGAATAGCTATAATAAATGATGGTTGATATAAATCTGCAGTTTTATCGCTATGATCCAAAATATATGGGAGAAATAGGCGAGGCCTCTTTAACGTTTAGTGAACCAGGCCCCTGGTT
Source organism: Panopea generosa (assembly GCA_029582155.1). Classification (NCBI taxonomy): domain Eukaryota; kingdom Metazoa; phylum Mollusca; class Bivalvia; order Adapedonta; family Hiatellidae; genus Panopea; species Panopea generosa. The sequence continues at coordinate 3,915,284 of CM055905.1, read as the reverse complement.
GCTATGTTCTGCACATAATCTTGACTGGGCAAACTATTGCATTTAGTTATATTAAGATCATTCCATGCATGTAAAAATTATGTATCGAAAAAGTAAAAGGGGACAGGTGGAGACCATGATTGTATCACCATTTTGCTATATAGCAGACAACAGCACATAAATATAACAGACGGCAATTACAAGTGGATAAACCATAGTTGTACATTGTTGTTGTTGTTGTTGTATAGTGTTTAGCGTCACTTTCAACAATTTTTCAGTTGTATCGCAACAGTGACTACTCGAGACAATATTTCAAGCACTGCCACACTGAAGTATTATGCTGAAGACACATGGTATGATACCTGACGCAGTCACATTATACTGACACCGGGTCGACCAGACATAGAAATATCCTCTAAGCCCTTTACTTCGTATAGATGCCTTTGGACACCTCTAATATAGACACCTTTTGACACCTCAAATATAGACGCCTTTGGACACCTTTAATATAGACGCCTTTGGACACCTCTAATATAGACGCCTTTGAACACCTAATATAGACGCCTTTGGACACCTAATATAGAAGGCTTTTGAATTATTGGGTGAATTATGTTTATATTAACTGACAGAGTGGAAAACAGTGCAGGAAGTGTTCAGTTTGCTTGTTACGAGCAATCTGAACTCTTCTTGCACTGTTTTCAAAGGCCTTCTGTGATTGGTGTGGGAAAACGTGGTTCTATGGAGTAAAGGGTTAATGTGGAGCACCAAACGAGGAGAGCTTCTAGGACTTTTTTTCATGTTTTGGGTATGACACGTCCTGGGATCGAAACAACTTTCTTCTGCATGCGAGGTGGACACTCTACCTGAAGACCACCACTGCCGTTTAATAAAGTAGAAGTTTGAGTTACTATTAGCATATTATCAATATTATTATTTTTTACTTACATGGATTTCAAATCAAAAGCAACTTTCCAGTTCATAATATAATTACTGGAGAATATAACGTAATTTCATTTAAAAAATTGAAACGCATTACCACCACAGGGCTGTCAAAAAAAGCAACACTATTGCTAAAATCCACAGTCAAGTCAGTATTGTGCATGCAGCAGTCTTGCAACATGCACCATTCTATGAAGCAGTAAAGACAATGAACGTGTACATTCAATCTGGCATTGCTGTAGCATCCTTTTTTTTCTTCATATTTCAATACATTCAAAATAGTCCCACATGAAAGGGGGTAGTTAGGGAAAGTTTTAAAATAAGAACCATTACGTAAATTGTCACTTGGGTAACGGTGAACGAGGAACCTTTCTTTTAATGCTTTTGGTGGTATTGTTTCAGTAGTGCTCGTTAACCATTATTTTGAAATGGCAGATCTTCTCCATTAAAAAATAGGTGAAAAACGTGTGCCTATTCAGATTTAGTGTTACACCCCTAAGTTAATACAGTTTGATGTACCCGATAAAAAAAAAATTGCACAAAAAAATAACTGTATGTTTATTTTTCATTGCAGTATATTGTCAAACCTGTCTTAAGTAGCCAGTCAAGGGAAGGGGCAGAAGTGGCATTTTAAGACAGGTTGTTGCTTAAAACAGGTTAAAAAGGTTCTGAAGGCATAGAATGGTAAATAGTAAAGGTGGCTGTTAAAAACTAGTGGCTGCTTAACAGAGGTGTCCGGTTACATAAGTTTTACTGAATTTAGAATAAAACATAAATGAATAATTAACAATCACTCACCACATCTGTACTGTAACATTGCCACATGACAGATGCCAGAGCACAGCATCCCTGATTTGCTCCTGTGGTCACCACCAGGGGGAGTGACAATGTCTGAAAGAGATTTCATTGGCTGAATTGTTTACTCCATAACAAAAGTCAATGTAGTTCTTTTTTGTGTGCATGTTAAAAATGGTTTTATTTCATTATTTGAATACAAGGTTTGAGGTTATAAACTTTGTTCCATGCATAACGCAAGAGTAACAAAATAAAATTCATCCCATAAGAGCAATAAGGTACCAAGTGTATATGAAATAAGAAGGCACTTGGTACCTTTTTGCACCAATAAGGTGATTAATGTAAAAACCTGTACTTTTCTGCCTCAAATCTGTATTAATACTTTCAAATTCAAGGTTGTGTGTTTATGGTTTAATTTGTGTTTTTATACGAATCCAAGAAACTGTGATCTAGTATGAATTTAAGGTGAATATGGAAAGTTCTAGAGCACTGGTGCCTGTTGTACATACAAGACAATGCCAACACACAATGACTATGTATTTTACAATGTAGTACAATTATAACTTATCCATATAGTTTTTCAAATGGCTATCATTCCAGGGGTTGCGATGATTGTAATATGACACTGCCTCAGCTCTCACTGATCACTCTGATTCAAGTAGGAAAGTTGTCAATTACTTGTATAGGTGGGTGTGCTCGAGTACTAGTTAACCATCCAGGATCCCAAGAAAGAGTGGTTATGTTAAATGATTGTCTGTTAGCCCTAAATGGCATAAAAACCACGAGACTTTACCAACCACGAGATTTCAGCAAACCACGAGACATCACCAACCATGAAACTTTAGCAACCACGAGACTTCAGAAAACCACAATTCAGCATACCACGAGATTTCAGCAACCACAAGACTTCAGAAAACCACGAGACTTCAGCTACAACACTCAAAATTCTATCTTTCACTGTAACCGACAAATCTTTTTACATCATTACTTAATAAATTGCATACCCAGTAGAGTTCCCTATCGATTTCTGCTGTGAAAACAATCCTATACTTGTCCTCGTGTACATGTGACTGTCTGTCTCTGTTGCCACGACGCTCAAACGGCTCACTAAACTGCAGCTTTGAAAACATCCCTTCGTATTTCTCCTTCTTTTTCCCTGGTGTAAATTTAACCTTATTTGCCTTCAATTGGTAGTCGGCATTATTCAACGCTTGGACATCAAACTTGTTGTCATGGTAACACTCGTTTATTTTGTCTTCCATGAAGAAATAGGCTGTGATGTCAGAACTTCTAAGCGACGAGCCTAAATAGTCAGCTGCTAATATTCTGGAAAAAACAACAACAATAAAGCCAATATTATGAACACCAGGCAATTAATTCATTAAGCTTTAATAATTGTAAAGTTTTCCTATCTAGAGCAAAAGCCAAAAAACCTAAACAATATTGTTATCATTATGATCTTATGTCCCAAGAATGGCAAAAAATTGAAAATTGAGAACCATGAAGCTAGACTGTGAAATACTTTGTGTATTATTTTTGTGCCGACTAGTCACTCGCTAACAATATATGATAAATTATCTGTCATCTGCCAACACTGTATATTATGTTTGTGCTCACCTGTCACTTGCAAACACTTTCTGGTTATGTTTACCTGTCACTTGCCCATATTGTATATCATGTTTGTGCTCACCTGTCACCTGCAAACACTTTCTGGTTATGTTTACCTGTCACTTGCCCACACTGTATATCATGTTTTTGCTCACCTGTCACTTGCAAACACTTTCTGGTTATGTTTACCTGTCACTTGCCCCCACTGTATATCATGTTTGTACTCGCCTGTCACTTGTAAACAATTTCTGGTCATGTTAACCTGTCACTTGCCCACATTGTATATCATGTTTGTGCTCACCTGTCACTTGCAAACACTTTCTGGTCATGTTTACCTGTCACTTGCCCACACTGTATATTATGTTTGTGCTCACCTGTCACTTGCAAACACTTTCTGGTTATGATTTGTCACTTGCCCACACTGTATATCATGTTTGTACTCACCTGTCACTTATAAACACTTTCTGGTCATGTTGACCTGTCACTTGCCCACACTGTATATCACGTTTGTGCTCACCTGTCACCTGCAAACACTTTCTGGTCATGTTTACCTGTCACTTGCCCACACTGTTTATTATGTTTGTGCCCACCTGTCACTTGTAAGCACTTTCTGGTCATATTAACCTATCACTTGCCCACACTGTATATCATGTTTTTGCTCACCTGTCACTTGCAAATACTTTCTGGTCATGTTTACCTGTCACTTGCCCACACTGTATATTATGTTTGTGCACACCTGTCACTTGCAAACACTTTCTGGTCATGTTTACCTGTCACCTGCAAACACTGTATGTTATGTTTGTGCACACCTGTCACTTGCAAACACTTTCTGGTCATGTTAACCTGTCACTTGCCCACACTGTATATTATGTTTGTGCACACCTGTCACTTGCAAACACTTTCTGGTCATATTTACCTATCACTTGCCCTCACTGAATATTATGTTTGTGCACACCCGTCACTTGCAAACACTTTCTGGTCATGTGTACCTGTCACTTGCCCACACTGTATATTACGTTTGTGCACACCTGTCACTTGCAAACACTTTCTGGTCATGTTTACCTGTCACCTGCAAACACTGTATGTTATGTTTGTGCACACCTGTCACTTGCAAACACTTTCTGGTCATGTTAACCTGTCACTTGCCCACACTGTATATTATGTTTGTGCACACCTGTCACTTGCAAACACTTTCTGGTCATATTTACCTATCACTTGCCCTCACTGAATATTATGTTTGTGCACACCCGTCACTTGCAAACACTTTCTGGTCATGTGTACCTGTCACTTGCCCACACTGTATATTATGTTTGTGCACACCTGTCACTTGCAAACACTTTCTGGTCATGTTAACCTGTCACTTGCCCACACTGTATATTATGTTTGTGCACACCTGTCACTTGCAAACACTTTCTGGTCATATTTTCCTATCACGTGCCCTCACTGAATATTATGTTTGTGCACACCCGTCACTTGCAAACACTTTCTGGTCATGTGTACCTGTCACTTGCCCATAATAAAAATACTAACATATCAGTTGCATCTGTCAGTTATTTGTAGAAATCCGTAAAACACTGCACTGGTACTATTTCTACCATAATTCTTACCTCACTGTGACTTTTGGTAAGTACTTTTTGTCGACCTTGACAATATACGTCTCCTGCTCTGTCACAACAAATGTACTGGAAAATAACAGGAAAATAGGGTTGAATGTTCTAGTGTACATAATTTCTACAAAGTACAAACTATTTCAAAGAGTGTGAATCAAATGACACAAACACAGTCTAGATCGCACTGCTGTGCACGCTCAGTAAAATATAAAAAAAACGTCCTCATTTGATTGATATTATTATAGTGTTTGGTTTAATTTATGCAACAATTTAACATATGACATAATACAATGTCCTCAATATGACATAATACAATGTCCTCAATATGACATAATACAATGTCCTCAATATGACAAAATACAATGTCCTCAATATGACATAATACAATGTCCTCAATACAGTTTATTGTTTGATGTGTTTTTGCTGTGAAGCTTAAACATGACAACATGAGCAGTGCTATGCTTTTGGCACGAAGACCGGTTAAAAATCACTTGTTGGGATAAAAACATTCTTTTACTTCAGTTGACTGACCCCAAATTTGATTTTACCAATCAGACAGCCATTTGATTGACATTCTATACTTTGCATATTTTACCAAAAATCTACTAATCTGACTTGCTGACCACTCCTTCAACTTGTTTTGAAATCCATCAAAGAATGCTAGATCCATAGATCTATTAAAAATGTGAAGAGTGATCATCTGTGTGACCTTGACCTTCAGTGTGACCTTGACCATCGGTGCTTTTTTGGTGTTTTTTTAGGTGTTTCCCTTCAATAGGGGAAACAGCATTGTAATGATGAAAATAGTGAAAAAATCAAAATGACGCAAATCATAAAAATGAATATTTAAAGCAGATTACAGATCAACATATTGTTATAAACTGATTCATTGGCATAAAAAACAACAACACTGACCTTGAAAGTGGGGACACATATCTTCAGTATGACCTTCAAGATGGGAACACATTTGGTTCTGAACGTAATCTCAATCTGACAAGCAATTGTGACGAGTAATTCTGAAATCCAGCCGTGCTTACCAGAGCTTTGGATCGGACATAATTTTTAAGAATTGTTAACATGCTTTTCAGTGTGGTTTTTGCAGTCTGCCCAAATTGTAGTGCTGTGTCACCATACCCAGAATTCATATTTAAATACAAAATTAAGTTTAGTTTTGAAATTAAATGCAAAAAAATATAATTAAATTACCTTTGACAGAAGTCTTCAAACAGCTGCCTGAATTGCTGGAACACCACTTTGTTTTGCTCTTCTTCACTCTCGGTGGTGATATTGGACAGTTTCATCAGCTCATCATTTAAAAACTCATGTAACAGCTTTCCTGTCTTTGCACACCTGACAAATTGTATTAGGCCATGATACATTAATTGCTAGATTATCATCCCCGCCAGCCCCCTAATTTTCATGCCTTCCTGAGCCTTTTTATTTTCATAAAAAAAAAATAAAAATTTGTAAAAAACAAGAATTCCGTGCAGTGATATGTCTCGCCATGTCCGCTTTGACCGTTAATACACACATGGGAGAGAAAAAAATTAAAATATTATATTCATGCAAGAGTTATCTAAGAAATATTGTAGGAAGTATTGTGTGAAGTTTCAAGTGATTTTTAAGATATGAACTTTATGGTAGTTGCACACAAAACTTTAACCAGTATTTCTAAGTAAAACAGATTTAAAAAAACAAAAATTAAAGATAAAAAAAGAATAATTTTTTTTTTAAATAAATTAAAAAAAAAAATGTACTCAGCATCTGCATTATATAATGTAATGCAGGGTATTAGTTGTAACTATGATCCAAGTATGAGTGTCTTAGCACTAGTACTTATTGAGAAATAGTGTTAAAATGAAAACTTAACATTTGAGGTAAATACAAAATTCAGCATCAAACAATGTCAATGGACCATGAAATGTAGTCACAATCAGCATCTGCAGTATATAATGTGATGCAGGGTGTTAGTTGTAACTATGATCCAAGTATGAGTGTCCTAGCACTTGTACTTGTTGAGAAATAGTGTAAAAACGAAAACTTAACGTTGGAGCTAAATATAAATGTTTGACGCCGCTACCGGAAAAGCAACACCTTAATCTCGCTTTTTTTTGCATACTGAAATTGGAATTGTTAGTGTGCTTTTTAAAACACACAAAGGTATGTCATTCTACTTCCTCTACACGTGCCTTTCCTACCCACCTCGTGCTACAGCACAACGTTTGATGTGTGACTGTGTGTATGGTTTAAATATTGTTTTATCTAAAAGTTCATTGTTTATATAATAGTTTCTTTGCAATAAACATAGTTATCAGAAAAACTGGTCTAAAAAAAATATAAAAAACCCATCTCATTATCATTACAAAATAAAATCCAAATGGTTCAATCTGTCAAATCCAGCAAAACGTGGCAAACTCAATATTTAAACTGGAGTGGTAAACTTGAAACAAAATCACCATTCTAAAAATAGACAGCACTAAAATACTGCTTGATGACCTTCACATCATCATAAGAACTCTTTCTAAGATAAAACTATTTTTACTTTGTGTATAACAGATCAAATCGAGCATGATAAATTACAGACAAAAAATGTTTTCAGCCAATTTTAAAACGAAAAAAATCCTCTGTGCTTATATGGCCTGTGGAGAAGCCTGGTCAAGTGCTGGGGTGCCCCTGTGCCTAAATAGCCTGATGAGAAGCCTGGCTAGGTGCTGGGGTGCCCCTTTGCCTTAATGGCCTGTGGAGAAGCCTGGCCAGGTGCTGGGGTGCCCCTGTGCCTAAATGGCCTGATGAGAAGCCTGGCCAAGTGCTGGGGTGCTCCTGTGCCTAAATGGCCTGTGGAGAAGCCTGGCCAGGTGCTGGGGTGCCCCTGGGCCTAAATGGCCTGTGGAGAAGCCTGACCAGGTGCTGGGGTGCCTCTGTGCCTAAATGGCCTGATGAGAAGCCAGGTCAGGTGCTGGGGTGCCCCTGTGCCTAAATGGCCTGTGGAGAAGCCTGGTCAGGCGCTGGGGTGCCCCTGTGCCTAAATGGCCTGTGGAGAAGCCTGGCCAGGTGCTGGTGTGCCACTGCGCCTAAATGGCCTGTGGAGAAGCCTGGCCAGGTGCTGGGGTGCCCCTGTGCCTAAATGGCCTGTGGAGAAGCCTGGTCAGGTGCTGGGGTGCCCCTGTGCCTAAATGGCTTGATGAAAAGCCTGGCCAGGTGCTGGGGTGCCCCTGTGCCTAAATGGCCTGTGGAGAAGCCTGGCCAGGTGCTGGGGTGCCCCTGTGCCTAAATGGCCTGTGGAGAAGCCTGGCCAGGTGCTGGGGTGCCCCTGTGCCTAAATGGCCTGATGAGAAGCCAGGTTAGGTGCTGGGGTGCCCCTGTGCCTTAATGGCCTGTGGAGAAGCCTGGTCAGGTGCTGGGGTGCCCCTGTGCCTAAATGGCCTGTGGAGAAGCCTGGCCAGGTGCTGGGGTGCCCCTGTGCCTAAATGGCCTGTGGAAAAGTCTGGCCAGGTGCTGGGGTGCCCCTGTGCCTAAATGGCCTGATGAGAAGCCTGGCCAGGTGCTGGGGTGCCCCTGCGCCTAAATGGCCTGTGGAGAAGCCTGGCCAGGTGCTGGGGTGCCCCTGCGCCTAAATTGCCTGTTGAGAAGCCAGATCAGGTGCTGGGGTGCCCCTGTGCCTAAATGGCCTGTGGAGAAGCCAGGTCAGGTGCTGGGGTGCCCCTGTGCCTAAATGGCCTGTGGAGAAGCCTGGTCAAGTGCTGGGGTGCCCCTGTGCTTAAATGGCCTGTGGAGAAGCCTGGTCAAGTGCTGGGGTGCCCCTGTGCTTAAATGGCCTGATGAGAAGCCTGGCCAGGTGCTGGGGTGCCCCTGTGGCTAAATGGCCTGTGGAGAAGCCTGGCCAGGTGCTGGGGTGCCCTTGTGCCTAAATGGTCTGTGGAGAAGCCTGGCCAGGTGCTGGGGTGCCCCTGTGCCTAAATGGTCTGATGAGAAGCCAGGTAGGTGCTGGGGTGCCCATGTGCCTAAATGGCCTGTGGAGAAGCCTGGCCAGGTGCTGGGGTGCTCCGGTGCCTAAATGGCCTGATGAGAAGCCTGGTCAAGTGCTGGGTGCCCCTGTGCCTAAATGGCCTGTGGAGAAGCCTGGTCAGGTGCTGGGGTGCCCCTGTGCCTAAATGACCTGTGGAGAAGCCTGGCCAGGTGCTGGGGTGCCCCTGTGCCTAAATGGCCTGTGGAGAAGTCTGGTCAGGTGCTGGGGTGCCCCTGTGCCTAAATTGCCTGTGGAGAAGCCAGGTTAGGTGCTGGGGTGCCCCTGTGCCTAAATGGCCTGTGGAGAAGCCTGGTCAGGTGCTGGGGTGCCCCTGTGCCTAAATGGCCTGTGGAGAAGCCTGGCCAGGTGCTGGGGTGCCCCTGTGCCTAAATGGCCTGTGGAGAAGCCTGGCCAGGTGCTGGGTGCCCCTGTGCCTTAATGGCCTGTGGAGAAGCCTGGCCAGGTGCTGGGGTGCCCCTGTGCCTAGATGGCCTGTGGAGAAGTCTGGTCAGGTGCTGGGGTGCCCCTGTGCCTAAATGGCCTGATGAGAAGCCTGGCCAGGTACTGGGGTGCCCCTGTGCCTAAATGGCCTGTGGAGAAGCCTGGTCAGGTGCTGGGGTGCCCCTGTGCCTAAATGGCATGTAGAGAAGCCTGGTCAGGTGCTGGGGTGCCCCTGTGGCTAAATGGCTTGATGAGAAGCCTGATCAGGTGCTGGGGTGCCCCATGTGCCTAAATGGCCTGTGGAGAAGCCTGGCCAGGTGCTGGGGTGCCCCTGTGCCTAAATGGCCTGTGGAGAAATGCTGGGGTGCCCCTGTGCCTAAATGGCCTGTGGAGAAGCCTGGCCAGGTGCTGGGATGCCCCTGTGCCTAAATGGCCTGTGGAGAAGCCTGGTCAGGTGCTGGGGTGCCCCTGTGCCTAAATGGCCTGTGGAGAAGCCTGGCCAGGTGCTGGGGTGCCCCTGTGCCTAAATGGCCTGATTAAAAGCCTGGCACGGTGCTGGGATGCCCCTGTGCCTAAATGGCCTGTGGAGAAGTCTGGTCAGGTGCTGGGGTGCCCCTGTGCCTAAATGGCCTGATAAGAAGCCTGGCCAGGTGCTCGGGTGCCCCTGTGCCTAAATGGCCTGTGGAGAAGCCTGGCCAGGTGCTGGGGTGCCCCTGAGCCTAAATGGCCTGATGAGAAGCCAGGCCAGGTGCTGGGGTGCCCCTGTGCCTAAATGGCCTGTGGAGAAGTCTGGCCAGGTTCTGGGGTGCCCCTGTGCCTAAATGGCCTGTGGAGAAGCCTGGCCAGGTGCTGGGGTGCCCCTGCGCCTAAATGGCCTGTGGAGAAGCCTGGTCAGGTGCTGGGGTGCCCCTGCGCCTAAATGGCCTGTGGAGAAGCCTGGTCAGGTGCTGGGGTGCCCCTGTGCCTAAATTGCCTGTGGAGAAGCCAGGTCAGTTGCTGGGGTGCCCCTGTGCCTAAATGGCCTGTGGAGAAGCCTGGTCAGGTGCTGGGGTGCCCCTGTGCCTAAATGGCCTGTGGAGAAGCCTGGACAAGTGCTGGGGTGCCCCTGTGCCTAACTGGCCTGTGGAGAAGCCTGGTCAGGTGCTGGGGTGTCCCTGTGCCTAAATGGTCTGATGAGAAGCCTGGTCAGGTGCTGGGGTGCCCCTGTGCCTAAATGGCCTGTGGAGAAGCCAGGTCAGGTGCTGGGGTGCCCCTTTGCCTAAATGGCCTGTGGAGAAGCCTGGCCAGGTGCTGGTGTGCCCCTGTGCCTAAATGGCCTGTGGAGAAGCCTGGCCAGGTGCTGGGGTGCCCCTGTGCCTAAATGGCCTGTGGAGAAGCCTGGTCAGGTGCTGGGGTGCCCCTGTGCCTAAATGGCCTGTTGAGAAGCCTGGCCAGGTGCTGGTGTGCCCCTGTGCCTAAATGGCCTGTGGAGAAGCCTGGTCAAGTGCTGGGTGCCCCTGTGCCTAAATGGCCTGTGGAGAAGCCTGGTCAAGTGCTGGGGTGCCCCTGTGCCTAAATGGCCTGTGGAGAAGTCTGGTGAGGTGCTGGGGTGCCCCTGTGCCTAAATGGCCTGATAAGAAGCCTGGCCAGGTGCTCAAGTGCCCCTGTGCCTAAATGGCCTGTGGAGAAGCCTGGCCAGGTGCTGGGGTGCCCCTAAGCCTAAATGGCCTGATGAGAAGCCAGGCCAGGTGCTGGGGTGCCCCTGTGCCTAAATGGCCTGTGGAGAAGCCTGGCCAGATGCTGGGGTGCCCCTGTGCCTAAATGGCCTGTGGAGAAGCCTGGTCAGGTGTTGGGGTGCTCCTGTGCCTAAATAGCCTGTTGAGAAGCCTGGCCAGGTGCTTGGGTGACCTTGTGCCTAAATGGCCTGTGGAGAAGCCTGGTCAGGTGCTGGGGTGCCCCTGTGCCTAAATGGCCAGATGAGAAGCCTGGTCAGGTGCTGGGGTGCCCCTGTGCCTAAATGGCCTGATGAGAAGCCTGGTCAAGTGCTGGGGTGCCCCTGTGCCTAAATGGCCTGTGGGGAAGCCTGGTCAAGTGCTGGGGTGCCCATGTGCCTAAATGGCCTGTGGAGAGCCTGGTCAAGTGCTTGGGTGCCCCTGTGCCTAAATGGACTGATGTGAAGCCTGGCCAGGTGCTTGGGTGCCCCTGTGCCTAAATAGCCTGTTGAGAAGCCTGGTCAGGTGCTGGGGTGCCCCTGTGCCTAAATGGCCTGATGAGAAGCCTGGCCAGGTGCTGGGGTGCCCCTGTGCCTAAATGGCCTGTGGAGAAGCCTGGCCAGGTGCTGGGGTGCCCCTGTGCCTAAATGGCCTGTGGAGAAGCCTGCTTAAGACAAGTGACTCATTAACAGAAGTGACTGCTTACACAGGTTTCAATGTACTTTAAAATTTTCTCACCATGGTGCTATCCTGTCAAGATTTGGGGATGCTGCAATTTCGGCATATTCATACTTAAACTGCTTCTGCCATTCCTGAACCTCTGTCTTCAAGTTCTTTATCAGACTGTCTAGTAGATTCCTTAACTCACCCAAGTCTTGCCACAAACACTAAAAAAGGAGTGAGAGCAGATACTTCAGTTTATGTGAAGTAAAATCGGAGATTATAGGAACCGTTCTCAAGTCAACTTCCTTGTAGAACCTGTACTGAATGATGGTGAAGCAGACTGATCAAGCCAGGGAGTGATCCCACAACCTCTAGTCACATCACTTTAATTTGATTTTGATTTGGTTCGTCATACTGGTTACATGTTGCTGAATTTGGTTAATTACAAAACGACGATTATTAGCAATGCACAACTGCCAGTAGTACTACAACATGTGCAGCTGGATACTGATTTCAAGCAAGTTCCGGCCATAACAAATTAATTGCTAGATTATCATCCCTGCCCTCCCCAAAATTTGCATGCTGCCATGACCCTTTTTATTTTCATAAAATAAATAAATAAATAATTTAAAAAAAAATTAAAATTAAAATCCATCCTCCCTCCCCCTTTTAAAGACAAATTTGGATGTTAATCTAGCAATTAATTTTTGATGGCCTTAGCCAAAATCGGTTGAGAAAGGAGTAGTGTGGGCAAGATTTACCATTAGAAATAACCAAAAGCTGATGGACGAAGACATGACAATACATTTAGGCTAGAAGCACTGTAATTTTGCTTTATACTGAATAAGAAGTTGTTGTTGAATGCCCAGCTGCCTAAACGCTGTCTTCCCTAGCAAATTTAAATAAGGCCATTATAAATTAATTGCTAGATTATCATCCAAATTTTTCTTAAAAACGGGGAGGGCAGAAGGATTTTTTTTTCCTTTTTAAGATTTTTGATGTTGTTTTTTTTGTTTTTGATTTTGTTTAATTTTTTGTCTTTTTAATGAAAATAAATGGGTCAGGGCGGCATGAAAATTAGGGGGTGGGCAGGGATGATAATCTAGCAATTATTTTATTATGGCCTAAATGCCAGTTTAATGGCCAACTCAACCAAAGGTCAACAGACTGACATGTGACAACGACATTTGACAACGACATGTGACAACTGAACATCAAGCTGATACTCCCTGGTCTGAGCAAAATTGACTGACATGCCACACATGTTCACTTGTCTTGTGTCGAAAATGGCATAAAACCACATTACAAAATTAAAGGCCTGAAGGTCTGCAGGAGGGCTCCCTACTGTAACAAATTCATTAAAATTTGGACTTTTGAATTAGGAAATTGACAAACTTGTTCAAAATTGTATATATGTCATATACACAAAAAAAATTGTGAAGAGATGACGGTTAATAGTCACAATACATGATGACAAAAGCCTCTTTGGAAACACAACAAACATGACTTACTTTTCACTTCTTGTAGATCTATGAGAATATTAGCTAAATGTATGCCATTTATCTAAATATAAACGTTTTAGTCAATGGAGTAAATAAAGAAGTTCTGACCAATTTGTTGGAATTCAAGTGCTCTAGTAATTTGATATTTAATTGAGGTACAGTATATCAAAGCAGCTACCCAAAGCAGATAAGTGGGAGTGATTTTGATGACTATATAAATTTAACTATTTAGACAGTGAATATTAAACATGCTGCATAAACAACTTCATTTTAATCTTCAGTATAAATATTAGCCGACTATGACCAAACCCAAACAAATTGATTAGAATAAAAAAAAATAGAAACGAAGCTTGGCCACTAATTGTGGAAATCAGTAAATGTCTAACTGTTCAGATTTGTCCATAATGTCCATTTTTTAAAAAAATTTTTGTCAGAATACGATATACAGATTTATCAATGAGCTTATTTAATACCGGCATTATAATATACTTTTCCACATTGACTCCGTGTTTCCAGGTGTGATTTTGATTATTTCCGGAATAATCAAGTAACGGTTTTGCTTGAGACATGTATTTCACACTGTTCGAAAATAACAATGACTAATTTATAAATATTTCACAAACTTTACCATATACATAAAAGACGAAAAATCGATAGACAGTCTACATAGATTTGATATAATTAGGGTTGATACTGTAGTTGCTGTGGTTGGTCGAAACAGTGAAAACTCTGCTTTGTTTATCTCAGATACACCTGAAAATCATAACCAGCTGCACGCTGGTTATGATGGAGTTTTTTTTTATGAGCATTTATTACCACGATTATCAAAAAAAGGATTACTTGATTCCATCTGTTTGTGTATTTATCATGTTAGATTTATACAAATATTTTAATGACACAAACAATTTTCAATCTGACGGTACCAGCGAAGCTGCTTTGGCCATTTAAAAAAAAACAATACAAGCAAACAAGTTAACACCTTATGGCTAACAGTAAACAAATTACAGGCATAAACAATCTTTTTGGTGAACTGATGGAACCTGTGATACGAATTGCTGACCACACCTGAAAGGCTTGCTGTGAAGCGATAGATTCTATCGGTACCCCCCACCATCGGTAATGGTTTAGTCCAAGTCAACATCCTTTCACACATCGGGTATGGCAGTAAGAGGTAATGATATTGTCCCAAGGCATAAACTACGATAACAGCTGGTTAGTACAGAACTTTTTATTTTATTTTTATACTACTGGTAGCAAAAATCTGGATAGAATTTTTATGACATTTTGAAAGAAAAATCAGTTTTCAACAATAAAATTTGGTCAGCCAACCAAAAAACTGGCAATTTTTGAAGCCCTGATCCAAAGTGTTGCTAATTAGGTCACTGCTTTCATCAATGAAAAGTAAATGCGCAGTGATATGGATAATCAATTGAATTTTTGAGCTTTCAGAAGCACATCTTTGACAATTTTGCTCTCTCCGCCATATTAAATTTTGAATCATTTAATGTATAATATGTCCTCTGCTCTGATGGCTATTCTGTTTTAAACTTTTGGAACTATTTTTATTGGTCGGATGAAATTGCGGTCAACAGTATAACAAAGGTTACAGAACAAAATTGCTTCTCATATGATTCCTTTAGAAAGCCTCACTTTCACTCGTCAAAAAATATAAAAGGAAGTATATCAGAAATTCATGCTACAATTGTTTTAGAAAAATAGAATGTTTTTTTTAAATGAATAAAAGCATCTCATTATCATTAATAAATAAAATATGATTAGTTTAACATGTCAAATCCACAAAAATTTGCCAAAGTCATTATTTAAATCGGAGTGGTAAACTTGGAACGATATCCCTATTCTGAAAACAGACAGCCTTTAAACAATGCTTGGTGACCTTCACATTGACACAGACTCTGTCTAAGATGAAAAAATATTAAAACGTGTAAAACCTGTATAATGGATCAAATAGAAATAAAAATAAAACCATGAGATTTGGTACATCAAAAAATATGTTGCAATTTTAAGCAGAAAATCTATTCAAGTCTAACCTAGGCGTGAAGCCCAAGTTAGGAAAGCCTTTTTAAATGTATTATTTTGGTATGTTTCAATATTTTTTTGGCAATACGGGTTCAGTGAGTATATATAGGTATCGTATACAGGAAAAAAAATGTTTTTAGCCATTCCTGATATATTGCCTTAAATGTATCCATCTAAGTAATCTGTTACATTTATTTTTACCTGCTGTGATTCATGCACTCTGATCAAATATTTCTGCATGTTTTCTTGAGCTTTTCTTATTTTCTCATTAGACTCTGTAATTTTCGTGTCCATCTTCATTATTTTTCCATTCTTTTTTTTGTCTTTCTGCGCTGAACGAAGTTCATGCATTTCTGAAATTGGTAAAACATTTATTTATTAAAATATAAGTTTATTTATGTTTTATATCAAGTATCTTAATGAGACATCACATTCATTGAACTGGTTCAATCTTCCACAAGACCCTCCAGTTACTGCATACATAGAGGATTTAACACAAGTGCTAATATATTATTGAATTTATCATATTATTATTTGCAAGGCTCTGCCAAGTACTATATTATTTTTTCCAACAAGTTTAATAAATTCAGTAATAAATGTGCACCCATGTTAAGTTCTTTTTATCACAGAACTCAGGAAAATAATGAATTTACCATTTTGTAAACAGATCACCTCTTTTAGGAACAAGAATGAATTGGGCATATTATTTTCCATTAGTCGTCATAGGACGTAACGCCTCAAAACAAGACAAGTTAACATCATTTATATATGCACCTCATTATCATTTGCCTCTCACGGCTGATTCTAGTAGGAAAGTCATCAGTTACTTGTGGAGATGGAGTGTGCTCAAGTACTGGTTAATCATCCATGATTCCAGAAAAAAGTGCTTGAGTTAAATGATCATTTGTTAGCACTCGACTGCATAAAAATGATGCTCAATATTCAATGCTCACCAGATTATCTTTGATCACATAACGCTATATGAATCTATTTTTCAACTTTTGTCAATAAAACATTAGCATTAACCATCATGTCACCATCAACAAATCACACCAAAAACCATTCAAATGAGTCTATTCAGTCATAAAAAATGACATTTTTTGTTATTTTCTCTTATATAGATTTAGAAGTGTAGGCCGCACTCCCGGGAAGTGCAATTCACATTTTTTTATAAAGGACACATATATGTCCTTATTATGCTCACCATTTGTTTCCCAGTGCTTCCTATAGTAAGAAAAAGATTTTCAAAGTTTACCTTAAATTTGACTGTTTTGGCCCACCCCCAAGGTCCATGGAGTGGGTGGGGACATGCAATTCTCAATTTTGATTCTTCCTTAAGTACCAAAGCTGCATACAACATTTCATTGAGTATAATGTTGAAACTTAACACACTACATGATAACTTTAGATAACATAACATGCATACAATGTCTTACAAGTAATATTTAAGGGTGAATATAAAAGGAAAATACACTGTGGTCCTATTATAATGCAGTCCGATATAATGCGAATTCCGTTATAACGCGGTTTTTGCTTGGCTCCTATTTTTCTGCAGGATGGAAAAGTCATGATATAAAACTTGAAAATCTGCACAAATGATCAAATGACAACCAAACAATAGATCGTCGCCATGTTTTGATTTGATAACCGCTCATCTTCTACTCACCAATTAGCCTTGATTATAACAAACTATTATAACCATTACCTCATGGTGGTTTAAAGGATAGTTAAAGTGATTGATTCATGCCAGCATTGACTATTAACAGTTTGTAATAATCCCGAGTGCTTCAATAAATGCTGTCACGTGCCAAACACGGAAGCCATATGCAAACTTTGTTTTATCGTGAGATCACGTGATCAAGCAACGAAGTGGTTGACAGGTATTAATATATCGCTGGTATCTTATCGGATCATAAACCAAACTTATTTTTATTCTTTCATTGTTGTTAATACTTCAGATATATTTTTTTAATATTTTAACACTAACAGCGTTGAGTTTAAATTGAAGCGCAATTTTTTTATATAAACACCGTTTTTTTTCCTTCCGGGTTAAACAGAAATGGCTGCCAATTTTAGAATAATCAAAACACGAAACGTTTTTCTTTCTTTGTATTAATTTTATACATATCTAAATGTATCTGTTGTAACCAAATACGCGTTGTATCATATTACAATGCCAACAATACCATTCACTTAGAGTCGGAGAGCACGATAGGTGTGAATAACCGACATCGATTTTTTTCGAGGTAATTATCGCTATAACACGGTTTCGTATTTTGGACCCCAAGAACCGCGTTATAACGTGACCCGAGTGTATTAAAAATGGATGAAAAAGAGTAGATAAAGAGTAAAGATAAGACAAGTAAAAATTTACAGATGTGAAGATGAGAAGTTGTATGCATTATAGTTATTCGTTATTATAGTAACATAGTTCCCCATTTAATTTCATGTACTATTTTTAAATTTTACCACAATGGCTTTTTAGAGGTCAAATTAAAAATATTACATCATATGTTATAATACGTCCCATCATAATTTGTTCTGTCACAAGGATGAAAATTCCATACCTGGTAATAATACCCAGAAATCCTTGCCCGGTATGCAAAAATCTAATATCAGCTCTTAATTACATGTAAAGTTTTTGGCTACTATTTCAACATGCCAGAACCACTAAATGATGTCAATAAACTCTTCTTTCAAAGAAATGTAATATGTTACCTTTCAACCTTTGCTCTTCATCTCCAATAAAATTCTGTAACTTGTTTACTTCTTTTGAATCATTTTCTATTCTCTGAATGACTTCATTGACCGTCTGCAGAAAAAAATATGTACTTCTTAAAATTCTGTAAATCAAATATAAATATAAAATAAGCATGATTAAAACAACAGTCATCAGCATGACTAACCAATTCTTATTTTAGGAAAAGTAAAAATACGGTAAAACCTGTATAGGTCAAACCTGTATCAACAGTCACCTCTATTAAGCAGCCACTTTTCTTAAGCAGCAACACTTGTTTTTTCCCATTCATATGCTTTCACATAAAATTAACCTGCATTAAGCCATAACCTGTCTTAAATGGCTACTTTTGCTACTTCCTATGACTGGCTGACAATATACTGCAATGAAAATGAAACATGCAGTTATTTTAAAATTATGTGTCATTTTAAATTATATAATACACAGTCGTTCATTACATGTCAAATGCCATACTGGTGCAAATTTTCAAGATATTGTCTTAGCCATTTCTCAGTAAAGAATACATTTCTACTTTCCAGTAGCACAATAGACTTTCTTATTGGTAAATGATATTAAAGGCCTGAGGGAAGGCCCACCCAATCAGTTTTGTCCATCATGTCGTCTTTCTTTAATTTCTTGTCAGAATATGATATACCGATTTACGCATTTGTGTCTTTTTTATTTTATTTTATGCCTTTTTGTTATCATAAACCAACACATTGATGACCCATCAAACAAATAGTTGCTATGTTAGTTGCAACAAAGCTCTTCCATATAATGTAGTTGTGACCATAAAACCATATAAAACAAAATATTTGAAAGACATTTATTTTATAATAAACCAAACAACCTGTGGTTGATAGATAGGAAGAAACAAAGAAACAACACAGTATAACACGGGTTGCCTCACTTATACTTTTGAGACAGCCCAATATCATGTGTTTCTGACCAAATCACATGAACACTGTAACAAAAACATGGAAAAGCGGTGTTAAAAAATCTAGTATTTTGTGTGTATTTTGTCATTTTAGATAAAATGTGTCAGGCATAGAAGTTCTGATTTTAAAGCACATGTGTAATAAAAAAAACACATTCTAATGTGCAGTAGCTGTCTGCATTTCATGTCAATTTAGTGGAAATTGTAGTCTTTGACTACTGCATATTTGAAGTGTTTTGCTCTGTTTGATAAGCAACAATCGCAATGAAATTTAATTTGAATCTCTGCTATGGCAATTGCATTTTGAAACTTTTGGAATTAATCTATCGGTTGGAAGAAATGATATTGCAGTCAACAGAATAACAAAGGTTATAGAACAAAATGGTACAGAATATGGGCCACACGATTCTTATAGAAGGATTTGCCTTCCAGAAAACACATCATGTTGCCTTGCTATGAAAATGACTGATATACAAATCAAATCATCAAAGGGCTAGAATTCTGACATAACTTGAGCAACTAGACTTTCATACTGATAGATACTCCTGAACAAGTTCAAACAAATTTGTATGAGGAGATAAGGAGGAGAAGAACTGATAAGATATACGACATCATATTGAATAAATAATGGGCCACAACTCTGCCTAAAGTCAATGGACTGGAATGCAATGGTGATATCTGCAATTGGACTTCATACCAATTTTCCTTCCCAAATTTGGTGAAAGTCAGTTAAGAAGACAAATGTGACAAAGGGACGGATGGGCAGACAAGGGCAACCCTTTATGCCTCACCCCTATAAATTGTGAGGAATAAAAATTACATCAACAAATGAAATACTCAAAATGAACCCGAGTGGGTCTGTAGTGTAATGGATAGAGTGTTGGCCGTTTATGCCAGAGGTTGCGGGTTTGATCCTCAGCCTCTCAAAAGACAACACTCAGTGCTGGTTCTACCCATGAAACAACACTCAGTACTGGTTCTACCCAGGAAACAACACTCAGTACTGGTTCTACCCAGGAAAGAACACTCAGTACTGATTCTACCCAGGAAACAATGCTCAGTACTGGTTCTACCCAGGAAACAACACTCAGTACTGGTTCTACCCAAGAAGCGGACTCGAGAGCAGTTCATATAAGCTCTGAGCTTTCTTTGCAATCAAGCTAAAATAAATTGGTATAAACTAAAATGAACCTAGAACCATGATATCTGAAAAACTTCAAAGTTTTAGCAAATTCTATCCAAATACTCAAAGCAGATAACAGTTGGTTTGTTTGAATGTTTAACATCATTTTTATGCAATAGAGGGCTAACAACTGATCAATTAGCCTAACCACTCTTTCCTCACATCCTGGGAGGATAACAAATACTGAAGCACACTAAACTCAGCAACTTTCCAACTTGAATCAGTTGAGAGAGAAGAATGACAATGAGATACAATGCTGTATATATCAATCACCATGTAGTAGGTAGTCGGGCGTGGATTCAAACTCATCATCCCTGGATGAAAGTCAAGATGTGCTACCAACTGAGCTAACCAGACCCGATGCCTTTAATTAGACACAACCATGAGATGACCCTTTCTTACCTTCCTCAAGTCCTCCACATCATCCATCCCAGCTTCTATTTTTCTACATTTCTCTTCGTCAATGATCTCCGTCTTCACCTGTAGAATTTAATTTCAAACTTTATAAATTAAAAGCACGGTTTTGAGTCTACAACTGGGTGGGGAAAACCAGATGGCTAGTTTAATGTATAGGTTCCTATTTCGCCAAAACATTCAAGTTTATACTTCAAAACAGGTGATCATGGCTTCAGACTGGTTCTAGTAAACTGCACATTGTTTCATTGATATTGATTGTATAACAGAGATAAATAACCAGCAAAAAAAGTAATAGTTTTAAGTGTTGAACCCTTTACTACATAAATATGCATTTTCCGCACCAATCACAGATGGCCTTTGAAAACAGTGCAGGAAGAATTCGAGCTATCTGAACACTTCCTGCACTTTTTTCCACTCTGTCAGTTAACGTTAACATAATTCACCCAATAATTCAAAAGCCTTCTATATTAGAGGTGTCCAAAGGCGTCTATATTAGAGGTGTCCAAAGGCGTCTATATTAGAGGTGTCCAAAGGTGTCTATATTAGAGCTGTCCAAAGGCGTCTATATAAAGTAAAGGGTTAAGTAAAAGAAAAAAAGGAGCCAGGCTTCTATTTCACCAAAATTTAAATTAAATACATAAAAACATAACTCAAGTTTCATTGATTACTTATAATATATTTATTATTGAATAGATTTAACGAGTTGGCAAAATATATAGTGTGATACTCTGTCCAGCATTATATCATATTTTTGCCAACGAGTTAAATAAATTAAATGAAATATGTACACTAATGTAAGATTCTTTTTATAACATTACTCAGGAAAATGGTAAATTTACCATACAGACCATAAAGAATCTACAAAAAAAAAAAGCCATATTAATTTCTGTCAGTCATCAAATGACGCGACAAAATAATGTCTCAAGTCAGAAAGTAGTTTGGCATCTTTTGTGTGAGAGCCAAGTTGTCTGTAATGAGCAATGAATCGGAAGTGGTATTACACTAGGTCAATATAAATTTTTTTTAAAATACGTCATGTGTTTATTACATTCCAGTACCATAAATTATGTGATAAAAGTATGGTATTTATCTCACAAATGTGTGACACAGTTTATCTTCCAATTCTCTGTTCAACATCTAGCACCAATACACATATCAAGTATGTGTCATATCCTGAAGTAACAATATAAAAACATGCATCTTTATGCAAATTATTGAAAAGTCAACCACATGGTTGTAAGCTAATAAACAGATGAATCACTAAACACAGCGCAAAACCTACAGGTCTCGGTCAACTTCATTTTCTGCGCCGTTCTGACAACTCATGAAATTATGAATAAACTTATGAATACCTTTGTGTATTTTCTGATCAGCTGCTGTTCTTTTCTGACACAATTTACTGCTTCCTTCACCCACCCTTCTGGTGAATAACTGTCCTGTATACAAATAGAACAAGAGAAGTAAGAGGAACTAAGGATGCTCTACCGGCTTATAGTAGACTTAGTTGTTTTTTTTTTAAATTTCACAATATAATCCTTTTTGTATGGGTGGTCTTTACCCGTAATGTGAGAAAGTTTCCAGTTACTTGTGGAAGGACCTTGGTTCTACTCAGTCTGACACAGTCTGAGGTCTTCCTCCACCAGCAAAACTGGATATGCCATATATATATAACCTGAAATGTGTTGAATATAGCTTTAAACCCCATCAAAAAAAATATATATACAGTATTACCCATTATGGAAAATACCCTCCAACCAACTCTTATTGGTCAAAAAGTTATTTACCGTAAAAAGAAAATGTTCTAAATTGCAATTTTCAGTTTCACCTACCATTCCTTTAATAGTAATAATATCAAAAAATAGAATCCCCTTATAGGATCTCTATATAATGTAGCCCCTTGATTTTTCCAAACTTCAAACTCCCACTAGATTAAGCAGGGATTTGCTATAATCAGACAATGCTTAAGAACTCAAATTGAATTTCTGTTTGTTTCAATAGCATTTCTTTTTTTAAAACAAAAAAAAACATTTACTGAGTCCCTGTTGAATAGGAAACCTTCAATCCGTTGCTGATGTAAGGACAATTTATGTCATGTACAAATTTGACAGATCGGTCAGGTAAAATTCATGTACATGTATTTACGTCAAGCTCATTTATAATACAACTGTGATATTACACTAAAAATAACTGTGTAATTATTGATTTATTTGTAGATAAACAATATTTAATCAAAATTCTATGATAAAAACTTTCTCAAATCCAGTTGCATTTGAATTGATTTATTCTTATTTTATATAACTCCTTTGCAAAGTAGATCTGAACTTGAGATTTTCTTCACATCAATTATTTTTTATTGCGGTTTAACCCACCTTTCAATACATTTCAGGTTATATAATTACGGCATATCCAGTTTTATTGGCAGAGGAAGCCGTCAGAATGAATCGGAGTTGAACCATTTTTCTTTTGCAAGTAACTGGCAAACTTTCTCATATAAAACTTTTGGAGCCGCTCCGAGCGGGTCTCAAACTAAGCGCTGAAAGGTTAGTGATCTTGAACAATTAAGTGCATTGGTAAGTTGAAATAAAATTACTGTACCTTACTGTATATAATATTTCATCAGTTTCATTAGGCCATTATTAAAAAAAAATTCTATGAAAATAATTAGGTCATAGGCGGGGATGATAATCCAGCAATTATTTTATAATGGCCTTACATAGCGTATGCAAATAATCTATGCAGAAATTTCGACTCAACATTGAGCATTTAACTTATGACACTTTCTCTCCAATGTTGGTCGAGTTTCAAATTTCAATGAAGTGAGCTGGAAGTTCTTTATACAACTGATTTTTTTCTTAGTTTTTCTGATATTGGTTTTCAATGAAATCAAGTCCCAGCAAACAAGTCCTTGTACCAAAAATAATGAAAATTAATAATTTCACAGTATCACCTAGCTGTACTCATTTTTACCTTAATATCCTTAATGGCAATTTTCAAACCAATCTTTAAGCAGAATTGACCATTCATGTTATTCGTTAGTTCGTTATTTGCCGATGTTTCAAACTCATCATACAACTGTGTCACTTGATCCTGCGCCATGCTGCTAGATACTTCGTCATTCAGTCTTGATACGTCATTTCTAAAGAAAAAGTAGATCCATATTAAAAATACAGTACAACCAAGGAATTATATAGAGAAGGAAAGGCAACTGATTGAGATTTTGTGAACGCTCGCATATTCACGCAAAACCTTGCAATATCTCGTTTTTAATTATCTTAACTTCCCTTCATCTCAGGAATACATATCAAAATTCTTACACTGCAGAATGAAATTGTCATCAAAACAATACCATTCCCAGAAATGTGTGTTTAAAATTGTTGTGATAACAAAATGTGTATATTGCAGCTAAAATAACGACAAATTATGATAAATTTTCCTTCAAACCCCAATATCTTTAATTTGAGAGCATTTTGTGTGAACGAAACATGTTTATACATCTAAGATTACATACAACTTACAATAACTGTTTATGTACAAGAAATTAGTTGCCTGAGAATTATGAATGATTAATTTGCAAATTATGAATCCTTCATGTGCTGTTTCATCAACATTTAGTCAGGAGATGCAAGTTTCTTGTCCTTCTATACAAGTCCTTGAGTACAACTTTATTGGCTTGAACACTGATGGCTGGAACACCACAGATGGCTGGAACCTCTAATCTGGTGCCAGCCAATTTCCCATTTTATTTCTATTATTTCACCTCCAATGGCTAAACACCAATGGCTGGAACAGTCAAACTAGAAATTAGGTCACTCCAACTACAAATAGTCGAGCTAAAAATCACAACACAAATGATAACAAGAGGCCATGAGTGACTGAGGTACTTTGGCTTACAGTGGCCTGTCCTTACCAATTGTGAAAAAAAACTGTTGTAAGACAAGTGGCTGCTCAATAGAGGTGGCTACTTATACAGGTTAGACAGTAAGTGGCGTAGCAGCCTTTATGTCACAACGCCTGGGTTTGCACATATTTTAGCGAATGCATCATTATATTATGAAGCAAATTTGGACAATTTGACTTTCACATATTTGTATCTCTACCTATGAAATATCATAACAATATTTTAATATCAAAATGACTGGCTTTTTTATATAACCATTATTTGTAAAATCTACAATTTATATTTTGTTAAAATTTCGAATATGCCAACTTAACTATATCAATTAACTCAATATATTCAAAGCAGGAAATTGTATTATTTGTTTAATCACTATTAATTATCACTTTCCCTTTGACATATGGTTTTTACACCTTGATGAGAAGGAAGTCTTTGATGCCATATTCACACCTTCAAAGTCAAACAATAAATTTGTCAGTATATATTATAAAGATGGTAAGACTATGGCAAGCTCCCCAGGATCACTTGGCTGAGAGACTAAAAACCTTAGAATTACAAAAACAACAAGTGGGAGAATAAAGACATTAAGAGAGTATAGATTAAGAATTTAGAAACCTAGGAAATAGCTTTGTGCAAGAATATAGGAAAAACTTTGTGATATAACTTTGTGATTCAGAAATAATTTAATAACTTAACTTCGTAATAAACATAACTTTGTGAAACTTGTGTGATTTCAGAAATAACATATAACAACTTTGCGAATATAACTTTAGTGAAAACTTTGTCATTTAGAAATAGAACTACGTGATTTTAAAGGCAGTGAATTGGAAATTAAGGACTTTGTGATTTAAGTGAATAGTCAAAGTGAAATAACGACTTCAAGTTTATAATTAATTTAACTTAGTGACCATCTTGTATTTGATATTACTTCCTGTGGCTGTTTAACTTTCTTTGTGAATAATCCATAACACTGTGTATACTTTTGTAAATATCATAGCTGACAGTTTTAAACATTCATTCGGCATTTCGCTCATATCTACGACAACCACATATCATGGATTACTACTGTTACTAACTACCCTCAGAACGCAGGAAATACATCCTGAAAGTGTTTTTTTCTGCTGGGGCATGTCCCTAGGCCCTGCTATAATCTGGTGGGCTTTCAAGTCATTTTAGGGTCAGCTACGCCACTTACTGTACTCAAATTGTAATAAAATACTTGTAACCTGCATATGAGAATTACCTACCTTAGTTTGTAGCACTTGAGGAACCAGGTATCAAACTGGTTCCTCACCTTTTCATTTATCTGGTTGTGTTTAAGAACTTCCAGCCATTCTTCATACATTTTGTTGATGAAGTTTCCTGCAGTGTTCTGAAAATGAAATCACAAACAGTAAATGTAGTGAGAAAGCCAAGCTTGGTTTAATGACTCAGTTGGTAACAGCGTGTCTGATTATCAATTCAAGGGGTCATCAGTTTGAATCCCAACCTCATCACAGTCTCTGTGATGATTGAAATAAGACAGTGTAGTTGCACTGATTCAAGTGGAAAGTTATTTATTATTTGGCGAGAATGGTGTGCTGGAGTACAGGATCCCAGGAAAGAGTGGTAAGGTTTAAGAACTGGTCTTCTGTTAGCCTTCGATGGCATAAAAGTGATGCTATATATTATATTAATATTAAAACAAACATATTGAACATTATAAATTGTATTATAGTAAGCAAGCTGTTTTACTGACATAAACTAATAATTATATTCTATGTTTGCTTCTGGTAACTTCTGGGTTGAATTCCACACCACATATTTCGAATCAATTATTCAATGTATTTAATATGCAAGAAATAGAAATATACACTCCTATTTTGGTTTGGATTAAACCTTTTTATCCCACACGGGTAAATGGGAAGAGCATCATTACCGTCAACAGTTCTACCCACAGATCTGAAGTCTTCAACTTCTAGCTATCTGAATCTCAAATCATGAAACGTTTTTATATTACACATATTTCACAATTTGCCGTCGTTATAATGATGTTTAGCACCACTTTCAACAACTTTCAGTCATATCTAGACTACAGTGTCTGCTTGAGACAGTATTCTGAGGTGCTGTCACAGTGGAGTATCATGCCACAGACACATGGTACAATACCCCGCAGACAAATGGTACGATACCCCGCAGACACATGGTACGATACCCCGCAGACACATGGTACGATACCCCGCAGACACATGGTACGATACCCCGCAGACACATGGTACGATACCCCGCAGACACATGGTACGATACCCCGCAGACACATGGTACGATACCCCGCAGACACATGGTACGATACCCCGCAGACACATGGTACGATACCCTGCAGACACATGGTATGATACCCCATCCAGTCATACTGATACCAACACTGGGCCTACAGAACTATAACTAGCCTCTAATTGCTGAGCACCAAGTAAGGAAGCTTTTTGTACCATATTTCACGTATTTGATATGACCCAGACAGGGATCCAACACACGGCATGCAACACCAGGGCTTGAAATTTCTTTTAACCCTTTACTTCATATAGATGCCTTTGGACACCTCTAACATAGATGCCTTTGGACACCTCTTATAAAGAAGGCTTTTGAATTATTGGGTGAATCATGTTTATATTAACTGACAGAGTGGAAAACAGTGCAGGAAGTGTTCAGATTGCTTGTTACAAGCAATCTGAAATCTTCCTGCACTGTTTTCAAAGGCCTTCTGTGATTGGTGTGGGAAAACGTGTATCTATGGAGTAAAGGGATAAAAGCTACTAATGTCCTCCCTTACCAACATTTTTTACTTAGTGCTTACAATCAAAGAAATATTAAGGTCCGTTTCTTCAATCTTACCCTGACCAAATGTTCACTCGTCATGGCAAGTGGACGAGTGGAATTTTGCAGCCGTTAACACAGATATTTTACCATTATACCACTGCTGTGATGTATTATATAATCTGTGATTAGTAACTTACCTTTTTCATGAAACATAAGATGCTCAATTGCTCTGCCATAGCGTCACACGACGGGACAGCGGTGGCCATGGTGATAAATTTCGTCTGTTAAATAAAAATAAAAATCAACAAATGCGTCAATGAAACTAGGATGTTACTTCGTGAATAATATCCTAGTTCCATTGACACATTTGTTGTTGACAATTTTCATTATGTTCACTTAACTCACATACAGGTCTATGTTTGTTAGTTTTGGACATCTATAAACAGTTTAAATCTGTGAGCAGCATTGTAATTGTTTTAATACGAAACAGTGAGCAAACTATTTAAAAAATAAATTGGTATGCAAACTACCAGAATTCCAAAAACTAAAATCTATTCCAAAAATAAAACATTAAACAAACTATTCCAAAAATAAAACAGTAAACAAACCAGAGACATAATACACACTTGAAGGTGCAAGTGCTTCTCGCGAAATCTCGTAACGGCATAGTACCACCATTGCAAAAAGGAAGTGCTTCCGTGGGGTAGTTCAACTGTTGCATAATGGCGGTTATAAATAATCCTCATTTCTTCTTCTTTAAAAATGCATTTTCCTTATTTAATGCTCTTTTTTTTATTTGAATGGCATTATTGATGTATTTTGAACATTTTGATAGCATTGTCATGTTTGAATTGTAAATTTAGAAAAAAAAATTGATGCTTGGAAATTGGGGTATGAATACATGATTTTGGCAGTCTACTTTCACTTTGTCACCAGTGCACGCACTGAGCAGAAAAAAAATCTCTTATATGACGCATGACCCCTACTTTTCTCATCATATATTGATAGTGCAGAGGTTGACAAACAGTTAAATGTTGGTTTCACTTCTTTCATTTGGGTTTCTCTATAAATGACAAGCCTTCAAACTTTTATTATTTACTATAGAATAAAGAACAAAAATCAATGGTGGGTTGACACCTAAACACCTATTTATTTCCCGATTTATTAGGGAACCAGATGACGCGGTTTTGTAGTTGCGCGCACCTGCAACTGTGTAAACAATAATATTGGTTTACGTGGCGACAGCAATTACCACAATTCTCTACTTATAATTATATTGTTGTGGTATATATACAGAACATAATTCAGAAGTGACGAGCGTATTTTTTATGTTCTGTAGCGATGAGAGAGTTCAATTTCATGTCTTTCTGTTTAATGTATGACGCAATTTAGTCACCGAATACTCATTAAATCCCTGTTTACGGTAAGATTAAATCATTTTCAAATTTACCAGTGTCATGTGTTAATTCATAGACACTCTGTGTATTGAACATGCATTCCGAAAGTCAGTACCAAGTGTCAGATGACAACAGTGGAGTGAAGTGACATCACCGAATACACAGAATTGCCATCCTCAATACACGGGATGTCACCCTATTAGCCCAATAAAAGTTGTACCTATAGTTTGGAGTCATATTACCTGCTTTTAAACAAAATAAATTTGTGCTACAAATAGGTTGTGAATTTAAAATGGAAAGTGATTTCTTATCATGGGACGATAGTGATATAAATTTAGACTAATTTTTGGGAGAATATATGGATTTTGAAAATAATGACCAGGACATTGCTGTGACAAAGACTGAACCTTTAAAAGATAAACAACTGTGTTTGTATGTGTGTCCATCATGTACAAAAGAGCTAAAGACAATATCTGGATTCCGTGGTCATGTTACAAAAAAGCATGGAATACGTACCGCAAAAGGTAATTTAAACTCATTTTTCTGAAGCTCCCTACACAAGCTTATTTATAACATTTATTTATAACATGCTTTTCGATTAATGACAGATTTATCAGTGAATTAATTTATGTTAATTCAGCTGATAAAAACAATGTTTTTTAATTTTTTTGTGGAGAGCGGTAGCCCAGCAGATAAATTAAACATGCATCATTCAACATACTAATTATAATGGTAATGAAAAAAATATTAAAAAAATATAACAGCGGAAAATGTTTTTGTAAGTTTAATGAACAACTGTTAAATAATAGTGGGTGGGGAATGGGTTGATTTCAGCACTAAGTGTTTTTGAATCTTGATTCCCAAGAAAAGTCATAAGTGACTTATGACTTTTCTTGGGAATCAAGATTCAAAAACACTAACAATCAATCTAATACACTAAATAAAGAAAATTATGAAAATATTATAAAAAGAATACTAACAATTCCTTTTTTTTGAAAAATAAATAAAGATGATTTGCCATGTATTATTTTTCAATATGGCCGACGATGATGCTATGGTAATCGAATCACGTGACTCTCGGGATTTCTCGGGGATGTACGATATTTTAAAAATAGCCACTATAGCGGAAGAACAGGCTTCAAGTCTCTGTGTATTATGTCTCTGAACAAACTATTCCAAAAATAAAACATTGAACAAAACTAGTCCAAAAATACAACTCCTATTATAATCATATGTGTCCCCTTGTTAAGTCTGTAGATGGGGTTCTGTTTTTAATCCTGGAGGCACCATTTACACAACTCTGATAGAACTATATTTTGTGATGATTTCTAATTCAATAATTAAATTTGTTTGGCAGTTAACAAGAAGAATTTTTTTAACAGGGTTACGTTTTTTTTTTATAGGTTCTACTATTTTTAGTAACAGGGGCCACCTTGAATTTAAGATTGAATTTTTATTTTTTATTTACTCTACAAAAAGTAACAAAATATTGGAGTAACAACAACCATATGTTTATCCCAAAACTCCCTAAGATGCAGAATTTGGTGATTCAAGGGAATTTATTAGGATTTTTTCAAAATTATAAAATTGATATAAACATTTTTTCCACAATATATCATGCCTATATATACTCAATGACCCCCATATTGCCAAATGGATATCTATTTAAATCTGCTGAAGTAATATATTAAAAAAGATTTCTCAACTTGGGCCACACAACTACTGTTTGGACTTCACTTTAGAATGGGAATTACGTTTCAAGTTTACCACTCTTATTTAAATTTTGATTTTGTCACGTATACTAAACCATTCAGATTTTATTAGCTTTTTATCCATTTTAAATATGATTCTATTTTTTAAGACATTCATGACGTTTTTCCTGATATACGGTACTCCCTTTATGATATCATCATTTTCTCCCCTCATCCCCACCCCCTTACTTCACCACTGCAGAGCCTACACAGAACAGAAATGATAGTTGAATAAATAAAGTATAACATAAAAGTGGCCATTTAAGTAAAGATGCATGTACTTCTCCCAATTTTTGTCTCCTCTTCCTTCCTTAAAGCTGGGCCCGATTAGTTCAGTCGGTTACGCGTTTGACTATCAATCAAAGGGGTCGTGAGTTTGAATTCCCCGCCTGGCAACAGTCTCTGTGATGATTGATATACGACATTGTGTCTCATTGTCAACCATCTCTCACCACTGATTGATTACCACTTAGTGGCAAAGTTATCAGTTACTTGCAGAGATGGGGTGTGCTCAAGAACTGGTTAATCCCAGGAAACAGTGGTTAGGTTAACTGATAGTCTGTTAGCCCTTGATGGCATAAAAATGACGCTAAATATTCAGTCAATCAATCAATCCTTCTTTAATATGTCTTTACTGTAAAGTGAGTATCATTATCATATTCCTGTAATTTATAATCCATCAAAACATGCAATGCTATTAAACTTAATATTAAAGGTCCATGATTAAACATCCGTTTAAAACAGCTTACAGAAAATGAAGCATTTCAATTGCTTTTATATACACATACCAGTTGCGGATCCAAGATTTCAGTTTATACGGGGTGGGCTTAGGGTGCGCAACACAAAGTCTGAATGGGCACACATGTTTTTCAGTAAAAATACAGTTAATGGGAGATTGGGAGATCTGCCACTGCATACACATATATTGCTGTGTCAGCTGCCAAATCGTCTGAATCTCACCTAACGCGGTCAACACTGTATAGTCTGTTTCAGAATATGACTTCTATCTAAAAAGTTGATTTTTTGGGGTTCTTTCATATTTCTCCAACTTTAAATTTTTGAGAGAAACTTAGATATTTTTCTTAAGGCAAAGTCATTTCCTATATTTTTTTAAGATTAGATTTCTTTCAATTAACCCTTTACTTCATATAGACGCCTTTGGACACCTCTAATATTGAATGCATTTATTCACCACATATCAGCAATGGGTGAATTATGTTTATATTAACTGACAGAGTGGAAAACAGTGCAGGAAGTGTTCAGATTGCTCGTTACGAGCAATCTGAACTCTTCCTGCACTGTTTTCAAAAGACTTCTGTGATTGGTGAAGGAAAACCCGTATCTATGAAGTAAAGGGTTAACTAATTTGATAGACACCCTTACTAATTGATTAATTGATTGAATATTTAGCAACATTTTATGCCATCGAGGGCTAACAGACAATCAGTCAACATAATCACTGTTTCTTGAGATCCAGAAAGGTTAACCAGTACTCAAGCACACCCCATCTCTGCAAGTAACTGGTAACTTTCCCACTTGAATCAGCAGTGAGAGACGGATGATAATGAGACACAATGTTGTATACCTACTCACTCAAATTTGTAGCTACCCTATTTTTTTATTGACTTTCGAAGTTTTCAATATTTTTTCATTCACTCTGTCCAAATTTCTTGAAAATGACTACCGGTAAGCAAAATCTAAATTTGGCAAAAGTTCCAAAATAGTTCTAGGTCTGGTAAACCTAGTGTCAGTATAATGTGATTGGGAGGGGTATCGTACCATATGTCTGCGGCATAATACTCCAGTGTGACCTTTATTAGGGAGTAGCTTTTTATATAGTTTTATGCTGACCTATATGCTAAGACTACTACTTTTATTGATCCTGTTATTAGCTATATGACTAGTCTCAGGGCTTCTTTTTGAACATGACCGTAACCCCTGGAATAGGGAATTTTTACATGCATAATCTGTATTTTGGGGGAAATATCACAATTTACCTGACTTTGCTAAAAAAGATATCTAGGTAGACCGTAGTAGACATGTAACCTTTTTTAATGAAAGTAATTAAAAATTGAGCACAAATTTCATCATCCCCATTATAACATATCCACAAGGAAAATCAAGCATTTCAGTTTATTAATTTTATCTCATAGGCAAAAGATTGATTTTGGTAAAAATAAAAAATCCCCTTTGGATTGGAAATTTTTGTAACATAGCCCTTACTCTATAAAAATGATAAAAAAAGCCCAGAGTCTTAAACCTTTCTCTAATTTCTTAGTAAAGTATTACAACAGTTATTTCGAAATCAGAAACCTGGAAGTTTTTTGACTGAATTTTCATATCATTTTTTGTAATTTTATAATTTTGATACATGTATCGTTACATATTATCAGAACAGTTGAGGTAAGCATACAAACATATATCAATGGTGACAAAACTTTTGAAAGAAAGAACAAACTTGGGGTGATCCCTCATAAGCTGTTTATGGTCATAGCCAAACCTCCTCATTTGCATATTCAGTAATAAACACTTTGGTATTGTATTATACATGTATTAACTTAATTGTTTGTTTTTTGTTTACATGGGACTTTGTGAGTTTTCAACATTAGGTTTGTCATGTATAGCAGCAGACAGCGCACCTAATCATCATTCCTGGGATTAGCTGAAAGGTTTACCAGTATTAAACAGTGGCGGATCCAGGATTTCAGTTTCAAGGGGCGCACTTAGAGGGCAACACAAAATCTGATTGGGTACACATGGTTACAGTAGAAATATAGTGAATTTTGATAAAATATACATATATTTTTTTAAGGAGGGGGTGGGGGATAGATCCCCCATTGCCATGTATACACACCTTATCTCTGCTAATACTTCTCCACTTATTAGAGGCTGGAGATTCATGTCTGTAGACAGGGCTAGAATTTAGCTTTTTTTGCACTCGCACATTTTTGAGAGTACAAGATATTTCAACTTGCAAAATATCAATTTTATTCGCAATTTTGATCAACCATTTTTTTAGAAATTTTATATACATGAATATCTTGTTATTTTTTTTTCATCAACAATTTGCTGAGTTTGGGTAAATTGGATTGTGTATCAAATATGTAGATAAAATATCGCCATGTGATTAAAATCGGCAAACCAAAAAAACGTCATCAATCGATGTGTACTGTGTAAAACATCATCAATTGATGCATGTTTATAGCAGATCGAAATTGAAAGTTGAAGAAATGAAATCTGCCATCATTTCAATTTCAAAAATTTGCGAGCATATGGAAAAGCCACTCGCATTTTTCATTTTACACTTGCATTTTGTGAGTTTGCGAGTTAAATTCGAGCCCTTGTAGAATGGTCAATCATCACAAAGAGTTCATCTGGTGGTTAGCATGCTTGCTGTAAGATCCAGAAGTCTCCAGATCAATTTAGTGTAGGGGGATTCGAAGCACTTCCGCAGTGCCTTATTCGGTCAAGGTACTATGAAATCATGCAACCCTTCAGAGGGGAATTAAAGTTAGCCTGTGTACAGGAAGAGTCATACACAGTGCACGTAAAATATCTCGCTGAACTTCTATGTTTATCTGTGATAAACCTACCTCAGGAATATTAGGCTTATTATTAAAAACTGATTGCCGAAAATTTTTTATAAAAAGCTGGACAATGACTCAAACCCCTGGAGTGACAATTTGACATGTTGCCCATGGTTGAAGGAACGTTTCAATTATGGGGGGGGGGGGGGGGAGGCAACCTGAGCAGAGAGTGTATGAGGACATACTTCCAGGTTCCAAAGTATATGCTTCATCCTGTACAGTTTGGACCAAGCCCTAAAGGTAACCCAAAAAGGGGAGAAGTGTACACATAGTGAATGGGTCACTTGCAACAGCTAGTTTGATCGTACGTTGTCATATAACATTTGATTGTAAATATAGCTGTAACATCACTTACCTCTGTGGCGTTTTCACCCTTTAAGATGAAACCAGCGACGATATTTCCTTGTTACAAACGTTGTCTTCTGTGATATATCCCTGTTTACCTATGCATTGTTCTGCCGGCCGCTGCGAAATAATTTCAGAAAATACGATAACAGACTACGTAATATTTACAGAAAATGAAAATACACACCCATCATCCCATAAACTCAATCTGATTGGCCGCATAATACGTCGAAAACCAATTGCTTTACGCCTTACATATTTTTCCAATATGCTATTTATAGAAACTTCTTGGAAAACGATTAGGATAAACAATATAAACTCTTGCGATATGTATTCTGAGTATTTGTTGAAACTGTTTATGCATAGATATTTGACTTATTAATTTTTATTTGCTATATTTGAAGTTGACCGTAATAATATCAATAAAATACCAAACATAAAATACTATCGAATTAATTCGAATGTGTGGCTGACATCACACAAAACATCATGGCGGACTTCAAAAGTTTACTTGTGTGGTTGCTGGTTTATATTGTAAGTTGTAATTCGAATCGACGTTTGCAGTGTTTGATATTAACTTAAAACAAAAAAGAGAAATGTGTTGTTGACTACCAGTCCTATTATTTTGTTCTTTTCTGTCTGTCATTCTTTTTCTTCACTAAAATTAAGGAGAAGGTGCCACGTCAGTTTCAACGACGTGCAGGAAATTTATTCAACATCGTCAATTCCTAGTTTATATGTTTACAATCATTTGATATCAACATTAATCAATTGTCGCTGACATGAGGACAAACAAATGCACTTTCGATTATAAAATCACTTAGTGATCCATTAAAGGGACAGTGGTCTTCATTCCAACAAGGACTTCTATAGAACAATAGGGAACTTGCTTTTCTCTACTACTAAGATGTTGATAAAATAGCAAGCGAAGACTTAATAAATTTGTAAATTAATCATTCAGATTTCACATTTAACTTGAAATTAAAACATTGCAGTTTGAATTTCTTAAAACAAAGAACACCGCATTTTATACTGTGGCAGAGTAACCTTCAAAAGTCTTGTTCTGATTGGTTTACCTGTACCCATCATCAGTTAACACTTGCAACTGATTGACAAGTCTGTCACAGTCCATTATAGATCAATTTATCATTGGTAGATCACAAGCGTCACTTGTTTACTAACTGGCACGCTTCCATAATGGGATTATTAAACAGTAGTCGCACTGTGAGGTCCCGGTAAGGTATGTCAGGCAATTAAGGGATGTCGCTTATCAACCAAATCTTTTGAAGGGATGTCACATGTGACATACATTATAACTCTAGGGTAAACCCGGGGTTGTAAAACACACTCCCACAGTATCTCATTCAGGGATTTATAGCAGTCGGTGCCGTGGACAGTGAGAGTCATACCCTGTGCACATAAAATATCTCACTGAACTTCTATTTAATCATTTTGTTTTTAATTTAGCCTAATGTCTATATCTTCATTTTTGACTTTTAGGTATAGTTGTACATTTTATGACTGATCATTTCAGACACACCTAGAGTTGGGTGACTGCGGCAATATGTCAGAGGAGGAATGTAGGAATCTTGGTTTCATGCCTAACCTTATGTGCAGCTCGTGTAATCTAATGGATGAGTATCACTCACTCTCTCCAATCAGGGATGAATGTAAACAGTGCTGCCAGCAGGAAACATTAAATGAAGCGTTAAAAGTAAGGCATTAATTTTAAGTTTCAAAATTTCTCATTTTGTATATCTGCCATTAGCAAAACCTTACAACTTCACTAAATCTAGAACCAGTACTAATTATTACTAAGTGGGCAGATAAAGCACCCACTCAAGGGCAAGTATGGTACTGGCAGGGCCGCAGCCACACTGGGGCAAACGGAGGCCTGTAGAACTTGTAAATGGTCAAATTTTTAATTAGTTTTTTATAAAAAATAAATAAAGTTATCCCCAAAATATGAATTGCTCTTGCAACAAACTGCCATAGATCCTTCACATATCATATTTTTAGTACTAATATATTATAATGAGAAAACAATATTCTTATTAGATCTACTTAGAGTTGATATGTACAAGTCAGGTTTAAAAGGCTACCAATGTGTATTCCAGATAAAGATGTAAATCATGGACAACTGTATTAAATGCAGTTGATGTTATTGATTTGAAAGGCTAAACATTTACCTCGGTTATCAGGAAACCACAGAAAATGCATTCTAGAAACTCAGAGTTTTTCGGGGGAACATGCACCCTCAGACACCTAGCATGGTTTGGTTTTTGTCTCTTGCTACGGCCCGGACTAGTAAGGGGTTAAACTGGAGACCGTCCACTCCTGGGTCTGAAGCTCTGCTGATAAACCTTACTTATGAAACTATTACAAAACATATTTTGAGTCTTAATAAATATTAGGCAACCCTTAGAAAAAAAATTTTTTGCCAGTTTATATTCTTTGTTTTTAGTGATCAATCAGAAAATCTTTTTAAACACATGTAACAACTACGACTGAGAATATTTTGAAAAATTCTAACCAAAGAGATTGTTATGGGATGGCTGGAATTGGAAAACAAACATTTTTTTATATAGGTCTTTAAAAATTATAGATATTGTCCGAAATTTATTGTTTGGGTAATTGAAATTTATTGTTTGGGTAATTGAAAACATAATAAAATTCTGTATTGAAGGAGAAATAATATATATATATATTACAGATGAAAATTTTATATACATGTAAATGTCAAGTTTGGTTCTACCATAATTTTGAGATATTGTTCCTTTTTTTGATAATTTAAAAATGTACACAATTGTTTTGGTTTTGTTATGCAGATCTACATATGTACACAATTGTTTTGGTTTTGTTATGCAGATCTACATTTTCTTTTACTTTTTAGCTCTACAGGCCAAAGGCCAGAAGGGCTTATATGTGATAGCAAATTATCTTTCCAGTTAACTTTTCTTGTAAACACCGCAGCACGGACTGCAGCTTTAGTTTCATGGGATCCTGACCAAACTTGTTCAGATATTATTCACATGATTGAAAGCCCCGATAGTCATATGGGTTCTTGCACCAGCAACGACTCTTGTAAATGGCTGAGAGACATCAAATTTCACATTCGTGATCATAATTTATATGATAAAAAAAGACATATTTTATATCCATCAGTTTTTATTGGTAAAATTCAAAAGAAAAATCGAGTGAAAATGAGTAAAAATTGAATTAAACATTGTCATGAGGGGTCTCCATGGCCGAGTGGTCTATCAGACTGCTCCTTAATTTTCAGGTTGCCCCAACCCTTTTTATTTTCATAAAAAAAAAAATGAAATAAGGGGCAGTTTGGGATGATAATCTAGCAAAATTAATTTGTAATGGCCTAATATACAAATGAACTGGAATTTCCAATATGCCTAAACATGTTAACAAAAACAAAAACTACCAGTATATTATAATTTGAGACAATGGTCCTCCATGGTCTAAGGCTCATCTCAAGATCACATACCTCTCACTGGTCTTGGGTTCGAATCCAGCTGGCTCCAAAAACTTTATGTGACAGTCACAAGGTTTGCCAGTTACTTGCAGAAGGACAGTGGTTCTACTCAAATTCAGTCTGAGGTCTTCCTCCACCAATAAAATGGTATTACACCCCATTAAAAAAATATATATATAAATTGATACATCATTAAGACTCCCAAGGTAAACCAAATTCAAAATATGTTACCAATATGGCTGATCAAAATTAAATTATATGGCTGACTTAGTGCACCATAGCATACTCATTTAAAGAGCGAAATCTGTTTTAGTCTAACCTGGGTACAAAGGTCTAGTTTGAAATCCCTTATTTTTTTTTATATGTCTGCTTTTCAAAGAATTGTGATGGATCATTATTATATTCCAACCATTTAAAAAATGGTGAAAGGGTGATATGAGACTGCAGCGTAGTCTAGTGCTAGAGCGTCCGCCTCGCTGGCGGAAGGCCGTTGGTTAAATCCCGGGCCGGGTCATACCAAAGACTTTAAAAATAATACTAGAAGCTTCCTCGCTTGACGCTCAGCATTTAGAGGAGAGTTCTAGGTCTGGTTGGCCCGGTGTCAGTATAATTTGACTGGGTGGGGTATCATACCATGTGCTGCGGCATGATACTCCAGTGTGACAACGCTTAGAATACTGTCTCAAGTAGACACCATCGCGATATGACTGAAAAATTGTTGAAAGCGACGCTAAACACCATACAACAACATTAATTAATATGTGGTGTATAGTTGTGTATAATTATAAAATAAAGGCCAAGATTGATATTTGTCAGTGTCATTCAAATTTTACAGGAATTGTTACCCCTTTTTTTTTTATTAATTTAAGGTTAAAAAGTTGGTTTCCATTCAGTAGTAGGAATGTTTGTATTGACAGACACATTTCTAGTCAAAAGATTATTTTGACTTGTGAAAATAAATAATGTTTAGGTGATTATATAATTATATAGGCATGATATTTTGGAAAAAATCCTGGTATTCTTCCTTTTAACACAAGCAAATGGCTCTGTTAGGTGTTGGAGGTGTAAGCTCACCATTGATTGTTTTTTCTTTATTCTTTAGTAAATAATAAAAGTTTCAACACTTATCATTCATAGAGAGACAAAACGAAAGAAGTGAAACTTACATTTTACTGTTTGTCAACCTCTACACTACCAAAATATGATGAGAAAAGTAGAGATTATGTGTCACATAAGAGATCTTTTTTTCTGCTCAGTGTGTACACTGGTGACAAAGTGAAACTAAACTTCCGAAATCATGTGTTCGTACCCCAATTTCAAAGCATCTTTTTTTTTCTTCTAAATTCACAATTTAAACATGACAATGCTTTCAAAATGTTCAAAATACATCATTAATGTCATTCAAATAAAGAAATGAGCATTAAAATAATGAAATGCATTTTTAAAGAAGAAGAAACAAGAACTATAACTGCCTTTATGCGACTACCCCACAGAAGCACTTCCTTTTTCCAATGGTGGTACTATGCCTTGGACATGTCTTTCAGTGGGCTTGTGCTATCAGATATAATACATTCAATATTTTATATTAGTGAATGCAGACAACTTGACATTGCAATACAGTTGTGTATAAATGTATTTTATCATTATTCATTTCAGGTTTATCCATATGCAGAACTACGTGTGTGTGGATGAAAGTTGGGGAGGTACCCCCAGGTACAGGGTATGTATACTTAGTAAACAACATTATTTCCAGCTCAGATGGGGGAGTGGGAGGACTGCTCCGTGGTTAAGTGGTCTAAAGCGGCATCCTAAGATGACTTACATCTCACTGGTGAGGTTGGGGGTTCGAGCCCAGACACGCTGTATGATAAAGTTTGCCAGTTACATGTGGAAGGACCACAATTCTGCTCAGCTTCATGTCTGTGCATCTTGGATCTTTCATCTTGGATAATAACACTACATGCCATATATAACCTACAATATGTTGGGTATGGTGTTTAACAGGGTGGATAGTGCAGTGGATAGAGTGTTCGGCGCTTATGCTTTAGGTTGTAGGTTCAATCCTCCGCTCGATCCGATGATCTCTCAAAAGGAAAACAAAAACATTCAGTACTGGTTCTAACCAGGAAGTGGACTCGTGACTGGTTCATAAAAACTTTGAGCTTTTTTTCGAGCTAAAATAAACGAGTATAAACTATTCTAATGTATTCCAAGAATGTGGAGAACTTTTGTACTATTTAAGCTATATATTTTATTAATTTTTGCTGCAGTTCTGCGTTAGGGCCTTAATTCATCAGTATTTTTAGTTTGTGATTTAGACTCAGACTCAAATTGTCAAAAATTTAAGTTTCAAATCACGTCTGTTAAACAAACAACGTACTTCATATTTTTGCAGAAAAGATTATTTAACTGAAAATGTTACACACCCAACTTTTACTTCCAGGGTGGTAAATATTTGTAAGAGGAGATATTCAAATTACAACACTACACTGGGCTATCTGCTGATGGTGAATCAACACAGATCCATGTGTATAGAGTACATCTCCCTCGAATAAACTGCCTGCCTGATAAAAATAGGTTAATCACATCATTGCAAGTTTATCAGGCACATGACGTCGTTATATATACTTCATGACGTTGTTATGTATACTTCATGACGGCGTTATGTATACTTCATGATGGCGTTATGTATACTTCATGATGTCGTTATGTTACTTCATGACGTTATGTATACTTCATGACGTCGTTATGTATACTTCATGACGTTGTTATGTATACTTCATGATGGCGTTATGTATACTTCATGATGTCGTTATGTATACTTCATAATGGCGTTATGTATACTTCATGATGTCGTTATGTATACTTCATGACATCGTTTTGTTACTTCATGACGTTATGTATACTTCATGACGTCGTTATGTATACTTCATAATGGCGTTATGTATACTTCATGATGTCGTTATGTATACTTCATGACATCGTTTTGTTACTTCATGACGTTATGTATACTTCATGACGTCGTTATGTTACTTCATGATGTCGTTATGTATACTTCATGACTTCGTTATGTATAATTTATGATGTCGCTTATATACTTCATGACGTCGTTATGTATAATTTATGATGTCGCTTATATACTTCATGACGTCGTTATGTATAATTTATGATGTCGCTTATATACTTCATGACGTCGTTATGTATAATTTATGATGTCGCTTATA
Source organism: Panopea generosa (assembly GCA_029582155.1). Lineage (NCBI taxonomy): Eukaryota > Metazoa > Mollusca > Bivalvia > Adapedonta > Hiatellidae > Panopea > Panopea generosa. The sequence goes on along the minus strand of CM055905.1, from coordinate 3,874,257 downwards.
TACTTCATGATGTCGTTATGTATAATTTATGATGTCGCTTATATACTTCATGACGTCGTTATGTATACTTCATGACGTCGTTATGTATACTTCATGACGTCGTTATGTATACTTCATGACTTCGTTATGTATACTTCATGACGTCGTTATGTTACTTCATGATGGCGTTATGTATACTTCATGACGTCGTTATGTATACTTATACATTTTGATCTGGACAGAACTACTTTTAATCTTACTTATAATAAATAAAAAACAAACTAGAAATATTGACATGATAAAAAGAAAACCATGTAAATGTCTAATATTATCAACTTCATCAGGTTCGGCACGAAAAAAACAAGACTCGGCAGAGCCTCGTCCTGTGATTTTTTCTAAGCCTCATCTGAAAAGTTGATAATATCAGATACTAAAATGGTATTCTCTGTTTATTGGACAATTATAGCCAGAAATGCGTTAAATTAATAAATAATTTCACAAATATTGATTTAAAATTTAATTATTTTTTCATTCTTTAAGAGTTGTAATATGAAGGTCTTCACTAATTGAAGTTCAGTAGCATTCTAGTGAAATGGAGTGCGAGATTTAGACATGCGACAATACTTGGCGGGTTAATTGCATGGAATTATTTTTGTAAGCGGAATCTAACAAAATACATGCAATCAAACAATCGCTTGCATTCCTACACTACAATACATGTAGACAAAAACAGCTGATCCATTCAGAAGTGCACAGTCACTGTGACATCACACATAAATATATACAGAGACAGAGGTCACAGTGGTCACAAACATATTGGACAGGGCCAATTTAAAGCAGGCTCACTACATATTTTAAAATATCAATATAGAATATATAACCAGGGCTACATGAGGATAAACTATTAATATTGTATAAGATGAATTCTGAACTTTTGAAAGCATACATAATATTTTAATATATGTACCTTATTTCTTTGCAGCATTCGTCAAGGGCGACTTGCCATCAAAGTTTTCAAACCTTGAGATAAAATATGTCCGAGGTGCGGATCCTGAAATTTTTCTTTTGGACGAGAATAAAGAGGTGGTGGAGAATCTGGGTATAGAGAAGTGGGACACTGATAATGTGGAACAGTTCTTTCATGAGCGACTAAGGAAATAAGTGTTGTGTTTTGCATGTGTGTGTGTGTGTGTGTGTGTGTGTGTGTGTGTGTGTGTGTGTGTGTGTGTGCGTGCTTGTGTTTGCATGAATGTTTTGAAAGATTTATTCTAGAAATCCATTACCAACTATTATTAACATTATAACAGCAGATATGAGAGAAAACTGGTTGTGCATTTCAAATCAACCCCATAGAATATAAAGGTGCTATGTGTGTATGAATCATAAAGGCAGTAGTGCAGTGGTAGTTTAGTGGCTAAAGTGTTGTTCAATGTTCACTTTGTGGGTATCAATCACTTTACCATCTCTATTCTTTACCTTAACTTTGTTGGATCAGCGCAAGTGGTTGATATTTAAAGACTTGAGTGGTTGATTCAAAGATTTAAATCAACATAAACTTAATTTAACATGCTGCCTTATATTATGGCAAAAACATTTTGCTTACTTTCTGGCAAAAACATTTTTTTAATACCGATATCAATTTCATAACTTACAGAGCCATCAGATTCACTGAATTATACCACAGATTCATTTGCTTGTATTTTATAATCATGTTTAACCTTAAAAATACTGAAACAGCCATAAAGGGACACATCTAATCAATCTTCTTTCATTTATGAATGTACATTGATATGAAAATATTAATCCTTAAATAAAACATTCTGGAACTTTATATTTTAGAAAGTATTAACATTTTTACTGTCAATGTTCTGTCTGGAAACTAAAGTGCAAAAGGAATAGCGTTTTCGCCACGTACAGCCTGTGTATTTGCCATTGCATTAACAAGTTTGTGTTCCTGGGCAGTTTGATTAATAAAACAAGTTAAGTCGTGCTGTGTTTGAAAAATGAGTAAAAATGAGTAAAAAATATTAATCATAATTTTTAAGGAATTTGATTTATTATTTGTGAAAAAATTAGTTTATTTCCAATCACGTGTAATTAGAATTACAGAAATGTCAAGAGCCCCTTGAACTGTAAGACACGCTTAACATCTTTTTCTCATTGAATTTCGCTTGTGGCATATCATTCCAGGTATGAATCAATGCTGATCTCAATTCTGCAACGTTCGATGAGACAGGGTTTCTTTCACATACAGACCTTCCAAACTCACTCTAAATGTTCTCTATATTTTCACATTGTTTTGCTATGGAATGAATTAAATTTTTGTTTTGTGATTAATAATGTGATGAAATTTAAATATACAAAATTTCTATGCAATAAATTTATTGTACTTTGAGCTATCAATGTTTATATACAGTGTATACTATCTTTTTCCTTTCACTGTAGATTTCTATGTTAATTGGATGATAGAGTTGACTTGTGTGCGAGGTGTTCTATTTTATTGTGGATTATACTGTTTTTATTTAGAATTGGTGGAAGTTTCCATTGATTAAGAAATTATTTCATTTTGTGTGCAAGCATTGTCCAATTATGTTCCTAATGACAACCCTGCTGTAAACCTATTGGCTGGCGGGGTCGGATGGTCGAGTATGATTGGATGATACAAAAATGTGTCGTGGAAAGAAATTTTTAAATTGACCAATGGGAATTTATCATAGTTTGAATGAAAATAATATTTTCTTTTTATTGTCTTGTCATTGTAACATTTTTACAAAATGTGAAAAATAATTAAATTTGTATAAAAAATAAACTACCCATTGTTTTATCTCTTTTTATTAATGTGCCTTAGGCCATTATAAATTAATTGCTAGATTATCATCTGAATTTTCTTGAAATAGGGGGAGTTTTTTTTTTTTTTTTTTTTTTTATTTTTTGTTGTTGTTTTTAAAAAAATAACAAAAACAACAAATATTGTTTTTTTTTCATTATTATCTTTTTATGAAAATAAAAAGGGTCAAGGCCGACTGAACATTAGGGGACGGATGGTAATGACAATCTAGCAATTAATTTATTATGGTCTTGTGACCAAAAAAAAAATCCTTCAAAAGTCAATATTTAGCTCTTTTGGCCAAAGTTTTGATGAGCTTTTGCTTTGATTCTTATTCAAGGGTCCTCGTCAGTTGAAAAGTCTAAGATACTTGTTGTCTATTTACAATTTGCCTCTCACCACTGAGGACATGGGTTTGGACCAAGCTCGGTCCTGAAACTTTATGACAAATTTTGCCAGGAACTTGCAGCAGGTGGTTTTACTCAGATTTGTTCCAAGGTCAAGGTCGTCCTTCACCAGTAAAATTCAATTATTGGATATGCCATACATATCCTGTCGTGTTAAAACCGCATTAACTCTTTCGCTGCCAATGTTGCTGTTTGGGGATCAAGCACCAATTGCCAATGTCGGCAACATGGATACTCAGATACGTAGCACTAGCATTTAAGGTCAAGGTCATTTGTACATATGTTAATGAAATGAAGAGAGAAATAAAAATAGAATTTATATGCAGTGTGACCTGAAAGTTTCATAATGTTAGCATTAGTATATTATAGTAAGGGAGTTCGGGTACATAAATATATACCCATTTACTTGGTTTTCTTGGAAATGTATTTGGCATTGAGAATTATTTGCTCTCAGAAATTTAGCAGTAAAAGAGATAACAACATTCAGTTCTCATTTGCTCTATTTCTATTAACTACATGTATTATTTAACCAAAAATGGCCCATTTGGCTTAAGTTCAGATGAACTTAATTGCTATTATTCCATAGTGCATTGCTCTTCTTTGTCTGTCAGTCTTGCATTGTGTGTTCTAATCCCTACCCAGCCAGACTCTGTGATGATTGATAGACAGCATTACATATCATTGTCTTTTGATAAGGATATCTGCATTTTTACCGGGGTTAGATATTTTTATACCCTAGGGCCGAGATAAAATTGTCGCGCTATGATGCTGGAATCGTCTACATGACGTAACATATAAAATATATGACATAAATCCTATAATTTAATGTCTTTAAAGTGGTTGTAAAATTTATTATGATAAATCAAGTCAAAATAATTATTTAGTATGTTTGGTATGCAAGAAAAAGAATCATTCATGGCTTTTTATGGTTCGAAAAGAAAATTCTGTCCTTTGGGATAACTGTTTTTGTGGGAACTCGCCAAAACAGTTATTACTTGGAATCGATTTTCTATCCGAACCTCAAACCCATGTAAGATTCATATAGTCCACAGCCAATAAAGACATCTACATGATAGTAGAGGAATGGGGACAACTACACTTACAGGGAGTCTACCAACAGCTACAGCACATTAAACATGTAAGATTCATATAATCCACAGCCAATAAAGACATCTACATGGTAGTAAAGTAATAGGGACAACTACACTTACAGGGAGTCTACCAACAGCTACAGCACATTAAACATGTAAGATTCATATAATCCACAGCCAATAAAGACATCTACATGGTAGTAAAGTAATGGGGACAACTACACTTACAGGGAGTCTACCAACAGCTACAGCACATTAAACAAATCCATGTAAGATTCATATAATCCACAGCCAATAAAGACATCTACATGATAGTAAAGTAATGGGGACAACTACACTTACAGGGAGTCTACCAACAGCTACAGCACATTAAACATGTAAGATTCATATAATCCACAGCCAATAAAGACATCTACATGGTAGTAAAGTAATGGGGACAACTACACTTACAGGGAGACTAACAACAGCTACAGCACATTAAACAAATCCATGTAAGATTCATATAATCCACAGCCAATAAAGACATCTACATGGTAGTAAAGTAATGGGGACAACTACACTTACAGGGAGTCTACCAACAGCTACAGCACATTAAACAAATCCATGTGAGATTCATATAATCCACAGCCAATAAAGACATCTACATGATAGTAAAGTAATGGGGACAACTACACTTACAGGGAGTCTACCAACAGCTACAGCACATTGAACATGTAAGATTCATATAATCCACAGCCAATAAAGACATCTACATGGTAGTAAAGTAATAGGGACAACTACACTTACAGGGAGTCTACCAACAGCTACAGCACATTAAACAAATCCATGTAAGATTCATATAATCCACAGCCAATAAAGACATCTACATGATAGTAAAGTAATGGGGACAACTACACTTACAGGGAGTCTACCAACAGCTACAGCACATTGAACATGTAAGATTCATATAATCCACAGCCAATAAAGACATCTACATGGTAGTAAAGTAATAGGGACAACTACACTTACAGGGAGTCTACCAACAGCTACAGCACATTAAACAAATCCATGTAAGATTCATATAATCCACAGCCAATAAAGACATCTACATGGTAGTTAAGTAATGGGGACAACTACACTTACAGGGAGTCTACCAACAGCTACAGCACATTGAACAAATCCATGTAAGATTCATATAATCCACAGCCAATAAAGACATCTACATGATAGTAAAGTAATGGGGACAACTACACTTACAGGGAGTCTACCAACAGCTACAGCACATTAAACAAATCCATGTAAGATTCATATAATCCACAGCCAATAAAGACATCTACATGATAGTTAAGTAATGGGGACAACTACACTTTCAGGGAGTCTAATAACAGCTACAGCACATTGAACAAATCCATGTAAGATTCATATAATCCACAGCCAATAAAGACATCTACATGGTAGTAAAGTAATTGGGACAACTACACTTACAGGGAGTCTACCAACAGCTACAGCATATTGAACAAACCCATGTAAGATTATTATAATCCACAGCCAATAAAGACATCTACATGGTAGTAAAGTAATGGGGACAACTACACCTATAGGGAGTTTACCAACAGTTACAGCACATTGAACAAAAAGGTCTAGGCCTAGAACTATCAGAGAAATTGTTTTTAAAATTTTTACTTAAAATGTCTTATAAGCCATGTGGCGGGGGCATTTGTGGTTGAATCACACTAGTTCAATACGTCATCTGAGATCTTGTGGTTATATATTTGCTATAGGAGTTTGGTTAAGATTCAATGAAAATTATTGTTATCGCGTCTACAACATGTTCACTATATAACTCTATGTAAAACAGTGACCCCTGTGGCAGCCCCAAATTTGACCCCAGGGACCCGACTTCAACAATCTTTTACAGGACCTCCATGCAATGCTACATGTAAAATATCTAAGGTCTAGGCCTTTGTGGTAGAATGACGCTGGTTCAAGAACTCGTCTTGATGTTATGGTTATATAACTCTGCTGGCCTTTGGTCAGTAGAGCTAAAAATGTTTGTTCTGTTTTATTGAATACATATGGTTTACTTAAATCTTGTATTGCCTTTTTTTGTATACATGAAATAGCAAAAGGACTGGGCCACAAGTAATCCAACATTAAAATCGGCCCTTGCCAACAACAAATTATTTACAAAAAAACAAGATGGCAAATAAAACATATTCATATAGGAAAAAGAAGAAAATGAAATGAGGGGGACATTATTTAAATATACACTTACAATGCTGACCTGAAACGGGGCTCCACTGTGAGGTTCATTGGCAAATACTTTTGGGGATTTGAGGAACAATGGTCATTACTTTAAGAGATCCAGGGAACAGGGGTCTCCCCCCCCCCCCCCCAATTCTGATATATGGTTTTTCAATTTACCCCACGCATATCTAATTTCATAATGACTTTATAAACAAACGAAAGATAAAGGCCCATCTATATACGGATTTCATCAATACTATACTAACAGTTGAGATGATTTTCCCAAGAAACACCTGCTACTTACTACACAGAAAACTATTATACATGATCAACATATTACAGCCCAACACTTTAAGGCCTCACTACACAGTTAAATTTTGTTCTGTAAAGATGAGGTTTCTATGGTAAAAAATTCCACGTAGAATTTTTTAAAGTATTTTCTTCATAGCAGGAATGTATCCCCACACAAAAATGTACAATAAGTGGTAGGTGAACCAGCTTGTTTTTTTAAAGGGGTGCAGTGACGCTCTAAGATTTTTAAATGCTCATAATTACATGCATATGTTGAGATCCTATAAAAGTCACTTTTCTAACACCAGTAATGTCTTATCGAAGTATATGCTATGCCGGTTTTTGCTCTACTCATCTGCAGCAAGAAATCACAACCACTATGAACCATTTTGAAAATATTTCAAAACCAAATTAGAAAGGACATTTTTTTAAGCGTGGCAAAATGGGGCCTAACTGTGTAGTTAGATGTTAGTTTGCTTTTGGTGAAAAATAATTGTAACTACAATATATATAAATGAAAAACATGAAAAAATAAAGTTGGCTGGTACATGTCTTGACATGCTAAGCAGATATATGATGTTTCATATTTATGGCCACCAGCCTCAAACCACTTCATGAAGCGAGACTATCACTGTCGTGCTTGTGCACCTCAGATGTTTCATATTAATGGCCGCCAACCTCAAACCGCTTCATGATGCGAGGCTTTCACCGTAGTGCTTGTGCACCTCAGATGTTTCATATTAATGGCCGCCAACCTCAAACCGCTTTATGATGCGAGGCTTTCACCGTAGTGCTTGTGCACCTCAGATGTTTCATATTGATGGCCGCCAACCTCAAACTGCTTCATGATGCGAGGCTTTCACCATAGTGCTTGTGCACCTCAGATGTTTCATATTGATGGCCGCCAACCTCAAACTGCTTCATGATGCGAGACTATCACTGTCTTGCTTGTGCACCTCAGATGTTTCATATTTATGGCCACCAACCTCAAACTGCTTCATGATGCGAGGCTATCACTGTCTTGCTTATGCACCTCAGATGTTTCATATTGATGGCCGCCAACCTTAAACCGCTTCATGATGCGAGGCTATCACTGTCGTGCTTGTGCACCTCAGATGTTTCATATTGATGGCCGCCAACCTTAAACCGCTTCATGATGCGAGGCTATCACTGTCTTGCTTGTGCACCTCAGATGTTTCATATTTATGGCCACCAACCTCAAACCGCTTCATGATTCGAGATTATCACTGTCTTGCTTGTGCACCTCAGATGTTTCATATTGATGGCCACCAACCTCAAACCGCTTCATGATGCGAGGCTATCTCCGTCGTGCTTGTGCACCTCAGATGTTTCATATTGATGGCCGCCAACCTCAAACCGCTTCATGATGCGAGGCTATCACCGTCGTGCTTGTGCACCTCAGATGTTTCATATTGATGGCCGCCAACCTCAAACCGCTTCATGATGCGAGGCTATCACCGTCGTGCTTGTGCACCTCAGATGTTTCATATTTATGGCCGCCAACCTCAAACCGCTTCATGATGCGAGGCTATCACCGTCGTGCTTGTGCACCTCAGATGTTTCATATTTATGGCCACCAACCTCAAACCGCTTCATGATGCGAGACTGTCACCGTCGTGCTTGTGCACCTCAGATGTTTCATATTTATGGCCACCAACCTCAAACCGCTTCATGATGCGAGGCTATCTCCGTCGTGCTTGTGCACCTCAGATGTTTCATATTTATGGCCACCAACCTCAAACCGCTTCATGATGCGAGGCTATCACCATCGTGCTTGTGCACCTCAGATGTTTCATATTTATGGCCACCAACCTCAAACTGCTTCAAGATGCGAGGCTATCACCGTCGTGCTTGTGCACCTCAGATGTTTCATATTTATGGCCACCAACCTCAAACCGCTTCATGATTCGAGACTATCACTGTCGTGCTTGTGCACCTCAGATGTTTCATATTGATGGCCGCCAACCTTAAACCGCTTCATGATTCGAGACTATCACTGTCTTGCTTGTGCACCTCAGATGTTTCATATTGATGGCCGCCAACCTTAAACCGCTTCATGATGCGAGGCTATCACTGTCGTGCTTGTGCACCTCAGATGTTTCATATTGATGGCCACCAACCTCAAACTGCTTCAAGATGCGACGCTATCTCCGTCGTGCTTGTGCACCTCAGATGTTTCATATTTATGGCCGCCAATCTCAAACTGCTTCATGATGCGAGACTATCACCGTCGTGCTTGTGCACCTCAGATGTTTCCCTTGGCTAACCATTACTCAATAAAAATGTGTTCTCCTCTGGACTTTTCGTGCATACAAACCACTCCACAAGTATTGGAGATTGGTGCAAGTTTATGTCTATTAATCTGCAATACTGACACATTACATTCTACAACATCATCTTGTACAATTATTTGAAAACTTTCAGTTCTGTGAATCAACGTTGGACGACAACAAATATTCTGGGTCTATTTGTTTTACATCATTAGACATTTCTAGTCCATTTTCGAGTTGATCCATACTGAAAAGAAAATACAATTTATAGATATAAAATATTATACCCTTCATTACAAGATATAGAATAATTGAAAACTGTTCTGGGCCACGTTTTACATAATAGAAATCGCCGTAAGTAAATTTGACATTTTTTTTGTGAAATGTTTAAATTCTGATTAACATTTAAAATGGTTGTATTTCCAGAAATATATCATTCTCTGCATGATTTGAGCCAATTTTGGATGGATATTAAAGATTACGAATAATTGTTGGTTTACGTTTACGTATAATTTTGTAGTACATTTTTTGTGAAACGCAGTCGAGTTCAATGAATCATCGCCTTAGAATCAGCTGTTACAAATATTTAGAATGTAATTATCGTCAATCAGAACTAGTCTAAGAGTGGGAGTGAAAAGAAAATGCAATTTATAGATAAAATTAATGTTCTCATCATATACAGGAACATCAGTGTCTGTGTGGTAGAGTGTCAGCATGGCACGTGGGTAATTGTGAGTTAAATGCTCAGCCGAGTCAAGTTAGCTACCTACTCTACACTCAACAGTTAAGGGAATAATTGTACAACTGATCAATCTTATTGCACTATAAACAGCCCTGATTGATATGATATCATGCAATCCCTGTCTGATTGTTTCTTTTTTTGAAAAAAAAAATATAATGAGATTTAACGCCATATTACAATTTATATATAGCATTCAGCTTTTTTGGTAAGGAAGACATCCAGTACGTGACAAATGAGCTTGGCTTAAACCCACGACTTCTGAGCAAGCATTAATATTTTCTTGCGATCCGTGGACCCGTTTCACTAACGTTCGTAAGTTTACAAACTTCCAAGTGTAAAATATGAATTAATGAAAAAAAATCATGGGGAGATTCTTTTTTAAATAAAGTGTTTCGCTTACATCATTGTACAAGCTTTCGTAAGCCTTGTAAATAGTATTATTTTTAAAATTTGCAAAAATACTGCGCAAATGAAACGTTCCTGGGTGTCACAGTTTGTACATACGGAAATGTTAAGACTTATGAAGGTTAGTGAAAGGAGCCCTTGTAAAACAAGTTTAAACAAATGCCTTTATATTGTCTATTGAATGTTAAAAAGGATGTACTTTCTTATATCTAGTATTAATAGTATTATGAAAACATAATATAAATTTCTTCAACATTCACACTTCGTAATCTATTTTTCTACAAGTAAAATCTAAGGGGCAGCTCTTAATATCATACTAAGATATCTCCTTCATCATCATATCATGCTCGTATAAATTGCTTCTTACCTAATAATCCCATGTCCATGGGTATGTCGTCTGCTTCATCTCCCGGGCGTGCATGATCACTCTGGTGGTAAACATTGTGGTACTGTTATGTGGAAGTGCTGGGTATACCTGTAGTTATTTGTCTGTTCCAGTCTATGTTCTGCAAACCCGTTCCGACTCTTCCTGCAGGACTTGGAGAAGACTGTGTGTAATTGGTTGAATCATTGACACTAGAATTATCGATGGGTGACAGCTGGTCCATTGAAGCACTGTTCTGGAAATTTTCAGTAGGAGAATTTTCTTCATTATATGAAATTGGACTACACTGGTTTGATTGGTGGTTAGAATTGGGTGTTGGTACATGTATGTCCGGTTGATTACTGAGACCATTTTCAGGAATTGTGCATCTTGAGCTCCCCCTCTTTGCTTTTTTCCTACATCCATCTGAAATAAGTTACATAAAATGCAACCCAAGCAATAATGAACATTAATAAGGGGTATATTTACTCTAACCTATAAGTTGTTTGTTCTGGTAGTGTTTTGTGTTTTTTGTATATCAGCAGTACATAATGTCACAAATATTTAAATTATGTGCCAGGCCCGAATAGTTCAGTCGGTTACGTGTCTGACTATCAATCCAGGGGTCGTGAGTTTGAATCCGGCAACAGTCTCCGTGATGACTGATATATGACATTGTAATATTGATCTCTCACCACTGACTCAAGTGGGAAAGTTATCAGTTACTTGCGGAGATGGGGTATGCTCGAGTACTGGTTAACCTTTCAGGATCCCAGGAAACTGTGGTAAGGTTAACTGATCGCCTGTTAGCCCTCGATGGCGAAAAAATGATGCTTAATATTCAATCAATTAAATTATGTATTAAATTTCATTAATCAAAGTATGTGCGGATTGAGATGGCAATTAAAGTTGATCATGCTCAAAAGAATTAAAACAAAACAGTTCAGTCTAAGTAATGAATCTATTACAAGGTTTATATCTTTTTTTCAAATTTTACTATAAATTGATCACATTTTTATAAAATTTATTTTTAAATTTGTAAATTTGTAATTGCCGAAAATGAGTGATCTTCGGACAAACTTTCACTTATAAATGTGATATTTTGCTTACAGTAATGATTTGTTTATTTCAGTGTTATATTTAATTGACCCAAAGGTAATATTGTCCACATTTTGACCATTTTGATTGGACGTTTATATGTTTGTAAGTGCATGGAGTTCCAAAACAAGCCAAAATGGTTTTGCATATTCACACATACAAAACATATGTGTAATGCTTAATATGCTGTTAAACAAAACGGTTTTAAGTAATATCACACGTTATACAATTATGGACCAAGTAATGGTTAATCCAGGCAAAACATTATCACAGAAACGAAGCAAACACAAAACCATAACACTCTGAAGGCTATGGTTATCATTTTGCTGAGGTCAAGGTCAAAGTCATCCCATAAATCCGCGCTAGCTGCATGCTTCTGAGAGCAGGGGCTAGTATATAGAGAATACCTTGTTAGTGTCTAATATTATCAACTTTATCATATGAGGCCTAGAAAAAACACAGGACGAGGCTCTGCTTAAGTTGATACTATTAAGACACTTACATGGAATTCAATTTATCATGTCAATATTTCTAGTTTGTTTTTTATTCATTTTAAGGAGGGTTAAAAGTAGTTCAGTCCAGATTGAAATGTAGAAGTATACACAAAGACGTCATGTGCGTTGCAATAACGTGATAAACCTATGTTTATCAGGCAGGCAGTTAATTAACAGTAATGAATGCAATGACATGATAGAATAAAGTATACATAGGTATTTAGAATACATATATTGTAACTAGCTCCTTTGCTTCTCTGTCTGCTTATAACACAGTCATAAACAAAGTTGCGCTTGATAATACCGTTTCAACAAAACGTAGACAAATGAAAAACTTAAAATGTTTTATGACTATCTCTTGAGGTCAAACTCAAGGTCATTTGGAAAAAATATGCTACATGATTCTGAGTAGTAGAATTATAGAACCCAATCAGATAAAACACAATAAAGGGCACAATTGTGTTGCACTTGGGGTCAAAAATGAAGGTTAACTAAACACCACAACAGTGTTTTTTTTATATTGAAGTAGTGGGTCTAAAGTTAATACAAGATATTGGTGGAACCAATGGATGCTCCCTGAACAAGTGCTTGATTGAGTAGTAGCTGTATTGTTTGTAAAGGGAAATGGGGTGTAAAGTGAAGATAATGTTTGGAAGAGATGTTTGGTTCTTCACTCTGCACCGCCACACATTGACCTCTACTGCATTATTCATGTTCCAAGTCTCATTGCATTTCCATGTTCTTGAAAATCAAAACAATGCTGTGTGGTAATGGACAGAATCAAAAGGCCATAACTCTGTGAAAAATCATAGAAATAAAACACAAAGACAATACACACACTCTTGACTTGGTAGTGATGCTTCCTGGCAAGTTTCATAAAATTCTAGCTACTAGAATGAGAAATGGAGAGGACAAGTATTTGGTAATGGATGCAATCTAAGGGTCACAACTCTGTAAAAAATCATCAAACGTAAACACTAAGAAAGTATGCATATCTCCACTTGTTAATGATACATCATAGCTAGTTTCATAAAATTTCAATCATTGGTTCTAGAAAAATAGCCTGGACAAGTATTTGGGGACGGGCAGACGGATGCGGCTATGTATGACAAGCATGTAAAACAAGTTTCATAAAATTCCAACCTGAGGTAGTAGAGTAATAGCGCAAACAAAAATTTGGTCACAGACAGAATCAAAGGGCCATAACTCCGTGGAAAATCATCGAACCAGAACACAAAGACAATATGCACATCTGTACTTTGTAATGATGCATCCTAGCAAGTTTCATAAAATTCCAACCTGAGGTTGTAGAGAAATAGCGCGGACAAGAATTTGGTCACATACTCAATTAAAAGGCTGTAACTCCATGAAAAATTACGAACCGGAACAAAAAGATATTATTCACATCTCCACTTGGTAGTGATGCATCCTAGCAAGTTTCATAAAATTCCAACATGGGGTTGTAGAGAAATAGTGCGGACAAGAATTTGGTCACAGACTCAATGAAAGGGCCATAACGCCGTGAAAAATCATCGAACCAGAACAAAGATATTATACACATCTCCACTTGGTAGTGATGCATCCTAGCAAGTTTCATAAAATTCCAACATGGGGTTGTAGAGAAATAGTGCAGACAAGAAATTGGTCACAGACAATCAAAGGGCCATAACCCGTGAAAAAAAATCTTCGAACTGGAACACAAAGACAATAATTTGGTCACAGACTCAATAATAGGGCCATAACTCAATGAAAAATCATCGAACCGAAACACAAAGACAATATGCTCATATCCACTTGGTAGTGATGCATCCTAGCAAGTTACATAAAATTCCAACATGGGGTTGTAGAGAAATAGTGCGGACAAGAAATTGGTCACCGACAATCAAAGGGCCATAACCCGTGAAAAAAAATCTTCGAACTGGAACACAAAGACAATATGCGCATCAGCAATTGGTAATGATGCATTCTAGCAAGTTTCATAAAATTCCTGCATCAAAACAAAATCAAATTCACTATTGCGAGAACGTATTTGTGAACAAACATTATAATCAATTCAAATAATTATTACGAGTTGATATTAATTAAAGATATAGCTGCAAAACTTTACAAATATAAATGAAACCTTAAGATGGTATTATTAACATAAGTTTGTCATAAACATTTGAATATTTTAAAAGCAGATCATACAAACATCAGTATCATACTATGCAATGAATATGAACTTTTACCCAAAACACATATGTAACAGTGAATGTTAAATAAACACTCAGTTTTAAATAAAACATTAAGTTACTGTATTAAATAGTTATGGACACTACAAAAAAAAAATATTTAAAAAATGTGTAATAATTTTTCCTGTATGTACATTTGAAACAGTTTAAACATCATAAGTCCAGTTTATCCATTCTCTAGTTTCATCCCAACTATTTATCTCTTTGGGAGGTTCTTGGATATCATGTCTCTGGTTATCTGTGCCCGGTCAAGGCAAAATCTTCAACATCCTCACTACTGTCTGCCCATGGTGGACAGTATTGTGTATTCTCACATTGGCCAATTCCAGATGAGCATGCTAGTCAATATCAGACTAGATTTCTGATGAGCAGATTGTAATCTGATCCTGCACTTCTTACAAAGCAATTTTTTCTAGTCGTTTTAAATGTATAAATTTATTTGATTTTTAGGTCTTTCTCTTGTATATATACATCTGATTTGCAAATCTGTAGACTCTAATTGGAATATTTCTTCACATTGATGAAAAATGCCAAGGACAGTTCCAATTGCTTTCCTGTTACTAATGACTGCTTTCTTTACAATGGCTAATCTCAAAAATGGTTTCTTGTCACTTTTTGAATATATCTCAAAGTATTATGTCTATTCCATTTCTTGCCTTAATGTACTAAGATGTGAAGCCATCTGTGTCCATTTATGTACTTCTTCTATTTCTAGTCCAACATATCACCACTTTCTGCAGAGTGATACATACAATTAAAGTAATACAGTCAAACCTGTCCATAGCAGTCAGTTGGGGAAGATCCATGGGTGGTAGAGACCGTAGAGATTTCAATCAATACTTAATTAACTGTCCTATTCATTTCAAGGTTACGGATCACTTACCATTTTAATCTTAGAAAATTCTTCCCAATTTCTGTTGTTATACGAGTTCTTTTGGTTTTATCTTTTTCATATTGTGTAAATATCTGCTGCTGATAATTATTAGATCATCATGGGCAAGTTTTTTAGTCAAATGAAAAGTGAATATAATGTTCTGCTGATTAGGAAAATGATGCAATCAAAAATCAGATGCAATCAATTGTCAGTTAGTATTTGTATCATCTAAATGTCTTTAAGTTCCAAAAGGAATAATGGTGTAAGAACACAAACATACCTGACATACTTGAACTTGAATTTTTTACTATTGACACAGCAATGAAATGAGGCTATAAATTAAGGGTTACGGATACTATAGCTTTTTTGTAATGTCCGTAACCTGTTTGATCCCATCACTCAGACAGTTTATTATCTACAGATTGAAACTTTTTATATTTTAAGTCTTCATCTAAGAGGCTTGTGCCAGAAACATTGTTTGAGAGTATAGCTTACTTTAATCCTTGAGATTGTAGGCTGGTTACGGACACTACAAGTTTTGGGAAACAAATTATTTCGGTCTTAAAACTTGGATAACATTTTTTTTATAAGAAAATAAAACATCCAGTCTTGGATTTTGTTCTTGAACCATTATAAGGATATACAAATGCATTATAACAGTAAAGAATAACAATTTAATTGCTTGTTTTTCCAAAGCATAATGAAGCTTAGGTAACAATGAGAGAAAAGCTATAACGAAGTACAACTTTTACATCAACTAACATATCTTACCTAAGTTTGAACAGCTATGAACTTTATATCAAAATTATCAGGATGAAATTGTCATTATTGGAATGAATTTAAATTCTAATATATCATTTGATTTTATGAAGAAATTACTCTTCAAAAAAAGAGTATTTTCCAAGTGCAACATCATAACAACCAAAAACAGCCAGATTTTGGCCATTGATTCTAATTGTTCTTAAAAACATTAAAGATAAAACCTTGAAAATTTCAGCCAATCATCAGAAATGCATTTCACACAATTCAAACCAAATACATTGTCATGATTGTTATTTCATTTAAAAAAAAGTCTGTCTTTTACATTTTTGATTTGTACATGCATGGAATGAAATTTGATTATCACATAATTCACTGTGATGCAGGAGTGTAATAAACCCAACATATTTTTTTACTAACATAAGGTAATGTCAATCCTAATTCATTACACTCGTCGTTTTCTTAATAATTCGCCTTATGTAAAATGCTGAACTTTCCTGAATATGTAAATGCCATTGATTTGTCATGGTTAAATGTTGTTATTTTGAAACGTTGTGTTATATGAAACCATTAATGCCCAATTTTCTGTCAGTTTTCATAGAGGTGATCTGTTAAATAAATAGTAAATGAGCGAGAATGTAAAATCCTCAATTTATTTAATACTGGCGATTAAAGAAAAAATATAGGCAAGGATTTAATATATAGAAGGATAAGAAATTGTTGCTTAAAGGCTCATTAAACTTCCGAAATGGTCGTTTTTAGTTTTTATTTAAGTCAATTTTACTCATCCAGATGATAGAATACCCGCTACATGTTTATTTGGTCACTGAGAGAATTTGCAAACAAAAAAATAAATATAAAGCATATTATTAGAACATAATTAAGAATGGGCTTTGTTTACAAATTAATGTTCATCTCTGTCCGATAAATACCTTCGGCAGAAAACGGGGAGTTACGGAGCATGTTTGGAAACGCATCAGTCGGTAATATATGATCAATTCACTTCACAGGGAAACATAGTATGGGAACTGTAGGGGATGGAGTTAAAAATTAAATTACTGCTTGCAGTTAGATAGTTTTTAAGAACATTTCCTTTATTCCCCTCAGTGTATAAATGAACTGGAACCCACGAGCTAATTTATTGCACGTAAGCGTCGAATTGTTCATATAAAATTAAAAATAAAATTATTTTTTAATAACTGTACTAAACAAACCACCCTTGGTAGCCTCCCTATATTGACTGTGATAAAGTGATGTGTGATGTAATAGCGCGGCGATAGTATCAAGCGTATATTATGCAAGGGAGGATCCTGAGCAAGAGTTACTAGACCAAACTAGTATTCCGTACTCATTGTTTTTCAGTGCGTATAAATAATATAATGTGTACTACGTTCGATACAGTTTTATTGCAGACATCAATATATTTTTTTTTAAAAAAAGAAAACTCAATAACGATACATAATATTAGTGAAGCCATAACTTTTCTTATCTTGTTAATGAACCCCTTATCTAACAGTCTTCATCCGCACATCACCACTGCAGCATTTGCATACCGTACACTGGCAGAGGTACAGTCAGAAAGCAACCGATTCATAACGGAATTACAAAAATGTAAACAAAAGTTAAAAGATGAGTCCACTCGTCTAATAAACACACATTTAGACCGAAGTTATTTATTTTCTCTCTTTTTTAAAAACAGTCCATAAGAGGTCTACAGGAATGGTTTAGCAATACTATACACATTTAATTACAATCAATTTTGTTATTATCAAACAGTGTATTTCGGAAGTTTAATGAGGCTTTAATTAGCATGTGAAGAATTGCTAATTTGGTAAACAAATCATTCAGATTCCACAGGCACCTGATTTCTTAATTGTGAATTTTAAAAAATTATGTTGTATGTAACCATGGATGTTTTTTTAATATTTAAGACATGAATATGATATCTTGAATTAAAAACATTGCAGTTTGAAGTAAAAAAAAATGTGTCACAATTTGTTCTTAAGACTTTAGATACGAAGATTAGTGAATGGGCACCTGATACATTAAAGTGACAGTTATAGTCTTAAGTGATGAAAGTTGAACATTTATTTATTGATTGTGGCAATTTGACGCATAGAATTTACGGAAAATTAATTTTATTCTATTAACTATTTCTTAATCTACTTTGGAATTCTATTGGATGTATATTTTGTTACTTTGTCTCATGAAAATAAAAAAATACATAATATTCTTGTAGTCATATTTTAACCTGCCTATTTTGCTGTACTACCTTAATTATTTTGTGAGTCCTGTTTTATTTATATTCCATCTGAATGGTGACATGAAGGTATAACCTACACAATTGCACCAGGCACATTCCCCAGGCATGTAACACTATTTATATTCCATCTGAATGGTGGCCTGAAGGTGTAAGCCTCATAATTGTACCAGGCACATTCCCCAGACATGTAACAATATTTATATTCCATCTGAATAGTGGCCTGAAGGTATAAGCCTCATAATTGTACCAGGCACATTCCCCAGACATGTAACAATATTTATATTCCATCTAAATGGTGGCCTGAAGGTGTAAGCCTCATAATTGTACCAGGCACATTCCCAAGACATGTAACAATATTTATATTCCATCTGAATGGTGGCCTGAAGGTGTAAGCCTCATAATTGTACCAGGCACATTCCCCAGACATGTAACAATATTTATATTCCATCTGAATGGTGGCCTGAAGGTGTTAGCCTCATAATTGTACCAGACACATTCCCCGGACATGCAGCAATATTTATATTCCATCTGAATGGTGGCATGAAGGTGTTAGTCACATAATTGTACCAGGCACATTCCCCGGACATGTAACACTATTTATATTCCATCTGAATGGTGGCCTGAAGGTGTAAGCCTCATAATTGTACCAGGCACATTCCCCGGACATGTAACAATATTTATATTCCATCTGAATGGTGGCCTGAAGGTGTAAGCCTCATAATTGTACCAGGCACATTCCCCGGACATGTAACAATATTTATATTCCATCTGAATGGTGCCTGAAGGTGTAAGCCCCATAATTGTACCAGGCACATTCCCCAGACATGTAACAATATTAATATTCCATCTGAATGGTGACATGAAGGTATAACCTACACAATTGTACCAGGCACATTCCCCAGACATGTAACAATATTTATATTCCATCTGAATGGTGGCCTGAAGGTATAAGCCTCATAATTGTACCAGACACATTCCTCAGACATGTAACAATATTTATATTCCATCTGAATGGTGGCCTGAAGGTATAAGCCATATAATTGTACCAGGCACATTCCCCGGACATGTAACAATATTTATATTCCATTTGAATGGTGACATGAAGGTATAACCTACACAATTGTACCAGGCACATTCCCCAAACATGTAACAATATTTATATTCCATCTGAATGGTGGCCTGAAGGTATAAGCCTCATAGTTGTACCAGGCACATTCCCCAGACATGTAACAATATTTATATTCCATCTGAATGGTGGCCTGAAAGTATAAGCCTCATAGTTGTACCAGGCACATTCCCCAGACATGTAACAATATTTATATTCCATCTGAATGGTGGCCTGAAGGTATAGCCACATAGTTGTACCAGGCACATTCCCCAGACATGTAACGATATTTATATTCCATCTGAATGGTGGCCTGAAGGTATAAGCCACATTATTGTACCAGGCACATTACCCTGACATGTTACAATATTTATGTTCCATCTGAATGGTGGCCTGAAGGTATAAGCCTCATAATTGTACGAGGCACATTCCCCAGACATGTAACAATATTTATATTCCATCTGAATGGTGGCCTAAAGGTATAAGCCTCATAGTTGTACCAGGCACATTCCCCAGGCATGTAACAATATTTAATATTTCATCTGAATGGTGGCCTAAGGTATAAGTCACATAATCGTACCAGGCACATTCCACAGACATGTAACACTATTGATATTCCATCTGAACTGTGGCCTGAAGGAATAAGCTACATAATTGTACCAGGCACATTCCCCAGAATTGTAACAATATTTATATTCCATCTGAATGGTGACATGAAGGTGTAAGCCTCATAATTGTACCAGGCACATTCCCCAGACATGTAACAATATTTATATTCCATCTGAATGGTGGCCTGAAGGTGTAAGCCTCATAATTGTACTAGGCACATTCCCCAGACATGTGACAATATTTATATTCCATCTGAATGGTGGCCTGAAGGTGGTAGCCTCATAATTGTACCAGACACATTCCCCAGACATGTAACAATATTTATATTCCATCTGAATGGTGGCCTGAAGGTGTAAGCCACATAATTGTACCAGGCACATTCCCCGGATATGTAACACTATTTATATTCCATCTGAATGGTGGCCTGAAGGTGTAAGCCTCATAATTGTACCAGGCACATTCCCCGGACATGTAACAATATTTATATTCCATTTGAATGGTGGCCTGAAGGTGTAAGCCTCGTAATTGTACCAGGCACATTCCCCGGACATGTAACAATATTTATATTCCATCTGAATGGTGGCCTGAAGGTGTAAGCCTCATAATTGTACCAGGCACATTCCACAGACATGTAACAATATTTATATTCCATCTGAATGGTGGCCTGAAGGTATAAGCCTCATAGTTGTACCAGGCACATTCCCCAGACATGTTACAATATTTATATTCCATCTGAATGGTGGCCTGAAGGTATAAGCCTCATAGTTGTACCAGACACATTCCCCAGGCATGTAACAATATTTATATTCCATCTGAATGGTGGCCTGAAGGTATAAGTCACATAATTGTACCAGGCACATTCCCCAGACATGTAACGATATTTATATTCCATCTGAATGGTGGCCTGAAGGTATAACCTACATTATTGTACCAGGCACATTACCCTGACATGTTACAATATTTATGTTCCATCTGAATGGTGGCCTGAAGGTATAAGCCTCATAATTGTACGAGGCACATTCCCCAGACATGTAACAATATTTATATTCCATCAGAATGGTGGCCTAAAGGTATAAGCCTCATAGTTGTACCAGGCACATTCCCCAGACATGTAACAATATTTAATATTCCATCTGAATGGTGGCCTGAAGGTATAAGTCACATAATTGTACCAGGCACATATCACAGACATGTAACAATATTGATATTCCATCTGAACTGTGGCCTGAAGGAATAAGCCACATAATTGTACCAGGCACATTCCCCAGAATTGTAACAATATTTATATTCCATCTGAATGGTGACCTGAAGGTATACGCTACATAATTGTATTAGGCACATTCCTCGGACATGTAACAATATTTCTCAAAAATTATTTTAAATGTTAAGTGGTGAGTCAGAAAGCCGAGTGTTGAGTTAGAAAGTTGAGAGTCGAGTAAGAAGTCAAGTGTCAGGTAAGAATGTCAAGTAAGAAAGTCGATTGTCTAGTAAGAAAATAGAGGAAGAATGTTGAGTGTCTAGTCAGAAAGTCAAGTGTCAATAAAGAAAGTCAATTGTCAATCAAGAAAGTCGAGTGTCGAGTAAGAAAGTTGAGTTTCGAGCAAGAAGTCAAATGTAGAGTAAGAAAGTTGAGTGTTGAGTAAGAAAAATTAAGAAAGTCGAGTAAGAACAAGTAAGGAAGTCGAGTAAGAGAAAGTAAGAAAGTCAAGTGGCGAGTAAGAAAGTTGAGTGTATAGTACGAAAGTCAAGTGTAGAGGAAGAATGTTGAGTGTAGAGTAAGAAAGTCAAGTGCCGAATAAGAAAGTTGAGTGTAGAGTAAGAAAGTTGAGTGTCGAGTAAGAAAGTCAAGTGTCGAGTAAGAAAGTTGAGTGTAGAGTAAGAAAGTCGAGTGTCGAGTAAGAAAGTTAATTGCCGAGTAAGAAAGTCAAGTGTCAAGTAAGAAAGTTGAGTGTAGAGTAAGAATTGGGTTTAACGCCATTTTCAACACATTTCAGGTTATGTATGGCAAATCCAGTTTTACTGGTGGAGAAAGACCTCAGACTGAGTAGAACCACCGTCCTTCCACAAGTAACTACCAAACTTTTTCACATAAAGTATTTGTAGGACTCAAACCTATGACCTCAGTGGTGAGTGGTAGGTTATTTAGAAACGGCGCCTAAGACCACTCAACCAGGAGGAGTAAGAAAGAAGCTGAACTGAGTAAGAATAAAAAATCCATCATAAGAATCTTTGTTGGACAGAAATAATTCACTCCCTGGATCAAATGTTCATGCAGAAATAAGGCTCTGCCAAGCCCTCAACTGCATGCAGTGAAGCATTTCCTGATTATTATATCAAATAATTTCAGACCAGACTACTATAGCATGTGAGTAGTCATGAATCCTAAACTGGATCCTACTCATATAAAGCTATCAGTTCACATTAGAAAATTGTCCGTCCAGTCCGCATTGTTTCAACATCACACACAACTAACACAGAAAGCAGGATTTCCTTTCAACTTTAATGAATTCTATTAACTTAACCCCCTTGCCTTCAAAAGTAATCTCCCTAAACTAAAACTTGACTTTCCACCTTGCCTTCCAAAGTAAAACTGTCTAAACTGAAACTTGACTTAACATTTCGCTTGTAAACTGACTTTCTTCCTCGCTCATTCAGAACTACGTGTAAACCCCAAAAATATTGTCATAACATTCATCTTTAATTCATATACCAGTCATTATTTATTAGGCATTTCCTCTTCTGATGTCCACTCTCTTCCGCTAAATGCCCATAAAACATGTTAACTATTTCTATTTTAAGCTTGCTGTACGCGAATTTTTGACAGTGTAATATATCAAAAGTTCAAACTAATTAGGACCTCCAAAGCTTAATGACTAAATGCATGTACTTATAGCATGTCTCACAACAGTATTATATTAGGTTTAATTTTTACATTATTAAAATAATAAAATATGATAATTAATAAATGAAGTGACTGACAATAACACAGTTTGTGTTACATGTAAATCCGTAGTATATTGGTCATGGTTGACACCAAATTTATTGGTTTTGCAGAGGCCTTCATATTGTATCTATGGTTTGCATTGTAGTTAGGCATGTTTGCCATAGTCTGGTCTGTACATTTAAGTCTGGTTATTCACAAATAATCATCTCCTGTTATATATATCATACATTGTGAATGAGCATCTGAAAAGATCCCAAAGATCGGAAATTCCGTTGTTGCGAATTAAATTATCTCCCTTTATATAATAAAATACCGGTATGACTAAAATACGCAATGTCGATTTTTCGGCGCAATGGACGCAATGGGCGCAATGTCGATTAAAAATCAAAATAACGTGAAAAATGATGTTTTAAAATCATTTATTTTAATTAAAAACTATTAATATTAATAATACAAGTACTTTCTGGCCATACTTTGCCTTAATCGTATTAAATTTGTAATCTTTAAACAATTTTAATTTTTCATCGACATTGCGCTCAACGAATCGTGATTGCGCCGTCGGTTATAAATATGAAAATTTATTATAACTTAAAATATTATTTTGTAAAATCATTTATTTGAATGATAAACTGCAATTATAAATGTAATTATTATTTCCCGACCATAAAATACATATAAATTTACTGTATCTTCATGATTCAACAGGTTCCTTAATCTGTACTGTATATAGCATGTGAGTAGTCATGAATCCTTAACTGGATCCTACTCATATAAAGCTATCAGTTCATGTATGTAAATTGTCGGTCCAGTCCAGATGTGTTGCATGTTAATCCATAGTTGACACCAAATTGATTGGTTTGGCAGAGACCTTGATATTATATATATGGTTTGCTAGGCGTGCCCTCTGTAGTCTTGTCTGTACATTTATGTCTTGTTTATTCACAAATAATTGCCTCCATATATATATATATATATATAATTAAAATTCTAGCTGGATAATGGAGTGATTGTATTTTAGATTTGATATTTATATTAATAGTTCACAATTAATTGCGATGTTGATATATATTCATAATGCAGCTTAGAAAACAGAAACATGATAGTAAAAAAATATGTTTTATTTCACACTGTCTTTAACAGGACCGTTTTACATTACCAGTGACTTACTAACAATGTCAATAAGTCAGATGTTATGAACGCTGGTGTTTCAGGCAAAACTTCGCGAAATTTAGTTTTCAAATATTTCATTTGTACGAATTAGAATTCTTTCTTTGCACAATGAAATTCTCTACAAAACGAAAGCATTCCAATCAAATTATGTTTGAAATTGTTCAAGTATTTATGATTACAAAATAAAAAAAACTGAAATATTTGAAATTCAAGATCATTTTGCATGTTTAAAACCGTATAAAACATCTGAGATTACATTCACCTTAGAGTTCCTCTTGCTGTAATATATATGTTAATTTGAAACAGACTATAGACTGACCACTATACATACTGACCACTATATAGAACCATGAACCTGATGATGCTGCACACTAAATAAACCTTGATAGCTTAGATTCACATTTGTGTTCTAGTTGTTAATAGTCATTTGACTTATACCAATTATTCTAATCACAACAAGTTAGAAAACATAACACTTGCCAATACAAAAATTGTGTGTATAAAAAAAAAAAATAGCATATGGTTTACGCAATGATATGTCAGTTTCCAGACGGTTTCTTTGGTAATACAATCCACTATCAGATAAAGATGATAAGTAAAAGTTTGTGAATGTTGAGCTGTACTACATACATTATGTCGGCAGCTTGAAACCTCCCACCGATAAACTAGTCCACGGCAGAACAAACGTTGCAACTATAGTACAGATATCATTCAAATTACACAGGCATTTGATTTCTTTTACATAAAATGTGTATGTTTTATAATGTTTTAAACACGAAAATGATTTTGAAGTTAAATCATTGCAGTTTTAAGTACAATTTCATGAAATTTTCTAATTTTTGAGTTGCAGTATACACAATTCATAATCACTATTACTTCAACAGTTTTAACCATAATTTCCTTGGAATGGTCTCGTTTTGTAGATAATGAAAGAATATTGATTTATCTTTCTGAGACGAATGGAAGTTAAGATATTTGAAAACGAGATTTTGTGATACTTTGCGTGAATACAATACCAGTCATAACATCTCAATCAGTTGTTTCCTTTTCTATATAATTCCTAGTTTAAACTTTACATTTGCGTTGTTAAATTGTACATTTATATGCTTTGTATTGTATTTGTTTTACATTAAATGTAAAAATATATAACTGATTTTGTTAGTATTACTATTTTGTTTAAAAACGAGGTTACCCAACACAGAAACAGTTAGACTATATGCCGCTCAACGAGATGGATCGATGACACAACATTGTTTAAGTGTTACACGTTTCTATAACTAATTTTGTAAATCACTCTCGAGTCCGCTTCCTGTCGGTCAGTCTGTATAGTGGTCAGTCTATAGTCTGTTTCAAATTAACAGATATATTACAGCAAGAGGAACTCTAATTTCTTGGTAATGGCCAGAACTTGGAAACTCTACGAAATAGCATGCAAAGAATTAATAATTGGGCAAATTAATCATCCAAATATCACAGGCAACTGATTTCTTTTACATAAAATGTAAGGTGAATGTAATCTCAGATGTTTTATACGGTTTTAAACATACAAAATGATCTTGAATTTCAAATATTTCATTTTTTTTATTTTTTAAGTAATTTTCTTGATGTTTAAGTTGCAGTTTACAAATTTTGTAATCATAAATACTTGAACAATTTCAAACACAATTTGATTGGAATGCTTTCGTTTTGTAGAGAATTCCATTGTGCAAAGAAAGAATTCTAATTCGTACATCTGAGATATTTGAAAACTAAATTTCGCAAAGTTTTGCATGAAACACCAGCGTTCATAACATCTGACTTATTGACATTGTTATTAAGTCACTGGTAATGTAAAACGGTCCTGTTAAAGACAATGTTAAATAAAACATTTTTTTACTTTCATTTTTCTGTTTTCTAAGCTGCATTATGAATATATATCAACATCGCAACTAATTGTGAACTATTAATATAAATATCAAATATATATGGAGACAATTATTTGTGAATAAACAAGACATAAATGTACAGACAAGACTACAGAGGGCACGCCTAGCTACAATGCAAACCATAGATACAATATCAAGGTATCTGCCAAACCAATAAATTTGGTGTCAACTATGGATTTACATGCAACACATCTGGACTAGACCGACAATTTACATACATGAACTAATAGCTTTATATGAGTAGGATCCAGTTAAGGATTCATGACTACTCACATGGATTCGTGCCTACTCACATGCTATATAAAGTACAGATTAAGAAACCTGTTGAATCATGAAGATACAGTGAATTTATATGTATATTATTATATAAAAGGAGATAATTTAATTCACAACAGCGGAATTTCCGATCTTTTGGATCTTTTCAGATGCTCATTCACAATGTATGATATATATAACAGGAGATGATTATTTGTGTATAATCAGACTTAAATGTACAGACCAGACTATGGCAAACATGCCTAACTACAATGCAAACCATAGATACAATATGAAGGCCTCTGCAAAAACCAAAAAATTTGGTGTCAACCATGACCAATATACTACGGATTTACATGTAACACATACTGTGTTATTGTCAGTCACTTCATTTATTAATTATCATATTTTATTATTTTAATAATGTAAAAATTAAACCTAATATAAAACTAGTGTGAGACATGCTATAAGTAAATGCATTTAGTCATTAAGCTTTGGAGGTCCTAATTAGTTTGAACTTTTGATATATTACACTGTCAAAAATTCGCGTACAGCAAGCTTAAAATAGAAATAGTTAACATGTTTTATGGGCATTTAGCGGAAGAGAGTGGACATCTGAAGAGGAAATGCCTAATAAATAATGACTGGTTTATGAATTAAAGATGACTGTTATGACAATATTTTTGGGGTTTACACGTAGTTCTGAATGAGCGAGGAAGAAAGTCAGTTTTACAAGCGAAATGTTAAGTCAAGTTTCAGTTTAGACAGTTTTACTTTGGAAGGCAAGATGGAAAGTCAAGTTTTAGTTTAGGGAGATAACTTTTGAAGGCAAGGGGGTTAAGTTAATAGAATTCATTAAAGTTGAAATGAAAATTGTTACAATGTAAGAATAAATATATAAAGGAAATCCTGCTTTCTGTGTTAGTTGTGTGTGATGTTGAAACAATACGGACTGGACGGACAATTTTCTTATGTGAACTGATAGCTTTATATGAGTAGGATCCAGTTTAGGATTCATGACTACTCACATGCTATAGTGGTCTGGTCTGAAATTATTTGGTATAATAATCAGGAAATGCTTCACTGCATGTAGTTGAGGGCTTGGCAGAGCCTTATTTCTGCATGAACATTTGATCCAGGGAGTGAGATATTTCTTTCCAACAAAGATTCTTATGAAGGATGTTTTATTCTTACTCAGCTTCTTTCTTACTCCTCCTGGTTAAGTGGTCTTAGGCGCCGTCTCAAGATAACCTACCTCTCACCACTGAGGTCATAGGTTTGAGTCCTACAAATACTTTATGTGAAAAAGTTTGCTAGTTACTTGTGGAAGGATGGTGGTTATACTCAGTCTGAGGTCTTTCTCCACCAGTAAAACTGGATTTGCCATACATAACCTGAAATGTGTTGAAAATGGCATTAAACAAAATTCTTACTCTACACTCAACTTTCTTACTTGACACTCGACTTTCTTACTAGGCACTTAACTTTCTTACTCGACACTCGACTTTCTTACTCTACACTCAACTTTCATACTCGGCACTCGACTTTCTTACTCTACACTCAACTTTCATACTCTACACTCAACTTTCTTACTCGGCACTCGACTTTCTTACTCTTCACTCAACTTTCTTACTCTACACTCAACTTTCTTATTCGGCACTTGACTTTCTTATTCTACACTCATCTTTCATACTCGGCACTCGACTTTCTTACTCGACACTCAACTTTCATACTCGACACTCGACTTTCTTACTCGACACTCAACTTTCTTATTCTACACTCAACTTTCTTATTCGGCACTTGACTTTCTTACTCTACACTCAACATTCTTCCTCTACACTTGACTTTCGTACTATACACTTAACTTTCTGACTCGCCACTTGACTTTTTTACTTTCTCTTACTCGACTTTCTTACTTGTTCTTACTCGACTTTCTTATTTTTTCTTACTCAACACTCAACTTTCTTACTCTACATTTGACTTCTTACTCGACACTCAACTTTCTAACTCGACACTCGACTTTCTTGATTGACACTTGACTTTCTTACTTGACACTTGACTTTCTGACTAGACACTCAACATTCTTCCTCTACTTTCTTACTAGACAATCAACTTTCTTACTTGACACTTGGTTTAAACATATTTTTATTCATTTAAATGTACATATATACACATAAGTTTAGGTATAAATATGGATTAGAACGGAAGATAAAATCTTATAAAGTTCTTTTCCATGACATATATCAATTGTGAACAAATTTGGCAGATTATTAACAATTTGATTTATGCTCTTAGCATTACGAATATAACATAGTTCAAAATATATTTAATAAAAACGTTTAACATACTTTTAGCAATATTGTTTCTGATATATTTAAGAAACTTAGAAAATGAAGTGGGTAATTAGAAAAAAAAAGAAAGGTGATTGAAATGATTAAAGTAATGGATGATTATGTGAATTCACATAATAATAATGGTTAACATTTTTGGACAAGTTCTGAACGGCATGGACGAAATTGGGAGACGGGCTGACCTCACCACGTAAATAGAACTAGCTTTGTTATTTCTTCAGACTTACTTACATGTCAGGAGAAACGATTAGTGGATAAAATGTATTTGTGAACTGCTTCAAATATTTTAACATTATTGTCATAAGAGAGTTGTGGTTCACCAAAAAGAATTATATTTAAAGAAACTTGACACTTGACATTCTTACCTGACACTTGACTTCTTACTCGACACTCAACTTTCTAACTCAACACTCAGCTTTCTGACTCACCACTTAACTTTTAAAATAATTTTTGAGAAATATTGTTACGTGTCCGGGGAATGTGCCTAGTACAATAATGTAGCTTATACCTTCAGGTCACCATTCAGATGGAATATAAAAATTGTTACAATTCTGGGGAATGTGCCTGGTACAATTATGTGACTTATATCTTCAGGCCACCGTTCGGATGGAATATCAATATTGTTACATGTCTGGGGAATGTGCCTGGTACAACTATGTGGCTTATACCTTCAGGCCACCATTCAGAAGGAATATAAATATTGTTACATGTCTGGGATATGTGCCTGGTACAATTATGTGGCTTATACCTTCAGGCCACCATTCAGATGGAATATAAATATTGTAACATGTTTGGGGAATGTGCCTGGTACAATTGTGTAGGTTATACCTTCATGTCACCATTCAGATGGAATATAAATATTGTTACATGTCCGGGGAATGTGCCTGGTACAATTATGAGGCTTATACCTTCAGGCCACCATTCAGATGGAATATAAATATTGTTACATGTCTGGGGAATGTGCCTGGTACAATTGTGTAGGTTATACCTTCATGTCACCATTCAAATGGAATATAAATATTGTTACATGTCCGGGGAATGTGCCTGGTACAATTGTGTAGGTTATACCTTCATGTCACCATTCAAATGGAATATAAATATTGTTACATGTCTGGGGAATGTGCCTGGTACAATTGTGTGGCTTATACCTTCAGGCCACCATTCAGATGGAATATAAATATTGTTACATGTCCGGGTAATGTGCCTGGTACAATTATGAGGCTTACACCTTCAGGCCACCATTCAGATGGAATATAAATATTGTTACATGTCTGGGGAATGTGCCTGGTACAATTATGAGGCTTACACCTTTCAGGCCACCATTCAGATGGAATATAAATATTGTTACATGTCCGGGGAATGTGCCTGGTACAATTATGAGGCTTATACCTTCAGGCCACCATTCAGATGGAATATAAATATTGTTACATGTCCTGGGAATGTGCCTGGTACAATTATGAGGCTTACACCTTCAGGCCACCATTCAGATGGAATATAAATATTGTTACATGTCCTGGGAATGTGCCTGGTACAATTATGAGGCTTATACCTTCAGGCCACCATTCAGATGGAATATAAATATTGTTACATGTCCGGGGAATGTGTCTGGTACAATTATGCGGCTTACACCTTCAGGCCACCATTCAGATGGAATATAAATATTGTTACATGTCCGGGGAATGTGCCTGGTACAATTATGTGGCTTATACCTTCAGGCCACCATTCAGATGGAATATAAATATTGTTACATGTCCGGGGAATGTGCCTGGTACAATTGTGTAGGTTATACCTTCAGGCCACCATTCAGATGGAATATAAATATTGTTACATGTCTGGGGAATGTGCCTGGTACAACTATGTGGCTTATACCTTCAGGCCACCATTCAGATGGAATATAAATATTGTTACATGTCTGGGGAATGTGCCTGGTACAATTATGAGGCTTATACCTTCAGGCCACCATTCAGATGGAATATAAATATTGTTACATGACTGGGGAATGTGCCTGGTACAATTGTGTAGGTTATACCTTCACGTCACCATTCAGATGAAATATAAATATTGTTACATGTCTGGGGAATGTGCCTGGTACAATTATGTGGCTTATACCTTCAGGCCACCATTCAGATGGAATATAAATATTGTTACATGTCCGGGGAATGTGCCTGGTACAATTATGTGGCTTATACCTTCAGGCCACCATTCAGATGGAATATAAATATTGTTACATGTCCGGGGAATGTGCCTGGTACAATTGTGTAGGTTATACCTTCAGGCCACCATTCAGATGGAATATAAATATTGTTACATGTCTGGGGAATGTGCCTGGTACAACTATGTGGCTTATACCTTCAGGCCACGATTCAGATGGAATATAAATATTGTTACATGTCTGGGGAATGTGCCTGGTACAATTATGAGGCTTATACCTTCAGGCCACCATTCAGATGGAATATAAATATTGTTACATGACTGGGGAATGTGCCTGGTACAAATGTGTAGGTTATACCTTCATGTCACCATTCAAATGGAATATAAATATTGTTACATGTCTGGGGAATGTGCCTGGTACAATTATGTGGCTTATACCTTCAGGCCACCATTCAGATGGAATATAAATATTGTTACATGTCCGGGGAATGTGCCTGGTACAATTGTGTAGGTTATACCTTCATGTCACCATTCAAATGGAATATAAATATTGTTACATGTCCGGGGAATGTGCCTGGTACAATTATGTGGCTTATACCTTCAGGCCACCATTCAGATGGAATATAAATATTGTTACATGTCTGTGGAATGTGCCTGGTACAATTATGAGGCTTATACCTTCAGGCCACCATTCAGATGGAATAAAAATATTATTACATGTTTGGGGAATGTGCCTGGTACAATTGTGTAGGTTATACCTTCATGTCACCATTCAGATGGAATATAAATATTGTTACCTGTCTGTGAAATGTGCTTGGTACAATTATTAGGCTTACACCTTCAGGCCACCATTCAGATGGAATATAAATATTGTTACATGTCCGGGGAATGTGCCTGGTACAATTATGAGGCTTACACCTTCAGGCCACCATTCAGATGGAATATAAATATTGTTACATGTCCTGGGAATGTGCCTAGTACAATTATGTGGCTTACACCTTCAGGCCACCATTCAGATGGAATATAAATATTGTTACATGTCCAGGGAATGTTTCTGGTACAATTATGAGGCTTACACCTTCAGGCCACCATTCAGATGGAATATAAATATTGTTACATGTCTGGGGAATGTGCCTGTGAGGCTTACACCTTCAGGCCACCATTCAGATGGAATATAAATATTGTTACATGTCTGGGGAATGTGCCTGGTACAATTATGAGGCTTACACCTTCAGGCCACCATTCAGATGGAATATAAATATTGTTACATGACTGGGGAATGTGCCTGGTACAATTGTGTAGGTTATACCTTCATGTCACGATTCAGATGGAATATAAATAAAACAGGACTCACAAAATAATTAAGGTAGTACAGCAAAATAGGCAGGTTAAAATATGACTACAAGAATATTATGTGTTTTTTTATTTTCATGAGACAAAGTAACAAAATATACATCCAATAGAATTGCAAAGTAGATTAAGAAATAGTTAATAGAATAAAATTAATTTTCCGTAAATTCTATGCGTCAAAATGCCACAATCAATAAATAAATGTTCAACTTTCATCACTTAAGACTATAACTGTCACTTTAATGTATCAGGTGCCCATTCACTAATCTTCATATCTAAAGTCTTAAGAACAAATTGTGACACATTTTTTTTTACTTCAAACTGCAATGTTTTTAATTCAAGATCTCATATTCATGTCTTAAATATTAAAAAAACATCCATGGTTACATACAACATAATTTTATAAAATTCACAAATAAGAAATCAGTTGCCTGTGAAATCTGAATGATTTGTTTACCAAATTAGCAATTCTTCACATGCTAATTAAAGCCTCATTAAACTTCCGAAATGCACTGTTTGATAATAACAAAATTGATTGTAATTAAATGTGTATAGTATTGCTAAACCATTCCTGTAGACCCCTTAGGGACTGTTTTTAAAAAAGAGAGAAAATAAATAACTTTGGTCTAAATGTGTGTTTATTAGACGAGTGGACTCATCTTTTAACTTTTGTTTACATTTTTGTAATTCCGTTATGAAACGGTTGCTTTCTGACTGTACCTCTGCCAGTGTACGGTATGCAAATGCTGCAGTGGTAATGTGCAGATTAAGACTGTTAGATAAGGGGTTCATTAACAAGATTAGAAAAAGTTTTAGCTTCACTAATATTATGTATCGTTATTGAGTTTTCTTTTATTTTTAAAAAAATATTGATGTCTGCAATAAAACTGTATCGAACGTAGTACACATTATATTATTTATACGCACTGAAAAACAATGAGTACGGAATACTAGTTTGGTCTAGTAACTTTTGCTCAGGATCCTCCCTTGCATAATATACGCCTGACACTATCGCCGCACTATTACATCACAAATCACTTTATCACAGTCAATAAAGGGAGGCTACCAAGGGTGGTTTGTTTAGTACAGTTATTAAAAAATAATTTTATTTTTAATTTTATATGAACAATTCGACGCTTACGTGCAATAAATTAGCTCGTGGGTTCCAGTTCATTTATACACTGAGGGGAATAAAGGAGATGTTCTCAAAAACTATCTAACTGCAAGCAGTTATTTAATTTTTAACCCCATCCCCTACAGTTCCCATACTATGTTTCCCTGTGAAGTGAATTGAGCATATATTACCGACTGATGCGTTTCCAAACATGCTCCGTAACTCCCCGTTTTCTGCCGAAGGTATTTATTGGACAGAGATGAACATTAATTTGTAAACAAAACCCATTCTTAATTATGTTCTAATAATATGCTTTATATTTATTTTTTTTGTTTGCAAAGTCTCTCAGTGACCAAATAAACATGTAACGGGAATTCTATCATCTGGATGAGTAAAATTGACTTAAATTAACTAAAAACGACCATTTCGGAAGTTTAATGAGCCTTTAAGCAACAATTTCTTATCCTTCTATATATTAAACCCTTGCCTATATTTTTTCTTTAATCGCCAGTATTAAATAATTTGAGGATTTTACATTCTCGCTCATTTACTATTTATTTAACAGATCACCACTATGAAAACTGACAGAAAATTGGGCATTAATGGTTTCATATAACACAACGTTTCAAAATAACAACATTTAGCCATGACAAATCAATGGCATTTACGTATCGCCCCATTGGTGCCATAAGGTACCAAGTGTATATGAAATAAGAAGTCGCTTGGTACCTTATTGCACCAATGGGGCGATATGCAGGCAAGTTCAGCATTTTACATAAGGCGAATTATTAAGAAAACGACGAGTGTAATGAATTAGGATTGACATTACCTTATGTTAGTAAAACATATGTTGGGTTTATTACACTCCTGCATCACAGTGAATTATGTAATAATCAAATTTCATTCCATGCATGTACAAATCAAAAATGTAAAAGACAGAATTTTTTTTAAATGAAATAACAATCATAAATCATGAATAAAGAAATAATTTACAAATGGCACACATTTATATAATATACATCATCAATAAAACAATCATCAAAATAATTAACAAATGGCACACATTTATATAATATACACTTATCAATATAACAATCATCAAAATAATTAAAAAATGTGTAAGATCACAATGTCATAACAGTCTGCAATAAAAGGTATCACTAATACATTTTTTAAGGTACCACAATTCTAAAATATAGTAAACATATCACAGCAAGTTATTTACATAAAATCATATCATTTAGACCAGACGTTTTTATTCTAAACTTATCTATAACTTGCAACAAATACAAATCACCCTCAAAGTTCTTCTGAGTAGAACCAGTACTACGCATATGATGCCAAAAAATAGCCATGGGGGAGGATCGACTCCACAAAAATACAGGGCCCAGTTTCTGGAAAATACTTAAGTCTGCTATTTTACTTAAACTCAAATAGTGTGCTCAATTTAAGTATAAAATTGAGCACACTATCTAGTTAAAGTAAAATAAGAGATTTAAGTATTTTTGTGAAACCGGGGGCAGACCTTTATCTGTTGGTTTAAAGAATCCACTGTTCCTTTTACTTCCATTTAAGAAAAAAACAAACTTTTTCAATTTTGCCAATCTGACATTGATATGAAATGAAAAAGTTAAAGAAACTGCAGATGTTTGTAACAAAACCAAAATTGTACACAATAAAGCACTGTTTTGAGAATTAGAACTAATATCTCAATATTAGAATATGAAATAAATTTAACACTGTTTTTCATCCATAATGTAATATTTCTCTCTTTTTACAGATTTTTCAACCACCAATCAAATAATTCTTGAGAAAAAATCCATAAACCAATAAATAGCCAGAATAGCCCTATATCCCTCACCTGTGGCAGAAGAGACATTAATAATCTGATTTGGCCAATTCAAGAACTTGTTCTAGATATTATAGTTATATAATAACTGTGTAAGTTTGGTGAGAATCTAATGAAAAAAGTGGGTTCTAGAGTGCACACAAGGTCAAATAGTGCATTTTTTAATATTTCAAGGCCAAAACTCTGACATTAAAAATCCGATTTGGCCACTTCAAAAATTTGGGTGAGATATTAGGGTATACAACTGTGTAAGTATGGTGAAAATCAAAAGAAAAATGGGGTTCTAGAGTGCACACAAGGTCAAGTAGTGCATTTTTTAATATTTCAAGGGCCATAACTCTGACATTAATAATCCTATTTAGACTGTTCAAGAACTTGCAGCGGTATCACAATTATAAAATACTGTGTAAGTTTGGTGATAATCAAATAAAAAATGGGGGTGCTAGAGTGTACCCAAGATCAAATAGTGCATTTTTAAATGTTTCAAGGGCCAAAACTCAGACATTAATATTTCAATTTGGCCAGTTCAAGGACTTGTCTGAGATATTATGGTTATATAACTACTGTGCAAGTTTGGTCAAGATCAAATGAAAAATGCATGTGCTAGAGTAAATAGTGCATTTTTAATGTTTCAAGGCCCATAACTCAAGACATTTAGATTTTGATTTGGCTAGTTCAAGAACTTGTCTGAGATATTATAGTTATAAAACTTCTGTGCAAATCCCATATCTAATTGGTGTAAATAAGGCTGCTTCCTATTCCATCTGTTGAAGGTATGTTGTAATGCTACAAGATTTTCTTGACCTGTATTATGATAGTGGAGAGAATTTGTAGAACAGTTTATTTCCCCCCCCCTCAGATGAATGAAGTCGTGAATATAGCAAAATTAAACCCTTGTTAAAATCTATTCTTTTACAGTATATAGATTAGTCAACATTTGTTTCATATGATGGGATATTACTGCCTTGGGCATTATATCCCGTAATAAGAGACAAAAGTTGATTAATCTCTATGCAACTAAACAAAGCTTATTAAAATGTTTCTGCATTTTTTCCATGAAAACAAGAATGTCTTTTATCCATTGTTTTTCCAGTAACCAACATGTTTCTTTTACAGGTCAAGTGTACATTTTTCTCTTTTGCTAGAAAAAGTCATCGGCGGAAACACATTTTTTTCTGCTTGGGTTTTAAATGTTTATATTATACACAAGGAGTTTATTGTTATTACACATCTGATGCATAGACAATTGTTGAATTTTAATAATGCTGTCTGCATAAAACTCATGGTTATATCATGGATACTTCTTTTCCTGAAAATAGTAATATACTTTGTTATTCTAGGTGAACCATCATATTAAGCTGTTTGCAATGTTCAAACAAACTGTTTGCAATGTTCAACCAAGCTGTTTGCAATACTCAAACAAGCTGTTTTCTATATTCAAACAAGCTGTTTGAAAGGTCTAAACAAGCTGTTTGTAATTTTCAAATAAGCTGTTTGCAATGCTCAAACAAGCTGTTTGCAATGCTCAAACAAGCTGTTTTCTATGTTCAAACAAGCTGTTTGCAATGCTCAACCAAGCTGTTTTCTATGTTCAAACAAGCTGTTTGCAATACTCAAACAAGCTGTTTGCAATACTCAAACAAGCTGTTTGCAATGCTCAAACAAGCTGTTTTCTATGTTCAAACAAGCTGTTTGTAATGCCCAAACAAGCTGTTTGTAATGCTCAAATAAGCTGTTTGCAATGCTTAAACAAGCTGTTTGTAATGCTTAAACAAGCTGCATTCTATGTTCAAACAATTCAATTAATTTATTTAGCACAAACATCATACATTGTTCATCGCCTTTACAATTCAAATAGGTGGTTATATAATGAGAAGAGCATGACATATTATAACATGTAAATAAATAGCAAATTTCATTTCCAATTTATTAAGCCTAATTCCCAATATGTTTTCACATTTCATTTATACACATTTTTTTTCTTTCTCGCAAACAGGATGGTAATATGCACTATATACTGAAATATCGGCTCAGACAAAACGTACAAGCTGATCCAAGTTGACATCTCAGCATAAGCGAAAAATGCTTATGCGTGCACCCGGGTTGTAATGAAACAAAGAAAAACAGACAATGACCATGTATATTTCTGTTCTATGAGAAGTAACCTCCCATTACCGTTTTTTCTCAACATATCGGATCGGACCAAACGTACAAGCTAATCCGAACCGATACAAGGACCCAATGAGAAAAGGACGTATAAATATACACTACTATTGTCAATAAACAAGCAGTCATTGATTGATACACTTCACTGGACAGTGCTACTCGCAACAAGATAGGTATTAAACAACTATCTACCATTTATGTGGCCAATGGTTAATTATTTATCCAAGGAAAATGACTATTGACCCAAAGCAGGAAACAATTAACCGAGACGCAGTCGAGGATAATAGTTCACTGCTTTGGGTCAATAGTCATTTTCCGAGGATAAATAGTTAACCATTGACCACTAAAAAGGTAGATAGTTGTTTTATTATATTGAATTATAATAAAAAAGTAAATCAATAAGTAGTATGCATTACATACAAATGTATTAGAAGGTTTACCCCTTTTCATTCATACTTTCAGTTGGTTTTAACAGAGGTGTGGAGTTTTTTTTCCTAGCCTTTGTATGAACAAATTCAACTATTAGGCCTACATTTCTAACCATGAACTCTGACTTTAAATATGTCCAACTAGTCAGAGTGCAGTGTTGCCGGTATCCACATTCTGGATCTGCTCTTGATCAAAATAACGTCATAAATGCCAATATGTATACAACCTGACGTCATTATATAAACATATCAGTTGTGGAAAATGGTTTGATTATATTTTAGCGTTGGAAAAAAATGCTATTTTAGTGTCAGTTTTAATTTATGGAGTATATGATAAACAGTTAATTTAACTGTTGTTTTATCTAGCCCAATGGAGCTTGAATGCACTATCAGCATGATAACGGGAAGATCGGTTCGTTTGAACTATTACCTCGGTAATGATATATTATAATACGTAATATTAACAAACATAAGTACAGTTAGGCTAATGCATGAATTGTTTGTTATTCAACACTTTAGTAAATCATTCTTTCATTATATATAATAAAATCATTATAGTGTTAATGGATATATTCACACTGGATAATACATTCAAATGGATTTACGAAAAGTTCATAGGTAAGTATGTTATATACAATTAAAGCAAAAATAATATATTAAGGTATAATATAAACATAAACAATCTTATTCGTTAATTATTCTTTCACGTCATCGTGTGTTTGCTCAATATACATATTTTGCAAGTTTATTTATAACATGGGATTGATCTACATTCATTAACATTCTAAATTTTTGACTTTTTGGCCATCCACAAAAATATTTTTGTAGACAATCTTTCCTTATATCCCTAAAACATGGACAAACTAAAACAAAATGGTATTTGTTTTGTATCACGTTCATTTAACATAATATATATTTGCGCAAACAGCTGTCTATATTCTTATACCGTCCCTCTTCAATAGCTAGATTATGAGCCGAGCATCTATTAGTAAGTCTTGTAAGTGCAATGCGGTATTTTTCTATTTTTACACAGTTTAAATACTTTTCAAATTCAAAATTAGTTTTAATTTTTTTATAAGCTTTCAGTTTTGATGATGTATCCAATTGTGAGTACCGCTGTTGAAGGTATTGGTCATACAGTCTTTCTATCACTTTCGTTAGTTGTAACTTTGTAATCTGATAATTGTTCCGCATATAACTAAAACCGAGATCATTCAGCATCGTTTTAACTTCTATAGTCCAAGAATTCCTCATATTATTATTTAATTGATCCTTATATATTTCAGTAATCAGCGTGCCTTGGTGATTTAACAATATTAAACCAAAATTTGAGGATTCTTTCTTTTTGTACAATATTTAGAGGAAACTTACTAAGCTCTCCATACACTGAAGCATTTGTTATTTGAGAATTGAATTGAATTGAATTAACTTGAATTGAATTGAATTAACTTGAATTGAATTGAATTTACTTGACTTGAATTGAAATATGTTCAAACAAGCTGTTTGCAATGCTCAAACAAACCTGAGATTATAGAGGTTAGTTTTGCAATGTTTATAAACAATATTTATAAAACAAGAGGCCCTGGCATTTGGGTCTGTATAGCCCCACTGGTTCATTCTGATCCTATCTGACCAGGTAATAAAAGAGACATTAGACATTATTCAGTAATATAGGCCACTGGCCCAAGATACAATAAACATATACATTTTGTAAACAAACATTGGAGCAACAACCAAGTAGAATAGAACAAACAAATTGAAAACATGAACTAACTTTGCATAAGTATATGTTATGTTACATTTATAGAGTTATATTTACTAATTCCAGTTTTCTTTCTTTATCAAAAGTATTTAACAAGTACTTAGAGATGGAGATATTATGATGTTTGTCTGATGAGGACATAATTGTATAAAATAGATTTAAAGGTCTAGATCTAAGCCAGGCATGTTTAAAGTACATGTATAGTAGTCTAAGGGGTTCATAAATTGGGTCATTCGAAATAGAAATGAAACACATCTTCAATTACATCTACATTAAATTTTGAAATTGACAAAATAAGCAATATCGTAAAGTTCTATCAAGACCTATTTGTCTTCCTTGTTCGATCATTGAATTATGACAAGAGCATCTAAAATGTGACAATGTCTTTCTTGATTTGTATGGTAAATCCAAACTTTGATATGATTCAATATTAAGCAATGACTTAAAATGTTTATAATGAGATGCCTTCAATGTACTATGAATATCTTCTTGCCATTTCTGTAAATAACAATCACTGATGCGCTGTTTAAATATCTTAAGGAACATTGTATCATCACCAACATCATGTGGTATCTATACATATCTAGATCCATACTTAAAAAGCATATTTTTAATTGACCCTGCCCTGGTTTTTCTACCAATTTCATCTAATCTCTTCAACATAACATAACTTTGTTTTGGATACCTGTGATCCTCAATGCGCATTTACTTGAGCCAATCTTTAATACAGTTTGTCATATAGGACGTACACAAAGGGGAAACCTTCCACATTCTCCTAGAGCAAAGCAATTTGCCATGTTTTGTAATAAATGACAGTATTGTTTGCAGAATTTAATTTGTGCATTTTCTATTTTGTCAACATAACTGAACGCTCAAATTTCTGACCCATAACATAGAATGGGTTTAACCAAAGCATCAAATATTTTAAAAATATCATTTGAATCTAGATGCCCAAATTGTCTTTGGAATCTGAAAATACAGGCTGACGCTTTTATTCCCTGTTGTAACAAAGCCTTGTGAGTTTTCGGCCATTTTAACTTTGGAGTAAAAAACATGTCCAAATATTTATAGAAAGGAACAACTTCAACAGGTTTATTATTGAAATACCATTTTTCGGTTTGTTTAACTTAAAACCCCCATTTCTAAAAACAATAATTTTAGTTTTGCTTAAATTTATATGCATATCCACAGAATTACAAAATTCTTCAATATAATGAATTTGGTGTTGTAAACGTACAATTGTTTCGGCGAAACGTGATACATCATCGGCAAACAATAGTGGCAATAACTCCTCTGTATCACCCAACACAAAAATACCTTGGTCACATTTGTCATGCCGAAAAATTATTAAATCATTAATGAACATAGAAAAAATTACCGGACTCCTCACACAGCCTTGTCTGGTACCCATATTACAAGCGAAAAACTGTGTAAGTTTATAAATGTATATAAATGTGTTTGCTATGGGTATATTGGCTGCTGTTTGCTTTGTTCATATAAAGCTGGTTGCTATGATCATATAAGCTGTTTGCTATGTGCATACATACTGTTGTTTGCTTTGCTCATATAAAGCTGGTTGCTATGATCATATAAGCTGTTTGCTATGTGCATACATACTGTTGTTTGCTTTGTTCATATAAAGCTGTTTGCTATGTTCATAAAAGCTGTTTGTTATGTGCATACATGCTGTTGTTTGCTTTGTTTATATAAATGTGTTTGCTATGGGTATATTGGCTGTTGTTTGCTTTGTTCATATTAAGCTGTTTGCTATGTTCATATAAGCTGTTATCTTTGTGCATAGAGACTGTTTGCTTTGTTTATGTAAATATGTTTGCTATGTGCATACAGAATATTGTTTGTTTTGCTCATATAAAGCTGTTTGCTATGTTCATATAAGCTGTTATCTATGTGCATACATACTGTTGTTTGCTTTGTTTATATAAAGATATTTGTTATGATCATATAAGCGGTTTGCTATGTTCATATAAGCTGTTTGCTATGTGCATACAGAATATTGTTTGTTTTGCTCATATAAAGTTGTTTGCTATGATCATATAAGCTGTTATCTATGTGATACATACTGTTGTTTGCTATGTTCATATAAAACTGTTTGCTATGTTCATACAGGCTGTTTGCTATGTTCATATAAGCTGTTATCTATGTGCATAAATACTGTTTTTAGCTATGTTCATATTAAACTGTTTGCTATGTTCATACAGGCTGTTTGCTATGTTCATATAAGCTGTTATTTATGTGCATACATACTGTTTTTTCTATGTTCATATAAAACTGTTTGCTATGTTCATACAGGCTGTTTGCTATGTTCATATAAGCTGTTATCTTTGTGCATAGAGACTGTTTGTTTTGTTTATGTAAATCTGTTTGCTATGTGCATACAGAATGCCGTTTGTTTTGCTCATATAAAGCTGTTTGCTATGTTCATATAAGCTGTTATCTATGTGCATACATACTGTTGTTTGCTTTGTTTATATAAAGATATTTGTTATGATCATATAAGCTGTTTGCTATGTTCATATAAGCTGTTTGATATGTGTATACAGACTGTTGTTTGCTGTGTTATATAAACTGTCATCTATGTGCACACAGATTGTTGTTTACTATGTTCAAAAAAGCTGTTTGCTTTGTTCATATAAAGCTGTTTGAAATGATCATATAAGCTATTATTTATGAGCATACATACTGTTTTTTGCTTTGTTCATATAAAACTGTTAGTACTTTCATATAAAGTTGTTTGCTATGATCATATAAGCTGTTATCTATGTGATACATACTGTTGTTTGCTATGTTCATATAAAACTGTTTGCTATGTTCATACAGGCTGTTTGCTATGTTCATATAAGCTGTTATTTATGTGCATACATACTGTTTTTTACTATGTTAATATAAAACTGTTTGCTATGTTCATACAGGCTGTTTGCTATGTTCATATAAGCTGTTATTTATGTCCATACATACTGTTGTTTGCTATGTTCATATAAAACTGTTTGCTATGATCATATAAGCTGTTATCTATGTGATACATACTGTTGTTTGCTATGTTCATATAAAACTGTTAGTAATTTCATATAAAGTTGTTTGCTATGATCATATAAGCTGTTATCTATGTGATACATACTGTTGTTTGCTATGTTCATATAAAACTGTTTGCTATGATCATATAAGCTGTTATCTATGTGATACATACTGTTGTTTGTTATGTTCATATAAAACTGGTTGCTTTGTTTATATAAAGCTGTTTGCTATGTTCATATAAGCTGTTATCTATGTGCATACATACTTTTGTTTGCTTTGTTCATATAAAGCTGTTTACTATGTTCATATAAGCTGTTTGCTATGTTCATATAAAGCTGTTTGCTATGATCATATAAACTGTTATCTATATGCACACAGACTGCTGTTTGCTATGTTCAAAAAAGCTGTTTGCTTTGTTCATATAAAGCTGTTTGCTATGTTCATATAAGCTGTTTGCTATGTGCATACATACTGTTGTTTGCTTTGTTCATATAAAGTGTTATCTATGTGCACACAGATTGTTGTTTGCTATATTCAAAAAAACTGTTCGCTATGTTCATATAAGCTGTTTGCTTTGTTCATATAAAGCTATTTGCTATGTGTATACAGACTGTTGTTTGCTATGTTTAAAAAAATGCTGTTTGCTTTGTTCATATTAAGCTGTTTGCTATGTTCATACAGACTGATGTTTGCTTTATTCATCACTATCTGTTTACTATGTTCAAATAAAGCTGGTTGCTTTGTTCATGTAAGCTGTTGTTTACTTTGCTCATATAACTGTTTGCTATGTTCATATAAGCTGCTGTCTGATGAATGAAATGAGCTGTTTGCTACTTTCAAACGAACTATTTTCTATATTTAGACTTGCTCTGTTCTTTCATGCTCAGCTGCACAATACACAATAACTTTATGATTTTAAAACCGAAACATTAATATAAAACAAAGAATTATTCAAAATTTGGAGACAAATGCTTGTCGTTATAAGATTATGATACATACTTGTTTTTATATTGTAAACCCGTTTGAAATATTGATTTCCAATGACTCCGTTACGATCTCCCTCACTTAAGATCACGTCGTTCTCCGATCTGTAGAATTTTATACCATCTGTAATACAAAAACAAAAAATATTAAATCAAACTAAAGCTCACCTCTCTTCATACATTTGAAGACCTAAAGAAACAAGCAAATTCTGTGAATTTATGCCCCAAACCCCTCTGCAATGCCAAAAGGCACAACCCCAAAAATCTAATTTAGCCTTTTTTTTGTCATTATAAAAATTACATAAAAATTTCAAAAGATTTAATTACAGCTTTTTTAAGTTATTGCACAGAAACCAAAGTGTGACGATTTTCACAAATTAAAAGGGCATAACTCTACAATGCCAAAAGTCACAACCCCGAAAATCAAACTTATCCCATCCAGCTGTATATATCCAGTCCAACCCCAACTATTCAGTCCATCCCAACTATCCATTAAAGTCCTAACTGTATAGTCCTTACTATCCAGTTAAATCATAACTATAAAGTCCAGCCCAACTATTCATTGCAGCCCTTAATATCCATTGCAGCCCTCACTATCCATTCCAGCCCTAACTATCCATTCCAGCCCTAAATATCCAGTCTAATCTTAACTATCCAGTCAAGCCCTTACTATCTAGTCAAGCCCTAACTATCAACTCCAGCCCTAATTATCCATTCCAGCCCTAGTTATCCATTCCGGTTCTAACTATCCAGTCCAGCCCTAGGTATCCAGTCCAGCCCTAACTATCTAGTCTAGCCCTAACTATTAACTCCAGCCCTAACTATCCAGTCGAGCCCTAACTATCAACTCCAGCCCTAACTATCTAGTCGAGCCCTAACTATCTAGTCGAGCCCTAACTATCAACTCCAGCACTAACTATCCAGTCAAGCCCTAACTATCCATTCCAGCCCTAACTATCCATTCCAGCCCTAAATATCCAGTCCAGTCTTAACTATCCAGTCAAGCCCTTACTATCTAGTCAAGCCCTAACTATCAACTCCAGCCCTAATTATCCATTTAAGCCCTAGTTATCCATTCCGGTTCTAACTATCCAGTCCAGCCCTAGGTATCCAGTCCAGCCCTAACTATCTAGTCTAGCCCTATTAACTCCAGCCCTAACTATCCAGTCGAGCCTTAACTATCAACTCCAGCCCTAACTATCTAGTCGAGCCCTAACTATCTAGTCGAGCCCTAACTATCAACTCCAGCACTAACTATCCAGTCAAGCCTTAACTATCCAGTCGAGCCCTAACTATCAACTCCAGCCCTAACTGTCCAGTCGAGCCCTTTCTATCAACTCCAGCCCTAACTATCTAGTCAAGCACTAACTAT
Organism: Panopea generosa; assembly: GCA_029582155.1. Taxonomy (NCBI): domain Eukaryota; kingdom Metazoa; phylum Mollusca; class Bivalvia; order Adapedonta; family Hiatellidae; genus Panopea; species Panopea generosa. The sequence goes on along the minus strand of CM055905.1, from coordinate 3,829,348 downwards.
CAACTCCAGCCCTAAATATCTAGTCCAGCCCTTACTATCCAGTCCAGCCTTAACTGTCCAGTCCAGCCCTAACTGTCCATCCCTAGGTATCCAGTTCAGCCCTAACTATCCAGTCCAGCCCTAACTATCCAGTCCAGCGATCAAGTCCAGCCTTAACTATCAAATCCAGTCCTAACTATCCATTCCAGCCCTATATATCCAGTCCAGTCCTAAATATCCAGTCCAGTTCTAATTATCAACTCCAGCCCTAACTATCCAGTCCAGTCCTAACTATCAACTCCAGCCCTAACTATCCATTCCAGCCCTAACTATCATCTCCAGCCCTAGGTATCCAGTCCAGCCCTAACTATCTAGTCCAGCCCTAACTATCAACTCCAGTCCTAGGTATCCAGTCCAGCCCTAACTATCATCTCCAGCTCTAGGTATCCAGTCCAGCCCTAACTATCCAGTCCAGCCCTAACTATCTAGTCAAACACTAACTATCAACTCCAGCTCTAACTAATTAGTCAAGCACTAACTATCAAGTCCAGCCCTAACTATACAGTCCAGCCCTAACTATCCAGTCCAGCCCTAACTGTCCATCCCTAGGTATCCAGTTCAGCCCTAACTATCAACTCCAGCCCTAACTATCTAGTCCAGCCCTAACTATCCAGTCCAGCCCTAACTGTCCATCCCTAGGTATCCAGTTCAGCCCTAACTATCCAGTACAGCCCTAGGTATCCAGTTCAGCCCTAACTATCCAATCCAGCCCTAACTATCAACTCCAGCCTTAACTATCCAGTCCAGCCCTAACTATCCAATCCAGCGATCAAGTCCAGCCTTAACTATCAATTCCAGACCCATAACTATCCATTCCAGCCCTAACTATCCAGTACAGCCCTAGGTATCCAGTCCAGCCCTAACTATCTAGTCGAGCCCTAACTATCAACTCCAGCTTTAACTATCCAATACAGCCCTTATAGGTATCCAGCCCAGTCCTGGGTATCCAGTACAGCACTAACTATCTTGTGCAGCCCTAACTATCAACTCCAGCCCTAATTATTTAATCCAGATATATCAAATGCAATCCACCTATCCAGTCCAATCCAATCTATCAGGTTCAGCCCTAACTATCCAGTCAAGCCCTATTTGTCAAGTTCACCCCTAACTTTCCAGTCCAGCCCTATCTATCAAGTTCAGCCGTATGTATTTAGTCCAGCCCTATCAATGAAATCAAACTTTTATATGGCCTAGCTATCTGGGACAGCCCACACTATTTGACAGTCCAGCCCTATCTATCCATTCTAGAAATAACTATCCAGAAGTCCCTGACCATCCAGTTGATCACTAAGTTTAATATATGTGCATACCTTCAAGCGCTCGTCTTAGATCTATCTCTATGGCGATGTCACAGTTTGGTGGGAAACCTGAAACAAACAATTAATAATAACTGTATTGCAATAATAGATCTAGGGATGTGTGTGTGTGTGTGTGTGTGTGTGTGTGTGTGTGTGTGCGTGCGTGCGTGCATGTGTGAGGAGGGGGAAGGTAAGTGTGCAATCCCCCCGATAATGCTTCAAACAAAAGGACAGCCAGTTAACCGTTTTACCACTTTATTGTTCTTGCACAAACTGACAAGATATGGATTTGTGATAGCTTGGTAAATAGCTGCAAAGAAACAAAATGAAAACCCTATTACTTTGAATTCCAAATGGAGATAAATATACATACATTTCACTCATCATGTTTTCGATGAAAGAAGAATCAAAATGCAACATACATGGAAAATACGCTGTAGATATAAATCAACACTCTAGATAATATACCTAATTACATTTTCCATTAATATTTAGTTACTTAGCAAAAACAAATCCCTCAGAGCAACCGCATACTTATTATGGGTGCGAAAATAGCATGGGGCGAAGTGTGCTGCTCAGTGCGTAAATATTCTATAAAGGCAATAAGAGGCGAAATGGAAATAACTTTAATTGCAAAATAAACAAAGGCATTGGTAAGATTAAATAAAGTGTAATTCTAAATAAAACTTACACCATAAGGGCACTAAATAGCCGATATACAGCCATGTTGAACCAAGCGACAGGATTCAATCCAATATGTCTGCCTCCTGCCGAAGCTGCGAGGTGTAAAGACCAAAAATAGTGGAAAGTAACGGAAAGGATGGCACGTACTAAACAGCACAGTAAGTATGTCCAATAACATACCCCACACCTAAAAATTGGTGAGTTAAAATAATAAAAATTCTATGTTTAAAACCAGGCATGTCCCCCCACCTCTTCTAAATCAGGCAAGTATGTATAACACTACTCCCTCCAAATATGTAAATACCTTCTCTAAAACCAGGACTCATCAATCCCCTCAAAGATGTAGGCCAGCCCATCCATCGTCCCCCTGATGATTGATATATGAAATTAAGTTTCATTGTCATTCGTCTCCCATCACAGATTCAAGAGGGAAAATTATCAGGATCCTAAGAAAGAGTAGTTAAGTTAACTGCCTGTCTGTTAAATATTTATGAAAATAATAACACATGTAAATCTTACCACTTCGGGCTTGTTCACCTGGAGCAAAATGGATATGGTTTCGATTTCTTCGAGAGAGACCCTGAAAACACAAATATTACTTAGCAAGCCATTTTTTTATGATAATTTAAAGGAAAACTCTGTTAATAATTGTGATATTGGGATGAATTATGAACTCTGTTAATAATGGTGATATTGGGATGGATTATGAACTCTGTTAATAATGGTGATATTGGGATGAATTATGAACTTTGTTTATAATGGTGATATTGGGATGGATTATGAACTCTGTTAATAATGGTGATATTGGATTGGATTATGAACTCTGTTAATAATGGTGATATTGGGATGAATAATGAACTCTGTTAATAATGGTGATATTAGGACGCATTATGAACTCTGTTAATAATGGTGATATTGGGATGGACAATGAACTCTGTTAATAATGGTGATATTGGGATGGACTATGAACTCTGTTTAAAATGGTGATATTGGGATGGACTATGAACTCTGTTAATAATGGTGATATTGGGATGAATAATGAACTCTGTTAATAATGGTGATATTGGGATGGAATATGAACTCTGTTAATAATGGTGATATTGGGATGGATACGAACTCTGTTAATAATGGTGATATTGGGATGGATTATGAACACTGTTAATAATGGTGATATTGGGATGAATTATGAAATCTGTTAATAATGGTGATATTGGGATGGATTATGAACTCTGTTAATAATGGTGATATTGGGATGGACAATGAACTCTGTTAATAATGGTGATATTGGGATGGAATATGAACTCTGTTAATAAGGGTGATATTGGGATGGAATATGAACTCTGTTAATAATGGTGATATTGGGATGGAATATGAACTCTGTCAATAATGGTGATATTGGGATGAATTATGAACTCTGTTAATAATGGTGATATTGGGATGGATTACAAACTCTGTAAATAATGGTGATATTGGGATGGATTACGAACTCAGTTAATAATGGTGATATTGGGATGGATTACGAACTCTGTTAATAATGGTGATATTGGGGTGGATTATGAACTCTGTTTAAAATGGTGATATTGGTATGAATTATGAACTCTGTTAATAATGGTGATTGGTGATATTAGGACGCATTATGAACTCTGTTTATAATGGTGATATTGGGGTGGATTATGAACTCTGTTAATAATGGTGATATTGGGACGGATTATGAACTCTGTTAATAATGGTGATATTGGGTTGGATTATGAACTCTGTTAATAATGGTGATATTGGGATGGATAATGAACTGTGTTAATAATGGTGATATTGGATTGGATAATGAACTCTGTTAATAATGGTGATATTGGGATGAATTATGAACTCTGTTAATAATGGTGATATTGGGATGGATAATGTAATCTTGTACCATCTTACTATATATAAAGTAATTATAAAACCACACAAAAGTACCTAAGATTTAATACTTGGTCAGTAATGTAACCTTGTACCATCTTTTATTAAATCACACAAAAGTACCCGAGTTTTAATACTTGATAAGTAACGTAACCTTGTACCATCTTTTATTAAATCACACAAAAGTACCCGAGTTTTAATACTTGGTCAGTAATGTAACCTTGTACCATCTTTTTATTAAATCACACAAAAGTACCTGAGTTTTAATACTTGGTCAGTAATATAACCTTGTACCATCTATTTATTAAATCGCACAAAAGTACCCGAGTTTTAATACTTGGTCAGTACTGTAACCTTGTACCATCTATTTATTAAATCGCACAAAAGTACCCCGAGTTTTAATACTTGGTCAGTACTGTAACCTTGTACCATCTTTTTATTAAATCGCACAAAAGTACCCGAGTTTTAATACTTGGTCAGTAATGTAACCTTGTACCATCTTTTTATTAAATCGCACAAAAGTACCCCGAGTTTTAATACTTGGTCAGTAATGTAACCTTGTACCATCTTTTTATTAAATCGCACAAAAGTACCCGAGTTTTAATACTTGGTCAGTACTGTAACCTTGTACCATCTTTTTAAAAAATCACACAAAAGCACATGAGTGTTAATACTTGGTCAGTAATGTAACCTTGAATCATCTTACTATATATAAAATAATTATAAAACCACACAAAAGTACCTGAGTTTTAATATTTGGTCAGTAATGTAACCTTGTACCATCTATTTATAAAATCACACAAAAGTACCTGAGTTTTAATACTTGGTCAGTAATGTAACCTTGTACCGTATTACTATATATAAAATAATTATCAAAGGCCTGAAGGGCCTGAGGGAAGGCTCGCTGCTTGTGTTAATTCGAAAATGTAGGTTCAGAAAATTGGAAAACTTAGTTAGATTTCTGATATGTTAAAAGGCAATTTAATGGGATTTAGAAAAGAATGTGGTGTGTTTAATATTTCTTTTGTGTATCTGTATAAATAATCTCCTGCATACAATACAGAGTCCATATCAATACTTTTCCATTAGTAGCTATCAAACGGTTTTTACAATGCATTTGAAAAAATTCAAACACCATGGTACACACCATCTCCCCTGTGAAAATTGACTGAATATTTGATGACCCTGGTGAAAATATCCATTTCAGGACATTTTGTAAACTGGTAACGTGGTGGTTCAGGATTCCTTTCCGCATCTCCACATAAAAGTTATCAACATGAACACCCTATATGAAAGCTTCACAAACAAACCTTCATATTCTGATGTTTCTCCAAAATCAAAAGAACTGAGTAGTGGTGTACAACTCCAGTCAATTTTAATATCTCCAGTTCAATAGTTATGATTTATGGTTAACGAAACGCATTCAGCACAAAATGTTCCTGATTGTCCAAGAATATACGACACATATCCATAACTCTTTGTCTAGACCAAAACAAACATGACCTACTTATAGATTTACGTGTATATTGACTTGAGTTATGTTTGATTCTCTTCTTCTTCTTCTTCTTCCCAGGAACTGAGTATTTCTAATTGAGTGTATGTACATGTGGCGTTGAGGACCAAGTGCACTTAGTTAAAATCACATTATATACAGGTTAAAAACTGGGTTCTAGGATGATAACTTCATGGCGTCCCGCAACCCCATCTTGAAGGATGGTAGGTTGGGAGTTGCGATCAGTCCAGCAGGAAGGCTGTTCCAGAGTCTGATGGTACTTGGGAAGAAGGAATGTAGATGACAATTAACATTGGACTGTTGGATTGTGAATCTCTAAGTATGCCCTCTTGTGTAGGTTGTTGTCATGGGAACTAAGTAAATGTCTGCAGGGACAGCTATAAGATGGTACACTATCCTGTACATCATTACAAGCCTAGCATGCTGGTGTCAGGATTGCAATGTGTCCCAGTCTAATGTCTTCAGCATTGATGTGACGCTGCTTGTTCTCCTGTAATCGCAAGTGACATATCTGGCTCCTCTCCGTTGGACTTGTTCCAGCTTCTTGATGTTCCTCTGTGTGTATGGGTCTCAAACTACAGATGCATATTTAATACATGTCAAACTAAAGTGGAGAAACATTGTTGTTTTACTTGTTTTGGACAACTGTATGTGTTTCGACGGATGAATGTTAGGTTACTATTGGCTTTACTGCAAATATTGTCAACATGGTTGTTCCATGAAAGGTTGGAACTGATAGTAACACCCAAATATTTGGCTTCTTTGACCATCTGTAGCTCGATGTTGTGTATCTTGTAAGAAGATTGGAGTGGTTTACATATGTTGGTGATTCGTATTACCTCGCATTTCTCAGGATTGAATAACATCTGCCAATTGTTTTCCCATGTCTGTAGATTGGTGAGATCATCTTGAAGAGCCTTGCTGTCCCTGGTGGATTGAATGCATCTGTACAGGAGGCAATCGTCTGCAAACAGTCTGGCAGTGGAGGATACGCAAGTAGGCATGTCGTTGATGTACACTAAGAACAATAATGGTCCCAGGACAGTACCCTGGGTTATGCCAGAAGTAACTTGTGCTGACGATGACTTGGATCCTTCCAGTAAGAGGGATTGCTGCCGGTCTCGTAGAAAATCTGCGATCCAAGAGTGAAGGCTGCTGCATATCCCATAATGCTTCAGCTTGACCAATAGTCTCTGGTGTGGGACCTTATCGAATGCTTTGCTAAAGTAGAGCAAGACTGCATCAATTTGTTCCCCTGCATTTAGGCTGTTGGCAAGGTCTTGTATGGTTAGTAGCAGCTGGGACTCACATGATCTTGATTTCCTAAACCCATGTTGAGCATCAGAGAGAATGTTATGACGATCTAGATGAGAGATGACTTGGCTATGTATAATGTGCTCTAGTATTTTGCAACATACTGAAGTTAGGGAAACTGGTTTATAATTGGACGCTTTGCTTCTATCCCCTTTCTTAAAGATTGACGAGATGTGCGCTTGTTTGCATGAAGATGGAATACGGCCTTGGTTGAGAGATGTTTGGAATATCAGGGTAAGTATGTCCATTAGTTCTTCCCTCAGAGTCTTCAGGAACATGCCCGATATATCATCTGGTCATGTGGCCTTGTGTGGGTTGATGGAATCTAGTAGTTTCCTTACAACATTTGGATGGACTAGGATATCAGGTACTGTGTCTAGCTTTGGTAGATCTCTGAGATTTTCTGTAGTAAAAACAGATGTAAATTGATCATTGAGGATGTTAGCTTTCTTCAAACTGTCACTATGTGTTGTTCCATTACTTGTAAGAGAAGCTACACCAGAGGCATCCTTCTGTTTTGACTTGATGAAGCTGTACAACCGTTTGGGGTTGCTTCTCTGGTCATCTGCCATCATTTTGCCTACAAAGGAATTATATGTTTCCCGACAGGTTTGCTAACATTTCCTTTTGGCATCCTTGTATGCTGTCCAGTCTTCCGGCTGATTTGAAAGTCTGGCCCTGTTGTAAGTTTTCTTCTTAAGACGTGCGTTGTGGTTGGCTAAATCTTGTTGTTGTGAACTTTGCTGGTATGTTCTTTTCCAACAAACTGGATGCTGATTTTGAAAAGGAATCCCACATGGTGTCAATGTCAGAGTCGGTATTGTATCTGGCAATAAAATCAGAGCTGAAGCTGTTCAGGTCTTCTTTAAGTTGTGTTATGTTTGCTCTTTTCCACAGATATATCTTCCTGGCTACTGGCCGTCTGTATTTGGTACATATGTCTGACTCAACAGTACAATATCATGATCACTGATGCCAGGGAGTGGATTACAGGTCGATACAAGGGAAGGTCTGTTGGTGGCAAAAAGGTCCAAAGTTGACCGATCTCTTGTTGGAAAATATACAATCTGTTCAAGTCCTCCATTGCCAAAAGCAGTCATAATACCCTCATACAGCTTTCAATCAACAATATAAGTAATCAATAAATAGCATTATAAACGGTGTTGCGTGACCTAGATTTAATCAATCTGAAAAATACAACACAGAAACACAACAAACATAACGGTTGGATGACCTAATTAACCGTTAAATATGTTCATCATTACACTGCTTGCATAAGATGACAGATTGGTGCGTTTTTCTATAAACAACAAATGTAGCCCCGAACCTAATTTCATTATTTTACTATCAAAATTAAAAGAGGACAATCCATAGTGAATAAAATTTCACTAACAATCACTATTTACTCAAACTACAAGTTATTATATCGAAAACATGTCAATATTTCACCCCATTAATGATTACATGTCGAATGGTGTTAGAGATTATATCCCCCCTACCAGATGACGTCACTATGCATAGTAGTAAATGCATAAAACATTTTTTTATCACGGAAAATTGCCGCGTTTTTTTTAGAGCACAGCGAGATAAGTGTATTCTTCTGCATTTCCATGGAAATTGTATGCTTCCCGTATCGTATTTTTGAACTTTTGTATATCCGCAATAAATAAAAAAATTTGAAACCTTTGTTGTATAACGTCCTCTGCTATGGTAAATGCGTGTTGAAAGTTGTGAACTACTTTATTGGTCGGATGAATAAGGCGGTTCCTGCCATACGTAGTTTGTATAACAGATTGCTAGGGCTGCACGACAGCTAAGGAAGTCATAGCTTTGCTCGCCTTCCAATAAAATCACATAAAAGTACCTGAGTTTTGATACTTGGCCAGCACTGTAGCCGTGTACAATGTTACGATATATAAAATAATTATAAATCCATACAAAAGTACCTGAGTTTTGATACTTAGCCAGTTCTGTAACGGTGTACCATGCAGGACAGTTCTTGCGTCAGTGTGATGACTAATGGGTTCCAGATTTAATGCTGTGACCGACTGAAACAACAGAATTCCATTTAATTTTCTAAATATAAATACAACATTCTCGGGACTTGGCATCATTTCCTTTTGCTTAATGTTGAAACATAGGGGCCAGGTATTTAATAATTTAAAAGAACCAGGATTTAGCTCAAATCAGCAACAACACATTTTTCTTGAAAAGTTAAATAGTAGAATCGATATTGAATATTTGGTACAAAGGATGAACCATCCCTCTAGAACTGTTGAACCGTCCCTCTAGGACTGTTGAACCGTCCCTCTAGGACTGTTGATCCGTCCCTCTAGGACTGTTGATCCGTCCCTCTAGGACTGTTGAACCGTCCCTCTAGGACTGTTGAACCGTCCCTCTAGGACTGTTGATCCTTCCCTCTAGGACTGTTGATCCGTCACTCTAGGACTGTTGATCTGTCCCTCTAGGACTGTTGATCCGTCCCTCTAGGACAATATACCATTCTCCGCAGAATCAAAAATAAGAGAAGTAATTCCTTTTTTTTTTAAAGTAAACATATACAGCTATGATACTAATGCACTACACAAACATCACCTTGTATACTTTCCACATGTACAAATAAAAAAAAAGTTTTGCTCCAGACAAATAAAGCATTCATAAAACTACAAAAAAAGTATGAAGTGATTAGTGTTGGCCGCTCAGAGGATTCCCAGCTCAAGCTAATGTCACTAAAAATAACAAGAAATGTCACTAGTAAGTGTCACATGCCCCCGAAATGTTCTGTGAAAATAACGATATATTTTATAATATGTAGCGATGTATCCATAAATATCAAGAGTCATGGACTGATGTTTCAGACTAGACACACAATTAATGTTTTTTTTACATTAAAATTTGACCTTGACCTTTGTGTAATCTTTACCATGCCATCTAATGTAAAGATCTGGGTATTTCTACAGGTAAATGCAGGTGACACACCATCATGACATGTTGATCACTTGTGTTATTGAAATACAACCATGTATGATAAAGTTATAGACTGGACTTGAAATCTCAAACAGACTCAAAGTGTTGCTGAACAAACTCTAAGTGTGACCTTGGCCTTTGAGGTATGGATCTGGTTCTTAAGCATGACACATCGTCATGTCATGATGGTGAATTGAGCCAAGTCTTTTTGAAATTCATCCATAGGTGAAAAAGTAACAAACTGGACACGAAATCTCAAGCAGACTAAAAGTGTTAACGCGCGACACATCGTCATGTCATCTTGATCAATTGAGCCAAGTTAAAGACAAAGTTACATATGAGACATAATATCAAACAAATTGAAAGTATGACCTTGACCTTTAAGGAAAAAATCTGGGTCTTACACATGACACTTCATCATGTCATGTTGATCAACTCAGCCAAGTATTTTTGAAATTTATCCATAGGTGACAAAGTTACAGGCTGGACATGAAATCTCAAACAGATTGAAAGTGTTGTCAAACAAAGTTAAATTGTGACCTTGACCTTTGAAGTGGGAGTCTGGATGTTACGTGCGGCATGTCGCCATGTTATGTTGATCATTTTTAGCAAGCATTTATAAAATCCATCTATGCTTGACAAAGTTACAGACTGGACACGAAATCTCACACCAACTTAAAAGTGTTGTTAAACAAACTCAAAGTGTGACCTTGACCTTTAAGGTATGGGTGTGGGTCTTAAGCATGACATGTCGTCATCTCATGATGGTGAATTGAGCTAAGTCATTTTGAAATTTATCCATAGGTGACAAAGTAATAAAGCGTTGTCAAACAAAGTTAAATTGTGACCTTGACCTTTGAAGTGAGAGTCTGGGTGTTATGCGCGACATGTTGCCATGTTATGTTGATCATTTTTAGCAAGTATTTATAAAATCCATCTATGCATGACAGTTACAGATCTTACAAGTTACAAGAAATCTCACAAACACTCAAAGTGTTGTCAAACTCAAAACGTGACCTTGACCTTTGAGGTATGGGTGTGGGTCTTAAGCATGACACATCATTATGTAATGAAGGTGAATTGAGCCAAGTATTTTTGAAATTCATCCATAGGTGAAAAAGAAACAAACTGGATATGAAATCTCAAGCAGACTAAAAGTGTTGTCAAACAAAGTTAAATTGTGTCCTTGACCTTTGAAATGGGAGTATGGGTGTAACATGTGACACGTCGTCATGTTATGTTGATCATTTGTAGCAAGTATTTATAAAAATTCATCTATGCATTACAAAGTTACAGGCCAGACATGAAATCTCACACAGACTCAAAGTGTTGTTAAACAAAATTAAATGGTGACCTTGACTTTTAAGGTACAGGTGTGGGTCTTACTCACAACATGTTGTCATGTCATGCTGATGAATTGAGCAAAGAGTTTTTGAAATGTATCCATAGGTGACAAAGTTACAGACTGGACATGAAATCTCAAGCAGATGGAAAGTGTCGTCAAACAAATTTAAATTATGACCTTGACCTTTGAAGTCAGAGTTTGGGTGTTATGGGTGACACATTGTCATGTTATGTCAATCATTTGTAGCAAGTATTTATAAAATTCATCTATGCATGACAAAGTTACAGGCTGGACACGAAATCTCATACAGACTCAAAATGTTGTCAAACAAACTTAAAGTTTGACCTTGACCTTTGAGGTACAGATGTGGGTCTTACATGTGACACGTCGTCATGTTGTGCTGATGAATGTAGTAAAGTGTTTTTGAAATTTATCCATAGGTGATAAGTTACAGACCGGACAAGAAATCTCAAACAGACTGAAAGTGTTGTCCAAGTTAAATTGTGACCTTGACCTTTAAAGTGGGAGTCTGGATGTTACGCGTGACACGTCGTCATGTTATGTTGATCATTTGTAGCAGGTATTTATAAAATACATCTATGTATGACAAAGTTACAGGCCGGACACGAAATCTCACACGGACTCAAAAGTGTTGTCAAACAAACTCAAAGTGTGACCTTGACCTTTGAGGTACGGTGTGGGTCTTATGCGAGACACATCGTCAGGTTTTGTTGATCATTTGTAGAAAGTATTAACAAAATCCATCTAGGCATGACAAACTTACAGGGCGGACACAAAATACCGGACACACAGAAGGACGGACGCTGCGATTACAGAAAAACACACTGCTGGTATTAATGAGGCATTCATTTAATTTTAAAATATTTAAACCAGACTTGAAATTTACATGAATAAAGACCAATCGCTAGTTATTTTTTGTAAAAATTGGTGGTGGATGCAGTGTTTTCTCCAGCTCCAATTTTTTTTTGGTCATTGATGACCCACTGACTAAAAATCTGGGGGTCATTTTCAAAACCTGGGGGTCATCAGTTGACTGGCTTGAAACTAAATCCTTTTTCACACAAATTTCTCAATCAAAGTTGCAATTTATGTTAATAACTTCAAAACAATTTAACTTCAAACGAATGTTTCACTTCTGGCAACAAGTTACAACAACTAGAAACTAGTTGTTTTTATGATCGTGGCCACAGGACCATGAACTTTTCAAATGTCATGGCCTCAGCTCAATCACCATGGCCCTTACTATTTATAATGAAAAACACTAAAAATTATTTCAACATCTTATATTTCAGCTGAGCTTCATGTTTACCGTTACTAAGCATTATACTCTTTGAAAAACAAAACTTTGTTGTTGTTTTCTTTTTCCTAAAACCATTTCTTTTCTGGCTCACAGCTAGACTCATTTTTCAAAATGAGTATGATTTTCTAAAAGTTTATTTTCTTTTTTCCATAACCTTTTGAAAAATAAACGGCGCCGGGAATACCGCTGTAAAACATGGACCGGCCTATGTTTATACTGGTTTTAAAATGTCGCACATGCGCGTCTCGATACCTTATAGAAAACAAAATAAAAAGGTTTTCAGATAGAGAAGCGTCCGTACATTTCAAACAACTTTCTTGAAAAGTTTCACGATTTTCACATTTCATCTTTATATACAAACAACCTAAAACTTGGTATACAGTTGATACTCACCAACTCTAACTCTGATATTTCGAATTTCCGGTTACCTCAAATTTGAAGTTCGGTCCCGTTTTTTTCCCTTCTATTTCTATATTAATTAACTCCTGATATATCAAATTTCAGTAATTCGAATTATTCACTATTTCGAATCTGTTTTTCGGTCACTCCATCCTAAAATCTATTGATTTCTCACTCGTTATTTCGAATTTTTATCACCGCGTGAAGATGAAAGGCAAACCGTCGAAAGTGATAATTGTTGATCCCATACCTGTAATTTATCGCTTCATGTGTCTGTACTGGCCGGTAAGTTAATTGTGTCATCAAATTGTTATGATACAAACCCGAGCGATACACACACTAATTAGACAAACAACGCCGAAGTGTTAGAAGACGTTTTTGACATGTGCTATTTTTCGTCTTATTTTATTTGTAAAATTGTTGTAACCATTGATTGTATATAACCTGTGTTTATATTTCAGTTGCCTTTTCTATTTATTTGATATTCATGTAAATTAAAAGTATAAAAATTAAAAGTATATTTTGTTTATTTATTATATCACACTCAAAAATATACAATGTTCACGCACTGTGCAAATAGATAATTAGCCTACACAAGGATAACAATACACAACATATGTTTGCATAGAAGAAAATAACGCATGTAAACAGTAGAATTTACCACGATTTAAGATAAATCAACCGTACACATCAATATAAACAAAGTTTATATCATGTGTAAATATAACGACGACGTGTTATATTGAAAAAAAACAAATAGAGATATTTATATGTACAACATGTATATTTTCAACAATTTATGAAGTGGGTTGGGTAACGGTAAAAAGTTGAACAAAAATACTCTCCTGATAAATCGAACTTCTGATATTTCGAATTATTTTTACAGTCCCACGGAATTCGAAATAACGAGTTTTGACTGTATATCAATGCTATTGCTGCAGCATACGTTTGTTTTCACAGATGTTGTCTTCAAACTATAAAATCACTTTGCGGAAAATTATGTATGTGATCATAATCGTCTTTGTGATTGCATCAATATAGCGTTAATAACCAATTAAAGCGTTTATTTAATTTAGTAGAACCGCGTGACCGGGGTTTCCCTGAATCAGACCACGTGATCTGCCAAAACAGCTAGCATTGTAAAATAACTCTTGAAACCAGCTTGCCGAGACAAATATGCGTAATTTGAATTTCTGTATTTTTAAGGTTGCGGCATAGTGGACGCACTGAACATGATTGCGTCAAATGAGATTTAATTGCGTCAAAAATGCAGGAAACGTGCTCTGGAGAAAACACTGTGGATGTCATCTATTTGGGGCGTGGTGTAATTTTCAGATTTTAAGTTGTACCTCTTTTCGACCACCAATCCAAATATTTTGAAAATAATCCATTAACAAACTAATAAAAAAGGTTTCTAAAGACCTTACTTGAATGCACTTACCTGATTAGAATGTCCTTGTGTAGCTTTTATCTGTTTCTTACCCTGATTAGTTTGCATCTCAAATCTTCCTTTAGAATCATTACGTACAAGGGCCTCTATATCCCTAACAGTTTTACCTGATGAACCAGGTAAGCTGAGTATATCATCCACATCTATGTAGCCATCTACAATTTGTAACATTTGCTATTAACATTAATAAACATACAAGACATTTTACATGAACTTATTTTTTATAATATATATTGTGAGGTATAAGTTTGGATGTTACATTGATCAAGCTGAAGTGAGAAGGAAACTGATACTCAGGAGTGTACCAGACATTTATTTACCTTTGGCAGTTTGGGTACTCATATATAATTTGGTCTTTTCCCTTGGCCATAAAAGACATTATCCTGATACAGCCATAACAAATTAATTGCTAGAATCCCTGCTGCCCACCTAATTTTCATGCTTCCTCGACCATTTTTATTTTCATAAAAAATAAATAAAAAATTTATAATGGCCTAATAGACCATGTTTTTTCTTTATTCACCACTGACTGATATGAAAAGGCCTGCTATAAATGGTTTGGCAATTTATTGATTTGCTATCAGAAAAAACAGAAAAGGTCATGGAATACTGTTTAGCATTTTGGTAATGCTAGATTGTCACAAACCCTTACTGTTGTTAACATCCCAGGGCTTTTTTACCTTATTGAACAGAGGCCGCAATTCGGTGGCTTCCCAATTCAAAATCATGTGTTTTTTAAGTATTATTGTGATATCTGACAATTACTAGTTAGAACATGATCTTAACACTTTATTTTCAAGTTTGCTTAAGCCTTAAAAAGATTCCCAATTTCCCCTCAACCGCTCTGTTTTTTTCCAATCTCGATGGCTTGGGCCTCTTCCCAATTCCAGAAAAAGGCTCTGCATCCCCATGTTAATGGCCATAAACTTCCCCAAGACTGTACAAGAAGATAGCCATGGATGCTGCCACATACAGAGCTATATTTAAAACTTGTTTAGAGGGTAAAGATTCAAACTGGAAAATTCTACTCATCCGCTTGCCATGACGAGTGAACATTTGGTCAGGACGAGTAAGATTTGAGAAACTGACCTAAATATTTCTATAATTTTAAGCATTCAAATAAAAAAGGGAGGACAAGAAGCTTTTATAAAAAAATTTCAAGCCCTGAATAGAAATGGTCATTTGTGACTAACACATAAATTTTATGAAACTTTGTACAGATAATTGGTGATGGCCTCGGCCCCAATTGACCTATGATGAGGAAATAAAGTATTTTATGCTTCTATGCTATAGAAAACAATTAACTACTACAGAGATAGAAGATGAAAATACAATTATACCAGAAGAGATGTTTAAACCACGGCTGTCATGTCTCAAAACTGTCACAAGAAATTTTGAATATCTTACGTCTGTCATGATGAACATGAAAGTAAAATAACAAATATCTGAAACTGGAAAAACCTTAAACTGAAAATCAGAAACGAAACTGAAAGTAAACATGCTTATAACTAGTATCAAGAATTTTTCATTTTTGGGTTATTATTGGTAATGGAATTAATACTAACCATGTTGACTTAAATTAGTATTCAGATATTTGGTATTACAAACTGGAATTAAGTTGAATAGGAGCTGTGGATTTCCTGGCATTTTGGCGCGTATGTAAAGCTCTTTAATGTGGAGGTAATTAAATGATTAACGTGACGTCATTACTTTGTGTGCACATCCGCCATCGATTTGGACCTGAAATTTATTATTTCAAGGAGTGATTTTATCGATTTTCAACCAAACTACACTATTTTCGTTTGTAACATTTCGTTTGATTGCAATCAATTGAAAAGATACATCTGCTTAACATAGAAAGGTAATGTATTTTGATACATTTGAAGCAAATTCATAAATAATTACTGCTTTCCAATAATTTTCAAACAACTAGGTTGCACTAATTTTCAAACAACTAGGTTGCACTTAATTCTGTATCTGTATGAGTACGTTGAAAAACCACTTCTGGCATATGATCAACGGCAGGGAAGAGCACATGTAAAATTTTGAGTTTGAGTGGAGACGCAATTTAAAATCTCCACAGATTTTACAAGGACTTGTTCGTCCTGGGGTTCGGGTCACCTCGTCAACCTGCCATCTCGTCAAACTGATAATATATAGTAAAAAATAAGTCACCTCGTCAAACTGATGTTTGGGCATAGAGTCGTCAAAACAATGGCGGGATGGGCTATGCGTGAAACAGTTTATCACACCTTGACGACTGTCGCCTTTGAGGCGCCTCTATAGTTCGGATACCTTTTTAAATGTAGTATGCCAACAGTGTAGACCCTGATCACTTTCACTCGAAGTCACGATAGTGTCATTAATTTATGATATTTTCAGGGTCGAGTTATTTTTATTGTCAACCCCGAAAATATAAAAAAAAAATAATGACACTAGATCCATTTGAGTTCTAATGGAAGTGATCAGGGTCTACACTGTTGGAATGTACATTTAAAAAGGAATCCGAAAGCGAAAATTAATGTTGTAAGGTTCGGATTCCTTTTTAAACATACTATGCAAACAGTGTAGACCCTGACCTCTTCCACGTGAAATCACAATAATTACCTTAATCAATTAATTGAATAATTGTTAATTGGGTAATTTAGTAATTAAAGTGAACATGAATTCTTGTTCATCTAATGAACCGCCGTCAAAGGCATGCCTTTAACAAACACGTGCCTGTTTGCACGTGACTTCGGCGGATTATCTTTATAATTACAATTAAAGGTTAATTGTAATAGGTTAATTGTAATTAAAGGAATTCAAACTTCATCAGTTTGGCGAAAGAGGTACACATGTCAACCAAGGTTTTGTATATAAACGGCAAAAATGAGGACGAAAATCAAAAACCATCATGGATGCGGACTGTATCAGATGCTCGAGAATTATCACGAAGAGGATGCAACTACATCCACATTAAATTACATTTTCGTCCACAGGAAACCTGAAAAGAAATAGTTTTATATATTTATATATAGTTTAAAAAAAATCCCAAATGATTGGCATCCAAACAATTATATTATAAGCCTAATTTATCTAATCGTAAACATCAACCGTTATTTAAATATGTAATGACGACAATTATCGTCAATTATCACCCCATCAAGTGTGATCTATACACAATTGCCAGGTTGACGACCTGACTACCCCCTTTGTGCACAATCTCCATGTTGACGAGATGGCAGGTTGACGAAGTGACCGTCACCCTTCGTCCTGTAGGTAGTTCTTTCTATAATAGTCCTGGGAAAATAAAAGTTCTTGAGTGTTTCTGTTTTTGCAATAATAGTTTGGAAACAACGGCTATTGTTGGTTACACTATTTTCAACGATACTTGTTGAAATAAAGTCATTAAAACGCCTTGCTGTCACTTTGCGTTTAATTCTCACTGGTTAAAGATAAGGCTGAGACAGTATAGCCGGTACCAGCCCCTCCACCACCTTGAACAGGAAGGTAAGGTGTAGCTCCTTTCTGTGCTGTTGTAAGGTTTGCAGGTCCAAGTCCCTGAGCATGTCAGTGATGCATCCAGGGGTTCTTGTTCTGTAGTCGCGCGAGATAAATCAGACAGCCTTACTTTGAATCCTCTCCAGCTTGCATATAGATGTACTTGTGTCTTGATGGCATCAGGCAAGTCGATGATGTGGCACAAAAATCGTAGAGGGCCTAGGACTGTTTCCTGGGGTACTTCGGAGGCAACAGGGACTTCAATTAAGGATTAACTTCCACTACTACCTTCATATGCCGTTGGCAGAGAAATGACCTGATCCATCGACATAGATTGCCACGTACATCATAAGAGTCCAGCTTATGTAGCAATTTCCTGTGGGGCACCATATCAAAAGCCTTGGAGAAGTCCAATATGGCGATGTCTGTCTGGGATCCTTTGTCAAAGTTGGAAACAAAGTCATGTATGGTAACAGCAAGCTGGGTTTCACATGAGTAGTCAGTGCGGAAGCCATGGTTGAGAGATGACAGGATTGCATGCTGGTCAAAGTGGTTTAGCAGAAGATGACAGAGTATGTGCTTGAGGATCTTGCTGAGAACAGAGGTCAACGATACAGGGTGGTAATTCTCTAGTGCATGACAATCTCCCTTCTTGAACACAGGAGCGATGTTTGCATTCAGCCAGTCTTGGGGGAGTTTTCCTGAGTCCAGCGACCTCTGAAATATCATAGAAACTCCAGGTGCCTGTTTAGGTGCGCACTCCCTTAATACCATGTTTAGGAGTCCATCAGGTCCAGGGGTTTTCAATGTTTGTACATTAAGTAGCAACTTCAGTACTCCTGCCTCACTGATCTCAATGTCCTTGATGTCGTCGTCGATATGGATACATACAAGTGGTAAATCAGAGTCTCCATCACGGGTGAATACAGAGCTAAATTGGTTGATGAGTGCTTCCGCTTTGGATTTCTCATCACTGAGTAGCTGACCTTTGCTTCATAATGGTGAGACTCCAATGTTGTCCTGCTTCTTGCTTTTGACATACCATCAGAAAGGATTTGTGTTGTTGCTATCCAGACCCTTTTGGATGACCTCATTGACGTAAGACCACTTGGCTCGACGAAATGCCCTCTTACATTCCTTCTGGTTTTGATGAAAGTTGGTCCAGATGCCTGTTCTGTGGGCTTGGCGATGCAGTCGTGTCTTTCATCTGAGCATACTCCTTAGTCGTCTGTTCAGCCAAGGTGGGGCGTTCTTACGTCTGGATGTTTTCGAGGGGATGACTTTGTCAGTGAGGCGCTGTAGGGATAATTTACAGGAGTCCAAGAGCTGTTCTGTGTCCTTTCCCTCCTCATAAAGAGAAGCTATCCTCTCTATCCTATATATTTATGCACTCGTCATGTTGCCATATTCATTTGTCTTACAAATTGGTATGAAATAATCAACAAAACTCTACTGGTGTGACAACAAATTTTTTCTTAGAATCAGTCATTATGATAATTATCTTCTTTCAAAATTTAACAGAATGCTAAGCTTAATACAACCAGATTTATTAAAAAGTTGCGGTATAATAATTGATAAATTGATAGAAAATCTCAACTAAATCGCTAAGTGTTTGGGAGCTCGTTATGTTTTTCCAAACTGTGACCATGTATTTGTGCATCAATTACACCTTGATAATTCAGACTGAAATGATAACAAGTTCTTATTGTTATAAACAACATCGCTTTTAATTGATTTATACTGACAAACAATGGTCTGTCATATTTATCACACATTATCGCATGTTTGTTTACAGCAATTCGACTGGAAACAGTATTGCCAAATAATATAGCGCAATGCATCTTGGGATATTTGTAACTTGGTTCAGCGCATATCCTGCTATCAAGTTAAAAAGGAACCCAAGTGTATTAAGATTTAAACCATATTGGAATCCACATAATAACTTATTTGATAATAAATGTATAAAAAACATCAATACAGAAAGAGACATTTGCACTTAATAATCACAAAAAACAGCGTAAAATAAAATAAGCATTACATTATAGATACCGGGATCAAACGATACAGGACACCAACATAAAGTAGTCGCGATCTGCAGTTTTCAGTTTCTGGTTTCATTTTCAACACAGTCGCTTTCGATTTTGAACAAATATTCTGCCCCTGAATTGCTTAGATTTAATGAGGCAAGTAAACTACCAGTTTAGCTATAATTTTACCACTAGCCCAGCAGGACAAATGATTTGTAAATCTTTTCTCGCCCTGCCCAATTTCCACTTCTAAATACCGGTACGATAGAACGAGTGGAGTTTTAATTCCCTGAGGTTGTATTGTATTTAAGATTATATTGCTTCCTTTCTTCCCAATCTACAGCAACATGTCATCATGGTCTAGTGGTAGAGCATCTACCTCGCATGCAGAAAGTTGTTGGTTCGATCCCCTGCCATGTCGTACCAAAGACTTGAAAAATGATACTAGAAGCTTCCTCACTTGGCGCTCTGAGCATTAAGGGGAAAGGTCTAGGCCTGGTCGGCCCGGTCTCTGCATAATGTGACTGGGTGGGGTATCATACCATGTGTTTGTGCTATAATATTCAGTAGTGTTTTTTCTAAAGCAGAATGGAAGGGCACAGTGCCATGTCCCTTTTTAGGCCCCGCCCTTCTGCCCTAAAAGCACTGCCCTTATTTGTTGCCCCAAAACCAATTAACTGTCAGTCACAAGTCAAAATTTCATTTAAAACATTTGTTGGTACTTTACCAATATAACATGCTTAGCCAAATACACAGGTATTCATCAGCTCTTCTATTGCTTTGAAGTATGTTACAATCAGCTATTCAGATCCTTGTTGCTGTGGCTACAACAAATTACATCACGGTCAGTTTCTTTTGAAGTTAATTAATGTACGGGTCAAATCTTATGTCATGCTTTTTTTTATGCATAATTTAATGGCACATATAGCTAGTCCAAGCTAGTGAAAACTTCGCCATATCTAACTTTTAGACTTTGCTTTGTTAGAGTATGGAAATGTGATGTTGACATTGCCCTAAATTTGCTGGTACTGTATAAAGTTTAGGCTACATAAAGTTGCTAAAAGTCAACCTGTATTGGCTTGTAAGTTTGACTGCCTCCCTCATCTCTGTAAACAATCAAATAACTCAGCAATCATCATTCGACACCAAGCTGTGTTGTCACCCTGGCTAAAATCAGCCAAGATTTGATCTTAACCCTTTACTTCATATAAACGCCTTTGGACACCTCTTGTACTGAAAGCATTAATTAACCACATATCAGCAATGGGTGAATTATGTTTATATTAACTGACAGAATGGAAAGCAGTGTAGGAAGTGTTCAGATTGCTCGTCACGAGCAATCTGAACTCTTCCTGCACTGTTTTCAAAGGCCTTCTGTGATTGGTGCGGGAAAACATGTATCTATGGAGTAAAGGGTTAAAATAGGTAATGACGTGATTTGCGGGTTCCCTCAAAGTTTATAAGGGAAATAACTATTTGATTTCTTCCAATACGAAGAGCAATAAAACTATTATCTCCCTTTGTTAAAATGGTGACGATTTGCAAAATCTGATTATGTTTCTGCAAACAATTTGCGATGGATCGCGTTATGTATAATATCAGTGTTTTGGTTATTTTATAAATATTTCATAGACTTACAATAGTTGGAACTTATATGTATGGTAATTTTCTTCTATGAAAACGCAAAGGTTTTTATTTAAATCGAGATAAAGGTAAAAAACAAGCATGGGGTAATATAGTAATAAATTTATTGCTATTTGGTTGTGTAGTTTCAGTGTATTCAAGTAACTCTAGAGGTGGGGACAAAATTGATCCCATCTGTGGACGTAAATATAACTATTTATCTTTGAAAGCAGTATTAACCTCCATCTGGCCTGGTTAGCTCAGTCAATAGTGCGTCTGACAATCAATCCAGGGGTTGTGAGTTTGAAATCAACCAAAGTCTCTGTGATGATTATTACAACATTGCATCTCATTGTTATTTGTGTCCCTCCACTGTTTCAAGAAGAAAAGTTATTAGTTGTTTTGGGAGATGTGTGTACTTGAGAACTGGTTAACATCAGTCCAGATTGTGGCTCCATCTAAAACATCTTCTATTTGAACTTTAAAATATTTATTATTAATAACTAAATATTGACAATCATAATATAAACTGATATGGAATACAAATGTTTTAAATAATTTATAATATTTGCGTTCACAACTTCCTGCCAGTGACGTAGCTGTCTTTACGCCACAACAACCAGGCTTGCACATATTTTGTAAATGCTTCATTATATCTCATGAAAATGCCCTCAATGCTGGGGCATTCCCACAGACCCTGCTAGAACCTGGTGGGCGTACGCATCATTTGAGGGTCAGCTATGCCACTGCCTGCATTCATTATTGTTACTATATATTTTTCATGCTTGTATTTTTACCCTCAGTCTGGTGTTTGCTTTCAAATGAGGTTTATCATTAATTGTGTTCTTAAAATGGAAATTCAGCACAGATTCTGTGATAGCAATCTGCATTTTGTTGCAAATCAGAAAAGATGCGACAAGGGCTGCATTCAGCACCGTTAAACAGCAAACATGTTTGATGGTTGGTTCCCTAAAATTGTTGCGTACTGCGCGCTAATAGGAGGTTGAGCCAGTGTCCAGGAAAATATGTTAGCTAACATTATCAAATGTTTAACCGAACTGAACGCAGCCCAGAAGTTTATAAGTTGGTGAATGATGGAAGGGGAACAACTCTGTAAGGTGTTCAATGTATTCATGCAAAGAGAGTTACTTTTCATGTACTCTTAAAATTAAAAGAACAGCAACCTGCAATGATTAAATCAGTTTTCCTTTGGTGGAGGCCATTTTTGCACAGAAATTTGACCTCATTTCCAATGCCAGAAAGCAGCTGTATCCCTATATTCTATATTAGAATCAAATTAAGAAAAAAATGGGCAAATGAACATCTAATTTAAAAGAGATTATATACACTTTATAACTCTAACTCTTTTTAAATTATTGATATTTCATTCTGTCATTATAAATAATTGCTTTATTTTTTTTTTTTAAATTGTCAATTAATTGTTAGTTTATTGTCATTCAATTGGAATAATGAAAGATTGCTGTGAACTTTAACCTGCCTTGAAAATAGAATAACAAATTATTCTGACTATATTCAGTGACTGCCAATCTGGCAAACTGTCATCCAAGTGCAGATTTAGCAGAGCCTTTATTCTGGAAATTGGGGAATGGTCCAAGCCTTCTAGATTGGGGGAAAAACAACACGTCATTGAAGGAAAATTTGTTTATTTTTTTAGTAAACTGGAAAATAAAGCGTGATACTGTTAAGATCATGTTCTAAACAATGATTATCAGATATTACAATAATACTTCATATCCAGTTCTTTTTATCCCCTAACGTAAGAAATGAAAAAAAAAATTGGGAACTTTTTTTAGCCTCAAATGGGGAAAAAAATAACTTTTGAATTGGGAAGCCACCGAATTGCGGCCCCTGTTTAATAAAGTGAGTAGCCCTGTTTAGGTTTGCTAGGATATGGCTGTGGGAGTTGACTAACCCTAGTCCCAATTTTAAGCAATTCTTTGTCAGACATTTGATTGGGTCCTCTGTGGCTGAGTGGTCTAAGGCACTGTCTCAAGATCACTTACCTCTCACCGCTAAGGTTTTAGGACTAAGGTTCAAGTCTCATTCGCTTCAGAAACTGTATGTGAGAAAGTTTGCCAGATACTTGTGGAAGGACAGTGGTTCTTCTCACTCTGAGGTCTTCCTCCACCAGTAAAATTGGATATGCCGTATATAAACCCCATTTTAAAAAAACAACAAAATAAGATATTTGATTGAAGTACGACTCTTTGGATGGATTATTAAGAGTATGTAACTTCATGCTTGGTTTTTGTACATTTTTATTTTGGCATCTTTATTTTCATTATTTATCTTATTTTATTTAAGAAGTTTTTTTTTAATGTTTTAAGTCTTAAGTTGTACCGGTATATATTGTTTATTAGATCTATAATGATTTCTAAAACCCAGCGTTTTATTATGAAAGAGAAGACAAAAACTATGATTTTATTTCTACCCTGTTTGCAGACCGTCATTCTGTGCCCAATATTAAACCATTAGTCTGAGTCTGCAACTGTGTGATCAACACAACTATTAAATTGATGATAGCCAATAGCAATATTAGGATCGAATGTTCAGCCATCTGTAATCAGTACTAATCAATAACAGCTATTAGGTACATGTGTGGATCCAGGAATTTTTGTTGTGGGTTACATATTGGGTGCAAACAAGAAATCCTAATTTATTATTTAGATATATAGGCTTGAATCTATTTGTGAAAAAAATGTTTTATTGTGTGGAGGGTTCTATCTCCCCTGCCACATTAATAATCTGCCTTTGAGGTAGTTAACTGAAGATCAGTTCTTTATAAAACTTGTTGGATGTTTTGGTATTATGTTCTCTTATATAATTACTAAGAGATGAAGGTAAATTATGTTTTATATGTAGAGATCAATTAACTATCATACAACATGTCAGGATTTGCTTTTTGGTAGTCATGTTCATTAAAGGTTGCATAATTTATATATCTGAAAATGGTCATGAATGTCTTGTATATGTATATTTCAATATTGATGCAAAGCACCTCCTTTTCAATAATAAATAAATACAATTGTTTTAGCTTTTTAAATCCACTAAACATGATATAGAACAATATTTTTTCTTCCTATGATGAAACAAAATTTATAAATTATGTAACCAATTTCATGTATCAAATTAAATCAAAATGAAACGGTTCAAATCACATGACTTATTTGATATATGTCACAAAATATGTTTTAAGCGGGAAATCTATTTTAGTCTAATCTTGGCTGATAGACCATCAATATTTTGGCATGTTTAAATAGATAGATACCCTTGTGGCAATACGAGATGCAATAACATAATCTAAATAAAGGAATGATATATTGGAAAAAATATTTTCTTTAGTTTTAAAATCTGCTACATGTTTGTAGTTGAACCTGTCTTAAGCAGCTAGTCAGTTGAAGGAGCGAATGTGGCCTTTTAAGACAGGTTGTTGCTTTATTAATAAAATTTGTTTGCACAAAGATCCATGTAAAGACCTTTTTATTATACATGTATTTATAATTTATGCAAATATATAATTAAGTTTGTGGTGTAAATGTATTTATTACATGGTTTACAATGCAGGAGTTTAATAAATCCATGACATATTTTTGATATTAACCTAAAGTATAATATCACTTACGATTCATTGCTCAATGTTTTCCATATAACTCTGCTCTCATACGTAAATAGCCAAAGTATTTTCCCCAACATATATATAGATGACGCACGGAAACAAATATGCCCAATTTTTTTTTTGTTCCTTGTAAAGAAGACGGTTATGTAAACTTTACCCGAGTTATATGATAAAACGAATCTTACATTCATGTTCATTAATTACTGAATTTATCAATTTCGTTTGGAAAAATGATATAATGCTCAGCAGAGCCTCGCATAATATATGTTTTCCGACTTGTTTAATAAATTCAGTAATTAATAAGCAGGAATGTTAGATCCTCTATGTACAATGTGTTATGTGATGATGATGTTTAAAAATCAATAACCATACATACACCAGGGCTAAATGTATTGCATTGATTTAAAGGTCTCTCATTTGCTTTTGCTCGTTATATTTATACAAAATGTAACATTCAGTATATTTTTGCAACCAGTATATTGGTTTGTTTAATATTTCACATACTGCACCAGATGAGCAATCTGAACTCTTCCTGCACTGTTTTCAAAGGCCTTCTGTGATTGGTGCGGGAAAATGCATATACATGTATATGGAGTAAATGGTTAAAATAATTGGACAAGGGAGTTTTCACAACGCACAGGTCTGCAAATATCTCTATTCAATACAGCACAGGTCAAACTGTTGCTTATAGACTGTAACTAATCAGTTGAAACAATTGACCCCTCACAGTGTTTATTGCACTACATGTCCAATATTGCAACTTTGGAAAATCCCTTATGAATATTCATTTATGTATCTTTATTACTCTTATATGATTGGTGAATAGCTTTGAATATAAATTAATCAAATTTAATAACTGCTACGATTGGTTTGATATCTACGGCCAAGGTAGAGGTATTTTACAATGCACCTGAGCAAGTAATTTAAAATAGGTGATGACGTGATTCACAGGTGTCCCTCAAAATTTAAAAGAGGACTAACTTCACTCCATTCAAACTCAAATAGTATGCATGACTCCTGCAGAGGTATTTTGTAAAACTAAAAACTAAATAATGTAAGTTTCACAAAATATGAAGTTAATGTTTACTAGTTATTAAAACATTTTGTTTGTTTAATATATAAATGAATGTTGTCAAATAGATCACAATTTTCATCATATGTTAAATCATTGCTGCCGAATAGAATCTTTTAAATATTCAACGGATGATATGTTCTTGTTTCTGTAAATAATTGAAGCCATTGTTCAGTGAAACAGGGACATTGAATGATAATGTGACATGCGTTTTCTGTTTCGTATCCACATTCGCACTTTGATGTTTCATGTAAATGATTTATGTACAGATCATTTAAGTTACTATAGTTATTATGTAAACGTGTATGATAAACAGAACACTTTCTATTACCGTGTAGAAAATACTTTGGAACATCAGGTGCTTTAAAATAGTAACTTAGTAATGTTGATTTAAAACAAGCTAAAGATGGAGTTTCTCTTACATCCAATGGGAGATTATTCCATAATCTTACAGCAGAGGGGATAAACGAATTAGAAAATAATTCAGTTCTCCTAGCAATTGTTTCAAAATCATTTCTATTTCGAAGGTTATAATTAGAATGATCTCCTATTAAATTTGGTGCTATACTCAGTATATAGGACGCTATTTGTAGGCTGTCATAGACTGTATTTATTTGTCATATTGCCAAGTTCTCTTCATAGCTTTGGAGGCTTGACATTTATAGTATGTAACAACAGTAAGCAATCATTCCTATTTGAAAAGAAGAAGAAGATATTTAACCCATTGCTCCATAGATACGCGTTTTCCAGCACCAATCACAAAAGGCCTTTGTAAACAGTGCAGGAAGAGTTCAGATTGTTCGTAACAAGCAATCTGAACACTTCCTGCACTGTTTTCCATTCAGTCAGTTAATATAAACATAATTCACCCGTTGCTGATACATTGTGAATTAATGCTCTTAATTTGGAAGAGTCCAAGAAAATGCTTATGGAGCAAAGGGTTAAAATAATGTTTTAGATTAACTCCTGCTCCAACACTACCACAGAGCCGACAGAACAGAAATGATTAGGCTTCTCCACAGGCCATTTAAGCATAGGGGCACCCCAGCATTTGACTGTCAGAAATGATATTCCCCTAGCGCTTGAATTCTTTAATAAAATTTTGCACAAGCTTACTTTCCTCTCAATCTTTATTTTTCTTTGCATATCTTTTCTCATTTTAATACAAGTTTTACTAGTGAAATATATTTCAATGAGTGCCTTACACAGTGCTTGAAAATGTGTTGAAGGGGTTACGTGCTCTTACCCCAGCGCTTGCATTCTTTCCTGTGGAGAACCCTGAATGATAGTCAATAAAGAACAAAGACTAAATACAGCATTATAAGTCGGTCATACTGATAGAGACGTAGTCACTAAAACACTCCCTGAATTTCTTTTACTTCTCCTGATCTTATTAAAACCCTAATACTTGTGATTTAGGTATGTATGCATAATGTTAAGAGGAGATAACCCTACATAAAATTAAATACATTTAATTATATGTATATTTATGTGAGATGTTAGATATTTCATATTATACCGCAAAATGTATTGCTAATAAAACTTTGGGAAAGTGAACCTTTGATCAGGGCAGGTTATTTTTCACCAAGGGCAAGTAGATTTTTTTGCTTGCCCTGGGCAACTGTCCCCAATTTTTTTTCTCGGATCACTGATATATGCTTTTCCAGAATCTATGTATTGGGTCCTAGGCATATTTTTGCAGCTGTGCAGTGGATGGATTTGTTTCATACTAACTTAAGAACCGCTATTTCATGTTTAGTTTGTTCGCTAATACAGAACATAATGTTTGATGTCCAGTAGCTAAATTAGTGCAACCATACAATGGACTTATTTCATTCGCTTAAGAATTTACATAAATTGTGGGGAAAAAATATGAAAGAAAATCAATACATGTATATTACTCATGTTCATCAATTAGCCCTCAAAATTTTGTTTTATTGTTCATACTTAGTATGCATCACATGAATTGGAATGCGGAATTAAGACTTGGAAACCGAATTATCGGTGGATCAAAGAAGAATGTAGTGTAGGTGTGAACACAGATCAGCATTTCTGGCTGCCATAAAAAACAAACAATAAGTACTTTAACATATTAAATTAAGCTGCAGCATGTATTCTGCAGACGTGAACAGGTTATGTTTCAGAGTTGAGATTCATTTGGAATTCTTGTGTTTTGTTAGTGATTAAGAAAACATATGTTTCGTGTGTTCTCAATAACCACAAGTGTATATAAATGTATTAAGTATGTATATATCTGGGGTGCTTTCATTTCTCTTGGCAAATTAATGTAAATCGTGAGTCCAGAGAAGCTTTCACCTAATCTAGCTCGTTGGGATGCTTTATTTTTTTTATGGGGAAAGTCTGAGAGAATAACTATATTTACATTAATGTTCATGTTTTCAGGGTTTTCCACAAGCAGGAATTTTAGTGCTGGGGTAAGAGCACGCACACTCAAGGGTCTGCCCCAAAACATTTTCAAGCGATGTGTAGAGCACTCATTAAAATAGATTTATATAAATTTTATAATAGTAAAATTGGTATAAATCATTCAGTAGAAGCCACTAGATTTAATATGTTTCATTTTATTGATTAAAATAAAAAAGATATGCTAAGATAAATAAAGATTTAAGGAATATAAGCTTTTGAAAGATACTGTTTAAAATTTCAAGCACTGGGGGCATACCATTTCTGCCATTCAAGCGCTGGTGGCACACCATTTCTGCCATTCAAGCACTGGGGGCATACGATTTCTGCCATTCAAGCACTGGGGGCACACCATTTCTGCCATTCAAGCACTGGGGGCACACCATTTCTGCCATTCAAGCACTAGAGGGCATACGATTTCTGCCATTCAAGCGCTGGGGGCATACTATTTCTGCCATTCAAGCACTGGGGGCATACCATTTCTGCCATTCAAGCGCTGGGGGCATACCATTTCTGCCATTCAAGCACTAGGGGGAAACGATTTCTGCCATTCAAGCGCTAGGGGCATATTATTTCTGCCATTCAAGCACTGGGGGCATACCATTTCTGCCGTTCAAGTGCTGGGGGCATACCACTTCTGCCATTCAAGCGCTGGGGGCATACCACTTATGCCATTCAAGCGCTGGGGGCATACCACTTATGCCATTCAAGCACTGGGGGCATACCATTTCTGCCATTCAAGCACTGGGGGCATACCATTTCTGCCATTCAAGCACTGGGGGCATACCATTTCTGCCATTCAAGCACTGGTATGCCCCAAGCGCTGGGGGCATACTACTTCTGCCATTCAAGTGCTGGGGGCATACCATTTCTGCCATTCAAGCACTGGTATGCCCCAAGCGCTGGGGGCATACTACTTCTGCCATTCAAGCGCTGGGGGCAAACCATTTCTGCCATTCAAGTGCTGGGGGCATACCGTTTCTGCCATTCAAGCGCTGGGGACATACCATTTCTGCCATTCAAGCACTGGGGGCATACCATTTCTGCCATTCAAGTGCTGGGGACATACCATTTCTGCCATTCAAGCACTGGTGGCATACCATTTCTGCCATTCAAGCGCTTGGGGCATACCATTTCTGCCATTCAAGCACTGGGG
This sequence comes from Panopea generosa, assembly GCA_029582155.1. NCBI lineage: Eukaryota > Metazoa > Mollusca > Bivalvia > Adapedonta > Hiatellidae > Panopea > Panopea generosa. The sequence goes on along the minus strand of CM055905.1, from coordinate 3,799,700 downwards.
GCATACCATTTCTGCCATTCAAGCGCAGGTATGCCCCAAGTGCTGGGGGCATACCATTTCTGCCATTCAAGCGCTGGGGACATACCATTTCTGCCATTCAAGCGCTGGGGACATACCATTTCTGCCAATCAAGTGCTGGGGACATACCATTTCTGCCTTGCAAGTGCTGGGGACATACCATTTCTGCCATTCAAGCGCTGGGGACATACCACTTCTGCCATTCAAGCGTTAAGGACATACCACTTCTGCCATTCAAGCGCTGGGGACATACCACTTCTGCCATTCAAGCGCTGGGGACATACCACTTCTGCCATTCAAGCGCTGGGGACATACCATTTCTGCCATTCAAGCGCTGGGGGCATACGATTTCTGCCATTCAAGCGCTGGGGACATACCATTTCTGCCATTCAAGCGCTGGGGTCATACCATTTCTGCCATTCAAGTGCTGGGGACATACCATTTCTGCCATTCAAGCACTGAGGACATACCACTTCTGCCATGCAAGTGCTTGGAACATACCATTTCTGCCATTCAAGCACTGGGGACATACCACTTTTGCCATTCAAGCGTTGGGGACATACCACTTCTGCCATTCAAGCGCTGGGGACATACCACTTCTGCCATTCAAGCACAGGGGACATACCATTTCTACCATTCAAGCGCTGGGGACATACCACTTCTGCCTTGCAAGTGCTGGCGACATACAGTTTCTGCCATTCAAGCGCTGGGGACATACCATTTCTGCCATTCAAGCGCTGGGGACATACCACTTCTGCCTTGCAAGCGCTGGGGACATACCATTCCTGCCATTCAAGCGCTGGGGACATACCACTTCTGCCATTCAAGCGTTGGGGACATACCACTTCTGCCATTCAAGCGCTGGGGACATACCACTTCTGCCATTCAAGCGCTGGGGACATACCACTTCTGCCATTCAAGCACTGGGGACATACCATTTCTGCCATTCAAGCACTGGGGGCATACCATTTTTGCCATTCAAGTGCTGGGGACATACCATTTCTGCCATTCAAGCACAGGGGACATACATTTCTGCCATTCAAGCGCTGGGGGCATACCATTTCTGCCATTCAAGCGCTGGGGGCATACCACTTCTGCCATTCAAGCGCTGGGGACATACCACTTCTGCCATTCAAGCGTTGGGGACATACCACTTCTGCCATTCAAGCGCTGGGGACATACCACTTCTGCCATTCAAGCGGTGGGGACATACCACTTTTGCCATTCAAGCACAGGGGACATACATTTCTGCCATTCAAGCGCTGGGGGCATACCATTTCTGCCATTCAAGCGCTGGGGGCATACCACTTCTGCCATTCAAGCGCTGGGGACATACCACTTCTGCCATTCAAGCATTGGGGACATACCACTTCTGCCATTCAAGCGCTGGGGACATACCACTTCTGCCATTCAAGCGGTGGGGACATACCACTTTTGCCATTCAAGCGCTGGGGACATACCACTTCTGCCATTCAAGCGCTGGGGACATACCACTTCTGCCATTCAAGCGTTGGGGACATACCACTTCTGCCATTCAAGCGCTGGGGACATACCACTTCTGCCATTCAAGCGGTGGGGACATACCACTTTTGCCATTCAAGCGCTGGGGACATACCATTTCTGCCATTCAAGTGCTGGGGACATACCATTTCTGCCATTCAAACGCAGGGGACATACATTTCTGCCATTCAAGTGCTGGGGGCATACCATTTCTGCCATTCAAGCACTGGTATGCCCCAAGCGCTGGGGGCATACTACTTCTGCCATTCAAGCGCTGGGGGCATACCATTTCTGCCATTCAAGTGCTGGGGGCATACCGTTTCTGCCATTCAAGCGCTGGGGAAATACCATTTCTGCCATTCAAGCACTGGGGGCATACCATTTCTGCCATTCAAGTGCTGGGGACATACCATTTCTGCCATTCAAGCACTGGTGGCATACCATTTCTGCCATTCAAGCGCTTGGGGCATACCATTTCTGCAATTCAAGCACTGGGGGCATACCATTTCTGCCATTCAAGCGCAGTTATGCCCCAAGTGCTGGGGGCATACCATTTCTGCCATTCAAGTGCTGGGGGCATACCATTTCTGCCATTCAAGTGCTGGGGGCATACCATTTCTGCCATTCAAGCGCTGGGGACATACCATTTCTGCCATTCAAGCGCTGGGGACATACCATTTCTGCCAATTAAGTGCTGGGGACATACCATTTCTGCCTTGCAAGTGCTGGGGACATACCACTTCTGCCATTCAAGCGCTGGGGACATACCACTTCTGCCATTCAAGCGTTAGGGACATATCACTGCTGCCATTCAAGCGCTGGGGACATACCACTTCTGCCATTCAAGCGCTGGGGACATACCACTTCTGCCATTCAAGCGTTGGGGACATACCATTTCTGCCATTCAAGCACTGGGGGCATACCATTTCTGCCATTCAAGCGCAGTTATGCCCCAAGTGCTGGGGGCATACCATTTCTGCCATTCAAGTGCTGGGGGCATACCATTTCTGCCATTCAAGTGCTGGGGACATACCATTTCTGCCATTCAAGCGCTGGGGGGATACCATTTCTGCCTTGCAAGTGCTGGGGACATACCATTTCTGCCATTCAAGCGCTGGGGACATACCACTTCTGCCATTCAAGCGTTAGGGACATACCACTTCTGCCATTCAAGCGCTGGGGACATACACTTCTGCCATTCAAGCGCTGGGGACATACCACTTCTGCCATTCAAGCGTTGGGGACATACCATTTCTGCCATTCAAGCGCTGGGGGCATACAATTTCTGCCATTCAAGCGCTGGGGACATACCATTTCTGCCATTCAAGCGCTGGGGTCATACCATTTCTGCCATTCAAGTGCTGGGGACATACTATTTCTGCCATTCAAGCACTGGGGACATACCACTTTTGCCATTCAAGCGTTGGGGACATACCACTTCTGCCATTCAAGTGCTGGGGACATACCACTTCTGCCATTCAAGCACAGGGGACATACCATTTCTGCCATTCAAGCGCTGGGGACATACCATTTCTGCCATTCAAGCGCTGGGGACATACCACTTCTGCCTTGCAAGAGCTGGGGACATACCATTTCTGCCATTCAAGCGCTGGGGACATACCACTTCTGCCTTGCAAGAGCTGGGGACATACCACTTCTGCCATTCAAGCGCTGGGGACATACCACTTCTGCCATTCAAGCATTGGGGACATACCACTTCTGCCATTCAAGCGGTGGGGACATACCACTTCTGCCATTCAAGCGCTGGTGACATACCACTTCTGCCATTCAAGCACTGGGGACATACCATTTCTGCCGTTCAAGCGCTGGGGGCATACCATTTCTGCCATTCAAGTGCTGGGGACATACCATTTCTGCCATTCAAGCACAGGGGACATACATTTCTGCCATTCAAAAGCTGGGGGCATACCATTTCTGCCATTCAAGCACTGGGGGCATACCACCTCTGCCATTCAAGCGCTGGGGACATACCACTTCTGCCATTCAAGCGGTGGGGACATACCACTTCTGCCATTCAAGCGCTGGGGACATACCACTTCTGCCATTCAAGCGCTGGGGACATACCACTTTTGCCATTCAAGCGCTGGGGACATACCATTTCTGCCATTCAAGTGCTGGGGACATACCATTTTTGCCATTCAAACGCAAGGGACATACATTTCTGCCATTCAAGCGCTGGGGGCATACCATTTCTGCCATTCAAGCGCTGGGGACATACTATTTCTGCCATTCAAGCGCTGGGGACATACGATTTCTGCCATTCAAGCGCTGGGGGCATACGATTTCTGCCATTCAAGCGCTGGGGACATACCATTTCTGCCATTCAAGCGCTGTGGACATACCATTTCTGCCATTCAAGCGCTGGAGACATACCATATCTGCCATTCAAGCGCTGGGGACATACCATTTCTGCCATTCAAGCGCTGGGGACATACCATTTCTGCCATTCAAGCGCTGGAGACATACTATTTCTGCCATTCAAGTGCTGGGGACATACCATTTCTGCCATTCAAGCACTTGGTACATACCACTTCTGCCATGCAAGTGCTGGGGACATACCATTTCTGCCATTCAAGCGCTGGGGACATACCACTTCTGCCATTCAAGCGCTGGGGACATACCACTTCTGCCATTCAAGCGTTGGGGACATACCACTTCTGCCATTCAAGCGCTGGGGACATACCACTTCTGCCATTCGAGCGCTGGGGACATACCACTTCTGCCATTCAAGCGTTAGGGACATACCACTTCTGCCATTCAAGCGCTGGTATGCCCCAAGTGCTGGTGGCATACCATTTCTGCCATTTAAGTGCTGGGGGCATACCATTTCTGCCATTCAAGTGCTGGGGACATACCATTTCTGCCATTCAAGTGCTGGGGACATACCATTTCTGCCATTCAAGTGCTGGGGACATACCATTTCTGCCATTCAAGCGCTGGGGGCATACCATTTCTGCCATTCAAACGCTGGGGACATACCATTTCTGCCATTCAAGCGTTGGGGACATACCATTTCTGCCATTCAAGTGCTGGGGGCATACCATTTCTGCCATTCAAGCGCTGGGGACATACCATTTCTGCCATTCAAGTGCTGGGGACATACCATTTTTGCCATTCAAGTGCTGGGGACATACCATTTCTGCCATTCAAGCGTTGGCGACATGCCACTTCTGCCTTGCAAGTGCTTGGGACATACCATTTCTGCCATTGAAGCGCTGGGGACATACCACTGCTGCCATTGAAGCTTTTGGGACATACTACTTCTGCCATTCAAGTGCTGGGGACATACCACTTCTGCAATTCAAGCACTGGGGACATACTATTTCTGCCATTCAAGCGCTGGGGACATACCACTTCTGCCATTCAGGCGTTGGGGACATACCACTTCTGCCATTCAAGTGCTGGGGACATACCACTTCTGCCATTCAAGTGCTGGGGACATACCATTTCTGCCATTCAAGCACTGGGGACATACCACTTCTGCCATGCAAGCGCTGGGGACATACCATTTCTGCCATTCAAGTGCTGGGAGCATACCATTTCTGCCATTCAAGCGCTGGGGACATACTACTTCTGCCATTCAAACGCTGGGGACATACCATTTCTGCCATTCGAGCGCTTGGGGCATACCATTTCTGCCATTCAAGTGCTGGGGACATACCATTTCTGCCATTCAAGCGCTGGGGACATACCATTTCTGCCATTCAAGCGCTGGGGACATAACACTTTTGCCATTCAAGCGTTGGGGACATACCACTTCTGCCATTCATGCGCTGGTATGCCCCAAGTGTGTTGCGGACATACCATTTCTGCCATTCAAGTGCTGGGGACATACCATTTCTGCCATTCAAGTGCTGGGGACATAGCATTTCTGCCATTCAAGTGCTGGGGACATACCATTTCTGCCATTCAAGCACAGGGGACATACCATTTCTGCCATTCAAGCACAGGGGACATACCATTTCTGCCATTCAAGCACAGGGGACATACCATTTCTGCCATTCAAGCGCTGGGGACATACCATTTCTGCCATTCAAGCACAGGGGACATACCATTTCTGCCATTCAAAGGCTGGGGACATACCATTTCTGCCATTCAAGTGCTGGGGACATACCATTTCTGCCATTCAAGCACAGGGGACATACCATTTCTGCCATTCAAGTGCTGGGGACATAGCATTTCTGCCATTCAAGTGCTGGGGACATACCATTTCTGCCATTCAAGTGCTGGGGACATACCATTTCCTCATTCAAGTGCTGGGGTGCTGGAGGAGCCTGGTTTAACTGATCATCTTTGCCTGTCATAGCTAACAATCTGGTAGTTTGTACATGATGTATTTCATTACATTACAATAATTATTGAACCGCTTTTAAAACAAGTAGGACCTGGTTAGCTCAGTCAGTAGCATTTTTGACTCTGTCCAGGAGTCAAGAGTTTGAATCCCCACCTTGTCTGCAGTCTCCCTGATGATTGATATACAACATTGTGTCTCATTCATCGCTTACCCAGATTCTAGCAGGAAAGTTATCAGTTACTAGTGGAGTACTGGTAAACCTTCCAGGATCCCAGGAAACAGTGTTTGGGTTAATTAACTGTTCATCTGATGGCATTTTGTATTATTCCATATTTATTTCATGTAAAAAAAATTCAAAAAGTTTTGTTTGAACTTCTCACTTGGCAGCTGTAACCTACCCCCACCTGGCTGGGCTTATCTGAGTTACCTTGTAGGTATATTAGCTGGTGAAATCTGGAGCAAGGAGATATCTGAATGCAGAGATATCTCGGTGTTGTCTGTTACATCAAACTGGCTCATGCTGATGTCAAGATGTTTTCGAAGCTCAGTAACACAATTGGAAATTTGAATTAGATATTGATGAAGTAAAGAGAGAATTATATTTTGATAAATTGGAGCTTATAAAAATATATTTATATTTCTCTGTGTGTGTGTGTGTGTTCGGATTAATTTAAATTCTGAGGTTTTGAAAAAAATAAATGGAGTTTTTTAGGCTTTTCATTTTCTGTATATATATCGAGTTTTTATAAGGTTAGGTATTTTACAGTAGTATTTTCTAATTTAACATTTTAGTAAAAATGTTTTATAATAAATAAACAGGTAAAATGACAAATTTATATCACCAAATTAATTTGCTGAATAGTGATTGTAGAATTGTTTGACAGATATGAGGTTCAAATCGATAGTTATTTGTAGAACTTAAAATTTGCAAAACATGAGAATTTCTATCAATCAGTTGTTTGTCAATTTAATTTTACTTTTCTGGTCTGTCAGTCCTGGTTTAAATTTGAGCGATAGCACTTCTGACTGTATCATGGGGTTGAAACTTTGATGTAGGAAAGTTATGAGTTACTTGTGGCGATGAGTGCGTTAGATTCTGGCATTTTTACTCATTTAAATTATTCGTTAGCCAACCAGGCCCAGCTAGCTCAGTCAGTAGTGTGTCTAACTATCAATCCAGAGGATGTGAATTTGGATTCCCTGCTCGGCCACAGTCTCTGTGATGATTATATATGACATTGCGTCTCATTATCGTTCGTCTCTCACCTCTGATTCAAGCTGGAAAGTTATCAGTTATTTGCAAAGATCGGTATGCTCGAGTACTGGTTTACCTTCCAGGATCCCAGGAAAGAGTGGCTAGGTTAACTGATCATCTGTTAAGCTTCTTGTTGGCATATAAATGGACAAACAAATACACTTAATTCTGATCATAACATTATTTGTATCAATGGATGGCATATTTTTTTTATTTCCATGTTACAGAAAATGTTCAGCAAACTTTTGTTTCATCTCAAATAAAGCTACCCAGGTGCCCTCTGATGATGTTTGATAGAGATTTTAATTAAACTCAATCAACAGCATCATAGTTAAGACAAGTTTCTCAAATTTAAATCAAGATACTTAAAATTGCAGAGTTCATAGTTATCATCGCTCAAAAGTAACATCTGGCAACATCTGGCACTATCTGTTGATCTTGTATTGATTAAGTAAAAATAAAAAACTGATTGCTCTTTCTTTTTCTTTTATTGGACAATTTAGCGGTAAAATTTGGAAACCTTTGGTACAAGACATAAAAAGTGTTTCCTGGGGGAATAAATGCGTTAAATATAGTCTACAGTAATGGAATTGTCACCTCAAATGGAATTACGATCCCTGAGAAAGCACTCACGTCTCCGGGAAAGATAAAAACCGATATCACGGAGCGTTATTTAATATTGGTAACTTGGTATATGTTATGCTTACATTCCTCAAATTATCAACTCAGTTTGGAAGTTTGATTAATTTACATTAGTGCTAGTTTTAGTTCGCGTCAAAAGTTTTGTGTTTTATTTTTGTTATCTTTTTGATACAAAAAAAAATCATAAAAACATTAAAAGGATATAATATGCAAATTAAACTAAGTAAACATGTAGGACTCTGTGATTATTACTAGAATGACTGTGCAGTGGAAATAAAGTGGCTGCATTCTTTGGAAACTGGTTTTCTTTTATTGTGGCATTTCAATTACGTCAGAATTGAATGAAATAGAAAAGTGAAGTATTGTTATGTGTAATTATAGTAAATTAAATGATGATGATGATAAAAAATGGATAATTATAAAGTGGTTACTTACAATGGAGGGATTACTACAAAGTTAATTACAAAGAAGTGATGATATAGATACCAGTTAACACTAACAAAGTTTATTTGAACCATGTTCAAGGCGCTGTTGTCACCTTTCTTGGACACAGATTCTGACGACGGACAGAAACGGTCCTTGGTACGTACATGTACATATTATATTATAAACTGTATGCTTAAAATGATGTAATATTTAACAGTGACTTAATTTCGTTATTAGTTACAAATAGGGTCCCCCGTGACTGAATGTCTAAGACCCCATCTCGAGATCACTTACTTTTCACCACTAAGGTTCAAGTCCGACTCACTCCAAAACCTTTATGTGAGAAAGTTTGCTACTTACTTGTGGAACAATGATGGATCTACTCTGATCAAAGTGACAAAAACTCCTAAAAATGAGATCTTCCTTCATCAATGAAACATATAAAAAATATATTCCAATGAGTGCCTTACACAGCGTTTGAAAATGTGCTGAAGGTATTTGTATGCACTTTTACCACAGTGCTTGCATTCATTCCTGTGGAGAACCCTGAAGTACTAGAGTGTTCCCGGTACTCTATTTAATTAAATGGCCTTTGAAGAAGCCTGTATTATAATATGACTGTTGTTGTTGTACGGTGTTTAGCGTAGCTTTCAACAATTTTTCAGTCATATCGCGACGGTGTCTACGTGAGACAGTATTCTGAGCGCTGTCACACTGGAATATCATGCCGCAGACACATGGTATGATACCCCACCCAGTCACATTATACTGACTAAATGCTGAGCGCCAAGCGAGGAAGCTTCTAGTAACATTTTTAAAGTCTTTGGTATGACCTAGCCGGGGATCGAACCCACGACCTTCCGCATGCGAGGCGGACGCTCTATCACTAGACCACGCTGCGGTTTATAATATGACTGAGAATTGTAATACTAACTATATTTTTCCCTTCTCTTGGAGTCGTTGGTTTGGTGTTATCCATCTGTCTGTTCATCGGTCTGTCACAAAATCTTTTTCAGAGAGCTTGTCCGACATCTGTGGTCAATTTAGCTGAAACTTGTTGGGAAGGGTTATTGTGAAATGTCTTTTACGTTCCGGTTCGATGATTTTTTACTAAGTTGTGGCCCTTTGTATTTTTAGAATTATAAATCTTACAAGTCAGGAGAACTCTGACAACTGTGGTGAGATTTAACTGAAACTTGCTGGTTGGATGATAGAGATTGTCAAGCATATCCCTTTTGTGTTCAATTTTCATTTCAATGAAATTTGCTGAAAAGAATCCCTGTAATCAGTATGAAATCTTGTAGTGCATTATGCTGACAATTGTATGAGTACCCCACAAAAAATGAGTGTTGCCCGTTTGTGACAGATTTGTTTGGGTTATTTTTTTATTCAATATTGCAGTAGCAATATTAATTAACTAAGTGAATATTTCAAGTCATGTTCATGCTATTGAGGGCTCACAGACGATCAGTTAACCTTGGACCACTCTTTCCTAGGATCCTGGAAGGTTGACCTGTACTTTAGCACACCCCATCTCCGCAAGTAACTGTTAACTTTCCCGCTTGAATTAGCGGTGGAATGACAATGAGACACAATGTCATATATCATATATCAGACAAACAAATAAAAATGCACCTGTAACACGGTCAAATTCTTCAAATAACTTCATACTACCTAAACCGAAAAAAGAAATATTTAAACAAAGTTTAACATACTCTGGTCCAATAATATGGAATAATCTACCAGTAAATATTAAAGAAAAAACTTCAGTTATGGTATTTCAAAGCAATTTAATCAAATGGATGAAAAATGTGTAATCCTAAATGCTTTTCTGTGCATCTGTGTCCAGAATCTTGTAAACAGTTACATACCGCAATGCTCTGTAAATAAATGTTTTCTATAAATATAATGCTATCAACCCATTTTGAATTTTGACATTTTTATGAGAGAATGTGTGTGAATAGTCTTGTGTGTGAAGAAGAAATTTGTTGTTGTTTTTAGTATTGTCTGCACTGAATATTTCATGTACATGTTTATTTCATTTTTGTATATCTTGTAAATAATAGAGGGCCGCATGGAAGATTAGTTTTAAACTAAATGTGTTACCTTCTATAAATAAAGTCGCTTATCTTATCTTATCTTAATCATCACGGAGACTGTTGCTGGGCGGAGATTCGAACTTACGATGAGAGAAATGATCATGAAACTGGCTGGGTGGAGAATTTAGAACTAAGGGCCCCTGGATAGATAGTTAAGACATGCTACCTACAGAGCTAACTAGCCTGGTAGCAATATTAAATAAAAAAACACAAACCATTAAACTCTATTATATTCATAAACATGATGGGTAGTTTTCCTTCATGCTGATATCACCATGGGCAGCCACAATCATTAACATGAATTTAGGTTTCTCGGTTTATTGCCTAAAAATAGACAATAAAACGTGTACGAGTTTTTGTCACTTTGATGCGCTCTTTATGTCCAGTTCAGTTGATATCTAGCTGCAGTCTTGGTATATAATAAAACTGGTTTCAAACATAATAATATGTAATAAACACGGTTGATAGTGCCATTATTGCTGGAAATTGATCATTCTTTGTTGCTATATTTGAAATAAAAGTATAAATATATTTGAGTATATGCCAAGCCAGTGTTCATTGTATGTTTTGAATTAAAAGTATTCAGTGAGTAGTCTGGAAAACCTGCCTGAAGTAAAGTTTGTGCATAATTATGTACAGGTAATTGTCCGTGTGTACCCAATCCCGTGATCTGTACTGAGGGAAACGTATGACAGCAGTTCAGTGGCTTAGTCGATTGAGGGCTCGTCCTGTCAGTGAATTTTTTATGTCCCAGGTTTGAGTCGGAACTGGCTTCATTTTTTCCCCACCCTATTTAAGTGTTACATTGGCACCAAAGATGACTGTGACTTATTTAATTATTATATTCCAAGAAACATGATTCTCTTGGTCTCTATGGAAATAAGGGGACAAATTCTAAATCTCTGTGTTAATATGTCGCTTTGTGTTTATAACCTGTAAGGTGAAAAATGTTTATCTTGTTTCCAGTGAGCTCAGTAGATCTGTGAAAGATCCCAGATTTGAGTCCCAGGTTGGCTGCATTTTTTTCTCATTCTGTTACATTGACATTCAATAAGAGGCTGAGTATTTGTTCGTCCTGGGCATGTGTAGTGTTGATCGCATGATTCCATTCTGGGCATCTGTAGCCTTGATCACATAATTCCATCCTGGGCATGTGTAGCCTTGTTCACATAATTCCATCCTGGGGCATGTTTAGCCTTGATCGCATGATTCTATCCTGGGCATCTGTAGCCTTGATCACATGATTCCATCCTGGGCATGTGTAGCCTTGATCACATGATTCCATCCTGGGGGAACTGTAGCCTTGGTCACACGATTCCATCCTGGCAGAATTGTAGCCTTGATCACATGATTCCATCCTGGGCATGTGTAGCCTTGATCACATGATTACATCCTGGGTATGTGTAGCCTTGATCACATGATTCCATCTTGGGGGAATTGTAGCCTTGATCACATGATTCCATCCTGGGCATGTGTAGTCTTGATCACATGATTCAATCCTGGGGGAATTGTAGCCTTGATCACATGATTCCATCCTGGGCATGTGTAGCCTTGATCACATGATTCCATCCTGGGTATGTGTAGCCTTGATCACATGACTCTGTCCTGGGCATGTGTAGCCTTGATCACATGATTCCATCCTGGGCTTTTGTTGCCTTGATCACATGATTCCATTCTGGGCATATGTAGCCTTGATCACATGACTCCATCCTGGGCATGTGCAGCCTTGATTACATGATTCCATCCTGGGAATTTGTAGCATTGATCACGATTCCATCCTGGGCATGTGTAACCATGATCACATGATTCCATCCTGGGCATTTGTAGCCTTGGTCATGATTTCATTCTGGGCATTTGTTGCCTTGATCACATGATTCCATCCTGGGTATGTGTAGCCTTGATCACATGATTACATCCTAGGGGAATTGTAGCCTTGATCACATGATTCTATCCTGGGCATATGTAGCCTTGATCACATGACTCTGTCCTGGGCATGTGTAGCCTTGATCACATGATTCCATCCTGGGCATGTGTGGCCTTGATCACATGATTACACCTGGGGGAATTGTAGCCTTGGTCACATGATTCCATCCTGGGCATTTGTTGCCATGATCACATGATTCCATCCTGGGCATGTGTAACCTTGATCACATGATTACATCCTGGGGGAATTGTAGCCTTGATCACATGATTCCATCCTGGACATGTGTAGCCTTGATCACATGATTCCATCCTGTGCATGTGTAGCCTTGATCAGATGATTACATCCTGGGGGAATTGTAGCCTTGTTTGCATGATTCCATCCTGGGTATGTGTAGCCTTGATCACATGACTCTGTCCTGGGCATGTGTAGCTTTGATCACGATTCCATCCTGGGCATGTGTAGCCTTGATCACATGATTACATCCTGGGGGAATTGTAGCCTTGATCGCATGATTCCATCCTGGGTATGTGTAGCCTTGATCACATGACTCTGTCCTGGGCTTTTGTTGCCTTGATCACATGATTCCATCCTGGGCATGTATAGCCTTGATCACATGATTACATCTTGGGGGAATTGTAGCCTTGATCACATGATTCCATCCTTGGCATAGCCTTGATCACATGATTACATCCTGGGGGAGTTGTAGCCTTGATCACATGATTCCATCCTGGGCATTTGTTGCCGTGATCACATGATTCCATCCTGGGCATATGTAGCCTTGATTACATGATTCCATCCTGGGCATGTGTAGCCTTGATCACATGATTTCATTCTAGGTATGTGTAGCCTTGATTACATCCTTGGCATTTGTTGCCTTGATCCTGGGCATGTGTAGCCATTATCACATTATTTCATCCTGGGCATTTGTTGCCTTGATCACATAATTCCATCTTGGGCATTTGTAACCTTGATCATGATTTCATTCTGGGCATCTGTAGCCTTGATCACATGATTCTGTCCTGGGCACGTGTAGCCTTGATCGCATGATTCCATCCTGGACATGTGTAGCCTTGATCACATGATTCCATTCTGGACATGTGTAGCCTTGATCACATGATTCCATCCTGGACAGGTGTAGCCTTGATCGCATGATTCCATTCTGGACATGTGTAGCCTTGATCACATGATTCCATTCTGGACATGTGTTGCCTTGATCACATGATTCCATCCTGGACAGGTGTAGCCTTGATTGCATGGTTCCATTCTGGACATGTGTAGCCTTGATCACATGATTCCATCCTGGGCATGTGTAGCCTTGATCGCATGATTCCATCCTTGACATGTGTAGCCTTGATCGCATGATTCCATTCTGGACATGTGTAGCCTTGATCACATGTTTTCATCCTGGATGTTTTAACATTGATTTTATTATCATTCCAGACATGTGACGTCTAGATTTACATTTCTTGTATATGTACAATTTACATGCCAAAATTTACTTCAAAAGGAATATGATTTGTCAAACTGATAATGACAGAAATAGTGAACGACCAGGTCTACATAAATGTATTCCCTACAGTGATGTAAGGTGCCTTCTCATGATCTCTTACGCGCACTGCTAAGTTTGTAGGTTCGAGTCCTGCTTGCTCTTTAAAATTTATGAGAGAAAGTCCAGTTTGCCAGTTACCTGCAGAAGGACGGTGGTATACAATTCTACTCAGATTCTGTCTGCGGTCTTCTTACACCAACAAAACTGGATATGCTATAATCATATAACCTGAAATGTGTGGAAAATGGCATTAAAACACCATTAAAAAATGTGGGTTCCCTGAATTGAGTAGGGAAACTACAACACTTGGATTGGATTGTTGTGGAACAATTACGATATTTTTTCTGGAAAGCGTCTTAAATAATATTGTCAGTTTTTGTTGATCAATTTTTGGCAAAATCCATAATCAGAATCACCTTTGCTTTAAAAGTGTTACAAAACACCAATCTATTGTGTATTATAGAAAGTGTGTCTGCGATCCTTCAAGTCTCATTAATACGGAATACTTATTGCGTTTCGTAAATTCAAATTTCCAAGGCTTTCTCTTATTTCGCAAATTATAGTGAAATTTTTTGTTCAAGCAATATAAAAAAAACCTATAGAACCACATATTGTTTGCATGTGTTGTTGTTCACTCCCATTTACATTGGAAATCAATATTGATTGCAAACATGCATGCATGATGAAGTATCATGCACTCATGCAAATTGCAGCATGAAATCAATGTTCATTTAAATAGAATCCGAAGCCGATCAGCCGATTGATTGAGAGTGGAGCAAAGTTATACCAGAATGATAAACTGTACCATGAACATAATGTTTGCTTAGGATAAAATATGTCAATTTGACTAATTCACTGTGGAATATACTGTAAAATCCCTTAATTTTTAACACCCCCTTTGTAATAAAGCCCCCCACCCCCCACCTTCCTCCCATGTGCAGCCTTTTAGATGGGAATGTAGGGATAGAGAGAAAAAAGAGAATATATTAATTTTAGCCTCAGTTACATAATTTTTTGTAATTGTTACACACCGCACCCAGATAATGCATTAATGAATTAAAACTGTTTTATTGTAAAAATGAAATTTAAGGTAGTAATGGAACTATAGGGCCACCGTTAAAAAATTTTTTATTTACCACTTGGGGGGTAAGTATGAAGGTCAATTTTTTTTTTATGTAATCGATTAGATATACTTTTTAGGACAGAATAGAATATTTTGAATGTTCATCAAATAAGATATTAAAATTTTTTTTACCCCCAATTTTTTATCCTCTGTCCGGCATAATTGTTGGTCATGAGGCCGGAAGTAGCAAATTAACAATATTGTTATTACGGCCTAGTGGGATTTTTAAGTCTGGGACATGTTACGGACACAATAAACTGACATACTGCGTTGTCTTCTGAGACTGCCATCAAACCCTTCTGATTCTTAGGAATAGAGCTAATAAATAAACATACCATAAACAACTTCAGTTTATGAAGGTTTTATGGCAGAAAGTCTCTTTACTTGATTGGTTCAGAAAGTGTTTTTTTGTTGTTTATACAGTCAGTATATTAAGTTCAATCTAAAGTAGACAAATGGCCAATTTTACACTAAATGCTTTGCTAGCGAAGTTTATAATTTTATTTATGTGTGTTATGTGTACCTGTGTTGTATTTCATACTGGCTTCTTTTTTTTGGTTTCCATTTTTAGTGTGGTGTGGGAGAGGGGCTAACTTTTTTTTGCTGTGAGATAAAAGGAAGAATGAATTGGTCACGTAAGCACCAATTCATGAGACCTGACCCTAAGTACAAAGATAGAGACCTGACCTAAGTACAAAGGTGTGAGACCTGACCTAAGAACAAAGGTGTGAGACCTGACCTAAGTACAAAGGTGTGAGACCTGACCTAAGTACAAATATGTGAAATCTGACCTAAGTATAAAGATGTGAGACCTGACCTAAGAACAAAGATGTGAGATCTGACCTAAGTACAAAGATGTGAGACCTGACCTAAGTACAAAGATATGAGACCTGACCTAAGAACAAAGATGTGAGATCTGACCTAAGTACAAATATGTGAGACCTGACCTAAGTACAAAGATGTGAGACCTGACCTAAGTACAAATATGTGAGACCTGACCTAAGTACAAAGATATGAGATCTGACCTAAGAACAAAGATGTGAGATCTGACCTAAGTACAAATATGTGAGACCTGACCTAAGTACAAAGATGTGAGACCTGACTTAAGTACAAATATGTGAGACCTGACCTAAGTACAAAGATGTGAGACCTGACTTAAGTACAAATATGTGAGACCTGACCTAAGTACAAAAATATGAGACCTGACCTAAGTACAAAGATGTGAGACCTGACCTAAGTACAAAGAATCATATTGTTGAATCATTGCAAGTTTCTTTTAGACGTTAAGTTTTTCTAGTCATGTAAATTTATACAAATCATACATATGTTAGTTCTCTCTTCACCAATGAAAAATGATAAACGTACGTTATTTTGAAAATTGCATCGAATCATATAGCAGAAAACAAGTTAAAAATAATAAAATGATGGCAGGTCATTAGTGTAGTCTATAAGGTGTCTTAGTAGGTGTGTTGTTCACACCAGACGTTGCTGGTTTGATATGATTCTTGATGGACTCTCAAAAACAACATTCAGTAGTGGCGCCCTGGCTCCCAGCACTGGTTCTACACAGGAAACAGACTCGAGAAAAACATTCACAAAAGCTCCAAGTTTACTTTTATTACCGAGTGTCCAGCTTAACAATTAGTTTAAACCCAGTTAAAAGACCAAGTTGCTGAATTTCAGTGGACACTGTCACAAGTGTCGGATTGTTTTACTTATCAAATGTTTCAGCAGAAGGTTTGTTGTTGATCTGTGATACAATAACCAATGTTCTTGCATGTTACATGCTCACAGCCCACCCACCCCACCCTGGACAATTTCAGGGAAGCATATAGTCGCTGCTTTGTCTGTGTGTTGATTCTGTCCATTACCAAATCCTTATTGTTCGTTGCTTTACAATCTCTAGCTGGAAATTTATGAAACTTACAAGGATGCATCACTCACTTAGTAACTAGTAGAGACCAAGGGGATAATATCTTGTTTGAATCTAGAGTTGATACAAACATGTTTTGACGAAGATTTGCCCTCGGGGTACTGAGTTGTACTTGAAGTTTGTTTTGAAAGCTTAGATAGTAGGGAAAGTACTTGTTGGTTATTGTTCCTGATTTATTAAGTATTTCCAGCTACTTGCCGTCTGTATATCACTCCTTTGATGTTATGACTTAAGTGAATGGATTATGTGCCAATTCTTGATGATGTTTTATGGTGTTTTGTTGATGGAAAGAAGAGATGTAAATAGAAATCATTCGCTGCTGTATTTAATCATTTATTTATTATCTTACTTTTTTTTTTGTTTGGTTGCCTTCTGGGTGCTTCCAAGGCATCTTTTTATCAGATATTATTAATTGATGCTATTTTCAACAAATTTTACAGTTATATAATTATGGCAGCCAGTTTTGTGGTGGAGGATTTTCTGTATTAATGACGTTGTATGTATGTATCTGAGTTAGGACCCTCAAGAGATGGGCCCGAACCAACATCCTCAGTGACATTTTGCTGACAGACATCAGACTATTTTCTTCAACTTTAACTGTTCTAGGGACCTCAGTACCCAAGCATGTATGGTGCTATTTTCTAACTACCACTTACATCTCACCGCTGAGGTTATGGGTTCGAGCTTTGCTCAGTTATAAATAACTTTATATGAGAAAGTTTGCCATTTACCAGTGGATGGACGGTAATTCCACTCAGATTCATTTTGAAGTTAAAACTGGATGTGTCATATATGTTGAAAATGTCACTAAACCCCATAAAACAACAAATTTTCAAGTCTTCAAACACAAGGGTAGAGGACATTGTATTTTTCTGCAACACTTGAACATCCCATATGAAATCCTGAATCTGGCACTGTCTAAGAATGAATATCATGCAACAAATATTGAAGGATTAATATGTTGACGCCATCTCTTTTTAATTACCAGCTGAGATGATGCAGAATTCACCCTTTAATGCCAGACTTTGTTGTTTACATTAGGTCGTTAATGTTGGGCGCCAATATGCATTATGGGTGACCTCGGAGACTTCTGATAGCAGACTGCTACACAATGAGCGATTATTGGATCTGGAATTGGACCAAAAGTAATAAATGTTGTCTGACCATTAATTATATCATAGAAATGGAAAGTACCAGTACAACAGATATTTTCTTGACTCATTCTATAGTCATTTCTGATATTAGACATTTGGCTGAACTGGTCACTTTATTGTTGTTACAGTTTAGTGCTTGTTACAACAGGTTCATTTCATATTCGTACATGGTCACATTCTTTTCATTTCCCTCATTTTTACTGATGACCTAGATTGAAGTTGGTCCAAATCAATTGAGTTGAAAATGCCCAGATTGAAGTTGGTTCAAATTAATTGATGTTGAAAATGCCCAGATTGAAGTTGGTCCAAATCAATTGATGTTAAAAATGCCCAGATTGAAGTTGGTCCAAATCAGTTGATGTTAAAAATGCCCAGATTGAAGTTGGTCCAAATTAATTGAGTTGAAAATGCCCAGATTGAAATTGGTCCAAATTAATTGAAGTTGATTTTCAACTTCAGATTGAAATTGATTCAAATTAATGAAAGTTGAAATTGCCTAGATTGAAGTTGATCAAAATCAATTGATGTTGAAAAAATGCTCAGATTGAAGTTTGTCCAAATCAATTGAAGTTGAAAATGCTCAGATTGAAGTTCTGTAATTTGAATTTGTTCAGATCACAAGATGCTCAGGTTAACTGTATATACCGTATATTCCCTAATTAACGCCCCTGGGGGCGTTACAATTTTACAAGGTGGGGGCGTAAATAATCAACATAGGATGAAAAAAAGCTGAACATCTGTATGAAATTACTTGTCTGCGTACTGGAATATCCGAATTGATGGTCAGTGTACTCTTCATTTTAAATCACTTGGACGCTTGCTCTTATCAACGTGGAACAATGAGCTTTCAGCGTACACAGACTAACCGCATTGTCGACGTTTTGTAATGTTTTAATTGGCAGACAGTATTTTTACTAGTATTAAACAGCAAATATGGGGAAGTATTTGTTCAACCAAAAGTGGTTAAGTGGTCACCCAAGATATAAACAATGGGTTAAAGAGTTCAAAGGTAAAAAACACTTCGCTAATTGTTGTCTGTGTAACAAAATAATCGATCAGGGAAAGATTGGTGAATATGCACTCAAATAGCATATACGTTTTATTTTTTGATTTTCCAGAAAAATAGGTGTGTGTGTGTGGGGGGGGGGGGGGGGGGTTATTAGAGTGGGGGCGTTTATAAGGGAATATATGGTAGTAAGGTTTGATAAAAAATCAGTTGAAAAAAAGATGAAGTAAACAAATTGACCATTTCCTGTGTATTTGGTTGTGTGCTTATTCAGTTTATCAGACAATGATAAAATAGATTATTACCTGGTGCTTTTCTTCCTAACTGACCATAATTGGCTGACCTGCTAAAAAGTACATAGGGTTGTGAAAGGGGGATAACTGTGCTTGTATGTATAGCTTCAATATAGCTTGTTTTGGGTATTGACCCTTGTTCATGGATATGGGTACAATAAGGAAACCGATTCAGGTTACGGACCCTTTTGCATGGAAATTGATAAGAAAATAAACAATTACTTTTGAGTTTTCCATATAAATCATTTACTTGGTAGCCCTCCATTCATTTTCGGGTAATGGCATCTGGGCTCTACGAGTGGGGAATTCTCTGTGTCGTTTTCAAGGAACAGGGGAATGTTTTATTGTAAAGTTACGCTAGTAACTAAAACAAATGTTAACATACTTCTTTATTCCAGTATATACTGTATATAGTATTTGCTATAGAAAACATCAATTGTATGAAAGAATATTAACAGCTTCTTATTTTTCTCTCAGAGTTTTTATTCTCAATGGTTGGGGATTTTCAGTAGAAAAAAGTACATTCTATGGCAAGAGGAACAGGCCAAATTTCGGCCACAAAAACAGTCAATGGAGGGCCCTGCTAATGTAAGCTCTATATATAAGCTAACAGTAAGCTCTCTTGTCTGATTGATGGTGACTGTCTATCATGCATTCCCTTTGTGTAAAAAATTATGATACAGAGGAAAATTTATTGATTAAATATTTATAACATCATTTTTATGCCATCCAAGGCTATCGGACAATCAGTTCACCTAATCACAGTTTCCTGGTATCTTTAAAGGTTAACCATGCTCAAACAAACCCAATTAATTAATAATATAACTTTCCCACTTATATCAGTTGTGATAGATGAATGACTATGAAATGCAATGTTGTACAGAGACGGTGGATGGGCGGAGTTCAAACTCACGACCCCTGGATTGAAGTTACAGATGCCCTACTGACTGAGCTAAGCAGAGAGAATTATTACACCCATTTTTAGATGAAATATCTCTCAACCATAAATCAATTTTCTGATGTTTGTGCCTGTACTGTGCAAAATCATTAGAGACTGAGAGTTGCACTAAGTACATCCTTGTTCACTAGCAGTGGTGTCTAACATTAAGCTGAGTTATTAAAGGGGCATGCATCAGTATTGATAAATATTTGGCTGAACACTGCAGAGCTGCTGTGCATATAAGATGCATTTTTATGTTTTCACACATTTACACATCTTATAAAAAAAAGATATGTATGAAAAATAAATACCAAGTATAGATAAGCACTCCAAGGTTTCATTTACGCATTAACATTTTATGTGTTCACATTTTCACATATCAATGTTTATAAAAAAACAACAACAAAGCATTAAAGATAAATACCAGGTGTACAAATAATTCTCTCAAAGGTTGCTGTTACGCATTAGCGTTTTTATGTTTTCACATAGCAATTTAAAAAACACCCAAAAAAATATGCATTAAGAATAAATACCAAGCTTACAAAAAAAGCTCTCATAGATTGCTGTTCCCGATTATCAGTCATTAAAGGGCATATTCCTCACTGTTCAAAGATTGCTGTTCCCCATGAACAGTCATTAAAGGGCATGTTCCTCACTGTTCAAAGATTGCTGTTCCCCATGAACAGTCATTTAAGGGCATATTCCTCACTGTTCAAAGATTGCTGTTCCCCATGAACAGTCATTTAAGGGCATATTCCTCACTGTTCAAAGATTGCTGTTCCCCATGAACAGTCATTTAAGGGCATATTCCTCACTGTTCAAAGATTGCTGTTCCCCATGAACAGTCATTAAAGGGCGTATTTCTCACTGTTCAAAGATTGCTGTTCCCCATGAACAGTCATTAAAGGGCATATTCCTCACTGTTCAAAGATTGCTGTTCCCCATGAACAGTGATTAAAGGGTGTATTCCTCACTGTTCAAAGATTGCTGTTCCCCATGAACAGTCATTAAACGGCGTTTTCCTCACTGTTCAAAGATTGCTGTTCCCCATGAACAGTCATTAAAGCGTGTATTCCTCACTGTTCAAAGATTGCTGTTCCCCATGAACAGTCATTAAAGGGCGTATTCCTCACTGTTCAAAACAGAGTACAGTACTGTACAAAATGGCGTCAAATCACCTGCCGTAGTCATGATTGTCTTCGACACTTGCTTTTAAAAGTTTTTTTTGTAAATGCAAGACTTAGTGTAAAAGATGATAAACAGCACAACTGGCTGCAAGTCGAGAAAGGTGCTGGAATACTTAAATTGTCTTAAACAACAGAAACTAAAACAGCAAAAAGTATTAACTAAGTGGCCTCAATTTGATTGATTGATTGATTTATTGAATATTTAGCGTCATTTTAATGCCATCGATGGCTAACAGGCAATCAGTTAACCTAACCACTGTTTCTTTGGATCCTGAAGGGTTTACTAGTACTCGAGCACACCCCATCTCCGCAAGTAACTGAAAACTTTATCACTTGAATCAGCGATGAGAAACAAATGATAATGAGACACAATGTCGTATATCAATCATCATGGAGACTGTTGCATGGCGGGGTGGATACAGTCAAACCTATCTTAAGCAGCCAGTCTGGAGAAGTAGAAAAAGTGGCCCTTTTAAGACCGGTTGTTTTTATTAATACAGGTTGATTTTCTCTGAAAGAATAGAAATGGGAAATTATAAGCAAATATGGCTGACTCAATAGAGGTGGCTGCTTACACAGGTTTCACTATTTAGTGAGAATAAAATGTAAACAATCAGCATTGGGAAAAAATCAGGTGGTAAAAAAACTCTTCAAAATGGAAAAAAAAAAAAATTAAGGGGTAAAATACTGCTTACACTGGAATCTTATCTAGTGCTCTAATGGTTACACTTTCTCAGAAAATCACATATAGATGTACATGATATGAATATGAAATTAGAATACCCCGGGGAATAGTGTATGTGCAGACCTTTGATTATAAAGGACTTAAATCTGGTGCAAATATAATGGTTGTTGTAATTGCTTGCCAATTACCTGTGGAAGGACGGTGGTTCTACTCAATTTATTCTGAGGTCTTCCTATACACCACTAAAACTGGATATATAACCTGAAATGTTTTGAAAATGGAGTTAAACCCCCTTTAAAAAAACAACCTGTTAAATTCAATTTCATGACATTGCCGTGTGTCCCTTTAAGAATGTACTTTGTGGGGATTTATTCAGAAAAAGTTTCACAGTACAGATACTTTAAGCCAAAGTGTTAAATCTGTCGTAATTGACACATTGTTGTTGCTACCACTTGACTGGGTCATCAGCCCGGGTTTGTGGAATGTTTTGTTGAATAATACCATCAAGCGGTTTGTTGATCCACTCCATTATTTCCTTCTAAACCAATTGTTATGTTTCTGCTAAGCTGTATGTCGTGTTTATGAGGGAAAGTCAATTGGTCAATTTTTGTACTTCCCTTAAACAGAAAAATTATGAAAAGTAGTATAAGTATTAAGTGAGAATTTGTAAAAATTGCCATGTCCCTTTAATATGAGGTTTCAAAAACCGTTGTGACACCACTGTTTTCTAAAAAATCACTATAATTTTTTTAAATAATTATGAAGTTTCGAAACAGCATGGCACCACTAGTTTTATATATCAAAAAAACAAGCTACCGGTTATGAAATTTCAAAATGGCATGTCACCACTAGTTTTATATAAAAAAGTTATAATCACTTCTTAAATATAAGTTTCAAAACAGCATGACTGTCACTATTAGTTTTATATAGTCTTAAACATGAAATTTCCAAATTACATGTCACCACCAGTTTTATATAAAAAAAAAGTAAATAATTTCTTTAATATAATTTGTTTTAAAATAGCATGTCGCCACTATTTTAATAAAACTAAAAGTCAATAATTTCTTAAATATGGATTTTAAGAAAGGAATATTTAAAGATTGTTATCTTCATATATCAGGACTGCAACGTGGTCTAGTGGTAGAGCGTCCACCTCGCAAGTGGACTGTCGTGGGGCGATCCCTGACCCGGTCATACCATAGACTTTAAAAATGGTACTAGAATCTTCCTCGCTTGACGCTCAGTAATTGGAGGAAAGTTCTAGGACTGGTCGGCCCGGTGTCAGTATAATGTGACTGGGTGGGGTATCATACCATGTGTCTGCAGCATGATACTTCAGTGTGACAGCACTCCGAATACTGTCTCAAGTAGACACCATCATGATATGACTAAAAAATTGTTGAAAGCAACACTATAAAAATCTTCATATATCTGTACATAACCTTCATAAATACAAAGATTGATCAGATGTACATATAAGGGTAAAATTAATTCCAATATTACCGTGTGTCCCTTTAATAGTAATTTACATAGTTGCATAATGTGGCTTTGTCCGCTTGGATGGATGGGTCAAGCTTTATGCTTCATTTAGGTCAGAAAACATGACAAAGTTCAACCATTTGATTATTGTATAAACATTATTATCTGGTATTAATTCATTTGATTTGGTTATGTACAGTAATTCATGAAATTCCAAAGTGTTTTTCAATTTGTGCTTTTTTTGGCAGGGAGCTACAGTGGTCAAAATTCTGTTAACTACATTTCCAATACTGGGAGTGGTGTGGATGGTGGGAATGTGGGTGTAATGCTACTGCCAATTTTTAGAGGGTGATAGGAAAATCATGTATACATGCCTTCAATGTGAATATTAAATTTTAGAGAAACTCTACAAGCAATATTATTCTTCTATTTTCGTCCTTTATTGCTATAAATTCTGTGATAGTATGTATGCCCTTTTGGAAATAAAGTATTTTTGTCTAAACAATTTCCACTACAATATTAAAATATTTGTTTTATATCTTCTGTAAATCAAATAGAAGTCTGATAATTTTGAAGAATTGTGTATATAATATATTTTTTCTCAATTTCTCTGAAATGTGCTCTTATTGTGAAAATATAGACTCGTACTACAGCTAAAGACTTTTGGTTCCCAACAGTATTTTAACTAGGGTCCATTGTTGCCAGTTGGTCTGAGGCATGTTTGTCTAATGACCACTACTTACCTCTGTCTGCTGAGGTTGTGGGTCCTAGCCCCTCACTGCTGAGGTTGTGGGTCCTAGCCCCTCACTGCTGAGGTTGAGGGTCATAGCCCCATAATGCTAAGGTTGTGGGTCCTAGCCCCTCACTGCTGAGGTTGTGGTTCCTAGCCTCTCAATGCTGAGGTTGTGGTTCCTAGCCTCTCAATGCTGAGGTTGTGGGTTCTAGCCCCTCACTGCTGAGGTTGTGGGTCCTAGCCCCTCACTGCTGAGGTTGTGGGTCCTAGCCCCTCACTGATGAGGTTGTGGGTCCTAGCCCCTCACTGCTGAGGTTGTGGGTCCTAGCCCCTCACTGATGAGGTTGTGGGTCCTAGCCCCTCAATGCTGAGGTTGTGGTTCCTAGCCCCTCAATGCTGAGGTTGTGGGTTCTAGCCCCTCACTGCTGAGGTTGTGGGTCCTAGCCCCTCACTGCTGAGGTTGCGGGTCCTAGCCCCTCACTGATGAGGTTGTGGGTCCTAGCCTCTCACTGCTGAGGTTGTGGGTTCTAGCCTCTCACTGCTGAGGTTGTGGGTTCTAGCCCCTCACTGATGAGGTTGTGGGTCCTAGCCCCTCACTGATGAGGTTGTGGGTCCTAGCCCTCACTGCTGAGGTTGTGGGTCCTAGCCTCTCACTGCTGAGGTTGTGGGTTCTAGCCCCTCACTGATGAGGTTGTGGGTCCTAGCCCTCACTGCTGAGGTTGTGGGTCCTAGTCCTCACTGCTGAGGTTGTGGGTCTTAGTCCTCACTGCTGAGGTTGTGGGTCCTAGTCCTCACTGCTGAGGTTGTGGGTCCTAGCCTCTCACTGCTGAGGTTGTGGGTTCTAGCCCCTCACTGCTGAGGTTGTGGGTCCTAGCCTCTCACTGCTGAGGTTGTGGGTTCTAGCCCTCACTGCTGAGGTTGTGGGTCCTAGCCCCTCAATGCTGAGGTTGTGGGTCTTAGTCCTCACTGCTGAGGTTGTGGTTCCTAGCCTCTGACTGCTGAGGTTGTGGGTCCTAGCCTCTCACTGCTGAGGTTGTGGGTCATAGCCCCTCAATGCTGAGGTTGTGGGTCCTAGCCTCTCACTGCTGAGGTTGTGGGTCCTAGTCCTCACTGCTGAGGTTGTGGGTCCTAGCCTCTCACTGCTGAGGTTGTGGGTCCTAGCCCCTCACTGATGAGGTTGTGGGTTCTAGACTCTCACTGCTGAGGTTGTGGGTCCTAGTCTCACTGCTGAGGTTGTGGTTCCTAGCCTCTCACTGCTGAGGTTGTGGGTTCTAGCCCCTCACTGCTGAGGTTGTGGGTCCTAGCCTCTCACTGCTGAGGTTGTGGGTTCTAGCCCCTCACTGCTGAGGTTGTGGGTCCTAGCCTCTCACTGCTGAGGTTGTGGGTCCTAGCCCTCACTGCTGAGGTTGTGGGTCCTAGCCTTTCACTGTTGAGGTTGTGGGTCCTAGTCCTCACTGCTGAGGTTGTGGGTCTTAGTCCTCACTGCTGAGGTTGTGGTTCCTAGCCTCTCACTGCTGAGGTTGTGGGTCATAGCCCCTCAATGCTGAGGTTGTGGGTCCTAGCCTCTCACTGCTGAGGTTGTGGTTCCTAGCCTCTCACTGCTGAGGTTGTGGGTCATAGCCCCTCAATGCTGAGGTTGTGGGTCCTAGCCCCTCACTGCTGAGGTTGTGGGTTATAGCCCCTCAATGCTGAGGTTGTGGGTCCTAGCCTTTCACTGCTGAGGTTGTGGGTCCTAGTCCTCACTGATGAGGTTGTGGGTCATAGCCCCTCAATGCTGAGGTTGTGGGTCCTAGCCTTTCACTGCTGAGGTTGTGGGTCCTAGTCCTCACTGCTGAGGTTGTGGGTCATAGCCCCTCAATGCTGAGGTTGTGGGTCCTAGCCTCTCACTGCTGAGGTTGTGGGTTCTAGCCCCTCACTGATGAGGTTGTGGGTCCTAGTCCTCACTGCTGAGGTTGTGGGTCCTAGCCTCTCACTGCTGAGGTTGTGGGTCCTAGTCCTCACTGATGAGGTTGTGGGTCATAGCCCCTCAATGCTGAGGTTGTGGTTCCTAGCCTCTCACTGCTGAGGTTGTGGGTCCTAGTCCTCACTGCTGAGGTTGTGGTTCCTAGCCTCTCACTGCTGAGGTTGTGGGTCCTAGTCCTCACTGCTGAGGTTGTGGTTCCTAGCCTCTCACTGCTGAGGTTGTGGTTCCTAGCCCCTCACTGATGAGGTTGTGGGTTCTAGACTCTCACTGCTGAGGTTGTGGGTCCTAGCCCCTCACTGATGAGGTTGTTAGTCCTAGCCTGGAGCTCAGTTCAAAAACTTAATGTGAGAAAGTTGTGTAAATATGGAAGCCCCACATCCATGCAATAACAAAATTGTTTATAACCTACTTTTAAAAAAGTTTTTTTATTTTTAGACCCAAATACCTCCCACCCCACCATTGAGAAATGCATCATCTCCGAGGGCATTTATTTGGGTTCGGGAAGAATGGGTATACGGTATATGTACTAGCTTACACCAGGCACTAAAGCACTAAGAGAAGTACTGCAGTAATCCTAAACTTTCACTCAGATAAACAAAACCTTCAAGCAAAATATCTCCCTTCCAAATGCAAGTGTGCAAGTCATTAGTTGGAGTTTCAAGTAAAGAAAATATTTTCCCTGACCATTGTCTTGTGACCTGCTGACCGAGTGTATCATTTGGAGGTGACACGGCCAGCCAAACTAACTTTTTGAAGAACATTATGCACTTGGACACATGTCCTGAAACTGGAGTATGGTTTAGTAACAACTGAACAGTGTTTTTTTTCTTGGAGTTTAATAATTATAATGGTGTGTCACAATTTGTATGTTTTTTTTTTCTGTTGTATAGGAATACAAATGTTAAATTTAATTCATACAATACAGAAAAAAATTAAGTTTACTGGTTAAAAATGTGTTTAATATTGCAAGAAAAAAAGAGCACAAACATGTCAGATGATGAAAAAAGAACATGTTGTTTTTGCTTTTTCGTGATATTGAAATGTTAGTGGTGGCTAGCTGACAGGCAGCTACATGTGGTCTTGATATTGTAGAGTGACATTAACAACACTGTTCATGTATTATGGCAAGTCACCATATTAAATAAGTGTATCTTGGATTAACATACTGTTGTTGCAGAGATGAATAAAAAGGTAAATCATTTTTTTTTAATATGGCTGTCTTTGACAGGGATGTGTTGTTTTCAATTTTTTATCTGCTGGGTGGGTCACTGTCAGTGGAGAAATTCTGTGTCTGCTCAAAAACTAGAATATTTCTTCTTGGATCTTAACCAAACTTATACAGAATGTTTATGACTATCATATCAAGGCCATCCTTAAAAAAATATTTGTTTGCTGTGCTCCGACCCAGTATTTTTCATATGGGTAAGTAAGTAGATAAATTTTTTTGGCCAAATTTTGATTTTTCATGGTCATTTTATAGAAAAATGGACAGAAATCATGAAAGAAAAATCAAATGCCTTCAAAGTCAATAAAAAAAAATGGGTATCTGCAATTTTGAGTGAGTAGGTTGGAGTATGTCAAACAATAGCTTTCTTAAGGATGGCCCAAGATCAAGTTTGATAACCGATCAATTTGGACCAGTATCCTGTCAGAATTACAAGCCTTGACTAAATAGTCAAAAGTTGCGAAAAGTTAGAATGTCCACTTACTAACTGGAACAGTTGTTGCAGCCTACTTTTCAAATTATAACAGAAGGTTGCTTATCACTAGAGATGGACCACGGTGGCAGAGAGGTTTAAGGTGCTGCCTCAATATCATTTATGTCTCATTGCACAGGTCATAGGTTAGAGTCCCGCATACTCCAAAACTTTATGTGAGAAAGTTTGTCAGTTACTTGCGGAAGGACAGTGGTTATATTCAGATTCATTTTGGGGTCTTCCTCCACCAATAACATGCCATATATAAACTGAAATGTGATGAAAATGGAGTTTGAAATCCCATTAAAAAAAAAATCACTAGAACTTGCATGGGATTGAAATCCAACTCCCAGTGTATTAGCAATGTCTGTTTATTTAAAGTAAAATTACATTTTATTCAACATCCAAGGCTGTTCAGCAAGTTGAATATAAATATTCTCCAGTTATTTTAAATTTGTACACAAGTTTCCTTGTCACAATATTTTGTTGCATGTTATTGCAGTTGCTATAATGAGAGTTTTGTCCCTTTATTGGCGGTAAAATTGCGTTATGCATTCATTAATTATAAACCATTTATAGTAAATAACATGCACAGTGCTAAAATCAATTTTACTTTAGTTCACACGTTGTGATCATGCATAATTAATCTTGAATAAAAAAATCGTCTAATATAATTAGATTCATATATATAATTATTGATTGTTCCAGTCACCATCATAAGTTAAGTAATTGGGATTTAATGCTAGTTCAATTATTTGAGGAAAACCTCTGTATGAATATGAACAGACTCTGCCACCATCTTTCCACAAGTAACTGACAAACTTTCTACACGACCTAAATTATGTGATGTTCAATGGTACAAACCCATGACCTTAGTTATGTGGAGTTAGGATGGTACAAATCCATGACCTAAGTTATGTGGAGTTATGCTGGTACAAACCTATGACTTTAGTTATGTGGAGTTACAATGGTACAACCCCATGACCTTAGTTATGTGGAGTTACAATGGTACAAACCCATGACCTTAATTATGTGGAGTTTCAATGGTACAAACCAATGACTTCTAAGTTATGTGGAGTTATGCTGGTACAACCCATGACCTTAGATATGTGGAGTTAGGATGATACAAACCCATGACTTAAGTTATGTGGAGTTATGCTGGTACAAACCCATTACCTAAGTTATGTGGAGTTAATATGGTACAACCCCATGACCTTAGTTATGTGGAGTTACAATGGTACAAACTCATGACCTTAATTATGTTGAGTTACGATGGTACAAACCAATGACTTCTAAGTTATGTGGAGTTATGCTGGTACAACCCATGACCTTAGTTATGTAGAGTTACAATGGTACAAACCCATGACCTTAGTTATGTGGAGTTACGATGGTACAAACCAATGACTTCTAAGTTATGTGGAGTTACAAATGGTACAAACCAATGACCTTAGTTCGATGGTACAAACCAATGACTTCTAAGTTATGTGGAGTTATGCTGGTACAAACCCATGACCTTAGTTATGTGGAGTTACAATGGTACAAACCCATGACTTCTAAGTTATGTGGAGTTATGCTGGTACAAACCCATGACCTTAGATACGTGGAGTTACGATGGTACAAACCCATGACCTAAGTTATGAGGAGTTATGCTGGTACAAACCATGACCTTAGTTATGCGGAATTACAATGGTACAAACCCATGACCTGAGTTATGTTGAGTTACGATGGTACAAATTAATGACTTCTAAGTTATGTGGAGTTATGCTGGTACAAACCCATGACCTTAGTTATGTGGAGTTACAATGGTACAAACCCATGACCTTAGTTATGTGGTGTTATGATGGTACAAACCCATGACCTTAGTTATGTGGTGTTACAATGGTTCAAACCCATGATCTTAGTTATGTGGAGTTACGATGGTACAAAACCATGACCTAAGTTATGTGGAGTTACGATGGTACAAACCCACAACCTAAGTTATGTGGAGTTGCTAGGGCAAGACCCATGACCTAAGTTATGTTAAGTTGCGAAGGTACAAACTAATAACCTTAGTTATGTGGAGTTACGATGGTACAAAACCATGACCTTAGTTATGTGGAGTTACAATGGTACAAAACCATGACCTAAGTTATGTGGAGTTACGATAGTACAAACCCACAACCTTAGTTATGTGGAGTTATGATGGTACAAACCCACAACCTAAGTTATGTGGAGTTGCTAGGGTACAGACCCATGACCTAAGTTATGTTAAGTTGCGATGGTACAAACCCACAACCTTAGTTATGTGGAGTTATGATGGTACAAACCCTTAACCTTAATTATGTAGAGTTGCTATGGTACAGACCCACAACCTAAGTTATGTGGATTTAGGATGGTACAAACCAAGCCCTAAGTTATGTTGAGTTAGGATGGTACAGACCCACAACCTAAATTATGTTGAAATGTTATGGTACAGACCCACAACCTAAGTTATGTGGAGTTAGGATGGTACAGACCAAGCCCTAAGTTATGTGGAGTTAGGATGGTACAGACCCACGACCTAAGTTATGTGGAGTTAGGGTGTTACACACAAGTTAAATTATCTTGAGACTGTGCCTTCACACCAATTGGCTGGAGAGGACTCCATTAATTAAGTTATTGAAAAACTTTGAATAAAATCGAAACAGATTCTAAATAATTCAGCTTGAATAATATTATTAGACAGATTTTTGACAGAAACAGTTCCCAGGACAATTTAGTAAAGCTTCTGTAGTATTATGATGATCAAGATCTGGCAAGTGTCTGAATTTATAAACAATAAGAGAGTTTGTAATTATAATAATTAAATGGCAAACAAAAGTGGATTATGTCATACAAGATGTCCTGTTGTATACTGTGCACTGCCACTTTCCATTAACTTTTATGCTAATTAACATAAAACTTTCAGAAGATTTATTGGTAAACAGCTACATAGTCTGCGCAAATTAAACTTGTTAATTATGTTAATTAAATTAGGTTGATTGTTTTATCTTTAATCAGTTAATTAATTGAGGAGCCAGTGGAGATAAAATTATTGTGTCGGTGAGCAGCTACTGTGATGTGACATTGTCAATCAAAACAGGATTATCGGAAATCAATGAAAATCGCGTCATTATAGATCATATCTGAGATAGGGATTTGAAAGTCAATAATGATGATATGAAAGCCGAGATATATAACACAGATAAGTTTCAACCCTGTGAAAAATATTGATGGCCAGGGTGATTGTGGGATTAATGATCTACACATATCTACGATTATTTAAATCTTGGTTTTTATGTACGGCTGTCACAAGCCAGTCACATTGTTAATTAATAGATTATGTTGAGTCTACTAAATGTTTTGATATAGGAGCTTAGTTGACAGATCCTTATTGTGCTGTTGGTTCTTAATTGTGCTGTTTGATATTAATTGCACTGTCAGATCCTAATTGTGCTGTCAGAACCTAATTGTGCTGTCAAATCCTTATTGTGCTGTTGGATCCTATTGTGCTGTTGGATCCTAATTGTGCTGTTGGATCCTAATTGTGCTGTTTGATATTAATTGTGCTGCCGGTTCCTAATTGTGCTGTCAGATCCTAATTGTGCTGTAGGATCCTAATTGTGCTGTTGGATCCTAATTGTGCTGTTGGATCCTGATTGTGCTGTTGGATCTAAATTGTGCTGTCAGATCCTAATTGTTCTGTTGGATCTTAATTGCACTGTCAGATCCTAATTGTGCTGTTGGATCCTAATTGTGCTGTAGGATCCTAATTGACCTGTTGGATCCTAATTGTGCTGTTTGATCCTGATTGTGCTGTTGGATCTTAATTGTGCTGTCAGATCCTAATTGTGCTGTTGGATCTTAATTGCACTGTCAGATCCTAGTTGTGCTGTCTAATCCTAATTGTGCTGTTGGATCCTAATTGTGCTGCTGGATTCTATTTGTGCTGTTGGATCCTAATTGTGCTGTTGGAGCCTAATTGTGCTGTTGGATTCCATTTGTGCTGTTGGATCCTAATTGTGCTGTTGGATTCTATTTGTGCTGTTGGATCCTAATTGTGCTGTTGGATCCTAATTGTGCTGTTTGATCCTGATTGTGCTGTTGGATCTTAATTGTGCTGTCAGATCCTAATTGTGCTGTTGGATCTTTATTGCACTGTGAGATCCTAGTTGTGCTGTTGAATCCTAATTGTGCTGTTGAATCCTAATTGTGCTGCTGGATTCTATTTGTGCTGTTGGATCCTAATTGTGCTGTTGGATTCCATTTGTGCTGTTGGATCCTAATTGTGCTGTTGGATTCTATTTGTGCTATTGGATCCTAATTATGCTGTTGGATCCTAATTGTGCTGTTGGATCTTAATTGTGCTGTTGGATCCTAATTGCGCTGTCAAATCCTAATTGAGCTGTCGAAAAGGGTTTTTATAGACTGCTGACAATTTTTATATTAAATTTGTACTTGTGTTCAGCGGAATCTGACCGGCTGGGAGTCGGTTGTAAAATGATGAAGGTATAACTATGCATTGTTTATTTTTATTTAAATTTTATTGCCATAACTCACACAAGTTACTATAATGACGTACGTTTCAGACTTGTGTCCCTGGAGACAGAGTTTTTCATCCTTATCTCAGAGACAAAGTAATAATGATGATAAAAGATTTTTAAAATGACTATCTAGTATTATGTCTAGTATTTATTTCAGTGTGGCAAAATTTATAGTATGAACGAAAGAACTCATGTGTAAAAATTCAATGAATGATTATAGACAATGATACTAAACACAATATAATACAGGTCATGGTGATGAGATTTCTCCCATTTAACTCTGGCTATATACCCTGCTTCAGAATATCAAAGGGAGGTAATGTTGGTGGGAGTCAACATTCCTGTATCCGTTACAATGGAAACCAATTTACTGCATTGCTTTACAGGTTTATTTCTGACGTTTAGTTGATACTGCTGTCTATCCAATATACCCCTCTCTTGGTGGAATATCAGTTACACCTGACCCCCAGAATCGGAGAGCTGGGCTTTCTATTACCCTGAAATTTTGAGTTTTTGTCATACTATTTAATCAAATAACATTACAATTCTCCAATCTGGTTCATCATATTATGTGGTACAAATGATCCCCAAATTTTATACTAAGCGGGAAAACACTGGAGTTTCTACAGTAAAAGCTCTCTTATACTCATTGTCTTCTTGTTTTCAGAGTCTTAGACGCCAGCACTCGTTCTGTGAAAATGCCGCAAGACGGAAGCAAGAGCGGCTCATACGCCGTCTCTCCGGTACCCTCTACAACACAAGGTATGGGATCCACTTGATTGCAATATCACAATATCTTTTTTTTTTCCGAGGTTGTTACCAGATGTTTACACACCAAAACCTACTCCCAAGATTGTTTGTTAAATTTTAGTTTAACCTTATCAAAATTACTTAGATAGGAAAGCAAGTTATTACAACTTATACAAATAACACTCAGAGTCTTCCTGGGTAGAATAATTACTAAGTATATGCGGAAAAAGTGTCTCTCAAGGACACAACAAATAGTCGTGGGGAGGATCGAACCCACAACTCTCTGATCCTGGGTTCGATGTTCTACCGCTGGACCATGTGCTCCACAGTTTATATTGTCCCATATCCAAAAATAATTACCAGACGAAAATAGAATAGAATGAGAAGTATATATTAAGAAATTACCATTCAAAAAGAAAAGATAGGATAACCATGAGTGAACAAGGAAAAGTTTATATTGTAGTAAGTAAAGTAAATTTCAACTGTAGAGTTATGTCCCTTGGTTTAATCTAATGTTATTCTGGGTGGTAAATTAATAAATTAATATGATGTCTCATGAAAATGTGTTACTGCTCTAAGTGATCAATGGATACAACCTGGATTTATGGTGGTGAGTTATTCACATCTGACTTTATATATATATATAAAGAGAGATAATTGAAAACACAACAACGAAATTTCTGATTTTTGGGATCTTTTCAGATGCACATTCACATTGTATGATATATATAATTTTTATGGAGATAATTATTTGTGAACAACCAGTATTTTACACATGCAATAAAATGAGAGAAAAAAAATATGAATTTGCCAGGAAAATGTCCCGTAGCCATATAACTATAAAAATTCAAATGGCATGATAGAATCTTCTTAATGGTATACAAATTGATTTACGTCAGCAAGCAATCTGCTCTGCTCCATTTGTCACACATAAATGCCAATAAGTGTTATGTTTCTGTGAGAAACTAGTCAATTTGTTTACACTTCCAACTGATCTATGTAATGTTTATAACATGGACCTGTTTAAAATGCTGTTCAGCATCCATGAGCTCTTAGCCCTCCTAAGGTGGGCTGCAATTAGGAAAAATGTGGTAACTGCCAGGGGGCTGCAATTAGGAATAATATGATAACTGCCAGGGAACTACAATTAGGAATAATATGGTAACTGCAAGGGAGTTACAATTAGGAATAATATGGTAACTGCCAGGGAGTTACAATTAGGAATAATATGGTAACTGCCAGGGAGTTACAATTAGGAATAATATGATAACTGCCAGGGAACTACAATTAGGAATAATATGGTAACTGCCAGGGAGCTACAATTAGGAATAATATGGTAACTTTCAGGGAGCTACAATTAGGATTAATATGGTAACTGGCAGGGAGCTACAATTAAGAATAATATGGTAACTGCCAGGGATCTACAATTAGGATTAATACAGTAACTTCCAGGGAGCTACAATTAGTAATAATACGGTAACTGCCAGGGAGCTACAATTAGGATTAATTTGGTAACTTCCAGGGAGCTACAATTAGGAATGAACGGTAACTTCCAGGGAGCTTCAATTAGGAATGAACGGTAACTTCCAGGGAGCTTCAATTAGGAATAATATGGTAACTTCTAAGGGCTGCTGCAATTATGAAAATGGCAACTTCCAAAACACATAGAACTACTTTATTACATTCCAGGAAGACTTTATAGATTTGTTATCAGGACAGAAGTTTGATATTTATGTTATTTATGGACCACCTTATGGTGAAAAAAATGGGGGGGAAAACAACATCTTACTTGGAATTCCTTGAGTGTGATAGTGTGATAGCAACAATGCAGAATGTTACATAGAATCAATTATGCCTTCCAATAGTCTGTGTTGTTTGGTTTATTTATTGGCAATACCACTGTGGTCTCAGATAATGTCAAGGAAGAGAAACTAATGTGTGTTTACTTGGTATTCCTACATAGCAGATTCATGATTCTATATTAAAATTAAATGTGGTAATATTCAAGGCCTAAGTGCAGAAATGGATAATTATATACATTCATACGGAGATTTTCTTTGTGTCTTAAATCTAAGTCATTGAAATGCAGGGTTGGTCACAGTAGGCTGAATGGATATTTGCTGCTTGCAGCGCTTTAATTTCTATTTGTGTTTGAAATGAGAATTTTATGTCAAACTGGGAAATTTTATTGGAAATGTTTGTTGAAAATATTGCATTATTGTATGCTGAACTGATAAAGGAATTCTTGGTGAATTTCAGAGTGACGTTATCAAAATATTGTAAGTGATATTTACAGTTTTAGAATATGTACCGTTCATGATGTTTCCAGTAATATTGACAAATCATTAATGAAATACCTTTAAATACATATTCTGCAACTGTATTTATTGCTTAAATTCATTTGGTTATGTGGCTCTGAAATTCATACCCCACCCAGTCACATTATACAGACACTTGGCCAACTAGACCTAGAACTATCCTTTTAATGCTGAGTGCCAAGCAAGCAGGCTTCTGATACCAAGTCTTTGATATGATTCGGTAGGGAATCGAACCCACAACATTCCTCATGTTTGATGGATGCTCTACCACTAGACCACCACTGTGGTGCAAGATCTTCAATTTTGTAGAATTTGTTTGTTATATAAATTCTGAATGATTACTGTCAGTTTCATCTAAGATACAGTGCTGGTATTTTATTGTTAAATAAAGCTTGAAGTGCCAGTCTCTCTTCCGTGGCAGAACTGATGGTGTCTCAAGATTACTAATCTCTCACAGCGGGTCTTGGTTCAAGCCCAACTTGGTCCTTGCCAGTTGTACGCAAAGATTCTTGCTATTTTTGTAGCCTGAGACAAAAGTAAATTCTGTTAGGCTACAGTGCAGGAGAACGGTGATTCTAATAACATGTCAATCCAAAGGGTGGGGTCATAGGGGAATGGTATGTTTTTTGTGAAAATACTAAAACCACTTGCTTCTCACTGCTAAGGTTGTAGGATCAAGTCCCGCTTGCTCCAAAAACTTTATGTGAGAAAGTTTGCCAGTTACTTGCGGAAGGATGGTGGTTCTATTAAACTTAATTCTGAGGTCTTCCTCCACCAATAAAACTGGATATGCCATATATAACCTGAAATGTGTTGAAAATGGCTTTAACCCCATTTGAAAAAAGAAAACACTTCACACACAATGCCACTATGAACCTGGGATCCTCCGTGGCCGAGTGATCTAAGGCGCCGTCTCAACATCACTTACATCTCACCACTAAGGTCATAGGTTCACATCCAAAAACTTTATGTGAGAAAGTTTGCCAGTTATTTGTGGAGGAACGGTGATTCTACTCAGTCTGAAGTCTTCCTCCATCAGTAAACTGGATATGCCATATATAACCTGAAATGTGTTGAAAATGGCGTTAAACCCCATCCATTATGAACCATCCAAGTCTGAAATTGACAATGGTGTAACATAAGCCCCAAAAGACAAACAGCATAATAGCATAATATTATGCCCCCCCCCCCCAGATATTCACCAGCATGCCTGAGACATAACACAAAACAGTATTACACACAAGATCAATGATCAGTTTGGATGAAAAATGTTTCAACAAGACCAATATGTTAAAACGAACAGATCACATGGTAAACAGTATCACCATGGGGAAACCGTTCTTGTTTACAGGGCAAATTTAGACATTCAATACCAATTTGCAATAATCTGCAGCATTATTGTCAATTATACTTCCTGGTAATGGAAATCTCTCTCTGATTTGTAGAACAGAAGATAAAACAATTGTGTAGGACTGGGAAATGTCAGCAGTTGGAATTGCTGTGTGTCTGTGACTGTGCATATATATAAAGCAAAGGCTGCAATCAAGGACTTACATATTGCTGGTATTAGAAGGATAGGAAACTTGCATCTCTTTACTAAATGTTCATAAAATAGCATGTCAAGAATTAATAATTTGGCAAATTAATTATCAAATTTTATAGGCAACTGATTTCTTTTACATAAAATGTAAGGTATAATGTGTAACCTTAGATGTTTTATAATGTTTAAAACATCCAAAAATGGTCATGAATTTAAAATATTGCAGTTTGAAGAAAAAAATAAAGTATTTTCCTTATTTTTTTAGTTGCAGGTATACGTATATTTTGTTATCATAAGTACATTAACAAATTTAACCACAATTTGATGGGAATGATCTCATGCTCTAGTGAATTCCATTGTGCAAAGAAACAATTTCAATTTGTTTTGTTTAGATGAATGGAAATTGGGATATTTGAAAATGAGATTTCATGAGATTTTACTTGAATTGGTGAGCGTTAATAACATCTAGATCAGTTGGTTTTCCTTCTCTATATAAGTTCTTACTGGAATCAAGATTTTTCAGTTATGGGGAGGGGGAATGGGATGGAAGTTGTAAATCTTGAATGGTTGCCAAGTTTTCAGGGAGGGGTTGGAGGTGTCTGTGTTTGTTTTTCTTTTTTGTTTTATTCAATAAATCTTCCCAGAAGTGATGGGGGCTGTGGGGTCCAATGGGAATTTGTAAATCTCAGCGTGTTTGGGAGATAGTAAGGTGCCGGTTCTGATGGGGATTTTGTAAATCTCAGTGGGTGTTCCGGAGATAGTAGGGTGACAGTTCTAATGGGGATTTTGTAAATCTCAGGGGGTGTTTGGGAAATAGTAAGGTGACAGTTATAATGGGGATTTTGTAAATCTCAGCGTGTTTGGGAGATAGTAAGGTGACAGTTCTAATGGGGATTTTGTTAATCTCAGTGGGTGTTCCGGAGATATTAGGGTGTCAGTTCTAATGGGAATGTTGTAAATCTCAGGGGTTGTTTGGGAAATAGTAGGGTGACAGTTCTAATGGGGATTTTGTAAATCTCAGGGGGTGTTTGGGAAATAGTAAGGTGACAGTTCTTATGGGGATTTTGTAAATCTCAGGGTGTTTGGGAGGTAGTAGGGTGACAGTTCTAATGGGGATTTTGTAAATCTCAGGGGGTGTTTGGGAAATAGTAAGGTGACAGTTCTTATGGGGATTTTGTAAATCTCAGGGTGTTTGGGAAATAGTAAGGTGACAGTTCTTATGGGGATTTTGTAAATCTCAGGGTGTTTGGGAAATAGTAAGGTGACAGTTCTTATGGGGATTTTGTAAATCTCAGGGTGTTTGGGAGGTAGTAGGGTGACAGTTCTAATGGGAATTTTGTAAATCTCAGGGGGTGTTTGGGAAATAGTAGGGTGTCAGTTCTAATGGGGATTTTGTAAGTCTCTGGGGGTATTTTGGGTCCAATATCTGAGTATATTTTTTTCATTATTGTTTACATATATATTCAGGAAATATCAGAGTGAGGCAGTGTACCTGTAGATGATATTTAGATATTATCAAAATCTCCCAGGGAGAAGTGAGAAGGGGGTGGGGTCTGTCGCAGCAACAAGTCACATATTCCTTTAGCAATGCTATGGTGATATTTTAGTCCTATCTGGAAATGGTCATGTGTTATGGTGGGTGGGTGAGAAAAACATTGTTTTAAAAATTTTAAGAACAAACAAACACAACCCAATCAAACTTCCACATTCAAAAAGAAAATAGACACCTAAAAGCACAATAAAATATCATAACAACACAAAGAGTGTTACTAATTGGACAAATCTTGAATCAGATCTTTGATTGATGTTTGTGTTTTACAAGGGTAATGCAAACCTTGATTACAACAGTTGAAGACTATTTCTCCATAGAAACATAAACAATGTTAACCTTTACAGGTAAATTTAATGACAAGAAGGCTGATTCAGTATGACTTGTGAGGCAATATAAACTCCTTCTAACAAGTGTTGCTGAGGGAAACAAAAATACTAACAACAGTATTATACCTGGCACAATTCTCATGAGGGCTGTTCAATAAGTTTTGTTAAAGAAATTGGTATTGTAGGGCACTGTGTCAAACGATGCGGATTCAAGTGCTAATATCTGTTAGTTATAAAATAATATATCCAGTCCGCTAGAGTTTCTGGAATAACTGCTGCAAGTCTATAATGCTGAACATATGGTAGTAAAAGAGTTGTCCCATATTATTATGGTGTTTCTTCCAGAACTTGCTTTATAACCCTCATTCCAATTTTCTGTACAGAGCGTCAAGGTCATATACAATAAGAAAACAAGTCAACACAATATTGGGTATAAATTTGGCTTATTGCAGTCACAATTTCAAGTTTTTCAGTTTCAAAATATGGATTTTTACAATGCAGTTTGAATATTGTTCTGAACCAGGAATAGAATTGTGAATAATTTGTCAAACTGTGCGCCAGATTAATTTTGTAAGGAACTTCAGTGGAGCCGACGTTTACTGATATGGACAGAATTTAGGGAAAGTGTAGAAAATATGTAGGCTCATGTCAAAACTGAATTTAATCAGTCAGTGAAGAATGGGTGAAGAAGAAAGGATTTTTTTCGAAATTTTCAGGTATGTTTAGCCTTGTTTTAAACTTGATTGTTTTACATCGAATGTGAAACAAGTTTTTACAACTTACACAAATCACACTTGAACCGGTAGTGAGCATGATTTGCGGTAAAGTGTCTTGGTCAAGGACACAACACATAGTCATGGCGGAGGATTGGCCACGACTCCTTACTGCCCCATGTGCTTCAGTGGCAGATTGCCTATGTATTTGTTTCTGTATTTCACTTTCTTAATATCACAGAGCAGAAGTGTTACAAGCATTTTATTTTTTTTTTAATTAATTAGTACTGATTCATAGCTTGCTTTTGTTTGTATAACTTAGCTCATTTGCATAAAATACTGTGAAATTTTCTGATTTGACTGAACATCTAAATGATGCCACTGATTAATTATGATATTTTGAAATGTTGATGTCACATGATGGCTGATACAAATATATTGATGCTATGCTTCATGCTTAGTGTCATGAATAAAACCTGCAGCATGTGATTGGGGGAGGGGAACAATCTTTTTTTTGTTCCTTGTAGAGATGACTGGAAAAATGAATGGTAAATGGAGCATTTTTTATGAGTTACATAAATGTAATAAAAGGAATCTCATTTACATGCCCATTTATACCAGACTATGATATAGATGTAACTGCGGAAATTTATTTCTGTTTACTTAACATTGTGTAACTAGTATCGTAAAATGACTACTAACATTTTTAGCTCACCTTAGCTGAAGGCTCACAGGTGAGCTTTTGTGAATGCCCCATGTCCATTGTCTCCTGTCGTCCATCTGTAACTTTTGCTTCAATTAACTTCTTCTCTGAAACCGCTTGAAAGGTTTTCACCAAATTTTGTATGTAACAATGTCATGAAAGTCTCTAGTTGGTTGGAATTGATCATTAGGAGTATATTGTAGTTTTGAAATATTTCATTTATTTCGGCCATCTTTACGTGCAATTTGCATCACATGTTCTTCATACCATCTCAACCTAAATTTCCATCAAAATACAACAAAACACCTTTTGCTTTGTACTGAGTCGTGTGCTTTATTATAACATGTAGCACGTGATATATACACAATAAATAATTTATTTGATTATGCATATAACACAATACGTTTCTCTACATATGATATTAGAAATAATCATAGTTAAAAATCAAAACAAACTTGATCATCGATCATTCCATCTAAGTCTTTTTCAGTGTTTACCTTAATATATACATTTTGTTAATCATTATTTTTTATAGTGAACTTAATTACATGAAATATGCTGGTTTGTTTGCCTTTGTTACTAACAGTTTAATGCACTTTATTGGTATCATAGGAATGCAGGCCGCGTGTGTAAAACCGAACCTCTTGGGAAGCGGAAACATACATCCGTGGCATGCCACACTTATTCCTCAAAACAATGGAACTATGGATCTTGTCCAAACCTACTCTTAACTTACATGTCCAATAATTCGAATAGCAATTTTAAACTATATGTTATCTGCATGATGACTTGATTAGAACTGATTTATCTTAACATAAATGCCGCGTGCAAAAATAAGCTAAAATCACTTGACCACATATTTGCCACAAGTGCACGTGATTTTGCTTCTCATTACGTTGAGACATATATTTTCCCCTATACTAGGTACCGTGGAAAATGTCCATTATAACAAACCACAGGGTATATTAATATGACTGGGTGGGGTATCACTTATCAAGCCATGCTTCCACAGCACACAGTGCACACAGTGCTTAGAATACTGTCTCAAGCAGGCACAGCTGTATGAGTTTAAATTTATTTATTTTATTTCTATTTGGAAGTTGTAACATATACAAATCACGCTCGAACTCTTCCTGGGTAGAACCTGCCAGTACTAAGCATAATGATATTATGTAGAGAAAGTGTCTTGCTCAAGGAACAAGTGGGGGAATCACTTGAGATCTGTTTGGTTTTAAAAGTTATAGGTCTAGGTAACCAAATGTATCTATCCATGGGTCGTGAGTTTGAATCTCCGCCCATCTCTGTGATGATTAAAATATGACATTACGTTTCATTGTCATTCATCTCTCACTACTGATTCAAGTAAGAAAGTTATAAGTTATTTGAGGAGAGGGGTGTGCTCAAGTACTGGTTAACCTTCCAGGATGCCAGGAATGAGTTGTTAGGTTAACTGATCATCTGTTTACCCTCGATAGCATAAAATTACAATAAATAACAAACTACCTTATATCAGTTATACGATTCGTATGATGTAAATTTAACACATTGATAGTACAGGTTCTCTAAGTACGTGACTGTCTGCTCATCCTGATGGTAGCCATAGATTTACATTTCAATTAATTAATTGAAAATGTCAGATAAAACATCAATAAATAAGCGATTCACATAGATGTTTCTGTCATTTAATGCTTTGTACACTATATTTAGAATGTCTGTGAGATGAAAATAGAAGATTGATAATATCTGCGAGGTATTTTTGAGGTTTTAGTTTGAGAAACTGGGCATGCCTCCAGAGGGAGTGATTTCAAAATTAATCGCTATACGAAACGAAACGTGCATTTTCATGTAACATGTGTGTAACAGGTAACATGTCTAGAGGGCGGCGGTGATGTTTTGTAACACATGTAAATATTAATGTGCAGACATATCAACCTCTTGTTGAGATCATATACTTGTGTTTGATGTATGGCAGACGGGATTTCATCTTGCCGTCTGCTGCCAAGAGTTCTGCAGAGATGTGATCATGATGGTTTTGAATGATGCAATGTTGGCAGTGGGTCTGCTACTGCATGTAAGTAGCACGGAGATCGGATGATAGCTGAAATATTACATATCTAATTAAGTATGGGAGCATGGAAATGTATTTATAGTCGTTGTAATTCAACAAGCAGCTTACTTTAAACAGTTTCAGTGTGTAGTATATATTAGGCAGTCTGCACCTTTTACATTCCTCATTTTAAGCTCAATAAATGAAATACTGGAGTGGTCCTAACGTTGGGGCGGTTGTGTGGGCAAATATGATAACCATGGTTTTGGTATCTGGTCCTTACATTGGGGCAGTTGTGTCGGCAAATATGATAATCATGGTTTTGGTATCTTGTCCTAACGTTGGGGCGGTTGTGTCGGCAAATATGATAACCATGGTTTTGGTATCTTGTCCTAACGTTGGGGCTGTTGTGTCGGCAAATATGATAACCATGGTTTTGGTA
Organism: Panopea generosa; assembly: GCA_029582155.1. Classification (NCBI taxonomy): domain Eukaryota; kingdom Metazoa; phylum Mollusca; class Bivalvia; order Adapedonta; family Hiatellidae; genus Panopea; species Panopea generosa. The sequence goes on along the minus strand of CM055905.1, from coordinate 3,756,847 downwards.
TCTGTTCCTAACGTTGGGGCGGTTGTGTCAGCAAATATGATAATCATGGTTTTGGTATCTGGTCCTAACATTGGGGCGGTTGTGTCGGCAAATATGATAGCCATGGTTTTGATATCTGGTCCTAACGTTGGGGCTGTTATGTCGGCAAATATGATAACCATGGTTTTGGTATCTGGTCCTAACGTTGGGGCGGTTATGTAGGCAAATATGATAACAGTGGTTTTGGTATCTGGTCCTAGCGTTGGGGCGGTTGTGTCGGCAAATATGATAACCGTGGTTTTGGTATCTGGTCCTAATGTTGGGGCGGTTGTGTCGGCAAATATGATAACCATGGTTTTGGTATCTGGTCCTAACATTGGGGCAGTTGTGTCTGCAAATATGATAACCATAGTTTTGGTATCTGGTCCTAACATTGGGACGGTTGTGTCGGCAAATATGATAGCCATGGTTTTGATATCTGGTCCTAACGTTGGGGCGGTTGTGTCGGCAAATATGATAACCATGGTTTTGGTATCTTGTCCTAATGTTGGGGCTGTTGTGTCGGCATATATGATAATCATGGTTTTGGTATCTGGTCCTAACGTTGGGGCGGTTGTGTCAGCAAATATGATAATCATGGTTTTGGTATCTGGTCCTAACGATGGGGCAGTTGTGTCGGCAAATATGATAACAATGGTTTTGATATCTGGTCCTAACGTTGGGGTGGTTGTGTCAGCAAATATGATAATCATGGTTTTGGTATCTGGTCCTAACATTGGGGCGGTTGTGTCGGCAAATATGATAGCCATGGTTTTGATATCTGGTCCTAACGTTGGGGCTGTTATGTCGGCAAATATGATAACAGTGGTTTTGGTATCTGGTCCTAACGTTGGGGCGGTTGTGTCGGCAAATATGATAACCGTGGTTTTGGTATCTGGTCCTAATGTTGGGGCGGTTGTGTCGGCAAATATGATAACCATGGTTTTGATATCTGGTCCTAACATTGGGGCTGTTGTGTCGGCAAATATAATAACCATGGTTTTGGTATCTGGTCCTAACGTTGGGGCGGTTGTGTCGGCAAATATGATAACCGTGGTTTTGGTATCTGGTCCTAACGTTGGGGCGGTTGTGTCGGCAAATATGATAATCATGGTTTTGGTATCTGGTCCTAACATTGGGGCAGTTGTGTCTGCAAATATGATAACCATGGTTTTGGTATCTGGTCCTAACATTGGGACGGTTGTGTCGGCAAATATGATAACCATGGTTTTGATATCTGGTCCTAACGTTGGGGCTGTTGTGTCGGCAAATATAATAACCATGGTTTTGGTATCTGGTCCTAACGTTGGGGCTGTTGTGTCGGCAAATATGATAACCGTGGTTTTGGTATCTGGTCCTAACGTTGGGGCGGTTGTGTCTGCAAATATGATAATCATGGTTTTGGTATCTGGTCCTAACGATGGGGCAGTTGTGTCGGCAAATATGATAACCATGGTTTTGATATCTGGTCCTAACGTTGGGGAGGTTGTGTCGGCAAATATGATAACCATGGTTTTGGTATCTGGTCCTAACATTGGGGTGGTTGTGTCAGCAAATATGATAACCATGGTTTTGGTATCTGGTCCTAACATTGGGGAGGTTGTGTCGGCAAATATGATAACCATGGTTTTGGTATCTTGTCCTAACGTTGGGGTGGTTGTGTCGGCAAATATGATAATCATGGTTTTGGTATCTGGTCCTAACGTTGGGGCTGTTGTGTCGGCAAATATGATAACCGTGGTTTTGGTATCTGGTCCTAACATTGGGACGGTTGTGTCGGCAAATATGATAGCCGTGGTTTTGGTATCTGGTCCTAACGTCGGGGCTGTTGTGTCGGCAAATATGATAACCGTGGTTTTGGTATCTGGTCCTAACGTTGGGGCTGTTGTGTCGGCAAATATGATAGCCCTGGTTTTGGTATCTGGTCCTAACGTTGGGGCTGTTGTGTCGGCAAATATGATAACCGTGGTTTTGGTATCTGGTCCTAACGTTGGGGCGGTTGTGTTGGCAAATATGATAACCGTGGTTTTGGTATCTGGTCCTAACGTTGGGGCTGTTGTGTCGGCAAATATGATAGCCCTGGTTTTGGTATCTGGTCCTAACGTTGGGGCTGTTGTGTCGGCAAAAATGATAACCGTGGTTTTGGTATCTTGTCCTAACGGTGGGGCGGTTGTGTTGGCAAATATGATAACCGTGGTTTTGGTATCTGGTCCTAACGTTGGGGCGGTTGTGTCGGCAAATATGATAACCGTGGTTTTGGTATCTGGTCCTAACCAAGGGGTGGTTGTGTCTGCAAATATGATAGCCATGATTTTGATATCTGGTCCTAACGAAGGGGTGGTTGTGTCGGCAAATATGATAACCATGGTTTTGATATCTGGTTCTACCGAAGGGATGGTTGTGTCGGCAAATATGATAGCCATGGTTTTGGTATCTGGTCCTAACATTTGGGCGGTTGTGTCGGCAAATATGATAACCGTGGTTTTGGTATCTGGTCCTAACGAAGGGGTGGTTGTGTCGGCAAATATCATAGCCATGGTTTTGGTATCTGGTCCTAACGAAGGGTTGGTTGTGTTGGCAAATATGATAACCATGGTTTTGGTATCTGGTCCTAACGATGGGGCAGTTGTGTCAGCAAATATTATAACCATGGTTTTGGTATCTGGTCCTAACGAAGGGGTGGTTGTGTCGGCAAATAGCTTTACAGCTAGTGTTTTATATTTGTACATCCGACACAAAACAAAGTTTCTTGTATCTTGATAGAGTGTTTTCCTCTCACACCAGAGATTTAGGTTTAATCCCAAGCTCGACCCTTAAAAAACAACACTCACTGCTTAAAGCAGTTTAATCAAAAGCTCTGAGCTTTCTTCGCACTTGAACTTAAAGATTAATTAGTATAAATTAATGGTATTGAAAGAAGGAACAACTCTTATAAAACTATACCATGGTCCTCTGGGGCGGAGTGATGTGCGATCATTCATGGGATAAAATTCAAGGAAAGCAACAACCCTTATAAAACTTGACAAGGGTTGTCAGTGATGGAATCCCGTATGGTCATTCATTGGATGTAATGCAAATTTTTGACAAATCTGGTTGGAAATAGCAATTTTAAATTTGTGCGCCATGGATGAATTGCGTAATATCAGACTGCCTTATAATGAGAAAGCAGCACATATAAATATTTATTAGTACATAATTATGCTGAAATCAATTGATTGATTTATTGAATATTTAGCTTTATTCTTAGCTCTACTGGCCAAAGCCAGAGGTGCTTATGCGATGGCGCGTTGTCTGTCTTTCATCATCTGTCGTATGTTGTCTCCAAAGTGTGTTAGCAGCACTTTCTCTATAACCACTAGGCCAATTAAACTGAAACTTCACATGGATGTTTCTATTGCATAGGAGACTATACAGAAGTTTTTGTTGTTTTTTTTCGATTTGAAATTCAAAGATGGTTGCCATTACTAAAATAATCCAAAACTTAAAAAATCTTCTTCTCATGAAAGGCTTAACAGATTTTCAAAATGTTTATATAGTATTGATAACCAACTATAGTTTTGTTAGATTTGTTCAAATGGTGTCCCTTGGGTTAAAAATGACCCCATCCCAAAGGTTCAATTAGTGGACACAATCATGTCATTATAATAAAAAAAAATTTTTTTTTTAAATGGAAATGATTTTGCCTATATCTTCACAGAAGCATTGTTTGGTGAAGGAGGTTCAGATTTGTAAGAATGACTGGGTTTCACTGTCTTAAGGGGTCAGGAGAGGCCTCAAAAGGGTAAAATTTGGGAATTACAAAAATTGTTTTCTTAGAACCAATATGTCAGATTTGTTTATATTTGGCATAAATTATCCCTATGTGTAGGGGTTTGATTGCAGATAAGAATTTAGGGGCTAAAATTTATAGTCAGGCCCTGTAAGAGGACATACAATTTTACATAGGGATACTATGGGAAAACAGAAACTGAAACTTCACATGGATGTTTCTGTTGCATAGGAGACTATACAGAATTTTTTTTTTTTTTCGATCTGAAATTCAAGATGGTTGCCATTACTAAAAATACTCCAAAACTTAAAAAAATCTTCTGTTCATGAACGGCCCAACAGATTTTCAAAATGTTTATGTAGTAATGATAACCAACTATACTTTTGTTAGATGTGTTCAAATGGTGTCCCTAGGGTTAAAAATTACCCTGTCCTGATTTCAATTAGCGGACACGTGTCATTATAATAAGTATTTATTTTTTTTTAAATTTAAATTGATTTTGCCTTTTTCTTCACAGAAGCATTGTTTGGTGAAGGAGGTTCAGTTTTGTAAAAATGACTGGGTTCCACTGTCTTAAGGGGTCAGGAGGGGCCCCAAAAGGGTAAAAATTGGGAATAACAAAAATTGTTTTCTTAAGAACCAGTATGTCATATTTGTTCATATTTGGCATAAATTATCTCTATGTGGAAGAGTTTCATTGCAGATAAGAATTAATGGGCTAAAGTTTACAGAGGCCCTGTAAGAGGACATACAATTTAACATAGGAATACTATGGGAAAACAGAAACTGAAACTTCACATGGATGTTTCTGTTGCATAGGAGACTATACAGAACTTTTTTTTTCGATCTGAAATTCATGATGGCTGCCATTACTAAAAATACTCCAAAACTTAAAAAATCTCTTTTCATGAATGGCTCAACAGATTTTCAAAATGTTTATGTAGTAATGATAACAAACTATACTTTTGTTAGATTTGTTCAAATGGTGTCCCTTGGGTTAAAAATTACCCTGTCCTGATTTCAATTAGCGGACACGTGTCATTATAATAAGTATTTTTTTTTTTTTAAATTTAAATTGATTTTGCCTTTTTCTTCACAGAAGCATCGTTTGGTGAAGGAGGTTCAGTTTTGTAAAAATGACTGGGTTCCACTGTCTTAAGGGGTCAGGAGGGGCCCCAAAAGGGTAAAAATTGGGAATAACAAAAATTGTTTTCTTAAGAACCAGTATGTCATATTTGTTCATATTTGGCATAAATTATCCCTATGTGGAAGGGTTTCATTGCAGATAAGAATTAATGGGCTAAAATTTATAGGGGCCCTGTAAGGGGACTTTGAATTTTACATAGGTATACTATGGGAAAACAGAAATTTCTCTTTTTTTTTCAACTTTTTAGGTAAAATTATTATTTACCGTATATCGTCGGCCATAAGGCGAGTCGGGCCATAAGTCGAGGGGACTTTTTGACCTTCAGATCTCAGTTTTTTGCATTGACCCTTCCTTAAGTCGACCCAGAATTTTCGAAAAAGGAAGTGGGTGAGATTTGGGTCACCTAAATATTAAAATTCCTACAGTAGCGATTGCCTGCACTCACAACTGACCTTACGCCAGTATACGTTCATGTACCGTTATCGAATCAACGGCAAATATGATGCAGACAAACAAATGCAGTCTTCTGTTGAATATTTGGTATATTCTGTAATCCGTGGATAAGTGTCACCACATATGTGGGAATGCAAATTGCAGTAATCGGTTACTTCTGACCCAAATATCCCAAGGCAATTTTCGGCATATATGTTTACACCCCGTGCCAACATCGTATAGGTTGCTAGGCAACGCAATCGTTCGGCTGACCAAGATCAAGGTTTCCCTTGCATAGAGTTAAAACATCAAGCGTCTAATTGAAACCGATCATTTTTTTCAACTGTCAATCAGAGTTTTCCATGAACAAAGTAACTTTCCACGTATGACGTAATCATCCTTTGTGTTTGCGAGATGCATAGTTGATTGACAAGTGTAATTCAATTCTGCACTTTGGTGTCATTGTTCATATAGACTGTTGCTGAAACTGAAATTCGACGTTCAAAACTTCAGTAGGAGCTGACCGTTGGTAAAAAAAATCATCACTCGGGACTAGGACGGGGCCATAAGTCGAGTAGGGATTCAGAGAGTGATTTTGGAGTCTGAAAAATTCGACTTATGGCCGACGATATACGGTAGTTGGAGTTCTGAAGTACCATTTAGTCATGGTAAATAAGATTTGGCTCAATAAAGAGAACAGACTTTACATAAGAGGCCAGGGTGGGTCAAAAAGGGTTTAAATAGAAAATTGTCAAAAATCTTCTCAACAACCAGTCAATCAAATTTGTTCATATTTGATACAGATTATCCCAATGAGTATGGGTTTAAAGTTTGTACAAATCAAGGGTCTTGGATTTATAGGGCCCTGTAAGGGGACTTTGAGTTTTGTATAGGTAAACTATTAGAAAATTCCCTTTTTTATCATTCATTTATGCCTTTTTTTTTATATTCATTTTGGGTTTTGAAGCAACGTCTGGCCATAACAAATATGATTTTGTTTGATACAAAGGATTGACTTTCTAAAAGGGGCCAGGTGGGGTCACAAAATGATTAAAATTGAACATTGTCATAAATCTTATTTTCAACAAGCGGTCAGTCAAATTTGTTCTTATTTGATATAAATAATCCTTATATCAGCAAGGATTGAAGATTCTGCATATCAAGGGGCATGCATATATTGGGGCCCTGTAATGTGACTTTTACATAGGAATATTACAGGGAAAACTGTGTTTTTTTTTCATTTTGCATCCATGTTTACAAAAACACTTCTTTTTAAAGTTTGTATCATTTCTGCCTATAACAAATCACTAAGAGTGGGTGATTGAAGTTCTGACAAATTAAGGGGCTGGGTTGTATATAAGGGTTCTGTACAGGGGACTTTTTTTTTTTTACAGATGAATGGTGAATGGTATGGCAATTTAAAGAGTATTTCCTTTTCATAACAATTAAGTTTTTGTTCAGTATGGGTATGGTGGGGATATTTATCCCCACTGCCCCCCACCCCCCTCAAAGAGGGTAAATATTGTGGAATTTCAAAAAGTCCTATGGCCAAGATGAGTCAGTAGAGCGTCCTCAGGCCCTCTTGGGCCTCTTGTTATGTTATCGAGGGCTAATAGAAGATCTGAGTACTGTCTTCTGGGATCCGTTGTCTGCTGATAACTTCCTCTCAACAATCGGTCCAAATGCTTATAAATATACTGTAAGTTTGAAGTTTGTGAAATGACAATCAAGGGTTCTGCCCATAGTCATGAGGAGGTCTTCATCAGCCAACAATACTAGATGCTGTACATAATATATTAAATTGTGTGTTGAAAATGGCTTCAAACCACATTCTTGTTGATCATGTGGTCCAGTAGTAGACCATTGGACCCATGATGGGGTTGGGGGGAGGGGGTGCTGGATGGTTGGGATCACATGTTTGATCCTTAAGCAAGATACTTTTTCCGCATATGCTTAGTACTGGAATATTTCAAGCACTATTTATCTTAGTTGTATTAGGAACTTGTTTCACAATCAATTGAAAATAAGTTTTTAAGTTTAAAAATCAACACATTAAGCAAACATATTCACTCCAAATATTTCTCCCACCAGCATCTGATTTGAAAATCTATTCTTCCAAAGAGAATTACTTGGTTCTTTGAGTCATTATCGCAGGCCATTGTATTGATACTCGGACACTGATGATCTTGGATTCCGGGCTATGTGTCGCATGTTCCGTTATAATTATGCTCTGATAGTAGTATCCTTCATAACGGAGTAGCAAAGCAAAGGAGGAAAAGAAGGAAATCTATTGCAGTTATTGGAAAACCCTGGTAATCAAATATTTTGTATAGTAATATGACTGTTTCATTGTTACGCCAGACTTGTCTGTTTCACAAAGGATTCAATATCTGGGTTGGAAGTTTTTTTTTGTCTGGGTGAGTTTGCTTTAATTAAATTCTTTTTGTGTAAAGATTGGAATTTTTGTTTTGTAAGAAATGGTCTATAATAATTTAATCTTTAGATTTGTTGTTGTTGTTGTTATTGTTGTTGTTGTTGTTGTTGTAGTTGTTGTTGTTGTAGTTGTTGTATGATGTTTAGCAGCACTGTCAACAATTTAACCGTCATATAGTGACAGTGTCTCCTTGAGACAGTGTTCTCAGTGCTGCCACGCTGGAGTATCATGTTGTAGACACATGTTATGGTACTCCACCCTGACACATTATACTGACAATGGGACAACCAGACCTAGAACAATCCTCTAAATGCTCAGAGTACCAGTTTTCACATCTTTGGTATGACCGGGTCAGGGGATTGAACCCACAACCTCCGTATGTAAGACAGATGCTCTACCACTAGACTGCTGATGCTTTTTTGATCATTGGTGTGAATTCCTTTGAATTTTAGTGTAGTAATATTCCTTAACTAGGCATGGTTGTTAAACCACGGTTGGAAAAAGGAAGTGCTTTCATGGGGTAGTCGCGTAATGGCGGTTATAAATAATCCTTGTTTCTTGTTCTTTAAAAATGCATTTCCCTTATTTTAATACTCATTCTTTTATTTGAATGGTATTATTGATGTATTTTGAACATTTGACAGCATTGCCATGTTTGAATTGTGAATTTAGAAAAAAAAATTGATGCTTGGAAATTGGGGTATGAATACATGATTTCGGAAGTCTACTTTCACTTTGTCAACAGTGAGCACACTGAGCAGAAAAAATCTCTTATATGACACATGACCCCTACTTTCCTCATCATATTTGGTGGTTTAGAGGCTGTCAAACAGTAAACTGTAAGTAACTGTTTCACTTCTTACATTTGGGTCTCTCTGTGAATGACAAGCCTTCAAACTTTTGTTATTGAGGCCAGCCTTAAAAAGTATTTGTTTGCTGTGCTCCAACCCAGTATTTTTCATGTGAGTAGGTAGGTTCTTAATCTTTTTTGATTTTGTGTAGCGATTTTAAAGAAAAATGGATGGAAATTATGAACAAAAAATTAAACGCTTTGAAAGTCAATAAAAAAAGAATTGGGTAGCTGTAATTTTGAGTGAGTAGGTAGGAGCACAGCAAACAATATATTTTTAAGGATGGCCTAACTATAGAATAAAGAACAAACAACCAATGGTGGTGTTAAACCCATTCTAGTGCAGTGGATCTTAATGAATGTCATGCTATAGTATTTTGGATGTATTTTGTTTTTTATGAGAAGGTTTACAATTAAAGAAAGGGGTCTTCCACGGCCGCGTGGTCTGAAGCACCATCTCAAGATCACTTACCTCCCATCGCTTAGGTCATAGGTTTGAGTCCTAGAAAGTTTGCCAGTAACATGTGGAAAGACAGTGGTTCTACTGTCCCCTCCACCAATAAAACTGAATATATCATAGTTATTTACCCATATAATGTGCTGAAAACGACGTTATATTCCATTAATTTTTTTTTAAAAATATAATCACCAGTCAATCTAGACACTGATCACACCATAAGGTATTGTAGTCATTATTGATGGACACCACAGTGGTTGTCTAGTGGTAAAGCATCCGTCTCGCATGCAGAATGTTGTGGGTTTGTTAATAAACAGTTACTCTAGTAAGGGGCATAACCATGTCGAAAATCAGGAGACAGTTAGGAAACCTGTGTAAATCTTTAAACCCCACCTGCCATATAAAAGCCCCAAGATTGCTCTGGGGCAGGTTTTATATAATTTAGTATATATGATTCCAATCAGAGAATCATTTTTTCAAAATTTCACAGTCATCATTGCATTGTTTTTGTTATAATGTTGCATACTACTAGATTATTGTTAATACATTTAATTGTAATTATAAATTAATTGCTAGATTATCATCCAATTTTTTCTTAAAAACGGGGAGGGTGGGAGGCTTTTATTTATTTTTTATCTCACCTGAGCCAAAGGCTCACAGGTGAGCTTTTGTGATTGCCTGGTATCCGTCGTCTGTCGCCCGTCATTAACTTTTAGCTTCTAACAACTTTTCCTCTGAAACCACTGAGCCAATTTTGATATAACTTAAAAGAAATGTTCCTTGGGTGACCCTCTACCAGGTTTGTTCAAGCCATCTTGATTCATTAAAAAACAGGCTGCCAGGGGGTGGGGCAAGTTTGATTAGTAAAAACTTAAAAAATCTTTTTGTCAGAAACTACTGGCTCGATTTTTAAGTAATTTCTCAGAAATGTTCCTTGGGTGACGCTCTACCAAGTTTGTTGAAGCTGTCTTCATTTGTTAAAAAACATGGCCACCAGGGGGCGAGGCAAGTTTAATTAGTAAAAACATAAAAAATTTTCTTGTCAGAAACCACTGGATCGATTTTAAAATAATATCGCAGAAATGTTCCTAGGGTAACCCTTTACCAAGTTTGTTCAAGCTGTTGTGATTTGTTTAAAAACATGACCTCCACAGTGAAGTGCTAGTTTACTATATAGGCAGCTATAGTAAAAACTTCAAAAGCCTTCTTGTCAGAATCTACTGACCCGATATCGATGTAATTTCACTGACATTTACCATGGATGACCCTCTACCAAGTTTGAACTCTTTTACGCATCTGTTACATCTTCAAAACAAATCAAAATTCTAACTACTCGCCCATCTCGTTTTTCTGGAATTTTGAGTGTACATGTGTTATATAATCTACTTAAGTTGGGTGACTCAAGGTCAGTCAGGTGAGCGATATAGGGCCATCTTGGCCCACTTGTTTTAATTTTTGACGTTTTTGGTTTTTTTTTTAAGTTTTTTTATTTTGTTAAAATAAAAAGGGTCAGGTGGCATGAAAATTAGAGGGCGATGCAATCTGTACACACAGATCTGTGTTAATTCACCATCAGCAGATAGCCTAAAGTAACGTTTTAATTTACAAATATTTATTACCCTGGTAGTGAAAGTTTTAACATGAACAATGGCTTGACAGCTAACTATCATTATCAAACAACTGAAATACTGTTGAAAAAAGATGCAGTATCCCATACATATTGATAAAGGAAATCAAGGACTTCTATAGAAGGATGGGAAACTTGCATCTCTTTACTAAATGTTCATAAAATAGCATGCAAGTAATTTATAATTTGGAAAATTTATCATTCAAATTTTACAAACAATTGATTTTTTTTTTTATACATAAATGTAATGTGTATGTAACCTTAGATGTTTTTTTTACTGTTTGAAACATGCAAAATGATCTTGAATTTAAATTATTGCAGTTTAAAGTAAAATTTTAAGTGCTTTCCTTAATTTTTTAGTTGCAGTATACACATTTTGTAGCCATAAGTACTTCAACAATTTTAACCCTTTACTTCATATAGACACATTTTGCCGCACCAATCACAGAAGACCTTTGAGCAATCTGAACACTTCCTGCACTGTTTACCACTCTGTCAGTTAATATAAACATAATTCATCCAATAATTCAAAAGCCTTCTATATTAGAGGTGTTCAAAGGTGTCTATATGAAGTAAAGGGTTAAACACAATTTGATGGGAATTATCTTGTTTGTACCGAATTCAATTGTGCAAAGAAAGAATATTAATTTGTATGTTATGATATTTAAAAATGAGGTTTGGCGTGATTTTGCATGGATACTGGAGTGTTTATAACATCTAAATCAGTTGCTTTTCCTTCTATATAAGTACTTGAGGAAATGAATAAATGCCCAATAATGGTAAACTGCATATTTGTTCTTAAGAAGTAAAAGTTGAATCGAGTAAATATTGGGTCCTTAATGAGCCAGTCTATATATATAAGAGCATATTTATTATTTACACTGTTTATATCAACTACAACCGGATGATGGTTGACCTTAGAGGAGGGAGAACATTTGACTGTTTGTGGCGTGGCCTAAGTGTTCCACTTAAGGCTAATTAACAACTTTTAGTTTTTTCAGGAAAGAGCGGAAGGATAGAACCGTAAACATTCTAATACAAGCTCTTGGTCTTAAGTTAGTAAAGTGTGAACAGATGAAATCAATTGAACTGATGAGAACAACTATCCCCCCCCCCCCAGAGATGTGGTTTAAGGCACGTGTTTAGCCACCACTTAGCTCAACTGCAGATGTCATGGGTTTGAGCCAAGAAAGTTTGCCAGTTACTTACAGAAAGTTGATAGTTTCCTCAGATTCATTTTGACCTCATAATTATAAACTGCTATTTTTTGAGAATAGCATTAAAAAAAAAAGAGACCCTTTCTCAATTCATGTTCAATGACTTTTTACAATCTAACTTAAAGTACACGATGTTCCTAAATGTAAGATCTGATGACGACCTATTCAAATTTTTCTTCTAGACTAACTGGATTTTCAATATACTGGTAGCTATTTTTAGCTATATTTATTTCAACCAGTCAGAGAACTCGTTTCAACAGCCTTCAATGTGGGTGTGGATTCACCCACAGTGATCATTGTATGTTGGTGAATAAATAAAAAAAGTTCTGGTATCGTCCTTGATTTCTCAAACTTGTGAAAATCATTTACAAGTATTAAAAGAAACAATGGGTGCAGTCAATATGGAATTTTTGTTGTATCAGTTACAAACCTGTGATTATCGCACATGATAATTGGAATTCCAGTTAAATATAGACGTTTCTTTGGTTAAAATAGACTTTCCCTTTCAAAACCTTGAACGCAAGCCTCTGATTGGCTGGCGGACAGCTTGTCTAAACGTGACATTCTATGACAGTGTCATTGTCAGATCCCATAGTAAAGTGTTCTTGATGATATGATTTTAATTAGATTGGGATATTTTAGTAACCAGTATTTTGGATCATAGACCACAAGTGAAAGGGCATTTATTGTAATTTTTACGGTACATAATAATAGATAGGTCACATAGTGTAATTAATCACTGCATGTGATGATGCCTTTCTTTTAGGGTTAAACTTTTGAAGTCCTGGTTAATCATTTTTCAGGAATTACTTGTGGGATTTGTGCAATATATAGTTTAGTAATATTCAAGTGTGTTTTTGGACTGCAGACTTAGTCGTCCTGCGGAATTGTCATATATATGTATATGGAGGAAGATTGTTAGCAAGGCATTTTGTGACATTCTAGGACTGGTACAGTGTTGCAGCATAGGATTTCATTTGTTTCATTCATTTTATTTGCAAAGGGAATATTATTAGTAAAGTATTGGATTTTAAAATCTATTTAATTGTAGGATTAAAATTGCTAAAACACTTCAAATATTTGTTGTTGTACAGTGTTTAGCGTCGCTTTCAACAATTTTTCAGTCATATCGGTGTCTACTTGAGACAGTATTCTAAGCGCTGTCGCACTGGAGTATCATGCCACAGACACATGGTATGATACTCCACCCAGTCACATTATACTGACACCGGGCCGACCAGACCTAGAACTCTCCTCTAAATGCTGAGTGTCAAGCGAGGAAGCTTCAAATATTTACTCATCAATATTTGTATAGTATGTTGATTGCTTATAGTCCCTGAACCAGGACTTGTTAGTTAGATATAATTTAGCGAAGGTTTTCATTATTATTAGTAACATTGAG